>CM043725.1:17904385-18541389 GCA_023969325.1 Oryzias curvinotus
GATTGTCGAGAAAACAGTTAGAAGCAATTGTTTTGATACGTCAGAATTTATCCGACTACATATCAATGAGTTGTGTCTCATCGTTGCAGTGGTATGGCGTTGTTTTTAAGAGAATTCATAAGGAACTACAAGGTAGCTTTTAGGATGATGTCACTGAGCACCCGTAAGGCCGAGTAACAAGACACAGAAAAACATGTAGAAGAGTTTTCAGTGGTGTTAAAATAAACGTTTAACAAGTAAACAGTTGGACTCTTTTTTTATTTGTTTGTTTGATAACACGGAAATCGTTGCTTCATATTTATTCGTGGCTTGTTTGTTGCTACATTCCTCCTCTTTTTACTTTGGCTGCAGTGGTCGTTTCGGTTCAGTTGCTCCGCTCAGTCTGATTGGAAACGAACCGAGGCCACCTCCACAGATGGGTCCGAGAGCGCCCCCTGGTCCTGAACCAGGGTCCGTTTGGGTGGGTTCAGACTGAAAATTTGTTCCGGATTATCGGGGAAACAATCTCTGGTTCACTTTAAGCGAACCGAACGTGTCCAGTCTGAATACACACTTAGATACAAACAGTTTGTAAACATACAGCTTCAGCTGTATGTTATTAAGTGAGTGTGCATGTGTGAGGAGTGCACACATGTTCATGCGAATGTGTGAGGGAGCAGGTGACTTGCTTTTAAGTGGAGGATTATTAGCTAAGAGGGCAATTATGAGAGCGTGCTGTGACCGTCGTCTTTTCAACCCACACACACTCTGGGCCAGGCAACACACCCTTTAATGAGTCGTAATGGCCTTTATCACCAGCTGAGACAGAGAGAGAGAGAGAGAGGTCATTGAAAGCAGTTTGTCCGCTCAGCGAGAGAAATTCAGGGGGCAGCAGAGGGATCCTAACAGGTGAGGGTCCGGAGAAAAGGGAGGGGGAGGGGGGGGCTCTGGCTAACTAATCGGGGGGGGGGGGGGGGGGGTCAGGGAGACTGAATGTGGTGTGACCTGTCACCAGCAATCTGCTCCTCAATCAAGCGCGGCTGCATATATACACACCCCGACTTGCACTGCGCCTTGTCTGCGGACAAGGACGTGGCTATTTCAGAGTGTGAGGAAGAGGCGGGGCTTCCACTCCCAGCTGCATACCACTGTGTGTGTGTGTGTGTTTGTGGTGGGGGGTGTCCTAGGCCGTACATGGAACAGCTTCCTGCATTTGAGGCTGCTGTCAAGGTCACGCTGTGTATGACTCCCAAATCTTGGCCCGACACACTTGGGTGGGTGGTGGGGAATCGTGCTGCTGGGCTTTGATGCAGAAGAAATATTTGAGGGGGGGAGAAAGTCAAAAACGCTGACGGAATATAACAATCTGTTCAGTGATAGAACAGTTAAAAAATAAAACAAGGTCACGTTGTTGGGTTTTTCGTTTAATGTACAAGGAGAACTTAAAGGAAAGCTTTGTAAAAACTGGTTGAGAGGGGCTAAAAGCATCATACATGGATGGATAAACCTGTGGAAATACAACCTTACAGAGGCATAATCACATCTTTTCCCAATTCAAAAGGAAGGAGGTGGTAAACTTAAAATAATAATTAAAAAAAACTCTTAAATATTTGAACCCCATCAAATCGACAATTTATAAAATGAAGTAATAGACGACTTCATCCCAATCTGATCCAAACCACTCCCATTCTATGATGTTTGGGGATATCTAATCTGAATCCTAGAAACCTTTACATCAGCATGGTGTTCTTGTGTTGGTTAAACAGATTTATGAAAATTAATCTCTCTGTTGGAACTAGCCTTTTCTGCTTCTGATTGGGTAACTTCTTTTTGTATAATGTGCTACATAGTTTTTATTGGGTTCTCTGCTCAGAGGTGGAACTCCAACAATAGCTTCAATGCACAGAAACACAGAAAATGGTAGAGGAGAGGGTTTCTAATGCATCACAACCACTAAACTTTGAATTATTCATAATCAGATTTTTGGATAAAACTACTCCAACCCTGCAACCGTTTGCCCAGTGAAATCGTTCATTTATTTACTTCATAAACATGATTACTGAACACGCAATTTGAACTCCTTCATTGTGACAATCTGTGAGAAAAAAGGGGGAGCAGCCAAAGAAAATTAAAGAAGGAAAAGCTAAAAACAATGCACAACTGATTACTATGTGGACTTTTGCCAACGCTATAATGAAGACGGACTCATCACATGCAAACTCAGTTGTTCAGCAGACCTTTTGGCAGTTAGGGTTAAAAGCTTTAGTAAGCAGCTCTGTGCCAATTTCAGCTACATTCTTTGTGAAGTAAAACAAACACACCCCAAGTTATGTTTCTGTTTGGAAAAAAAAAGTACATCCACTGCCACCTGATGTAAATATCATAACAATCGTTGTCATTAAAAAAGAAACATATCATCTGCATATTTAGAAATACAAAAAGTCTCTGTAGCACTTTGAGACAACAGCAAACATATATTTTAAAATTGGTAAATGCTGATGCAATAATGACCAATCAACTTCCACATCCAACTTTCCCACCTATGAGGCCAGCCATAACCAACCATGTATCACATAAAACCAATAATATAATAGTACCGGAAAATATTCAAACAAAAACAATAGTTAAGCTTTATTTTCTTTAAAATGTCCACATTTTAACCTTCAAAACAAAGAAATGGCAACAACTACACTAAATACCAGAATAAATAAAAAAATTTTTGCACATAACCAATAAAAAGGAGAAGTAGGTGCAAGAAATGAAGGGATGAAGGAACGGCAAATGGAGAAAGCAAAACAAGGCGACAGGGGGAGGCAACGCGAGGTGAGAATGCGTTGATGTAATTGATGTGTGGACATCTTTAGAAAGGTTTTCCATATGCTGTCAGTTCCAGCTGGACGAACAGCTTTAAAGAATGAAATGTGTGAAAGACAAGTCGTTTGACCATGACACAGGAATGGCCATGTGTGTGTGGGCTCATGTTTAAACACATACCAACATACGCTCACTATACCGACCAATGCAAACATATTTTCTCTGGGGGGGTTAAAAAAGTGTCCGTGTGTAAGTCTTCTCCCTGATGATTGCACAAGTCACCACCGAGCATGCCACTCATACTGGTCCAAACAACTGAAAAAGCATCACAGGCACTCAGATTTCCTGACACCAGAACCCTTTGGTTTTTTTGTTATTTTGTTCCGACAAAATAAAATAATTTTTTAAGAATTTTTTCTCAATATGTCCTCCAAAACTCCCTTTCACCCAACCTATTATTCATTTAATCTATAACTATTAGTTTAGATCTGTACGTATTAAAATCTCTCTGCTTTATTTTACTGGTTTCCTTCTCCAGTCATTGGCGTTTCTAAATGTTAATTAGAACAGACAGTAGATGAGCGGTTGCATGAAAAGCGCCAACATCAACATGAGAAATGAAAAATGAGTGAGAAAAGTGACAAATGTGAGCAGAAAAGAGAACCTCTTGTTTTGAAAATCGGAATCCTCATTACATTTCATCTTTTATTTTGAAGTAACTTAACACATTAAGACTAAGATCAAAGTTTTTAGTCATGAAATCTGTATTTTTCCCACAGGTTTAGCTCAAATGATCACTTTTATTTCTTTAAACCTTTTCCAAATGCTTAAAAAAAAGAAAAGCAAAATGGCATTCATGTTTATTTGAGCAGACTGCCTCTATTGATGCTCTTTGATTTACAAGCTTTTGGATAAGACCATTTCTACTTGTGCTATTTCAACTTACAGCTGACACATCCTCAGTTGTGCAGTCGGTTTAAAAATAAAAATAATTCACTTGAAATATTGGTTTTAAATATGTATAGACTGACAGATCAACAAGTCAATGAGAAATAAATTGTCAAACTGACAAGAGCTGCTGTATAAAAAGAGAAATAAAGCAAAATAAGTTAGAAAAGTGAAACCAATTAAAGGGTTTGATGTTTTAACAAAACCCCTTTTAACACAACACCCTCCAGTTTCCTAAAAGTCCTTTGACTATTTCACTGTAAGCACTGAACTTTCCTGCAGGCTGCCTTCACAGCTTGAGCTTCAAATTGGATTTTTCACTTGTGAAAACTGTCGCATGTCTTTGCATGTCCTCCCGTGCGCCTGTTCATAAGCTCTATCCATTAGCGCCGATTTATTCTTGCCTGTCATATTCAGTCAGGCGGCTCGGTGGTGTCACTTTTCCCAACAATTGCTTAGGCTTTTGTCAGCATTAAACCCAACTGTTTGACCAAACCTCCTATAGAATTGGTTAATGTGTTTTGCCCAACTACCATGGTTTGAACAGAGATGTTAACTGGCTATTTTAATAGCTGTGCCCTAGATTCAATGGAAAATCTAGAAACATGATAATCTGCCATGCTTACTCTCAGGACGTCCCCTCTGTCCCTTACACTCCTGGCAAAGAACCCCTTGAAAAACTGTTTCTGACAATTCTTCTGTAAGACATTGAACTGAAAAGCATTTCGCGATGACAGTCAGCTGTCTGAAACGGTACCTGTGGAGTAACATAGCGCTGTCTGAGGTGGGAGGGGCCAGTGGTCCCACACTCCAAGTGCTAAAATATAGATATAAACAATCCCAAATTAAAATAAGTAAAATTATCTGTACAGTAGGAATTAAAAAAAATATTCTTGGATTCTAATGACTGACTTACCAAACCCCTGCCATAATTTTGGTATTATGTCTACTATTATATATTCATTTTAAATAGCACATTTGTTTTCACCTTATCTAGATTTAGTAAAGAAGACAAACACAGTCTTCATCACACATCGCAAAAAGACAAAAGAATTCAACAAATCTGTTAAATATTACGTAGAAAAACTTTCTTTTATTTTTGAAGGCATTTGTTTGGCACCTTTGGCCAAAATTTTATGATATGGTAGTCTCAATTAGATTTTTAGCCATGGTTCTTGGACTCGAGCTGCATGGTGGTGCAGTGGTTAGCACTCTTGCCTCACAGCGAGAAGGCCCTGGTTTGAATCCCAGCTGGGACCGCTCTGTGTTTGCATGAGTTTGCATGTTCTCCGTGTGCACCGTTATTTTCCAGGAACTCCAGGCTCCTCCCACAGTCCAAAAACATGCTTCATAGGTTAACTGGTTGCTCTAAAGTGTCCCTAGGTGTGCATGAGCGAGTGTGTGGGAGGGATCATGCGCCCTGTCCAGGGTGTCACCCGTCTTTGCCAAACAGTAGCCAGGATCCAGGTCCAGGACCCAGAAAGGGATACTGCGGGTTAAGAAATTGAATGGGTAGTATTCTTGGACACTCTTGAAAAATAAAAAAAGATGATTATTATCTGGTGGTTAGTTGGATAAATTAGAACAGCGAGTGGAAGAACCTATGGGTGGATCTTTAACCTAAATTATTTAGCTGAAGTCTATCTACATTCTGGGATAGCTGGAGAACATTGGATCTATTAGACCAGCAAATTAGTTGACAGGTTGCTTGTGATTCAAACAAGGTGGATAAGACCACTAGTTAAGCTTGACCATCATATTTAAAAAAAAAAAAAAAGTCCAACTGGGTTTGGCTTCCTAGCAGGACTCTAGAAGCAGCTGACAGATATGCCAAGAGGTTTGAAGCTCTGATCTAAAAATCCTCAGAAGGTTAGGGATGACATTGGATTGGTTTGGAAAATAATTTAGCTGTGAGAGACTTCAGGCAGGCAAAGCAGGTTTATACCTACCAATACTGCTTGGAGTTCAGATGAGGACCTTAACAATGGATGCTACTGATTGGCCAGCCATACTTTTGGACGACCATTTAAGGCAGGGGTGTCAAACTCATTTTCACTGAGGGCCACATCAGCATGGAGGTTGTCCTCAAAGGGCCAGATATAAATTATACACGTAACTAAATGTAATGGAAAAATAAACGTAACTACTTCTTAATGTTAAATAACTCATTTATTTATTTATCCTAACTTTTTACAGTGACAATTACAGTTACATAGAAAACATATGTTTGCTTGTTACTCTAGTATAAATCCTTTTACATTTGATTCTGTCAGGTTAGGTTATATGGACAGTGCTTGAGTCCTAATGTATAGTTACCCAATCTGATATTTCAAGTCCAACCCCCCCAAGATATATACTATATTTATTTTATTCATTCATTCATCATTTTCATTTTCTATTGCGCTTTTTCCCTTTCGGGGTCACGGGGCTGCCGGAGCCTATCCCGGTCACTTGTGGGTGAAGGCAGGGGATGCCCTGGACAGGTCGTCAGTCTGTCGCAGGGTATAGCGTCCACAATCACACAGTCACACTCGCCTAGGGGCAATTTAGAGTGACCAATCAACCTATGAAGCATGTTTTTGGACGGTGGGAGGAAGCCGGAGATCCCGGAGAGAACCCAGGCATACACGGGGAAAACAGGCAAACTCCACACAGAAAGGCCCCCCATTGATGATGTGTTTTTCATGTCCCCCAGGCGGGACTTGAACCGGAGGCCCTCGTGGCGCAGCTAACCACTGCGCCACCGTGCATATATTATTTTAAGAAATTAAAAACTTTTATGCTCTCGCGGGCCACATATGGCCTGCGGGCCTTGAGTTTGATATAAGTGGTTTAAGGTCATACACATGCCATTTTGAAAGAATAAAAATGTTTTTGGCTGTTATTTACTGAGTCACTAAAACACTTAAAAAGATTGACAAACGCTTTTCTTACGGCTATGGAAGAGATGGTAGTATTGTGAGGATCCTGGTACCTGGGAGAAATTGTTTTAAGCTGGAGATCGTTCATTTCTTAATCTGACAAGCAGGCAAACCACTCCCACTGATGTATGACAAAAGGTCCTGCCAGTAATTCATTCATAAAATCCCTTTTTTTTATTACATTTTGTTAGGACTTTTCCCATAAAATTACTTTGTGAGGCTTCAAGAGCAGCTAAGCTAAATATACATTGCATAGTGTTCTCTGTCCAACTGGGTTTAAACCATTTACAAATTATCCTCTCATTAACAACTCTGTCAATGATTCCTACATGGACACCAGATGTCAGATCAATCTGTTATTAATTGTAATCCCTGCTATTAGCTTGGTCTCACATGGCCTCATTAGTAGGTGTTACTAGTGTTCCCGTTTAGATTCTGAACCCGTTCTGTACCGCCGTCAAGCGAATGCAGCTAAAATAGCAGCGCCACTCCCATGTGACCATTTGTTAAGTCCCGTCCTTTCAGGAGTAAAGCCAGCTATTTAGGAGAACTACACAACCAGGCTTCCTGACGCACACAAACGCACACCTTAGAGTAAACAGGTTTATATTCCAACTTCTAATTCAGGGAAACATAAAAATTACTCCTATTATCAGTACCCGTGTGTTTGATTCTGGGAAATGGTTTATCATTTCTCAGGCAAAACAGACGACGTGGAAATAGGGTCGCCGGGAGGACAACAATGTTTTCTTAGACTTCATTACACCTAATGCACATACATGATTTTAACCTAAACCAAACTGTGACCCCTCTGCTGCTCGGCGTTTATCCCACATGCAAGCGTCAATCCTTCTTCCTCCTTCTCTTTGGATGCCAACTCCTCTGTCGGGCTGTTTTTAAACACAAGGACAGAGACTCAATTACATTAGAATGGCTTTCAGGAGTCATCCTTCATCCTGAGACGCACACATACACCTGCTAATGGTCGTCAGATTTGCTGGCGTTGGGAACAAAGGTCAAACCGATCTGCAGTCCGCAACAATCAGCAGCTCCCCCCCCGCGCCTGTGTTCTTAGCATCGCTTGTTTAAGGGGACATAAACACACTGGCACAGAGCTTTGAAGAGCTGAGCTAAAAGTCACTGCTAAAGCACAAAACAAGAAGTAAATTAGGCAAAGTCAAGGCAATGGATTCCTGACCTTAACCCTGAACAACAGCAAGTTTTTGGAGCAATTAATCTTAGTTAACGGTCAGAGAAAATGATCCGGTGGTCACATAAATCTATCAGCCAGCAGCCGGCGGACAATAGACGTCTGCCGGTTGAATCAAATCCATTAATCAGCCCATCAAAAACACATTTCACGCATGTGCTCCTTCATCCAACTGTTCGGTGGCGACTGTACAAAAGGACCCAAAATAACCGAGGGGCTGAGCGGGACATCAATCTGTGGCGAACGCTCGGCTGTGTAATCCTAAACCCTCACCTTCCTCTTAATACCCATCATCCCCCTCTTAATACCCACACATACCAGGACAGAGTAGGGCCACAACAAATGGTCCCCCCGACAAAGGGCAGAGTTCGCCCCGCGGCACCCGTAAGGGAGAGCGTGCACGTGCTAGTGCCAGCAGACCAGGACCGGGAACCAGGATGAGCAATGAATAAGGGGCCTTCCATCCTCTAAAGTTAGCAAATCGAATCAGAGCTGCAGCCAAAAGTCTGTCAAGAAACCACTGTACCCCCCCCCCCCAACCCCCCAAACTCAAAATCTGACCTGCACTGTCCCATGAGGCTTAGTCCTCTATTTAAACCGAGAGTGACAGAAAGATGAGAGCAAGGCCGATCAATAAATACAGAGAACACATGCACATTCACAGCAGACACCCCCCATCCCAACAGATGAGGGGGCAGGGGGCGGATTTACACTGCGGACAGAGCGGTGATCAGTATACATGTTACAATTACAAAAATAAAAAGCCTCCTAAATTATGAGATGAAAGTAGAGTGCAAATGTGATGATTAAAATGGGGGCAGGGGTGCAAATGGCAATAGCCACAAATACACTGGAAACGCAGCTATAAATGCCAGCTGGCCTTTCTGGCCCTCTGCCGATGGAAACTACTGAGAACTACTTAGCTTCTAATAACTTTAGAGCTTGACGCACAACTTCTCTGTTGTGTTGCTGCTAACGCTGACCAGCGAGCGAGCGAGCTCACCGCCTGAGAAGGGGACGCCGTTTTTAGGGTTTAACTCTCTCCGTTTTCTTGACGAGGTGAAAAATGACCCGTTTTACTGAGTTTTTGGCGTCTTTTTTGTTGCGTTCCAATAAAAGCTTCAGTGTCGTTAAAAAAAGCAACACAAGTCCCCGGACTCGTCTTCCTCCCTGAAAACGACCTGCAGTATAAATAGAGTCGTGTCCTTCATCGCAGATGCAAAGAAAACAAACCGCAAAGATTACCGGAAAGTGGTCGTCGCGCTAAATCACCGAGCCAACGACGGCTTCCAATCTGACCGATGACCTTTGGGATGCATGAGTCTGCAACACAATCCAATTTGCTGAGCCCTCAACACACACACACACACACACCAATTTGGTGATATCACTCCATGTCTCGGGAAACAATAAACGTAAATACAGAAAGCCAATGGAGTGACGCCGGCAAAAGGCTGACAGGCTTCACCAGTGAAGAGCTTTTAGAGTTTTTTAATGTGTGGCTGAGAAATATTGGGCCCATTGAACGCTAGCGATCATAAAGATTTATTGCAATAAACAAAAAGATCCTTAAAGGATCATCTGCCACATTTTGAGTTTAAGCGTTACTATGGGCTGATGAAAAACGAAACAAAACAAACATAAATCCCAGCAGAACCATTATGTGGTGTTTGTCCACTAGCCGACCTTTAACGATAGTACGAGTTGCTGAGGAATCTGGTCGCTCATAGAGTGCTGTGTCCAAACAGGTGAAGCTCAAAATAATTTACTTAAAATGTTTGTATATTTTAATTTAGTGATCAATATCAGGTCGCACAGAAAGCAAACATAACATATTAGGGCTTCAAGATATGAGGAAAACTCACGACATGCGATGTTAGTGATCAATATTGTGATGACGATATAACTTGCGATAAACAACAAACAACAAAAACACTTATATTTCAATGCAAAACTTTAATTAAAGTAAGAGTTAGAATACCTTAAATTATTCTTTAAATGACCCTCGTCTAATTAGGAGGGCAACGTCTAACATAAAAGCTCCATCCGATTGGTCAAATGGATAAAGGGATTTATTTAATTTATTAAATAGTTCAAGTTGCCATAAGATTGTTTTAGAACATTTAAGGTTTACCATTTATTGTGATTTTTGCTGACTTCTGCGACATGATTATTGTGAAGCTTGAAATCGCGATAACGATAAATTTGCGATTAATTGTGCAGGCCTAGTAACATTATAATATTTTAATTACAAAATCTTTAGTTTTATTTATCATCTCATTCTGAAAGGAGTTTTATTTTGAAAAATTACCCGACATCTGTTTCTAAGTCACTACATACGTTATCATTATAGCTTATTTTAAACCCCCAGGATGGCAAAATAAACAAGAGCAAAAGTATTTAAAAAGTTTCTTTGAGCCGGTGAGGAGACTGCAGCCTCAAAGAAAAACGAAGATGCATTTGATAGACAAGTAAAAAAAAAAATCTTGCTTGAAATAAGTCATTTTTCACATAAAGACGATTTTTCTTCCCTTTACCTGAAAAAACTAAAATATGGATTCATTACAAGAGGTTTTTTCCAACCTGCTCTGCATGATATGCTAGCTCTCTAATGTTACAGGGATGCTAGAGGGACGGTTATTTTTTATTTTAAAAATATCAGTTATGATGTTTGTATCATTTTATCTTGTTGTATTTATCCACTGCATTTTAACAGTTGGTCCTTGAAAACTGACATTAAACGAATCTGTGATGCAAATTAAGTTTAAAAACTGAATGTAGCTAAAAGAGCCATTTAAGAAAAGACAAAAGGTTGGACAACCAAAGCCTCTGCGCACGTCTGACACTCCGTCCTCGGTTGAGGCTCGCCTCGCAGAACGTGTTGCAGCAGTGCGTCGTGACATGAAGGCGATCCGTCTGTGGCACCGCAGAGGAGTCCTGGAGGCTCGGGTTGCTCTGATTGCAGCATTCAGCTCCTCTGCTTTGTTGGGTCTGGTGTCTTTTCCTTTTCACAATACCCACAGAGTGTTTCTGTCAGCCCAGTTTGGTCGGCCAATCACCAACACATAATGCAGGAGTTTGCAGTTTCGGTGGTGTGGGCACCAATGAAATCACCACAGCAGAGGGAAGTGTGGAGAGATGCAGAACTTACTGGAAACAAACGACCAACAACAGCAGCAGCAGCAGCAGCAGCAGCAGCAGCAGAAGGCACTGAATATCAAAATGCAAACTTTATTTATATCTAAAAAGAGAACTTGGCACAGTTCTTCTTCATCTTTAACTGTTGGATTTGACACCAGGATTGTGTCTCTACAAACATCAGCTTCAAGCATCTCGACTAAGCTCTCTTTTGAAAACTTTAAACATCAAAAGCAGTTTCCATTTCTGCATGTTGGCTGGAGTGATCACCGGATGCATCGCCATGACGATTTCGGATGAATTTTTACTCCTAAATCTCAAATCTGAACGTAAAAAGGAGGACTCCAGAAAGATCCAGGCAGATGTTTTTTAACTTAGGGGGTGGAAAAAATGTGGTAAACTATAAACACATGAGTTTCTTTTCCTTGTAAGAAGACAATGCGGTGAATAATCGCATAATTGAACCTCAAGTGTTTGTGAAACCTGGACATTACTTTGTGTGGGTTAATGTAGTCAAAACAAGCTCATCCGTAACCTTTTGATGAGAAACGTCTCTTTTTCAGATAATTACAGAGCTGCCATCTTCCTTCCGAGCGCTTATTGAATTACAGCGAGCAGGGGTTTAAAAGTAAATAATTGTGAGAGGACAAAAAAAAAAGGTGCAAGTTTGGAGGCTAAGAAACTCAAACCAGTGAGTCAAATCCTCAACTTTCACAAAGCCACAATTGATGGAGAACGGCCGGAGGCACGAAAATAACATTATAACATAACATGCAGTCTGTTACGGCTCTGCCCCCTATTAGGAACCACAATGAATGTGTAAGAGGAGCTTAATGAAGGACTCCCCTGAGGCAAACCCTGATGTCTCTGCTGAGGACCTGTACTGTTAGAGCTCATTAAATCAACATGAGTACTATCACTGGCATGGAGGGTGTGTGTCTGTGGATGTGTGTGTGTGTGTGGTGTTCCGTTACAACACCAGCTTTAGCTCTTTATGTCATGCAGTACACATGCTGCTTTGCAGCGCTTTATTAGAGTGCACGCCCATGGCTCCTGACACAATCAGACTTTACATGGAGAGAGTCTGTGTGTCATGCAAACACGGCAAACTACCGACAAGAGGGGCTGCAAGATGAGGAAGACTGAAACAGAAATCTGAATCTGATGGCATTAACTAGCAGGAGTTCATGTATTCCAAACAGAGAGGGGCTAGAGGTCAGAGGGGGACACTGAAACCTGTCAAAAACAAACCAAATATCTAATATCAGGAAGGAGAAATCCCTTACATACATCTGGATTATGATGCAACACTGCCCTCTAGTGGACGATTGGAGAATTTTCAATAAATGTAATCAAAAACTTCCAACTGTTTCCTACCAAAAAAAATTCACAATTAAAAGGATTTTAAAGAATGGTTAGCGTTCTCGCCTCACAGCAGAGAGGCTCTGGTTCCAATCCTGGCTGGGACCTCTTTCCCTTTCTCCTAGTGAATGCGTGTTGGTTTTTTCCATTCCAAAACATTCACAAGTTCATATTTATAACTGTAAATTGTCTTTAGGTGTGAATGAGTGAATGCAACAGACTGGCAAACTGTCCAGGGTGTACCAACAGTAGGGATGGGTACCGTGCCCCGGTATTGAACCAGCCCCGGGGCCACATTCTTCAAGACCGCAGTATCGTTAAGCTCTGACCTGAACGGTTCTGCTATCGGTACTGGAGAAGTTACTTTTTCTTTTTTTTTTTTTTTTTTTGTGTCCCAGAAAATATAAGCGTTATTTGCCATATTTAACTCAAAAAGTCAGTCAATTTTCCGTTAATTAATGATTATATTAATTTCGGTATTCTCGTTGAAGAGGAGAGCTCTGTCTGTCTATTTGTGTGCAAGGGGGCGGGGCTGTTGTTCCGACAGCACGTGCGCGCACACACAAGACAAGGCAGCGCACACACAGTCAGAGGTGATCTCGTAGGAGACTCGTGAGCGCCCTAGACTAAGAACACCCATTTCTGCATAAAATTAATTTCGTTTGCCTACCATGCTGTCACCTTGCTGCTACGATGACCGTATGTTACGCTGTTTGTGTAGAACACGCTGGGGCAGCGGGAGGGGGGGTGGGGCTTCCTAATACTTAATAATACTTAATAACTAATGATAGTTGTCATCCGTAAAATTAATATCATTTATTGGGTTTACTGGATTTAAAGAAAAATAAATGGAGTTGGCAAAATAGAAAGGAGTCTGCATCAAAGTGAATTTGTTTCCATCATTTCACTCAATCCTAATTCTGCTGTTTGACAGACAGAAAAGTCTATTCAAGGTTGTGGAAAATGGACAAAAGATCAAAGGAAACATCACGCTTATGAAGAATAAAAATAATTAGAAATAAATAATTAAATGAATGTCCTGTCTGGAACATTCTCATGTTTAAAGTAAAACGTTTTGTTAAAAAAAACAATGATGTTGCATAGTGAGGAAAGAAAACACTTTATGTTCTTAATTAGTTATTTATTTATTTATTTTTCGTCCTCAAAAAGTATCGATAAGAGTACCGATAAGAGTACCAGATCGATAAGCAGTATCGATAAGAGTAGTAGTACCGTTAAAACCTAAACGATACCCATCCCTAACCAACAGTAACCGGGTTAGGCTTCAGCAACGCCATGACCCCAAAACAGGTTTGGCAAAAAGAGGGATGGATGAAAGTAAACCAATGTGACGAAGAGGTTTCAGAATCAAATGGCTACTTTAGATGCAAAAATGCTTCAAATATGTTGGTAAAGAGACTTTTGCTTGTAAAGGAGCTTTTCCATTTTACAGTGATGAAAGTCAGGCAAGGAAAAAATCCCTGAACTTTTCTTTGAGCAATATGGCGGGTGCGGAGAAAAATTTTGGAAAAATACAGTCTTAGATGCATTCTGGTACATTCAGGCAGCTAGTTATTCACTTCTTAATCAAGAAACTAAGACTAATTGGAGCATCATGATTTGTCATTCAGTCCCTTAGTTTGACTTACCATGAAGGACTTGCTGGTCCTAAAAAAGAATTTGGATAATTGCTAAAAGTAACACAATCCTACAATCTAAGCTTTTCCTAAAAGCTGCAAAACATTAATTGCTAAAATATAGTAACATCAAAGGCCCAAATGGCAAAAAGAACACCAGTAACTATGATATTCTATGAAAGTACCTCAGTTATTTATACATTATTTCTGCTTTAGAAATGACAGATGGAAAATATCCACTTCCACTGTTTTGTCAAACTATAATTACATCAAAATATGGGATCTGCTTTAAAATATCTTTCTATAACATAATACATCAATTCTTTACCACCAATACTTAGTAATCTGGGAAATATCAAAACAAACATACAAACTAAATTAAACATTGTAAACATTCTTTTTTAAGGGAGTCTGGGTCCAAACCACCAAATACTTGTAATTATTGTCAATTATACTGAAATAAATCATGGTAATTAGGAAATACAAATAAATTAGATAGAGAAATGTATTCAAAATAAGAAAACTGAAATTATTTCAAAATTGGGTTTTGAGATTATTTTACACAAAATGTATTGGACCTGCACTACCTTAAAAACTTTTCCTTCCAGCCAAGACCACTTAAATCTTTTTTTTTTTTAAATCAACTGAGGTCGTGACCACGCTCAATAATAACGATGCCCGCCATTATTTTATACAAATTTGATCCGTCACGCTGACCACGTGGTACAGACAGAACCAATCAGAGCCGTCGACGCATCCGAAAGCAACTAAACATCCTGTCATTGGTCAATTAGGCCGGGTAGACGAGAGATGGCCGCGCCCATAGAGGAAGCGATCCGTGGAGAAATATAGAAAATAAAGCTAAAATTCGTCGATTTCAGACAATTTTTTCATCCGGAAAGCGATTTGTCCGTAGAGATCTGGTCTTTATTTTCCGGAAGGTACGATCGGTTTGCTCAAAAACCCGGATTTCTGGGAATTCCCGGAAGACTTTCATCACTGGTTTTAGTTAGTTTTACAGATCAAAGATATGCCAGCGTCTGTTCTGGCACACGTTACAGAATCTGTGCTTGGTTACCGATTATGCTTTTACACAAATGTGATTCTAACTCACCAGTATCAGAATACACAGGACCGAGTTCTCAAAGCTCAGATGCGGTTTACTCACTGAGGCTATGATGCTAAAGGTGGAACCAGATTTCCTCTACATCAAATCTTGAAAAAGGTCTTAGGTTTCAAACACTGACGTCAACCAAAGACTTACTTCCGGCTCCAACCAAAAGAAGTCAACTCTGTTGCCACTTTCTTTACAATACAGATGTTGGAGCCAGACACGTCAGTGATTGGTCAGAGTCGCTGTTTTTAGAGCGGCCCCCCTCACCAATCAGGAGAGAGCTGGTTGGAAGGCCACACCCCTATCACTTCAAAACTTCCACCGTCTGTGGCTCAAACGTTTCAGCGGCTCACCTCTCTGCCTTTGTGCGTCACCAGAGCAGCCAGTGGCTTTGCATAGAAGCGGCTGAAGCTGAATCCCAGGCAGCCGTACATGCTGTTAGCCGTCAGCTTCAGGGCCTTCTGACGGATGTCATACTGCAGCACAGAAACACCATGAGAGCGTTTCACATCACGCAGACGCATTTGAAGCATAAACATCCAAAAGAACTGAAAAGGAGGCGTCTGAATATGCTGCTGTCACAAAGGTCTGTTACCTGCATGTACAGATCCGGGTTGATGTCCTGCTGCTTCATCAGCTGTTTGACCTGTTTACGCCGTTCAACCAGCTTCCTGATTTCTTTAGGAAGAATTCCCATTTCCAGGCCGGGATCTGGAATCTCTGGAATGTCTTCTGATTCATCTTCCTGTTACCATAGAAATAAAAAAAAAGAAAAAAAGAAATTTTTTCAAAAAATCTGACTTCTGGGGTGAATTTTTTATTCTTTTGTGTTTCAGATGTATGGGGTCAATTTACAATCAGCTTTAAGTTAATAAAGAACCACAATGTATATCTATAAAATGGACACTTTACATTTTAATGTAATCATAATGGTCTCTTAAAGTTTGGTTGACCTGGAGTGGGGGGTGTAACGAATTATTTTACCAACGACTTAATTTATATCAAAATCTGTGGTTGACGATACGATTCATAGTCGACATTGGTTCATGTTGAACGATCTGATTCACAGACCTCAAATTCGATCCAAAAGATAATCAAGTGTAAATTAAATATGTACAGACAAACAGATGTCTGTCATGTCCTGGAGCCAATGGGCTCAAGGCCCCGCCCCCACAAAAATGTATGCTCAACATCGAAAACCAAGTCGGAATTGAAACCGACAGACAGTAAAGAAGGGAAATAAATGGAAAAATTAAGTGGAAAATACAAAACAGCAGCTGTTCCAAACAAACTTTTTTTAGTTTCAGGTTTCAAGTTTTTTTAAATTCATGTTTTCAGATTTTCTTCAAATTTAATTTTTTTTTTTAATTGACTTCTTTTTTTTCAAATGTTCAATACTTGATTTAAGATTACAATGTGTACTTCTGACAATAAAACCGTTTTTTTTCCTCTAAATTTACAGTCTGGTTTTTCATTCGTTTGAAGCCGACCCTGGTTGGACCTCAGACTGAATAGCGCTCATTTTAAAGCGATGAAGACCGACCTCGCCCTTCCTGCGGGAGCTCTGAGCCTCCCTCTGCACGGTGGTGAAGCAGATGTTGAACTCCTGGATGATGGAGGGATACAAGCTGTTGAAGTCTAGAAGGAGCACAAACTTATCGTAGAAACCTGGAAGAGGAGAAGGATGAGAGTCAGAGCACATGGGCCAACTTTGGAGAAAACACACAGCTTTCAGACATGCACTCACCCACTTTGGGGTCCAGAACCAGACCTCCAGAATACGCTGCCTTCTTCTTCCTTTTCCCTTTTCCTGCATCCACATCCTCCTCTCCTTCAACCTAAAAAAGGAAAAACAAAATGCTGTGTCAAACAAGTCACAGTAAAGGGAAGTCAACTCTAGTCTTTTTAAGTGTTCTCACCATCTCCAGCTGTGCTTTTCTAAAGGACGGTTTGTCGGGGACAATGTAGTTCTTGTCGTGGAAGGCGTGAAGCAGCAGGTATTCGTTCCTCTCTGAACGGCCACCCATCAACGTGCGAGACTGCGGAGAAGAGGAAGAAACCATGAGCTCTCCGAAGACCCATCTGATCATCTTTTGATCGATTTTTGAAGCAGCAGTCTTTTCATTATGAATGAGACTAAGGTCAAATAAAAAAAACTGAGTCGTTTTCTAGAACATAGTGTCTGCAGAGCGGCAGGAGTTCAGTAGACATTTGCTTCTGGGTTGTGGGCAGGACCATTGCGCAGAGCAATGCTGCCCCCCTCCCTCTCCTTGTTGGCGATAGCTCAAAGCAGGGAGCTTGTGGCCCATCCAGTGTATTTTTTGGGGGGTCTGCCCCTGATTCCCAATGATTTATACAAAAAAAAACTCCTTTTTTAATGCATGTCCTCCATCATGAGAAAGGTGCATCAAAACATATTAAAAAGGCCAAAAACACGGCTATAAGCAAAAAGGGAATTCTCTGAGTTACCAGGACATTTCCGGCGATGTTGGTGATCTGCAGGGCCAGAGGAAGCACATTGAGCTCGCACATGATCTGGAGGATCAGCTTGGCGTCGGTCCACGTCAACTCCAGCAGGTACAGCAGGTGAGGGGAGTCGCTGTCACACAGGATTACGAGGTAGGCATATTATTTCTGTGGAGTGAGTGTGTGGGATTTCCTTCAAATGTGTCAAATCAGGCTCACCTGTACAGGTTCTTGACCTCCTCCTGGGGGACGGTGACTCTCTCCACCTTCAGCACCTGAGCGGCCAGCTCAGTCAGGTGGTAACTTTTGCAGCGAATCAGCTCTTTGGCGGAGATCTCCACATCACACACCAGACGGCCGCAGGTTGCATTCTTCTCTGCGAAGAGACCTCGACCCTGCAAAACAGAAACCTGTTTTCACACCAAAACAGGAGGATCGTTCTATCAATCTCATCTCTTACCCCTAATTTGGGCATGTTGGCTCTTCTGAGACGCCCTATTTTAGACCAGTGGGGAACTTTGCACACATTGATCCTCTGCAGGAGAACTTCCAGATCGAAACCAAAGATGTCGTGACCCTAAACACACGCAAACGAAAAGCAATTCAACTAAACAAAAGTGACAGATGTAAAAAAAAGAGGAGGTTCCATCATCAGAGAGCAGCTGATGAACAAATAGCTCACCACCAGCACATCGGGGTCGATCTTGTGCATTTTGGCCAAAAAGAAGCCGAGCAGAGTCCGCTCCGTGGAAGCGATCTCCACCTTCCCGTTCTGTCAGAGAGGACAAGAGACGGAACTTCTCACACACATGAAACGTCGTGTCAGACTCACCGAAAACAACCACAAATGTTTACACTTCTTGGATTCAGACGTCCAAAATATAGCAAAAACATGTATGAATTGTATCATTTCTATGTGTAGTTTGAAGTAAATCCTCTTTTGGTTACTGAAACAAAACTGTTACTGAATGTGGAATTTCAAAATAAAATGCTTTCAAAGAGAATCTGCTTTTTTCAAGCATACTATCCATGACCCACCTTCTTCCTCAGAGCCTCTTTGAAGTCGTACGGGAAAATGCAGTCTGCCGGTTTACTGATCACTGTGGGCAGAAAAAACAACACAACCACAAATTCGGACCAAATCGACACTAAAGGAGATTTTTTTTTTACAGGTTTCCTGCACATCCTTACATTCAGAGCGAGAAAATCAAGTACTGGTGACTCACCGCAGAAATAGTTCTGATACGGAGGCTGAGGAGGAGCTTTGTCCATATGGAAGCCGTAGTGAAGGAGGGCCGCGAGGGACACAATCTGCAGAGAAAAAACCCCTCAGCTGTGTTTTGGTTCCCCTACGGCTTTGCCACAGAAAAAAAAACTTCCGACAACTGACAGCAGCATGGAACGCTATTTAAAGAAGAAAAAAAGGCTGTTCGAATCCCTGTTGAAGGGATTTGCATCCCTGACAGGATTCTCGCTGGAACTCTGACCTCGTTGTGGTGCGTCTTTGGGTTCTGCACAGTCTTGAGGCTGATGGACATGACCGTGAGCGGCGGAGGTGGCAGGTCTTTGACCAAAGAGATGGTGTCACCCCTCAGAGCCAGGACCTCCACCTTACACCAGCTGACCGGCTGGTTCATCATCTCTACCGCAGACAGGGTGGACATGTCAGAACTCCAATCGCCCAGCACTCACGTGAACATCTTTAGCTACTTGAACTGCACACGAGAAAGAACTAATATCTAAAGGGAGGTTACACTTCTGAAAATTAGACCACCAACTCCAGGGATTTCCGTGAATGTCTTTCTTACGGGGTGTTTTGATATCCAACCAACAGGGGCCCTTAATTTTCCTGCTGAGGAGAAAGTGCTCCAGACTGGAGGTGTTCGTTCCAAAAATGTGGGAGAAGGTTGCCCCCTTCAGGTCGGGCGGCAGAGCGGGAAACTCGGCCTTCAATAGACAAAGCACACAAAAATGGTCAAACCAAACTGTTCCAGCTTTGAGCGCCGGCGTGGAAGGAGGCACGGGAGCGTTTGCTCACAGAGTACTGGATCTGCAGGTATTCGCACTGATTGGGAACATCGGGAATTTCAAAAGCGTAGTTCTTCTCCACTTTCTGCAGGGAAACAGTTAAATAAATGTATAATCCACCACCAACAGGACAAAAACGAAAAAATCCTTTATGCAATAGAGATGACTGAAAGGGACAAACACCGACCTTTGATTTGAACTTCATGACCTTAAATTTCTCAGAGAGCTCGCTGAATTCTTG
This sequence comes from Oryzias curvinotus, assembly GCA_023969325.1. NCBI lineage: Eukaryota > Metazoa > Chordata > Actinopteri > Beloniformes > Adrianichthyidae > Oryzias > Oryzias curvinotus. The sequence goes on from CM043725.1 coordinate 17,924,244, forward strand.
GTAAACGTCCATCATTCCTACAGGCTCGCCAGACACTTCGCCAGTTTTGGGGTTGGTTTTCTGTTGTAAATTCAACACGAGCGGAGAATTTTGAAACATGTATGAGTTTACCAACATTAAAGCAGAGTTTTGATTTAAAAGCCAAACAAAAAACAAAAGAAATATCTAAAAACGGAACATTTTTTATTACGTTTTAGCTACTTTTCTGGACAGAATGAAAGATTAGATCTGATTATTTTAGACCGTATATCCCTGCACCAAATATGTGGGGGGAAACACTTTGACTTCCTGATTGAAGCCCACATACAAACAAAATCAGCTGGTGCTGGGTTTGTTCTGCAAATCCACTTCAATTCGACACGTCATCAACAGCAATGAATACCGTCAGGTTTTGGTCTCTGTGAATCAGTCAAGCTTTTGAGAGGTACAACTTATCACCTTTTAAAAAAAAGATAGAACTCAAACAAAGGGGCGTGGCTTTTTTGGCTAACACACTTTAAAACTTTCTGCTCTGTAAATTCATTTGGCTAATTAGTCCCACATATTTGTCCAGTTTTGGAAACAAATGGAAAAAGCTGTGTTTGGACCAGTACTTCATCAGACAGAGTGATGGTACTCATGTCATATAAACATGTCCTTTACAATAAAGGGAAATTACAGGATGGACTATTGTATTGTGGAGCCATTATTCTAAAGTTTGAATGATCCTTTCACTTTGAAAGCAGTTTTAACAGACTTCCGTCTTGCAGTTTTTCCAGGTTGTTTGTCGCCGGTGAACGTGATCATGTCAGGCTCTACAACGTTTTCTTTTGTTGACCATGCATAAGTGCAAACATAGTGGCACTCACGTATTCACGAGGTAGAAGGTAAATTGTCCGCTCAATGTTCTTGACAGTGACGCAGCAGCTCACATGAGACTTTGCTGACTGAATCCACACTTTGCCAAACAGGTAGACCACACCTGAGCCACGGCCAGAGATGAATATTAGGACAACCTCAGCCAGTTCTCACTTTGAAAAGAAGGAGTTCTTCTGATCCATAGCAGGCTCACCCGGTTGGTTGTAAGGGTCTTCAAAGGCGTCCAGCCAATAAAAGCGAAAGGCCGGCTCTCCGTCCTCACCCTCCACCAACGGCAGCTGGCTGGAGTCCACATGCACTTCTGCGGGGACTTCACTCGCTCCAGTCTCCTCCTCTTGACCCCAATGACCCCCAACTCTAGAGGGATTCCAACAAAAAGAAAAAGTGTGAAGCTATTCATCGAAATCAAATACTGGATGAAAACCAAAGGAAGCACTAAGTTCTTGTTTTCCATGAAGTAAAAATCAAATCACCTCATAAGCATAATGGCTACTCTAAAAAATCTGGATCAAAACTGTACGGCTGGACGGCTCCAATACTGCTAACCGTTTTTGTTTCACCGCTAATGTTAGGTTGGAGGTGTGAGGGGCTGTAAGGTAGCGGGAGAGCGTGTAAACAGACCAACAACCACAACTCAGAGGGGAGTTTGTAATGAACTACTGCTGCTGCAGAAACTATGTCCTGGAAAACGACACAATTCTTTTTAATTTTTGCTAAAAAAAAAAAAACATGATCATAATCAAAAGACCACTGGGAACGCTTTAGAAATACTACTAAAGAAATGTTATGAGGAAATCAAGAAACCTGGATTAACTTACAGGGGGGCTGGACTTGGGGGCTCCTTCTTTGGCTCAACTTTAGGCACTGATGGTGCCGCTTCAGCTTCAGCCTCAGCCTCCTCTTTGACCTCAGGCTCCGTCTCCATCGGTTCATCAAAATCCAACTCATCTAATGCCAGCGAGTCGTTCTCTGAGAAGAACATCGATGACACAGTCACGCTTAAAAACAACATATGCCAAAGAGCTGGAGTGTTCCTCACCTTCTTCTTCTTCTTCTTTTGGATTTTCCACCTTTTTACTGCTTTTTTCCAGAGAAGGAGACGGGCAGGCCGGCGGTCTGAGCTCTGCAGGTGGAGGACGGACGGTTTTAGCCTTTAACCCCGTCTTCGGAGACCCCTAAAACGACAGGAATGAGGTTAAGCGGTCAGCTTCAGACATGCAGAGTCAGGAGGTGTGGAGGTACCTCAGGGATCTGAGGTCTGATGGAGAAGGGGTTCATGGGTGATCCCAAAGACTTCTTCTTCTTCAGAGTGATGACTGGGGGAGGAGCCAGACCCGCTGGTTTCTAGAGTACAACACATTAGATGAGATAGGAGACAGGCAAAAATGAAATTAAACATGCTTTTTTATGAATTTATATTACTGACCTCAGAGTGCAGGTCCTGCAGAATATCTCCTAACAGGTCATCTTTGGATAAATCAATATCTTTCTGCAGGATGCAAAAAATGACAAAACTGTGTAAACAAAACTGTAAATCCAGTTGATGTTTTTTTTTTTTTTTTTAGAAACTATAAACAGCCAAAGTGGATTCTATGATGAAGCAGAATAAAGATATTTATACAAAAAAAGTGAAATTACTAGCATTCCAAGAGAATAAACTACACACCTCAGCAGGCTTTTTCACATTACTGTTCATGAAAAGGCTCTTTATGGTGTTGGGCTTGGTTACTGCAGCTTTCTTCACAGTTTTCTTGGACTCCGCTCCTTTTGCGCCTCCCTTTCCTGCAAACAAAAAAAGCAAAAAACCCAAATGTGTTTCCATTTGGGCTCCTATCCTCAAAACTGCACCTCCCTCAGACTGTTTCTTACCCCGTTTTTCAACCACGTCATCGTCCAAATCATCATCGAAAATTTCTCGTCCGTCCTCCACATATCCCTGTACCATCTGACAGGGGAAAAAAAGGCCTCCTGGGTTTTTTGTTTGTTTGTTAATTTTCACGATGAAGAATAACTGAACTTTACCATCGTCGATAATCCAGTCGTCCTCCTGCCTTTCTTGTACCAACTTGGAGTACTGCTCCTCATCCACCTCCTCGTACACATGACTAAACTCCTCCACCTGGAAGAACATCAACAGGTGTCAAACAAGTATCAAAGTAGAATGGCACAAATTTGTCAAAACTCACATTGGATGTGTTGAAATTACCACAATAACAGTTTACATGGTGTGGGACTATCCAGTGCCCTGGATTTAACACAATTCAGACACCATGCTCGCTACCCGGAGTAAAAATCTAATAAATATGAACATTTTACAAAGCTTATTGATGAATCCACTGAGACCTCATGACGAAAGCTTAGATGGTTTATTAAAAAAATACATTTAAATTGTGTTTTTAAATGACAAACAGTTCAAAAGCAATGAATTGTGGTCTATATTCTCTAATTAAGTGAGCATCAATGCCCACTAGTTTTTCACTTCTGGAAAATTTCCAGGACATTGGATTTTGGAATCGTAGATTGGGACAGCCCAACAACAATCATTGGTCGTTTTTTATGAGTAATAAACCGTCATGGGTTCCTAAAAACGTCCATGACACGAACCTTTCTTTTTAAAGTGACAGTAAATAATGGCATCTTTGGTGTCATGGTGAAAAATTAAGCTTTTTTGAGATCTTTGCTGATTTGAAGTGGAAATATAATTTTACATAACATAACAATGACTATTAATAAAGTAATTATTTTGATAGAAAAAGTCTAAGAGATTAACACCTAATTACTTATTTTGCAGAAGAGTCTGAGATATAATAATCAGCTGAAAACATCCATCAAATAAAGTATTTTCCCGCCTATTATTACTGACATTTCTTGATTTCGATCTTTTTAAAAACAAACACACACACCACACACACACACATATACACATATATATATATATATATATATATATATATATATATATATATATAATAAATACATGGAAAGGCTATTGCTGCTCACACTACAGTGTTTAATGTTGTGATAGCAGAACAAAAACAATATGGCATCAGCGCATAAAAGGGATGTGTTAGACCATTTTTTTCTAAGTTTTTCTTTAAATGAAAATAAAAATAAAGGGAAGACTGTTTCTTAATTTTTTTCCCCCCTGCTTCAGGTTTTTTTTAGATTGACTTTATTTTGTATTTTACTTGGTTCTTCAAAAGAAAATACACGAAAACAACAGTTCAGTGACAAAGAACCAGACAAAGGAAGAATCTGTCCCGCTTGACCTTATATTTGATCTTTTCTCCCATCTTGGCTTTCTTCAGCTGCTCCAAAGCGGACTTCCTGCCGACCTTCTCCCTCTTCTCTCGCCTGGAGCGAGATTTGGCCAGGCTGCAGCCATCATCATCACGATCACCGCCGTCATCTGAGCACACAGACCAACCAAGCTGACATCTCTTCTAATCGTGAATTTTATAATCATTATAAACACACCATGCATAATAATGACACATATGTTAATTGGATATATGTATTTAGGGCAAAAAGTTTGCTAGAAAGCGTAAAGTACGTAAGCTAGCTAAAGAACTGTTAGCCGCGTGCTTCGCCTTCTTCCTAATTCTAGCAAAAGTCAGAAAAAACACAAACTCACCGCTTCCCGCGGCGTCCACGTCTTTATCTGGGTTTGAAACTGGAGACATAACTTCTAGTTTAAGTCTTTATTGGCTGCCCACTTCAAGCCGTGCAAAGAGAGGACGATGGCAGGTCAACAACAACAATACAGTCGCGCCAAATGATCTTCCCGGGGAAAGTCATATGCAGGAAGTGACGTCAAACCCAACGACATCCTGGCTTTTCATGCGCGCAGTTATCTGTCCACTGGGTGGCAGTGTTGCTCAATGTGCAATGAGCTCATAGGTTTTGGTTTTCAGGAAAACAACTGTGCTTTTTGTGAAATAAATATAAAGATAACAGATCATTTGTTTTATAAATGCATACATGTAAAAGCTTTTCCCACACAGGCAGCTGCAGGTGAAATAAAAAAGCGATTATTTTGATTTTTACTCTGATCTGTTAGAGTTGAGTTTTATGTTCCAGAAGCTGAATCAGACTCAGATGAAATTCAGTTTGATTCTGATCAGAATGAAACTGCAAAGCTTTGTGCTTCGGTGGATCAATCAGACATTAAACTCACTCTGATTCCAACTTCATAAAACCTATAGCAAACAGAAAGTGGTTTTCGTGAATCGATTTAACTTTTTTTTGCTCTGAATGTGAGGTTGCTGCAGAATTCTATAAAAACCAAAAGTGTGGTAGCCTGCTATACTAGATGCAAGACACGTTAACGAAAAACTCAAATAAAGGAGACTGGAACGAGATTAAAAGCAAAGGTTATAGGTTAATGTTGACCTCCTGATTAAAAAATCAAATCACATTTTTCAGGTTCGGGTTACATTGTAAAAACTAATGGTGCAAAAAGGAAAAAAAAAATCCTATAACTTGCATTACTGTAAAATTCTTTATGTTGTAAATATCAACTAGTAAACTACTTCCAGTTCCTTTTTTGTCACTATAAATCTCTGAAATTCCTTCCAGGAAAATTACATCTTTATGTAATCATATTATTAATAAATAACAATATCTTTCGTATATGAAATGAAAGGTAAAATATGCAATTCTAAATTTGTGTGTATAATTTTTTCTAAATTCTGATTCAAAATGGATTCTGTTTTATGACAGCAGAATAATTCAGTAATCTTAACATGAAGTCCACGCTCTGCTAAAAAAATATGTTTACAATAATTTTAAAGGTCAAGTTGATCATGCTAAGAATTTTTCACGATTGTTTTTTTTTTCAACTTAGTTACCTATGAGGTTCACTTTGTCATAGTTGCCAATATGGATTGTTTGAAAGCCAAAGCTCTCGCTTCTCTCTGATTGGTTCGTTTTTTGGAGCTCTGTCATCTTCGTTGCCATGGAGAAAGCTCTTCACAGCCTCACCCCTTCCAATGCTCTTCCGATGGGCTGCCATCACATAAAGATCGTCTATTTTAGTGATGTACTTGTGCCTCGTAATTGTTGCTATTTCTTCTAAAAATACAATTTAAAGTAACAGTTTTTATTTCAAATTTTTGATTAAAACATACAGAATAAAAATAAACCACACATGATGTTTTTTAAATCAGATATTGAGCCGCATCTGATCAATTCAAGTAAGAAAAGGATATTATGGTATCATAAAAAAAAGATGGAGTGAGGCTCATCACATTAGCCCTTTTTTTTACATCGAGTCGTCACGGGGAGGAGTCAGAGGGTGAGTAAAGGACACAGAGTGGGCGGGGCCAACAGAGGAGACAGAGTGAGGAGGAGAGAGGCATCGTCTCACTGATGCTGAGTCACATAGCAGATAGATCTCAGCTACATCCCATGAGTCTGAGGAATAATGGAGGAACTTGAACACACCTGCCCTCATCCTCGAACGGTAGGGCATCTGTGACTGGCTCTGTTTTTGTCTGTGGGTTTGTGTGGGGGTGGGGGTGGAGGGTATGTGTGACAAAGACTGGGGAGGAGACTGGGCATTTTGTGTTACCCCCTTGTTATGAAACAGATGCTGTGCAGCCTTCTGCTGCTGGCATTCACAGACTGCTGAATAGACAATGTTTTTGTCTGCTGTCTTAGTAAAAACAGGTTTACTAAAAGGACAAACGCCCAGTTTTCCAGAGACTGGGACAAAGACGATATTAGTGCTTCTAATTTTCCCTCTTTGGTATAATTCCTCATTTAAGTTCATCTCCATTTTCTCTGTGCTTCATTTCAAGCTGGCCACTCTTGTAAGAAACTCCATATTTCCCTGCCTTTGCTACCCACTGTTTGTCTTTCTGGATTTAATCCTTCTCATGCCAGATGTTCTTTGTTTGTGCCAGATTCAGCTTTACAGTGTGTGCTCCCATCCTGATCTCCAAGTTTAGCCTATAGTATTTGCTATTTGCTAAATTGCTGGATTCCAACTGTCCCAGAGGATTCAGAGAAGAGGTGAATCCTTCCTTAACCCATCAGTGTAACAGAAAAACAACAGAAATGTGTTGTGTGGTCCACTTGGTCTGTGGTATATTCCACATAATTTTTATTTTTAAGGAAAATGGGGCTGGGTTTTTATGAGTTAACACATTTTTGTTGTCCTCCTGGTTGAAAAATCTAATCAAAATTAGACAAAGGAGAAGACAGCATGGCAGGAGTCGTTCATCTTTACCAATGATTACATTTGTTGCTTTGGCAAAATATTTTTAATATTTTCTACTTAAAGAAATCCAGTTTTATGAATATTTCCTCAAATTTGAATTTTGAACTTTGCTTTAAAGACATTACACCCTTTTTTGTGCATCTCCTTGAAACATTTGTGCAATCTTCCTGCAACGCTTGGGCAGACGGTGAAACCAGTTTTCACGTACGCCGATGACAATGTGTGCTCCAACGGTCTCACTTTTATTTAATTGACATGAGAACATTTTATGGTGAAATTTACTGTTCAGACTGATAGCAAAGCATTTTTTTTCACACCTATTTCTCTAAGCCTTATGGGTGCATCTTTCATAGGTCTTTGTGAAACTTCCTTACAAAAGATCCCACAGGTTTTTTTTGTTTTTACCTCAAAAGGTTCATGATTACTGACATAAAAACACCGTACCCTCTGTCGAACAGTTAAAAAGATGCTCAAAGCTGCAAATCTGTAAAAATAAAACAAATCAATTTCAGAAGAGGTATGCTAGTTAGTAAAAAAATACTCAACATTTTGATGTTGCATTCAAGTTCTGGCTCCATGAAACTCCAGTCCACCCACAGGTGCATAGATCCCTGTGATGCTGTGTACAGGAATATAAATGGGATGTTAATAGGAGGGCCTTTGAATACTGGGAAGAGATTTTGAATCCCTTCTCCTGCAGGTTGCTCCTGGAAGATGCATTGACGTCAGGTGCTCGTTCATGGATACTAAATCTGTTTCCGTGTTTGCATCCTCCTCTCACACACCCACGGCTTCCTGCTCTGTGCTGGTTCTCTTTCTGTGGTGTGACTGAATCTCAGAGAATATTCCCAGCAGTCAACAGATGGCAGACACTGGCAGTTTTTCAGGCACAATCGCACTGCAACACTTTGCCCTTGATGCAGTCTGATCAGAAGGATGTCTTTTTTATTGGTCTTATCTTACATTTCATTGGTTTTAATGTATTTGAGCCCACCCCAGAAGTTGAAAACAGCTTCTTCTGATTTCTAGCACCTTTACTAAATTATACAGTTGGGGTTGATGAATGTCACCTCTCTCCCGTTGATCGATGAGCCTGAGCGTCCATCTCGCTGTGTTGTCTAAAAGCAGAGTGAGCATCAGCTGTGGTCAATAGCTTAATGGAGTTTGATGCAACTGCGAGGGCAGAGACAGGAAGGCTGCATGAGGACATCTAAAGGAGAACATCTGAGCTTCAGTGAAGAGGGTGCTTATGTATTTTGCATGCTGTGAGCGTGTCCTCCCTCACAGATCCTATTTATGACCCACTTGCTCTGTCTCAGACTCTCATCGAGCCTGCCATTTTTGCCAGGGAGACCAGCTGCGACTGTCGAGCACCTCACGAAAAGCTCACCATTGAGCAGGCCCGCAGAGGCACCCCAGGTACACACCTTCAGCTTTCACACAGCCTCTCTCGCTCTTTGATTTTGAATTCCAGCTCTCCTTTTGCTGAGGTTTAATTTTTAAAAAATTATTCTTTTTACCTCCAAACCGTTTTGCAACTACAAAATATTAAAATGTTTTGTTCATATGAAAATCGACTGTATCTTAGCATTTTAGGGATTCATCGTAGAGGTATAAATACACACAGGTCTTCAAACCTGTACCCAAAAGATGCCATTTGTGGTGTCTATGTAACACCTGGTGGCTCATACACAGGTACTCTTTCTGTGATGACAAGCAAAAAATGTAGAAATGTACATAAATAGGAAAAAGGTAAAAAGGCACTGAAAAAAGTTAATAATGTTCCCAAACTTCCTAAACATTCAATTGCCCTATTTAAACAAACAAGCACAATACAAATAGTTACTCAAAACATAAATGCAACAAGATCCACAGGTAATCAAGTAAACATGGGTATGGATGGAACCACCAATAGGGCAAGTTATCCAGGTCTGGGAGAATTTCATGCTTGTGTTTGAGTGGAAAAAGAATCACCACCTTCAGAAACGTGCGTTCCAGCTACCTCTTCTAGTGAAAAGTCTATGTAAATGCACGTTTTGGACTTCCGCATGTAAAACTCTTGCGTTCCTGCATAGCTACACAGATTTTTTAGACCGTTTTAGGGCTCTACGTACAAACGCGCAGCCATTCAACGTGGATTGTCAGTTAAACTAGGTTGAATTTTGACCAGTCAGGGACTTGGATTTGGTAGTGAATTATGGATGGCATTCTATTTGATTTATGGAACTTCCAACCGTTTGTAAACTTTTGATTGATTGAATGCGCGTCACATGCCTGGTGTGTACGTAGCTTTAAAGCTTCAAAGCTCTAAAGTAAAATGATCTTATGTAGACATTTAGTGATCCAATACATCCAACAGGCTCAAAAATACTCTAACAACTAAATTAATTACTTACCGGTATGTCTATGGAGATGTATGCTACCACAAGTGGTGATTTACCCTTGAAAGAAACACTTTTAGGTTATTTCTATTGGCTTGACTCTGTTTTTTGCCTTTGCACTTTTTTTTTATTGGGGTAATAATAAATTCTGCACTTATTGTCTGTCTCAGGAAGCCACCCAAGCTTAAATGAAGACCACCTGAGTAAAGCATCACATTGTTGTTTGCCTTCTAGTTGACCGGCCTGTCAGAGTCTATGCAGATGGCATCTTTGACCTGTTCCATTCTGGACATGCTCGTGCTCTCATGCAGGCCAAGAACCTTTTCCCCAACACCTACCTGCTAGTCGGAGGCAAGACAGACCAAACGGTCTTAAGACTGTACAGCGAGTTATCTAAGTGACCGTGTTTTTTTTGTTTGTTTATTGTGGAGTTCTGTTTCCTCTGCTCTGTCAATAGTTTGCAGCGATGAGCTGACTCACAAATACAAAGGCTTCACGGTCATGACGGAGCAGGAACGGTATGAAGCGCTGAGACATTGCCGCTATGTTGATGAAGTTTTGAGAGACGCGCCATGGACTCTTACACCAGAGTTTCTGGATAAGCACAAGGTGTGTGTACCTGTTTGAAGACGAACACATCATCCGAGCGTGAAACTATGCGTTAAACATACAGGGATGTGTTTAAAATATGTCATACTTTCATAGCTAAAGATGCTTTAGACCACCTGCTTTTTCTAGTTTTGACACAAGGTGGAGTTATTGTTCCTAAAAAAAAAGGCTGCTTTGCCATGAAAAAACACATCAATGCAAGTCCAACCTTTAAAAAAAAAACTGAGGCCACAAACACCTAAAAAATCATCAGACAGAAAAGGTCTAGGAGGTGTTTCTGCGTGATTTGCGATAAAAAATGACTCCAGTAATGACAGAGCATGACAAACACAACTCAAATGAAAACTCAAGTCGAATAAGGAAGTTGAGAAAGCAAACCTTACGTAGTGAGAGGTCCTCTAACCTTTTGATGATTTTCTGTTTGTGGGCCTGAGTCAGAACAGAAAGCATTTAAACACCTGTGGTGTGGCAAAAAGAGGAAAGGAGGTCAGAAGCATGATGCCATCCTTCCAACCCGCTGGAATCATGACCCCCTTCTGGGGTCATGAAAGCCAACCCAGCTGGGCAAAGGTGGGGTACACCCTCAACAGGTCGCCAATCTGTTCGAGACCAGATTTACTCCTCACACACATCCACATCCAATATAGAGACACCTATGAACCCATGTTTTTGGATTGTGGGAGGTAGCCGAAGTGCGAGAAGAAAACACATGTACGTACAGGGAGAACATGCATACATAAAAGGTCCTAGCTGGGATTTGAACCAGGGCTTGAGAGAGGTAACCACTACTGTGCAGCCTGAAACACGATGCCTTTAATAGTAGATTACATATCTACTCATCTGTTTAACTCCCAAAGAGCAAATTTATTACTTAAGGCTCCCGTCAGTATAAATGTGTGAAACAAAACCAATGGACATGTGGATACACCCTGACAAATGTGGAGTTTGTCCCACTTTCAACCTATAATCTGCATTTTACAGCCATTGAAACAATTATATTATATTATGAAGCTGTTTATAACAGCTCCACTACTTTTGCCAGCTTAGCCTTTTCTATGATACAATAAATTGTGTTTATTTTCACAGATTGACTTTGTGGCTCATGATGACATCCCATATTCCTCAGCAGGAAGTGAGGATGTCTATAAACACATCAAAGAGGCAGGTCCGTGCACGCCGCCTGAAGAAGATGAGATAACACATTTTACTGAGGGTTATTGAGTGTGTGTTTTTCCTATCAGGGATGTTTGTGCCCACACAAAGAACAGAGGGAATCTCAACTTCTGACATAATCACCCGAATTGTTCGAGACTATGATGTTTACGCCCGCCGCAATCTTCAGCGTGGTTACACAGCTAAGGAGCTTAATGTCAGCTACATCAACGTAAGGCTGAATTAGCTTGGTTTACATCTGAAGATTAAAATAGTCATGACTAGAGATTTGGAAAACCTGAATGCTGACAGTCTGTCAACCTTTTTCGACCAAAATGTTGACAGACTGTCCACTGTGACAATTTGAGACATTTAAATAATTTAATTAAAATTTTAAATTTCATGACTTCATTCAATTTACCCTTTCATTTGACAAAAATTGTTAAATTTTTTTTAATTTCTTGTTTCAAAATGGATTCTGTTGAGTTATTTAAAGTAGTAGCAGATTCAAAGGGAACAATGGTAAAACTTTCATTCAATTTTAGGAAAGTACATTGTAGAATAAAGTGGTGCTCCTTTTTTTAGGTAAAGATCTGTGAAAAATGAAGTTTAAATCAACCAAGTAAGAACAACTGACAGAATAGTCAACAACTAACATAAAACTAACATATAAGAAGATTAATTTGAATTAGAGTAGAGTAAGGCTCCGATTTAATTGTTCATTCATATAGACAGAGAAATTAATGAGTTTCCATCAAGTAAAAACAGTAAATCCTCCGACGTTTTCCTGCTGTGTCAAATTTTACTGATTAAACACTTTTAGTTGATTATAGACGTGCACAAATCTGACTGCACATTGCAAACATAGTGTCATCAAAGGTCTGATGTTTGCAAAGCAGAAGGAATCTCAAATTTAAATGATGGAAAGAATGAACACTTTCTTTCCCCAGTATGAGTTCAAACGACACATTCGCCAAACTGTGTCGTGTTTGCAAAGCGGATAGACAAGAGTGTAATAGAAAGAGCAGTGGGCCCATGATGGAGCCTTGGGGTACTCCTTTTGTTAAAACAAAAAAAATTTGAAAAAAATGTTGCCAACCCAGAAAATTTTGTGTGTAATTCTGAAAACCATAGCAGACAGAATTAGAATCAAGAACATTCTTAATACAAACAAAAACTCATGTCAGAACTGCAAGCCAACATTCTATTAATAAAAAAAAGAGAATTTTAAAGAACTGCTACTGTTTTTGTGAAATTATACCTCAGGAGTGTGCTCTGATTTACAAAGACTTTCTGCCTGGACTTACCTGTTTTTTTTTTACTTTTGAAAATCCTTAGGAGAAGAAGTACCGGCTACAGAACCAAGTAGACCGCATGAAAGAAAAAGTTCGCACAGTTGAGGAAAAGAGCAAACATTTTGTTTGCCGCGTGGAGGAGAAAAGTCACGACCTGATTCAGAAATGGGAGGAGAAATCTAGAGAATTCATTGGCAACTTCCTAGAACTTTTTGGACCTGATGGGACATGGGTAAGTAAAGCTCATTGGAAAACTGGATTTTTTAATTAAAAATCTGGATTTCAAAAAAGTATTTGTATTTTTGGTGTACAAGTCGCTCCGGAGTATAAGTCACAGCAGCAAAAATAAATAAATAAATAATACATAAAGGAGAAAAAAATCATATATAAACAATTTTGGGAGAACTTTAACAAAACACGGGAACAAGAAGGATGAATTTACATCAGAAGCCAAAGAGATAAATTGTGGATTCCCACAAGTATTAATGCTGGGCCCACTGCTTTTCAAAATTTACATAAATTATACATTTAGTGTTTCAAAACTTTTAAAACTCGTACTATTTGCTGATGACACAAATATATTTTATTCTACAGACAATCATAAGGAACTTATCAATGTGGTGAACACAGAGTTAAACAAAAATAAAATCATGGATGGATTGCAACAAACTATCTTTGAACCTAGATAAAACCAAAACGATGTTTTTTGGTAACTACAACACCAATTTCGAGCTCTCAATTAAAATAAATAATGTCTCAATTGAAAGTGTTACTGAAATCAAATTCTTAGGGGTTATTTTTGGTAACAAACTAAGTTGGAAGCAACATATCAGACACATACAAACTAAAGTTTCAAAAAATATTTCAACCATAAATTAATCTAAAGTTATATTAGAATATGACAGTAGATATGTACTGCTTCTTAATATTACCGTTTTTCACATACTGTACAGAAATTTGAGGGAATAATTATAAGAGTTCACTAAATTCTCTCTTTTTACTTCAAAAACTAGCCATCAGAATTCTACATAAAGCCAGCTATCTTAATCATACAAACAATTTATTTGATCAATCCAGACTTCTAAAACTGTGACCCTGTTGATTTTGACACTGCACAACATCTATACAGAGCCAGTGGGAAATCGTTACTATGTAATATCGAAAAACAGTTCTTAGAAAATGAAGGAGGCTACAAACTGAGGGGATGTAGGAACATTAAGATCAAATTGATAAGAACCGCGAAGAAAAGTTTCTGTGTGGCACTAAACTTTGGAACAGGATGAGTAATGAGCTCAAACAATGTTCAAATATCCTAATATTCAAGAAAATGTTTAAAGAAACTCTGCTTTCACGATATGAAGATAAGAAGAGTTAATGATCAACAGGTGTTTGAATAATTCCAAATACATGTGTGAACTTTATTGTGGTGAAATAATCAAAGCTCTTTTAATTACAACCAATTTGTATTACACTGTGTAAAGTGCAATAATGATTACTGAAATGTTTTAATTACAATCTACTAAGCTATCGATTTTCTTTACTTGATCTGCAATGTGTAGCAATAATCACTGGATAATTGTGATGATGTGTTCTAATGATAATCAATGATTATTACATATTGGTCACCTAGAAGGTGAATCATTGATGTTCACTGAAAAGATGTTAGAATTTTTTCTGAGGATAATCGTTATTTCATAACTTGATCTGCAATGTGTAGCAATGAAATCTGGATTTAATGAATTTGTATTCTAATTATAATCAATGAGTACTACATATCAGTTGCATGTGGGATTCACGTTACTGTTTACTTAAATCATAAATGAATGTTTTGTAAAGATAGTCAATCATCAGTAACCACTTGATTTTGTAACTTGAAAAGAATCTATCTGATCAGAACCGGATCACAAAAACTATGTAAAGCCATAAAATGAAATAATCTCAGCAGGGGTGGGGTTATATAAACTCGCTTCTTCCCACTCCTTTTCAAGCAATAAATCAAGCTCTTCATGACTTTAGTTAATGATAACTATATTTAATTAATCAAATTAATCTTTGTTTTGTTTTTGTCTATGCATTCTGTAATAAGTTTGATAAATCTGTGTAATTTTTTTATTGTATTGACTACAATTAATGGTTGAAATAAATAAACAAATTAAATCAAATCAAGCACTAATAAACTGAATATATGCGCGCTTTACTGTAACACATTGATGCTTATTTAGCTTCATGAAACATAGGAGGAATTAAGTAAATGTCTAGTATATTAGCCCAACATGTAAACAATTATTAATATAACCACAACATAAAGAACATACTAACAAGTCAACTAAACTCTTTCTAACAATTCAAATCACTAAATTCACTATATTCTTTATCCTCTGTGTCACTTTGGAATAATGATGAAGTAGTTGTTGGTGTTTCTTCAAGAAAAATAAAAATAAAAAACTCACATATAAGTCGCACCCCTGCCCAAACCATGGAAAAAAAAAACACGACTTGTACTCTGAAAAATCGTGTAGATGTTTTTAAATATGTAGTTCTAAGGCTGGATGATTGACTGGAACTTTGCTGCTGTCTTTGCACAGAAACAAGTGCTTCAGGAACGCAGCGGCCGTATGCTGTCCTACGCTCTGTCCCCTAGAGAGTCGCCCTGCAACAGTCCTCCCCGTGAACTGTCCCCCCTGCGATCTCCCTCACCTCCGTCCCCCCCGGCTCGCTGGCACAACGCACGGCCTTCGCCCCCCACCTCCCCTAAAGGAGCATCCGCCTCCATGAGCAGCATGAGTGAAGGCGATGAGGATGAGAATTAGACTGGCTTCCCAAATGCATCCAGACACACATTTTCACTCCCAGCACACTGCCTGGAAATTCCTCACAAAAAAAACAAATCAAAAACAAAAAAAAGCAGCACATGGATACTTGCTGGAAACTGTAATAACTCATCTTAAAAAAAGAGCTTCAGTCTCTTTGAAAGGATGACCAACGATAGAGGAAATGCCGTTTTTGAGCTGCAGGGTACAAAGCCATCAATGTCTCTGATGTCTGGACAACCAAGCAGAGGAAGAGGAAATTTGACCTCTGAACCCAGAATCTCATAGACGACTATAAATCCCGTGCAATATCTTTTAGGGGGGTTTGCTTTGGACTGTCCAGCACTGACCGAGACTCTCAAAAGTCCTGCTTAGTACATCACTGCATTTGTTTTTTTTGTCTTTTTGTGTCACTTCATTTCAAGATGTTGTTTATTTATTAAATACTACATGTGAATTAGATAGAAAGTTACAGAAAAGCTTTGTCTGCACTTTTTTAATAAGAAACAAAAAAAATCACCTACACTTTTTAATAAGATTGTTACTCCATTATTCAACTCAAGCCTGTGTAAAAAACACTCGTTTAGAATAATTCTTCTTTATATAAACATACCAAAACCAAAAGGGAAAATTAAAAGCTCACTATGTATTTTTAGAATTCCCATTGTGGAAAAAAATTGCATGCAGAGCTTTAAGCATATTGTAAAACTTACCTTACTAAATTGTTCAAGTGACAACAAAAAAATACAATAATATCATAAAACTGTGCTCTACATGCTTTTTTTCAGACCAGGGAGTGGCGGTAAACCAAAACCAAACTCTTTTGTGTTCTTGAATGTAAAAGATAAAACTGGACGGTAAAAGTTATCTTTATCCGAGGTAAAATAGTAAATATCGTCGGCTGCAGCAACCAATAAAACTGCTGCTTTTCATCTCCTTTGTCAAACTGACGCAGATGATTTCTGACTCTGACGTCTACTGTTAACGAAAACACGACAAGTCTGCCTCCTTGAATTGAAAAAAATACCTAAGATAGTCAGAGAAATGTTTGTCCTGTTTCCTTTTTTAATAAAACATCAAAAGTGTTTTTGCTCAACTTTAGACCTCTCTTTTACTTTTACATCATAGATTCTGCACTGAAATGTACAGTAGATGTCCTGTATGTACTACATGAAAGTCGTTACTAAAAGACATTTTTTTATTATTAATAAATGGTCTAAAATGTGGATAAAAAGCAAGACAGACAGCTCACACTGAGTTTTTTTTATTGTCAAATGGGACAATGATACAGTAAACGGGTCTAATGCTCCATTATTTTTTGGTGGGTTTTGCATATTATGCATGGCTGCCTCTTCTATTAGAAGGTTCATGCAGACACATCATTTAAGCTCAATGTACAGCAGGATGGAAAACACAGTGGGTCACACCACACTGTTCATACAGCATCACACATGACGTTTTACATGTACCATTCTCCAAAACACTCCAAAGGCCGTCTTTGACAGTGAAGCTTATCATCTGAATTTGAAAAGGATTCTGTTTTTTTTTTTTTTTTTTTTTTTAATAAGGTGGGATTTTTATGGTCTCACAGTTACAACTGCTACTCATTAGTCATACATTTCTATTATAGAAGCAATGTCACTTGATGAGACTGGCAGGTTTCAAAGGCATTGGCAGGGATAAACTCTGA
The DNA here is from genome assembly GCA_023969325.1 of Oryzias curvinotus. NCBI lineage: Eukaryota > Metazoa > Chordata > Actinopteri > Beloniformes > Adrianichthyidae > Oryzias > Oryzias curvinotus. The sequence goes on from CM043725.1 coordinate 17,941,262, forward strand.
CACAGAGGCTTCAAATGAGCCAACACACAGTCGAACAGGGAATTCTTCTACTGTTTCGCATCAGACGAAGCTGAAGGAGATGAAAAAAATAAAATAAAGTCAGTCGAAACTTACCATCATGGGCTTTTAATATACCAAGTTCTGGGGTATCCCCCCACAAGGTTGGAATTTTACCTCCTATTTAGCTTTTAAAATGATTTTCAATTACAATCTGAAGAGAATAAGTAATGAAAAGTGAAAGTTATTTGGAAAGAAACTGATAATAGTCAAACCCTGGAAATATTTTAGTGGCTACACATGGTTCTCTTCTGGTCATAATAGCATAATATGTAGCTGTACGTGGAACATTCTTGTTGAACAAATAAAGTAAAGGGAATTCTACAAAGCTACAAAAGTAATCATCAACACTTAAAAACTATTAGGTATTCTAGCTGCATTTTCTTCTGATATAATTTTACATGTAAAAAAAAAAAAAAATACAAGTGCCTTTTGAAAAATGCTAACTCTGTCCAATTTCCTCCACAAAAACTGAGAAGTTAGTCACAAGGCTGACTAGATCAACCCAAAGATGCAAGTTAAGCATGAGGATGTGGTTTTTCTCACCATGACAGGCAGGCGACACCATAAAATGACATAAAGTGTCCAAAGATGGACACATAAGCTCAATTTCTTTCGAAAAACAATCGGCAAACAGTGCTGGAATGAGAGAATCTGACAGAAGCTCCCCTCTTCCTTCAAAGGTGGTTCAGTCAGAACGCAGGGATGAACCATTACCTGCAGCTGGCTAACTTCAGTGGGAAAACCTAAAGAGGAAAACGCTAAAAATCTAGTTTATTTTTCATGTCTTCCCTTTTAAACCCTTAAGGGCCATCAACACATAAAAAAACATCAAATATACATTAAGTTTCTAGAAGTAGTTCTTTCTTTAACAAAAATAAAATAAAAATCCCTGATTTCTAATTCGTCAAAACTAATAAAGTGATGCATGGATTCCTTTGTCTTTTATTTTGAAAGGTGCCATTTCCCCCTCCAACTATAAACATTTTCTTTTTTTCTTGAAAAAGTGAAACCCAAATAAGACTTTTCCATGCTAACTGCACTCAATGGAAACCGTTTCCCCAAACCTCCATTTGTTCACGTCTGTACTGAACCTCACCTGCCCGACACTTTCCTGCAGATGGAGAGGAGGAAACAGAATACTGGCTCTTACCGATGGAGAGGAAAACACTCAGCAGTGTGTGGCTTACTCAGCCACAGCAACGGCAACCACCGACTCAGCAAAGCCCAGTCAAACTGCACAAGCTGGTGGGGGGGGTTCCAGCGATGGAGTGAATGTTGCAGGAGGACAGAATCTAAACGTGTCCTAATCCCCTAAAACACACGTTAATGGAGTTACACGTAGGGGGATCTACAATCAAAAGAAGGCTTACATTTGAGCCATAAACACAAAAAGCTATACGGATTCAGGTGGTTGTCATTGGGTATAGGTTAAGGTCGAGGTCACCCCCCTCCACACCAACAGACCCCGTAACAGTGGAATGTAAAAGGAAGTAGGATCCTTAACCATGTAGCACCCCATGGGCAACACTTCAACGTTCGGGCTCCACAGCAGCAGGCCAGGCAGACTTATTATCTGTTGGCTTTGTATATAGACTTGCTGGCGTCACGTGGTTCTTTGCTGGGGTTGCTCCAGTCATCCGCCTCAGGGCTGGTCTTGTAATGCCTCCATGCTGATTTGTTGAAGACTGGCAAGCGCTCGAAGGATTCACTAGACAGAGCCTACAATAAAAAAACAGAAAAAAACATTTATGGAAAAGATGGTTGCAAAAAGAAGATTAAAACAAATAAGTACAATAAAAATAATAAGTACAGAAAATAAGTACAGAAAATTATAATAAAAATGTACTTTAATTGGCATCATAGGCTTTGCAGCTGGTTCAAGTAACTTTTATTACAATGGATGAACTGCTGAAACTAAGAAGCTTATCTTCCCTCTTAATTCCCTAGTTTGGGGTTTTCCATCTGGATTCTCTAATCTCAGGGTTCTACAGTCAACCAATCTGTTTTCTTCTCAGTAACGAGGGATTTATTTGACAAATTCAACATTTCTGTGTATGCGTCTTCCAAGGCTGAATTACAGAAAAGGCGGTGAGAGTGTTCAACAGCAGACAGTAGAGCTAGCAGGACGCCTAAAAGCCTTTAAGAGAGAAGGTCTTCCTGGTATGAGAGAAACAAAGAATCTTGATCCCGTGTTGTAATTTGCTTGATCTTGACTCAGTCCATTTCTCATGCTGTCAGTGATTAAACCTAAGCTAGTGCACGTTAAAACTCTTATCCAAGACTATTGAAAAACGTAAAAAAATATTAAGAGTTAACTACTTAACTGGTAGTAAGCATTCATCTGTCCTCACTAGCTATGATTTCTTTTGATTAATAGAAATTTCCAACAATTCTAAAGTGGTTGTATGTGCTCCTGGACATGCCACGAAAACATGCTAGTGCCATATTTATATTAGCCATCAGCATTACAGAAAGGTTTTGTGACAGTTTAGCGTGTTTCGTTGATTTTACGACAAAGACAGTGAAGTACAGTTTCTGTCTCAAATCCAGAAGGGATTTAGGAGCCTCACAGGGAATTTGAGCCAAGTTCTCTACTGACCTGGAAAAGGGGGGAGACGACTGTTCATCTGTTCATAACTTACTGTTTGCCCAGAAAACTCTACCTTAGTCAGGTTTTTTTATTAAATAGCTCATATTTTTCCTTTACAAACCTTTTTAACTTTTCATTCTTTACTTTTTTTGCTTGCTATCAAAATGCCAACGTGGAAGTTCGGTAATGATTAACTTCTTTCATACCAAAAGATTTCTGAATGCACGGTATTTAATCTATGATAAATATGGAATTTTTCAAAAGTACAGGGATTGCATAAAATACTCACGGCCAGGAAAGATCTAGATTAGATAGATCCTACAGGGTCACTGTGAATTTGACTGTCAAATATTTCTTTTAAAGTTTGATATTTGAGGAAGACCATCAGCTAAAATCATTTTTTAGGACGGATTGTTTTAAAGACTCTAAATGAGTCAGAAATGTTGGAAAGCTAGCCTCTCTCAATTGTTTTAAAGCACTCTATTTTAAGATTTAAAGTTTACACTTTCCCTCTGTAAACATGTAGTCTGTGGTAGTCATTTTCCTGACCACATTCACAACTTGTCATTTTGTGTTTGGCTAAAAAAGACATTTTCTAATGTTTTTAAAGCTTTATTTAGAATAAAGGAGTAAAGTAAAGATGCTGCTTTATTTTTATTGTTTTCTATTATTCTCTTCTACTTGTTAGAACTCAGAAGAGGCTGAGTATCACTTTCCAAGCTAAAACAGGACAGGACTTCGCATGCGGCTGACTCGTGTTACCTTCAGATAGATGACAGCATCGGTGCCAACTCCTTCCATGGAGTAGAGCTTCAGATCACCCTGAAAGTACCGAGCATAGAGTCTAGAGATCGGTAAGCCATAGCCAAAACCAGCCTGTGACACAAAGGAAGACACAAAAGCCCTGTGTTATTTGGTTTTTAAAAGAATGTTGCAGCTAAAGAGGCTTTTGTCTGAAAGCTAATTTGAGTTTGCGAGTGTGTACCAGTGGTACAGCTCCCGGCTCGAGGCTTGGTGTCGGGGCAGTGGAGTACATGTAGTTAAACAGACGATCGATCTTCCTCAGAGGTACTCCTCCTCCTTTATCGCTGATCTTAAGGAACACGATGAAAAAATTTAGGTAAAGTCAATCTTACTTAAGTGATCCTCAAACATGTCAAATATAGCTTGTCCATTTACCTTTACAGAGAGATCCTCTTTACCCAAAGTGACTCTGGTTTTTACAGGGGGTAATCCCTCTGCACTGTTCTCATGGAGTTCCACCGTCGCCCTCATTGAATTCTGCAGAACAACCCCAGATTTCATTCATCACGACCACCAAGGACCCCTTGAAGTTCCACTTTGGTCATCTTATGAGCTCTCTAAAAGCGTTTCCAGTGGTCTTTTAATCATGATTATCCAGCTTTTAGCCAAAATATTTACAAATCGATCTCATTTTCTGCAGAGCTGCGGTAGTTCATTAGGAATTCACCTCTGAGTTGTTTTTTTAAACAGCTTAAATTTCTTTCGATATGTCCTCCATTATGAGTAAAATACCACCAGAACATGTTAAAAACACCAAACAATCGGCTTTGAGTGGATCAACTGCTCACCTTGAAGAGCTCAAACAGCATGTGGAACAGGTGAGAGGGCACATACACCACCTGGATGGGCTTATTAGGAGCCTTCACTGGAGAATAAACATTAGAGTTTGAACTTTTCCACTGAGAGGCAGGTTAGTGGGGGAAAATGTCCGGATCCGTGCACAAAACCACACTTACTGTTAAACTCCTCGATCTTGAGCTCTGGAGCTGCTAAGTAGTACTTCTCACACAGCATCTTGGCAGTGTCATAGGCATCTGGTGGAAAAGCGAAAGCATTACCACTAACACAGAAAGGTGAATTAGGTTCAGTGCTTATGTTTGGGTTTCTGACACTGTTTACTAAAGCATCTTCTGCTCCTTAAGAGGTCATTCACAGTGCAGCTTCAGATCCCTGCCGCGCCTTTAGGCTTCTGATGTCCGACTAAGGAAACAATTCATCTCCAATTTCCCGGAAATGCACGGAACAGAAACATTTGCATAGAAGCTTGGATGGGAAAACAAACAGTCCTGAATGCAGAAGCAGTTTGACAGTAGGAGGAAAACACGTTAATTTGTTCTGCCTGAACCCTGAACCTTCAGACCATTATTTTATGGAAGTAGCTTTTAACTTTAAACTCAAAGACCCACTTTTGCTTTGAAGCCAAAAAATTTACGAGCATAAATGTCTGATACATTTACTAAGGAGAGCTTTTAAGCTCTCTGAAAAAGTATTCCAATGAAATTGGTTAAAACCTTTACAAAATGTGATACTCGCTAGGGGAGAGTTTTATTGCGGTGCAAGCGTGGCAAAAAGTCTAATTATAGTATTCTGGAAAAATTCCTTCAAAACTGGAAGAGTCTTTGTTCGAAACTTCCACTTTATCACTTCAATGAATTATTTTCTTAGTTGGAAAATGTGGATTTTTTTGCTTCAAAGGAGTTTTTGATATTCTCGGTGGATAATCGGCTCCACGTTGAGCTTTTCATGAGCAAAGGTTCTGCGTTTGCTCCATGCACATCTGGAAAGCATTTAAGAGGCCCACAGAGTCAGTAAGGTAGCTGTTTAGCTTCACTTTTTCCAGTAAACATTCATAAAGATGGCTCCAGGAAGACAATAAACAAAACAAAAAAACATAATTAGGACCTTATGTGAGTCAATGTTCATACAGCATAAGCATGAAGAAACATAAACACTGCTGAAAAAAAGAAATCAAAGCATTTTTTTCTACACCTAAATAAAACAGAAGTTGCAGTTGCAGCGTTAGAACTAAACTCACCCTTCACTACGTCGGCGACATTGCAGGTTGGATCGATGCTGCCGATGTGCTTCGGATGGGCTGGGTTGGTGTCGTTACCAAACAGGAGTGCTGGGTAAAAAACACAGACGCCAAAGTTCAGAGGCGGTGATCCAAATGGAGAAGCGGGGCTGCATTTGTCCGACTCACTGTGCTGGTTGATCAGCATGCGAAAAGAAATGCGGTTGGTGTAAAAGCGGTCGAGGAAATACTGGATGTTGCTGCTGACAAAGGGGTCGAAGCCAAACTTCTCCTTGTATTCTATGACTCCCTGAGCCATGGTGGGAACCACATCGTTGTGCCGGTTCCGGATCTCGATTAGGACCTCAAGGAAGCTAATAAAGAAAACAATGTAAACAATTTTTAAATGAATAAATAAAAAATAAAAAACATTAAAAAATACCAAATTATCATCTGCATTTAATGGGTATTAGGGCCACTATGTGAGAAATATCCAAGAACAAAGTCGTAAAATGTAAATTTTAAAATAATATAGAATAAAATCGTACATTTATAATTTAAAAATGTATTGCTTTTTCAAAAATACAGTTGTAATATGATGTAAATACAGCTGTACATTTACAAAAAAAAAGGATAGAGGATTCAGCGAGATTTCTCTGAGTGGTCTGCAACATGAATTTAAACAGGTAATGTTTAAATGTCAGATGAAGCATTTTAAAAGCTAATTGTAGCATTTTATGTTCCAAAAGGCAATTTAAATATGACTTTTTCATACGTACAATTACAATTACTTATCTTGTGAAATTTTTACTTATTTTAAAACTTTAGACTTGACTTTTTTTTCCTCCTTTTCTCCCCAAAAATGTACTATTTACAAATGTACTTTTTTCTTATATTTGTACGACTTTCTTGTCTTATAATTGCTTTTTTAATTAAAAATGTACAACTTTATTTTCATAAAATGTTTATTTTCTTCTAATTCCAAGACTATATTTATGTAAAATTTAGACTCTTTTCTCATATTTGTATGACTTAATTCTTAATTTTCTCATAATCTTATGACTTTTTTTCTCATATGTTTGTTGTTTTTTCTTCTTTATGCTGGGCCTAATACTGTCGTACGTGCATATGTTGCATCTTTTCAATTATTTTTCCAATCAAAAGTCTTTCTGTTATTTTACTAGTCTTTTTTTTTTTTCTTTTAAATGCCAAGTCATGCTGACTAAAAAGTCCTAACATCAGTCTGCCTCAAAGCCAGCTCCCTCAACAGCCTGGAGTGATAACAGAGAAGACAAATTCCTGTCTGTGTTCGTCGGCTGTGCATGACAGGCTTTTGTTGAGGTAATAACACAGAGTGTTACGTGTGCGGCTTGTCTCAACAAGCCTGAGCTTGCTTCTCCTGCATCTCAATTGTTTTTAACCACACGACAAGATTTCACTCACTCATTCAGAGTGTGAGGATCCTCTGGCTTCCTGTTCTCATAGTCCAGCAGCTCCACAAAACTCTGCATGTACCTAACCAAGAAAACGGCGACTAAAGGTCAACTCCCAACAAAGCCATTATAAACCAGCCAAACAAGCAAAGCAAAAAAAAACAAAAACAAAAAACTTCTTACCATTTCTGGACCAACCTGACGGAGGGCTGGCTCAGCAGTTTATCAGGCAGCAGGTTTACCTCTCTCATGGTGTTGGCCAACCGCACCGGCAGCTCCTTCCGCAGAAACATGTAGGAGGTTTTTTCACATGCATTATCCCTTCCTAGACAAAAAAAAAAGGTTTTATTGGGATTTTATTGTTTTTCTGTTTTACTTCAAAACTGATTATTTTTGCCATAAAATGTTTGAAAAGTTGAAACTTCTCAGTGTTTGAGTTTTTAAAGAGATGACCATTTTGTCTGAAACTGGAGCCAGATCAGTTCACCAAGTAACCAATAGGTGGCTTGCTGCAAAAACAATTCCTGCTACTTCACAACAATAGTAAACATCCTTACAGTTTAGTTCCAGTTTAGTCTTAGAATCTTCCTTCATCATCAGTTTCTTCCGTTTCATTATCATTTTTCTACCCGGAGGTCAGACGACTCAGTCTTTGCGGTGCTGGCTTTCACTCCGCGTGGGCGCCGCCCATTTCATGACGTCAACCTAGAGTCGGCCTCGGCAGCCTGTCTGCCATCCGAACTTTTGCAAAACATGGATGTGCATAGTGTACATATAAAGCGAGAGCATTTAGCCGATCACCGCTAGCCCCGTGGAGAAAGTGGGTGTGTGTGTGTTAGCCTGGGGGCGGAGCTGGCAGCGCAGACTCTTCCTGGAGGGGGCTGCTCCTAACTTTGTGACGTCACAATGTGAGAACCCGATCGTTTTCGTGGATTGGGTAGATTGGATAGGGAGCTCAGAGAGCACGTTTTTAGAGGAATACTCAGAGATGCGAGAACGGATAAAAATACATCTTTGAGGCTGTTAATAGCGAGGAATTAACATAATAATACCTTAAAAGCTTAAAAAGTAGATTTTTCATATATCAAGCCGGCCCTCTAAAGAGACAAAAATTTAAAACCGTACTAAAGTCTAGTTAGCCGTGATTTTAAACACTGATATTACTAAACGAATTGTGTACACTACTGTTTGGTATTTGTTACTAATGCCTATTTTTATACCTCTATCATGTCGTCTCAGTTGGGAGGATTCTCATGGAACTGATAACTCTAATCAGATAAGACAGTGACTCACAAGTCAGAAATGTCTACTTTTAAGGTCTCCAGGTGAAAGAGAAACCATGTCAGAGTTGAAAGAGAGATAAATGCTCTGACGTTTTACAGCCCAGCCATCGACTGCTAAACACGCATTTTTGAATGCACTGACGCTCGTCCGCCACCTACATTTGGAAAACGTCAAAGTGGTGCAAATCTCGCAAATCTTGCTCCAGGCTTTTTCTTTCACAGCTCTATTCCAGTGTACTAAAGACTTGGTGTCATAGTTCTGTCTGAGCACAAACCGCAATTATTCCTTTTGCCTCTAAACGGTTTAAGGTTTAATTTAAGAGGACATCAACCATACGTTCCTACCTAATCCTAGTCCCTGATAGGTCAAAGTTCAACCCGCTTTAACTCTCAATATATGTTCAATGGCATTATTTATTTAAAGCCAAAAATCGGTTGTAGAAACTTGTGTGGCTATGCGAGAATAGTAGAGTTTTGAACGCTATAGCCCGAAACATGTAAATTACCTAGACTTTCCATTGGAAGTGGTCACTTGAGCCCGTGTTGCCAAAACAAGGGCGTTGGGAACGTAGCTTACCACTTCAAAGCAGGATCAGAAGTATTTAACAATGAAACACTTTAGATATCCTTTTATTGAGGCATTTGATTGGTCAGTTTATACCTTGAATAACTTCAACTACAGAAAAAAATATCATGAATCGTAGGATTAGTAAGAACACATAAAAAACTGGTAAAAATATAATAACTGAGTGATAGCTGTTTATTTCTCAATAGAAATCTTTTGGATTTTGGCTTTTTGGAGCCAGAGAGTACTTCCTGTTTGAAACGCAGGGGGGAGGGGTCACTCAGTCTAGTTCTCAAATTAAATCAATACACCCTGCAGATTTCTTTTGCTTTTTTTTATGAAAGCAAAGAGTGAAAACACTAAAGCTGGGATATCTTGACGTTTAAAACGCAGTTTAGATCCACTAACACCACTTCTTCTATGTCATCATGGACAAGTGTAATCCCCAACTCCACAAGTGTTCTTCCTGTTGCTCACATCCCATCTCCAGCTGTGAGGACAAATGACATAATCACGGATTAAGAAATCCCTGAATGCAGCACAGAAACTCAGTTAACTGCTGTCATCTTAGGGGTTATAACACAACCGACCCTTCAGCCTGATGTGCTTATTTTTATGTGTCCTAAATAACCACCAAGCTAATCTAAGAAGTGTAAGGAGTCAGTTCTTGGCACTAAAAGCAAGGTGTGAGGATGAGTAAGTGGTGCTGTCACCTGGGAGTGCTCAGGTGTGCGTGCACATGTTCCATTAATAAACAGGTGATAGGGATACAGACATGACATGACATCACCCCCCCATGGAAGTGGGAATTTAACCATCACCTGATCTTTACAGAAAATGATTTTTCACACCTTTACTAATAATAATAACACACAATTCAGGTAAGGCACTGCAAAATTCATCAGCAAACAGTGGAATGAGGTCATACGGCCATTCATAACAGGACATGTTGGGTTACTGCTGGGATCTCAGCGGTTACTCACCGAAATCCAAAAACTGCTTGATGGAGAGCGGTGATGGGGAAAAGCGGGAGTAGTACTCGATTTTCGGGTGGGCATTTTTGAGCAGAGACAGAAAGAGCCTCATTTTGAAAGTTTAACGGTGATGTCTGGCTGTGACGTCAGAGGCTGGCTCAGGACAAATGAGAGCATTTCACCGCCGGTGACAGCGGCAGTCCTCTCCTCTCTGTGTCCGCATTTCCGTCCTCCGACCCGGGTTCGGAAAGGCGCGATGCGGTGAGGTCCATACGGTTACGAGACCCGACACGAACGGTTCCAATTCAGCTTCCTGGATCTACATTTGTGGATGTTCAGATCAGCTCCTTGATGTTAACTCAAACGACAGAACGAATGAACACTTCCTTTGTGGCTTTTCAAAATAAAACTGTTGAAGATAATGCCCGAGGACCTTTTCATTGGTCATTAAAATACTTGTACATTTAATATATATATATATCCAATATATCCAGTATGTAACCCCAACTAGATTGAGAACATGTTAAAAATAAAAATGTTTCAAAATAGCCAGTATAGGCTATGTAAAAACGATTTTAAACAGATTTATTTTATCTCCAACCCAAAGTAAACATTTACAAAAAGAAAAGAAAAATAGCTTGCAAACCAACAAGAATTGTAAAAACTAAAAAAAAAAAAAAAATGTAAACGTTATGGTCAGCATTACGTTTTTCATTACTGTACTTCTAAACAACTGTTTAGTATCTCTATAAAGAAGTCCTTGCAGAGTTTGTTTGTTTTTTTTCCTTTAATTTTGAAGGTTTCATTGACTAGCATCCGGTCTGTTGAAGATGTTTCAGGCAGCACGTACTTAAAGGAGGAAAGTCGACGCAACCGCAAAGGCGGGGGCTTGTTCCACCACTGTTTTGATTGGCTTAGAGCTGGGAAGTGGCTGAAAGCAGCACTCCAATTGGTCGGAGGCGTGTCAGTCACCATCATTTACATTTCCTTGTTTGTTTATTGCGGTCTGCGTAGGTGATGCGATTAAACTCTACTTTGAACCTTTAACACGGTTCCTAAAGTGTTGTTAGGAACGATGCGTTGTATCGGGTGCTGGCCTTTAAAGGAGCGCTGTTGGTAAAAATGCACAAACGTTTCAATTGTACTTCATGTCGTTCTTGTGTCTACTGCCATCTAGTGGTGATATACTGATAGGTCGCTGGGGTATTAGCAGATTGCCTTTTGGTTTTCAAAGTGAAAAGAAACCTTATCTACTTGCCATAATTTTAAATCTGATTTCTAACGACAAAAAACAAGAGTTAAAAGTATTTTCCCGACTTTAACTATAAACTAAAGTAATTGTCCTTTTTTAATTATTATTCTGATTTTGTGTTTACTAAAAGAAAAAGGAGATGTAGCAACTATGCTTTTCTTCTTTTAATTGCATCGCGAAAAAAATCTACTGCAATAAATTAAAATAAGTTTAAATTCGATGGAACTAAAAATGTCTTAAAAATGATACGGCATCAGAATCTGAAGAGTTTTGGGATTTTGCTCTGATCACAAATATTAAGAGATGTTTTTTTTTTTTAATTCAGTATCAAATGAGAATCTGAAACCAAGTTGTATATGTAAATTTCAAGTTTGTTCCTTGAATAATACCCCTTAGCGATACTTTTAACACAAACATAGTAAAAAGGCCACAGTAAACAATTCAAAAAGGCAAACTGGTAAAGATCTTAACTCAAAAAATCAAAATTTTTCTTTTTTTTATAAAAGAAATAATTTCAACTATATGTCAATACGTTTGAAAACTATCTGAACAGTTGATCTTTTATAATTACAACTAAAAATCAGATTGAAGCCAATAGGTGAAGCAAAAGGCAGGAACTCGGGGTGTACTGCTCTGCAGAAATTAAGTTACAGTCTTAGAAATTCAGATGAGAATGAGATCCTTTGCTCAAAAACCTGTTTAGTCAAGGCCATGTCACAAGGCAACTACCTACATTTTGCTCTTTTTCCACGGATGAAATTTCGGTCTTTCACGATAAATGCGTGATATATGTAATTCTTGGGTTTCTTGCTTTCGGCCGACTGATCTTTACATGAATTTCGTTTTGAGCTATTCAACATTTTTAGTCTGTTAAGAATTATGTAGCGCATGCGTATTTTCTGAAGTTACGTACATTTTTCGCAATTGTGTGGGATTTTTGCAAGATGCATACACAAATTTGTTGCTTTCCACAACCGATCCACGCATGTCTAACAGACTTTTCACGCCTGTACTACCGCTGGATAACTTTAATATCGTGTACACGGAGCATATATCACGTTAAAGGTACATTATTGATGCTCGACTCACTAATGAATTGGTAAATGGCGTATACTTATAGTATACTTATATAGCGCTTTTCTACCTACAAGGACAAAGTGCTTTACAGTCACAGACCCATTCACCCAGACACACACACATTCACCCAGTCACACACACATTCACACACTGGTGGCCACTCCGCTGCCAAACACAGGCGCCTGCCTGCCACCAGAGGCAAGGTGGGGTTCAGTGTCTTGCCCAAGGACGCTTCGACTCATGGGTGTGCAAGGCGGGAGTCGAATATTACGATCATGGGTCGACCGCCCCACCGCTGCACCACGGCCACCCCAACATGCATGTAAACAGCGCAATAATCATGCACGGTTCTATGGTGATTTACGGGTTCTTTGCATGGTTTATTCGTACTTCTTCTGTGGTTTTAACGTGGTTCATTGGTGATACATTGGTGAAAATGTCACATAAAGATCACAACTTTTCTCCCTTTTTCCACATTTACTCACATATGACCAATTCTCCTCCCAGCAAAATTTACATAGAGACTGTGTGACATGGCCTTTTAGGAAATTAAGTACAACAGTAATTGAAGCAGAAAAAAAAAGGTTTTTATTTCTATTTCCTCAAAGTAAAACTATAGTAATTTTAATTGCAAATGCTTTTTTGTGACTAACATTTTACTCTAAGGCTTCTCCTCCCAATTTATACAAGTTATTGTTTGTGGAAAAAGAACCAGACCAGACAATTAAAAAAAGTTATTTCATGTTTTAAGACAGCTCAAGCACAGTAAAGCTTTAAAAAAAAATAACTCAATGTGGTTCTAAAAATGTCAGAAATGCACAAAGAATGCAAAGTGAGGTACAACAAATCCTACAGGATCAATCCAAATTGCATCTGAACGGGAGGCACAGCATCAGTCAGTCCAGAAACTGAAATTGTTATATGTAAATTGAGAAGACGCTCGCACAAAAAAGCAAATCCACAAGCATGTGTTCACTGAGAACGGAAAAATTCAGGAAGTAAAAACACAGAGAGAATGAGGTATTATGGGAAACAGGTGTATGAGGTTAAACACAGCAAAATGCAACAAAACTCAAACCAGGGGTAGTCAAAATACACAAGATGACTTAAAGGCGCCAAATGGAACAAGATATTTGAAAAAAACAAAACAAGAGATGTAAAAAAAACTTCAGAAAGGTGCAAAATGATTCAAAAGCTGCATAACAGGAAAGTGAAAGTTCATTTTGACATTTTCTTTTATTTTGCTCCTCTGGGCTGTTCTTTCAAAGTGCAAAGAGGATTTGATTTACATTTGAAAGACTAAAACTCTATTACATGCTTTGAAACACAAACTTAATAAAAGCCGTGGCCATAAATCCTGTTTGAGCTTCAGTCATCTAGCGGTGATATAAATCAGTTCATTACGTCTGTATGTAATCAGCGGAGGTTTTTCAGCCTTCCTTCCTGCTGCTTTCAGCCGGCTATAAATGACTGAATATGAACTTACAGTTAGTTGTTTAGAAAAAAATGTCCTGACTGATCCTGTTTTCTTTCTTTTATCTATTTGATGTGCAGATGTGAGGGAAAAATCTGGACTTTCTTTCATAAAGAAAAAATGATCAACACCTTTAGGTTAAGATGAGCTGAAAAAACTGAAAGCAGCTGAAACTTAAAAAAAAAGTGAGAAAAGCATTGCAGGGAAACAGATCTGAGCGTATCAGCTGATGTGTGTGTTTTTTTTAAGCATCGTTACATTTTTGGTTTAGGACATAAGTTGACCTGAGTTTTCTTTCAATCTGTAACTTTGGATGCAGCTGTGTACATGTATATAAATTCAAGCAAACATTTGAAGTAAAATCAGAGACTTTCCCTTTTTGTAACGCGTTCAGTCCTCACGCAGAGTCCGCTATCACCACCATCTTTGTGTTTTCGTTGTCGTCTAGATCTTCGACGGGCAAAGGGTCATACTGCCTTCGGTACAGCATCCGCGTAACCAGAGTGATGATGAACATCTCCAGGATGATCAGCTGCTGGCTGAGCACTGCGGAGACAGACAGCAGGAAGTGAGATGGAGATGGAAGAAGATGAAAGGAGCGATCATCACAGCTGGACACATTTCTCCATCCATATGGAAGGATGTCACTGATTCCCACAGATAAGCAAAGACGACGGATTGTACTGTTATTGAGGACTCACTGTATCCCCTGGCTACGGAGGAAAATGGCGGAGAGCAGGCGATGACTCCATTTATCGCCAAGATGTTGATGATAGCAGACTGCAGCTGTGTCAGGATCAGGACCAACTAAAACACAAACACACACTATAAAAAAATGGTAAAATGTTGTAATTTGAGTGTAAAATGTTGTTTTTTTTAATCTATTTTTGCAGAGTTGGTTGAGTGTTGCACATCAGAATTTGTACCTGGTACATGGCGTATTTGGGGATAATCTTAACTGTCTGCAGAGTGGTCCTTAGGTGCATGAATATGATGGCCACAGGCCACAAAGCAATGACTGTCAAGACGCCCACAATGGGGTTAATCCACATAACAGCTCCTGTGATGCTCATCTGAAAAATATTGGGATTAGAGAACAGAAAGACACTGCTGAGAAGCAATTAAATTGATTAAAAAAAACTTAGTAAGTACTTATGTTTAGCTGTAACTCTAAATGTAGATAAAATGCAGATAAAATGGGAGACGAGGCATGGGTAAAGATTGAAGATGGGAGGAGTTTAAAAAAACAAACAAAAGAAATTAACTGGGATTTAGTTGGATAGAGCGAGATTGAATGGATTGAATGAGATCTTAAGGAGATGAGACAACAAAATGACAATAGACATGTCAACATTGGAGGATAAGAGATGAGATGTGTTCAGATTAAAGAAGATGAGTTAAATTACGTCAAGATTCAATCATATTTGGTAAGATTAAACATTTTTAAAGGGGTTCTCCTCGTTTTTGGCTGGGTAGGAGCTTCAGTGTGTTTGCATATCACACAACATTTAATCCTAAAAATCGGGCATGTGGGGTACCTCAGGGGTCAGTCCTGGGGCTGCTCTTGTTCTTGCTGAATATGCTTCCCTTAGGCGACAGTTCAATGATTTCTCTTACCATCTCTTTGTGGATGATATGGTAAATGGCGTATACTTGTGTAGAGTTTTCTATCTTCCTCAAAGGCCAAAGGCACTTTACAGTCACAGTCCCATTCACCCAAACATTCACACGCTGATGGCGAACGCTGGCGCCGGCCTTCCATCCGGGGCAAGGTGGGGTTCGGTGTCTTGCCCAGGGACGCTTAGATGCATGGGTGGACAGGACGGGAGTCGAGCCCACAATCTTCTGATTAGGGGGGGTCAACCACCCTACCACTGCACCATGGCCACCCCAGGCTTTTTCCTTTTTTCTACAGTACAACATGTTTCCTTTTCAGTTGTACTGTTCTTTTAAGACCTCTGAGACCCACAAACTGAACTCAATAATCGATTTGTCTTTCTCAAATAAAGCAGTGAAAACAGCTGCCTACAACCAAATCCAGACAAAAGTGAAACTCTGATTGCTGCCCCAGACAGTGCCATCCCTGACATAAAACAGCAACTAGGGGATCTGAGCCATTTGGTAAAACTTAGCCGAAGAAATCTTGGAGTTATTTTTGATGTCCCTTGGGCATCATTCTAAACAGCCCTTAAAGAACCACAATTTTGAATTGCACGCCTCTAAATTCAGTTGTATGACTTCTAAACATGAGTTAGAGTTTTGTGACCTCACATCTAGACTAATGCAACCGTCTGTTCACTTGTCTGAACAAGAAGGAAGTGAACCGTCTGAGGCAAAAGCTTCTAACCCACACAAACAAAGGAGCTCATATAACCCCCCATTTTAACATCTCTTCACTGGCTCCCAGTCATTTTGAAATACTTTTTAAAATCGTGATCTGCCTTTCTATATCTCAGCCCTCAAGCAGCCCTATACTCCCTCCTGAAAGCAGAGATGGTCCCCATTACACTCTTTAAAACTCGAGGAGATTGTTCCCTTAAAGCTGTGGCTCCCAAACTGTGGAACAATTTCCCACTTTCCCTACGCTCACTCAAATTTGATTGATTATTTTGATTATCTATGGATTATTTTGGATTGTTTTACATGTTTCGATTTATATGTTTAAAATAAATCTAATTTGAATCTAAGAACCTCTTGACACATTAAAAGAAGAAACTTAAAACCCTTTCAATGAGCTTTTCACCCTCAATAAATGTAACTATTCTGACTATTATTTCTGTATTTTATGTTCTAATTATTCTGAAGCACTTAGTGATTCCTGTGTGAAAGGTGTCATATAAATAAACTTTACTTAATTACATCTTCAGATTTTAAAAAATTAGATTAGATATTTCAAAATTGGAGAACATGAGACATGTTCAGGTCAAAGAGGAGAAGAGGAAAAATGTCAAGATTCAAAAATATTTGGCAAGATTAATCATGTTTAGATTTAAAAATTGATATTAGGTTTTTAGAAATTGGAGATTATGTAATGTAAGGATAAAAAAAGATTAGAGGAGATTTCTCAAGATTAAATAATATCAAGTAAAATTAGACATGCTTAGATCGATGAAGATGAGACAGGACATGTCAAAATTGAAGAATATGAGATGAAATGTTCGGGTCAAAAAAGATGAGAGGAGACATGTCAATATTAAATAATATGAGATGACATGTTAATTTAGAAAAAGATTAAATTATATTTAAGAAAACGGAAAAACAATTGAGACATGTTTGAAAGTCAAGCAAGATTAAATGACAGAAAATGTAGGAAGAATGTGTGAGAAGGAGGGATGAGAGCAGACTAGATGAAATATGAGAAGATAAAATGACATTCAGGTGAGATTTAAGGCAGGCAATGCCTCAAATCTTCCTGTAGCGAGGAAATCACAGACATAAAACAGAAAAGTATGAAAAAGAGTTTAAAAAAAATCATATACAGATCATTTTTAAGAAAGAAAAACTTGGACAGAGATAGCTAAAAAGAAAAAACTCTCAGATTTAAAGCTGCGTGCAAACTTTGGGGCCTCCTTTGATAAAATCGCTGCAGATTATTCCAAATCTTCTGAAAAAATATCAGTCTTCTCATTTTTCTGTCTAAAAAAGAAAAAACCCAACATGAAACAATTATATGGTTCCAACAATTATAAAATACAACAAGAGAAACTCGTCAATGCGTTAAAGCAGGAGAAACAATCCTAAGGAAAGGGCGCTGTGCACGATGACAGCTGCTCTTTGCTTATTCTAGATAACCGCAGTTAGATGCAAACAATAGCAGGCATATTGATGCAAGAATAAATGGCTTTTATGATTCATATATTAGTAAAATGCTGACTTAATTAACAGTTTACACAACAAATACTGAAACATTTTTTTCTGTCTACAACTCACATCCGTCAGGACAAAGTTTCCGTTGGTGTGGAGGACAATAGAGAGAATGGTGAAGACAACCTTCAGGAGGGCAAACTGGAAGGAGCCAAGTTTAAGGAGGAAGAGTGTCCGTCTGGAAGTGAACCATAAAAAATAAAAAAAAATAGAAAAACAATTCATCTCCATTTTTATTTGGAAAAAAATCGTTTCTAAATGCATTCAGCACTGAGCACAGCTCCATTGTTGCATTTCCTGTTGTGCTGAACCTGGAGGTAGATTCCAGGATGTTGTTGAAAAGCTCAGAAGGACCCTGAGGAGAACTTTTTAGGCTTCCAGACATGTCAAGATCTGAATGCAACTGAAGTTGGAGCAAGGCTGTCAACACAGCTTTCTTTAGAAGAGCTTTCCTTTAAACCAGATTATGAAATAAAGAGCAAGTCTGAGCTCGATGGTCTTTATTAATACTTTGCTAAATGATTCTTTTGAGCCGTTTCTCTAAGTAAACAGCATAAGCATCTCCTCAGTGTAAAACCAGCATGCAGAGCAGGGATCTGTCCATAATGTTGACAAATATTGACAGTACAATCAGCTAAAATGAGAGACGACTGAATCGTTCCTTCATGTCGCACCGCCCCGATAGAGTTGAATGACCAGAGGTTTAATTCATGTTGGGAGTAAAGAGCAATGCCTCCAGCTGAAATCCAATACTCTCTCTTTTAGTTTCAACCAGGAAAAAGTACAAACAGTTCAGAATTGATTCAGTTTTATCTAAAAGGTGTTGAGAAGCATCTGAGCTACTAAAATGACAATACAAATGGCAGCATAAATGTTTTATAACAGTCTTAAAATGAGCTGCCATTCCTATTGATAAAACTTTTCTGTACTTGTTGAATTTTAAAATTCTATGCAGTCAAATTTTCCCTGAGATTTCTTTCTTAGTTACAGTCTTTTGCATTAGTTTTGATATTTTTAAGTAATTTTATGCAAATATTTTCAGCCAAAAAAAAGTTTTCTTCTTCTTTTTGGTTAGAAAAAGACTGGTCCTCATTTCAAACATTTGTTTCTAATGATTTCCGATATTCATGTAGAAAAAATGTGTGGGTTTGTCTTTGTTAATGCAAAATAAAAACCATTACAAAGTGGCTAAAATCATCATCAATAAAATGTTATTGGGCTTAATAAAAATAGGAATTTTTATTGTTATGGATTATATTATTGCTTTTATTTTGAAAATAATTTATTATGGCCCTGCGACAGACTGGCGAACTGTCCAGGGTGTACCCTGCCTTCGCCCACAAGTGGCTGGGATAGGCTCCAGCAGCCCCGTGACCCCGAAAGGGATAAAACGGTAGAAAATGAAAAAAAAAAAAATTCTTATGATATTTATTAAAAATGTTGTTGCTGTTTTTGAACTGAATCCTATATATATAAAAAAAATGTAACCGGCATGGATAAAAATGAAAAACACTTTGACTGTAAGGATATGTTAAATTAAGACGTTTCCTCTGATTAGCATCCTTTCCGTCTTCATTCAGACTAACTGACACTTGCAGAAATCACTTAAATGCAGTGATGGAGTCCAAAGTTTGTGCAATAAAAGTAATAACTAGGGATTCAATCCTTTTTATTTAAGCTTTTATCCATCCTTTGGTTATTAAACTGAAGTTTTGTTCATGTGTTTCCTTGGAAATAGTTCAGGATTGCAGTTTTAGCTCTCAAATTAAAAAAAAAAAAACCTAACAACAACAAAGAAATACATGCTGGTTTTGATTAATGCAGATGGTGTGTCTGTGGGGAATTTACGGTGTGATGGCCACATGTGGGAGGCAGGGGCAGCAGCAGCAGCAAGGCCCGGTGCTAATCCTCAGCGTGTGTTTTCCACTCCGCCGCAGAAAGGCCTGATCCCCTCCGATCTCCTCCAGCATCATGATCAGGAACTTAAATACCACGATGGCGAAGTAACTGCAGAGAAAGAGAGAAGGCAGGAAATCCCCAAAATCTGAGCATTAAAGCGAAGAAAGTGAACCCACACGTGTTACACAACCACCCAGCTGTTTTCCATCAAACTCTCTGAAAGATTTGTTATGGTCTGACCCAAGGAGTTCTATAATTACAGAGCAAAATGACAGGAAAGGAGACACCCACCAAGCTGAAGTCATATCGGTATACATGGTGGATCTGGGAATCCACATCCCCAGACACGACATGGTGCAGATGATCTGAAAACACAAAAAGAGAGCGGACACATTTCATAACCCCAAATCCGCTGTTGCCGGGGAATGTATTGGTTCCATCCTTACCGGTGCTGCTCCAGTCACCCAAATGATCACACTCTTCTTATTGGCAGGCACTTTTTTATAGATGTATATACATTCTTCTATGAAGACCAGCATGGAAACCGCTGTCATGAAGGTGAGGATGGCGTACAGGATGGTGCCAAAAACATCCAGCCCTGAAATCAAAGACGGAGCAATTTCAGCTTCAGAGTGGAATCCAGATGTGGTTACCCAGAAAGTGAAAGTAGAAAAAGGCCTTTGTTCTGTTCATCTGTTGCTCTTTTTTTAAATATTATTGTTTCAAGCACGATGAATAGCAATCAGAAAACACAAGAATTACAAGAAGAATCTGAAAATATACAATCTTTCGAATGCACTACATTAATTGTATGTATTCACTGAATTATACTAAATGTAACTAAAAGAAAAACATGAGGAGAAAACAAGCGAACAGAGATTTGGTTTCTACTATAGAACAAAGAGTTGGAGCCTTATAGAAATGCTCCAGAGGTTTCCTGACTGCACGGGGCGTGTTGTGTTTCCACATGACGCTTCAGATTTGCTGCATACAGTAATTCCAGACCCTCCTGTGACAGTCTCCCATCACTACCAAATGTTTCTGAAAATTGTTTCCCTCTTCCCTTAAATCCATTTTGGGTTTGGAGTTCCCAGAGCTGAAAGTGAAAGTTTCCACCCAAAGACCTGCATTTCGACAGGTGATTGACGGGAAGGAAAATGTGTCCCAACGTCAAACAAAGAATGGAAGGAAAAGCAGTAAATGGCTTTAACATGTTGCCCGCCTTAGACCTGCATCATTTACTCCATGGTCTCGCAGGTCATTAATGGTTCGTCAGAAAGAAACAACTTACAACAAACAGATGTTTTGTTTTTAGGTGCCGTTTTCCTTTGAAATGCAGGTTTGTTCTTGTTTCATTACTTGAAAAGGTCAGTTGCTTCATATTCCTATTAAATGATTCATCGTTTACTCAAATCTAAAAAATTAAAACAAATACAATTTATTAAATAAGAAAAAAATCAACTCAATATGCATGAAGACATATAATACCTATTTATAATTAAATCATTCAGATAATGTTTGATTTACAAGTAGGTTTTTAGTTAAAAAATAATAAGAAAACTACTCTTAAATAAACTTTATTTAAATGTGCATAAGGTTTTTTTTTAGATAATACAAAGTGATCCCTTAGCAAAAACTAGTATGTTCAAATGAAATACAAGTATACTTAGTAAACACAAAACGTGAGGCAGTATACTTTAAGTTTACTCATATACACTATGTATTATCAAATTAAAATGTTCCGCTTTAGTCTGAAGAATGATTCAGTTTACTTCCTTACACTGACATGGGTTATGGCACACCAGCAGTACTCATACTAAGTATACTTAATAAAATAAACTCTAAGTGTTTTTGTAAAGAGATGCCACCAGCATGTCTCTGCTCCAGCACACCTGAATCAGCTCATCCCTTCAGGGGCCAATCTTGAGTCATTTCCATCAGGCTTGTTGGAGCAAAGACATGAAAGAAAGAAAGTCAAATGAACCTAAAAAAGAAAATCCCTCTCTCATTGCTTTTAGGACTTTGAAAGTATTTGGAAACGAAAGAAAAGTCTGTGGCTCAGTCTGTTGATTTCAAGTCTCCCCCCCAGGCTGCACAAATGCCAAAACTCAAATTGTGCGCAATAAAATTGATTTATTTGCTTTGTTATGTCAATAAATCGTATAGTTTATAACAGATCGATTAAGATAAAATCCATCAATTACTATATCAATAATTGTTTGTTTTAAGAATCTGTATGGGAGCGTTTTGGGGTTTTTTTCCGTTTTTTTTTCTTTAGAAAAATGTTACATAAAACACAGAAAAAAGTAAAGGAACTTTTCCCATCAGTAATGTTCCAAACAAACGCTCCTTAAAGCGCCCATGAGTTAAACCAACCGAAACAAAATTCCAGAAGTGAAAACCTGCTGGTGCGTAAAAAAAGCGCCTCTTCTTGGTCGCTCCTGGCGCGAGACCACCCCCCACCAGACTCACCCAGGATGATGTCGACGGCCAGAGGTGGTTGGCCGGTGCAGTTCGGGTCGATGCCTCGAAGGGATCCGTTATCCATGCTGGATGTGGGCTTTTAGAAGCGACAGACTCGCAGCGTTCCGTGCGTAAAAGTCAGGAGCGACGTCTCCTCTCCAAACACTCCTCAAAAGAGGCATCTCCCTCGTTGGCACCCCGAAAGACTTGGAAGAGGCTGGACCCGCCTCCTCGCGCACTGATGTCAGGGAGTGTGGGGAAATTAGAGTGCAAGGGGAAGGATGGTTGTCCCGTGTGTCATCTAAGTAACAAAACTTCTAGGAAAGTAACTCCGTTACCTTTGATCTATAACAGCTGTCCGAAAGACATTTTTGAGGAATTTAGCTACTTCAGCTTTTAGTTTGATGCTCTTTGTTGTCTCCTGTTGTGGTTAATGATCACACTCCCCACATGGTTCATCGAACAGGAGGGTCACTTTATTTTGAAGTTGTGCCCAAAGGGCATCTTTACTTCAGCTTCCTGTTCGGCTTAGTTTACTTAACTAAAGACAAACAGTAGTTTTTTTCCCCTCTATTTTTACACAAAAGTATACAGTCAGATTTGCTTTGTATCTCAGGGGGGCAACACTCACATTTCACATGCCACCCTTTGGCTCCCGTGGCAACAGTACAGAGGCGCATCATCACGTGAGGCTTTTTTCCTTCGCTTTTGTGGTCTTTTAAATTCATTTTAGGAGTATGAAGCCCCCTGACTTCTTCTTGATGCAACAAAATAGTTGGATCTCTTTAGGTTCTGGAAATCTTGTTTGTTCATGTAATTTTGGCTGATGGAGACTGGAAGCAACAAGCTCTTCGATTGCATCTCTTTGTCCTTGAGCTGCAGGCACAGGCCTGTCGAGGTGATGAATGAAGACGTGAAGGCCTTCCAAACAGAACAACATTGCGTCCTTCACCACACAGAGAAAGGATGACACACAGATATGGCCACACTTTTTTTTCTTCTCCAAAGAAATACTAGAACTGCTCCAATCTTGTTGCAAAACAGTGCATGACCCATCTGTGAATAAGCAGCTTGGCTCATTTTGGACACCTGATTTGGAATTTTTCTGAACTCAGACTGACACACATTCAGAAAAAGCCTTCAGGTGGGGAAATTCGGGCAGAATGTGCTTTTTTTTTTTTTTTTAAATCAAGTTTCAGCAACTCACCAAATCAAGTCAAACAACATTTCCGATTCACATAAGTTCAGTTGAAAGATCAGAAAACAAAATTTGATGTAAAATGATACTTTAAAAAAGAAAAAGATCACATGTCAAACCCTGCTGGCTGCACATATGGAGTCTTGTGTCACTGTTTAGTATCAGTTTAATAAATAACCCTTCCAAGTGCTTAAGAAGACTGCCTGTGGAGTTTAGCCCTTTTCCAGCAAAAATTCATATATTTATTTAAAAAAAAACGCCCAGAGTTTGTTACTTTGCAAAGCTTAAACAATGTCCTAATGGTGTACAAAAACAAGAAAGTTTTAGCAATTGCTGGCGTTTAAACAGAAATAACCCGTTCCCAACAGAACATTTTGCTCTGCATGTTCCCAGAAATTCTAAAGCAGCAGAGTCATATTTTTCTTTGCTTCCTTGTAGTCTGAAAAAAAGTCAAGTTAGTAACTATTCCAGTTACTAACTTGTTTCTTTTTTTGTTCCAGTCCCCCCCCCCCCCTTTTTTTTTAGTGTTTGTCTTTCTGTCTTTCCTCACACACACAAAAATTGATGAAGAAAAGTTTCATTTGGTTCTGCTGGAAAAATTATTCCTGCTAAATTCCAAAATACATCTTAAAACATTGGTACTTTTGACTTTGGCTTCCAGGAGCATCCGGTTTACTGGCCTGGAACGCCAGGCTCCCCCCAAGAGGAACCGGGGAGAGGAAAGTCTGGGCATCTTTGCTTAGACTGCAGCCACTGTGACCCAGTAGTCCCCGATGAGATGAAGAAGATGGATGGACTTTGGTTTGTTGTTTTTCGCACACTTTTTTTTTTTAAACACCTTTAGATGACTTATAAACACTTTTGTTGGATTACAATAATTTTATTTACACACAAATCCATAGGATTTATGTAAAACCTACGGAGAGCGCTGAAGCTCAGAGTTGCTAAGCAACCGCCACAAAATTTTACTGATTTAAAGAAAGAAGAAGAAAATAATTTTTTCTTCTTTCTTTGTCTATTGTTTATTGTTAAATGCATGTATAACTGTGTCATGTTTATGTATGGTATGTTGTAGCATCATCATGTTAAGTGGTTTATAGATTTTGTTTGAGGATTTTTTTAAAACTTTTTCTTTTTATTGTACAAAGTAAATTTCTAGATTTTCCTGTTATTTATAAAGTTCTATTCTTCTTGTATTTAGATGACAGACTTTTAGTTGCTTTTTAGGTGAGCAAACCTTCAAAATCAGTTCCTTTTTTCCCTCCACTGCACATGGTGCACGGATGCTTTGGAAGTCTAACCCAGGATTATTTGGACAAGATGGTTTTCCTTTTTTCCCTTTTGTTTACAAAACCTGGAGAAAAAAAAAGTCAAGAATTTAATTGGATTTCATGTTAAATCCATTATTGATAAACTACATTTTGTTGTTGCCACTTTCTGTTCATCATGAGTGTACGGATCCTGTTAAAAGCTAAATAACTTGTTAGTTTTTTCTCACTTTTTTTGTGTCAATGTTTCTTTAAAAAAAAAGTCCTTCCAGGCTCGTTTTTCATTTGTAAAATCCAGCCGGGCTACAGTGGGAGACGAGTACAGTCTGAAAAGTCAAGGGCCTGTGTGTCACACAGATAGCACAGGTCGATGAACAACTGAACTCCTGAATGTAAGTTCACAGCGATTGTTGACAGAGGAGGAAAGAGAGTGATGTTTACCGTTCATGATGGCTGACAGGACAAGGATTCACACTGTCACTGCAGGAATTGATCTGATCCACTAGCAGACACAGCCTCTCACTGAACCATTCCACACTGCTGCTCTTTGACAATAGAACCAGCAGAATTTGCCGATTTGCACAAAAAAAAAAAAAGTTATAATACGAGATTTAAAGTTAAACATTTTCGAGAAAAAGCTCAAACATTTATGACTTTAGATCTTGTCAATTTATGAAATTAGGACCACAGAAAAAAAAAAAAAGTCAAATTACAAGATTAAATTTGGGATTGTCAGACGATCGGGAAATTGTTTGGGGAAGTAAAACTGAACAGAGCTAAAAAAAAAAAATATATAAAAAAGCAGTTGAGAGGGGAAAAGGAAGAGTACAAAATGATGATTATAAACACCTACTCTGGTTTACCGACTGAAAATATTCATGATGCATAATTATATGTAACATGGAAACGATGTAACAGAGGTGTAAATTAGAAAAGCCAGATTTGACTTGTTGGAAAATCTACCACATTTAATTGGAAATGCATTTTGTAATTTCCAAAATAATTGGTTTTCAACAATCATACTGAAAATAAAGCAGAGGAAGTCGTATAAACTAAGGAATAGCTACAAAACGTACCAATAGTGTTTAGAAAGGAGAAAAAAGTTGCACTTCAGGGTTGGTGTCAGCAGGTGGAGCTATTACATTTGACAGTTCATTTGCAGTCGTCATTGCATTCAAATTGCTCCAGCTCCAGGTAAGCATGCTGGGAAATGTAGGCTTGCAAAGAAGAAATCTAACTAATTAAACAGGTAGTTAAAAAAACATTTATTGTTATTTTTACATTAACTGTGTACAGACATGTACTTCATTCACAAAATATCAACATTGAAATTAATAAAACAAGAAAAATATATGCAGAGTTTCATACATTAATCAATATATACAAAATAAAGGTTGTAAAATAAGACACTTAACCAAATTTAGCAACAAGCAGGTCAGCCTAAAGAAAAAAGTAAGGTTAGACTGAGATTTTCAATCCTGCTTTCACAGGAGTTTTTATGGCTTGTTAGGTTTCTGCAGACCAGAGGAAAGCTAACAGAAGACATGACACCGCTCGCCGTGTTCAGGAGGCTGAGGGACAGAACCGTGAAAAAGGGCTTTCATCACTCCTTCATTTTTGATTCATCTGAGCTTAATCCATTAGGAGGCTTTTAGGCTTCCAATATGTTGAGCTAAAAAATAAATTATGTTTGCGAGGCCAAAAGGTGCATTAAGAAACTGGTTCTTTGCCAGATATGGATGAGCAAAAATACAAAACCTCTGAATTCTTAAATATAAAAAGTATCTGCTTTGGAAACACAATCCAGACACACAAAAAACAACTTTTGACAATGGTTAAAAGAGAAAAACTGAGATTTTAGTCTCAGAAATGGAGGTCCGACTTAAGGCTTTTTCACAGTCCTGGGAAAACACGCACACCTCCTCACTTTTATACAGAATGACTTCCCTCAAGACGACAGTCTTCCAAAAGCACGGTCACTGAAGCGTTACAAAAGACACACGTGTGCCCCAGAGAACCGCCGGCCAACCACTGGTCCAGTTTTTTTGTTTTTTTTTGCCACAAGCCAAAGTCCTTTAGGTGGTACAAAAACTTTACCTTTCAAAGTAAAACACTTCCATACGAGGTGAAGACGACTCCTCTGAGTCTAAACTTGGATCATGTCTTTAATAGGAATTTAAAATGCTACTCTGAGATTTGAGATGTAAGCACAGTGTAATAATACAGAAACAAAATGTTAATGTTTTGAAAAACCAATTAAAAACGCTTGAGGAATTGAAAAGTATGAAGATCATTTTCCAAACACCGTTTTTAAACCCCCAGTTCTAATGCATGTAAAGACCCCGCTGTGCTTTAACACATTTGGGTTTTCTGACTTAACTGCTGTTGCACAAGAGAAAACAGCTGTAAACATTTACCAGAGTCTGGTGAGATCTGATGCCTTTCGACCCAAACCGGCTTTCTTTCTTTGGAAAATGAGAAAAGGTTGGTTTCATTCCTGAAGAAAAGTCCATCTGTGACCAAAAGAAAAATCGGTTTGGCCGACACGGATTCACATTCTAGACTTTTGACATCGATACGAGACAGTTCACCACGAGCTAAGGCTCTTTCCACAAGTCACTAACGGACCACGCTCCAGTTACACAGACAGAGAATGGAGAGACCACTCCTTTGCAGAGGATCAGAACTCACAAGCAGGTGAGTTCTGATCCATATCGATTCAAATATGGAAAATTACAGCGATGAATACATGGAAACCAATACCATATGGATGTAAATAAATAAATTACGGTAAAAAAAAAAAAGAGCTTACAGTTTGTCTCCGCCTACTGGTCAGCACTGGTACTACATGGACATCATAACTCACAGCAAGAACTCACTTCTTGTGTAAATTATTGCACTGCAGCAACGGCTGAATACAATTTGGTTACGATGACACTGACCGATGAGGTTTTTGTTTTTAAATAAAGCTAGGAGGCTGTAAACACTTCAGGTCCAGATGTCTGACCTCCTAAATTTTCAAGCCCTTTTTTTGGCAGAGTGTTGGTATCTTGGTAAAAATGTCCTTGCAAAAAAAAAAAAAAAAATTACAGCTAAAACATGTTTTTAAAGTTAAACAGTACTTTCTTAGCAACATGAGTAAAGAAAACAAATGACTATGAAAGTATTTGAGGCTGTGTGATATGATAAGGAATACTCAGCAAAGTCAGTCTTCCCATTGAGGTTTATGGAAAACAGAACATTTTAAAAAGCAGCACTTTTTTTGATGGACACTGAAAAACAACAAAGTGCAAATGTGCCATCTTGTGCTCTAATATCCAGATCCCCCCCCCCCCCCCTTACACAAAAACCTGCTCATGACAGCCCACCCATCCACCCACATTTCATGAGGTGCAAGCAGGCCATTAGTTAAAAGTAAGACACACTGAACGGCCTCATGGCTAAAGTGATTCATGTTCTGCCTCCAACACAGCGCCTTGCCCCCCCCCCCGGAACACACGTACGTATTGCAGCTTTTTGTCTGTAAAATAAGTCCTCTAAAGCCCAAAAGGGAAGGATTTGGCACAAAAGGTAGAGAACCTCAAAGACTTAAAAGATACCCCCTCATCGCTTCGTGCAAGAAACAGCTAATATTGAACAAGCGGGGGTGTTTGCGTCTTGCATCACATTTCCTTATGGGGTTTAGTATGAGGTGTGCTTGTAGGGTTAAGAAAATGTAATAAAAATGAGTAAGTTGCCATGAGCCAGTGGACTTCAGGTCCGTATATCCTGTGAGTGGGTCTGTGGGGATGCAGGTGCACTACTAAAGCGTTGCCATGGAGATGAACTTCACTGCTGGGTTGCTTAAGGCATCGTATTAAATGAGTGAGGAGTGGCTCCTGTTGCAGAGAGAAACAGAAGGAATTGAACGTACGTTTCCACAGCGGCGCA
Organism: Oryzias curvinotus; assembly: GCA_023969325.1. Taxonomy (NCBI): domain Eukaryota; kingdom Metazoa; phylum Chordata; class Actinopteri; order Beloniformes; family Adrianichthyidae; genus Oryzias; species Oryzias curvinotus. The sequence goes on from CM043725.1 coordinate 17,969,410, forward strand.
TTCAAGGGTTTGTTTAGGGGTTTACCCGCTTAGGACTCGCTGTCCATGGAGATTGTACAGGTTTCTGCTGTGAGGCCGAACGACGCGTGGTCGCCTGATGCCAGAGCGCCGTCAGCCAGGAAGTCTTCCATGTTGCTGCCTCGCCGCTCGTCACCCAGCAGGTGGTTCTGAGAGTCGCTGAACGGACCGGTGGGGACATCAGCCGTGCTGCAGAACACACAACAGCCCAGCTTCAGGAGGAGGGGGGGGGGGGGGGAATACACTCACACATAAGCAGGGACTTGTTACACTTTTTAGATTAAAATAATTTCAAACAAAATACTGATCCTAAATTTAGATATTTCAGAAAAAAAATCTTTAACTTGAAGCCTAAATGTGTTTAAATCAAAGTGAGTTTCATCTAAGCCACCTCCAGAACAAGAAATGGCTTAAACAAGATCAGCCTGACAACTGGAATAAATAAAAAGACCCTCAACAGCTAGACATCAATCTGTTTGGGGACAAACAGAAGATGATTATTAGGGTCTGGAAGAGATTATAACATTTCTGAAGGTTGAATTGTGAAGCTGTTATCCAGCAATGGAGAAACATGGCTCAGTGGTGAACCCTGGCCTGAATCCTAATGAGAGGCTGTGTGTGACAAGACCTGGATCACAGGGTCCAGAAAAAAAACAGATAAGCAATTTCATCTAAAAACTCCATGTGGTGCGTTTCTATTTTTTTTGGCTAAAACGCTCGATACCCTAATACAGTTATGCGTTTCAAACAAAAATTAGGAACGACAGGAAACACTTTTTCACATCTCTGTGAAGGAGTCACCTTTTGTTGGGCTCTTGGTGCAGCGTCACTGCAGCCTGCTCTGCATCGGCGGTGACCAGCCGGGTGGGGAACGTCAGACCATCTCCCTGACTGCAGGGAGATGGAAAAAAACAAGATATGAGCTCATCCCACTACAAGTCTGACCTCTGACCTCCTTCCGAGCTTCTCTCATGTCGGCACCTGGTAAAGACGGGTAGCAGCCAGTACTTCTTCTGGTCTCCAAAGACCTGAGCGATGTTCTTCCGGAAACCCAGAGAGAAGCCATTTTTATCAGAGCCCGATCTAAAAACTGGAGCTCTGAACGCCTCTGTGATGTTACAAGAAGGAAAATGATTCACTTTTAACAAAGCAGCACGACTCACATCGTCCTTACATGAGGGGAGAGGGACGTTTACCTATGGTGGATCTGTTCTTCCCTACAAGCCACAGGTGGTAGCTGAAGAGGGACAAAATACTGATGCAGAACATGGCCGCCACAAAAAAAAGAAACAAGACGTGGAATTTGGCGTGAGTGCCATCCAGCTCATTCTGGAGAGGAGACAGGGGGAGAGAAGAGGTGTCAACAGCAAACTCGTTATACAGCAACAGCGGGGAGTGAGAGGAGAAGAGGAGCGAGAGGAGGGAACCGGGTCACTGCATGCACACTGGGATGCTGTAAAAAGGCCTTGGAGGAGGGTGGGGTTACCTTTGGACAGTTCTCTGCCGATTTCCTCCGGCAAAGCTTTAGTGCAAACAGAAACGAGACTGGTTAGCCACACCAGGAGAAAAACAGGCGGTAAGGCGGGGGGAGGAGTTAGGAAATAGGAAACCGACAAGAAAAAGTGTGGAGGAAGCAAAGCATCAGGAATGAAGAGAGCAGAGGAGGAGACAGAGGGGGGTCAGGAGGAGAAAGGGTAGAGAGGTAAGGAAAAGCACAGGAGGCGACAGCCGACCTACAGTCCACCTGCATCCGCCAACGCACCACAGGGGAGGCTGAGCGCGAGCGGTCACTCACCGTCCAGAACTTTATGAAGTACTGCAGAACCGTAGCTGCGATGAACAGACAGTACGCCAGCGAGTACGCCAGGAACAGGATGAAGAACTTGTAGTTGGAGAAACCGACACAGTTGTTCACCCTGCAGACAGGAAAAAAATCTCCCTTTAAAAAGAAAGAAAATGCTTTAATAGGAAACCCAATGCTTTTGGGATTGAAAAGCTTCAAATCTATAAAGGAGTCCAATGGTGTCAAATATTATACACATTTTAAGAACGCAGATGTTCTTATGAAGAAAAACTCATCTTATAAAAAGAATTCCCAATTAACATATCAGATTATGGCTAACTCATAACCTTGGAATTCTAAAGAAATAGCAGACATAAATAGAATTATACAGTTGGCCCTCGCTATAACCCGGTTCCGGTTTCTTTCACTTAATTTTTTGTATACTTTTTAAACTTTTGTTTGTTCTGCATCCTGATTGGCTGCAGACCACTGTCAATCATTCTCCTCCGTGCCGCGTCTCTGGTACTGAATACATTCAGAACTGGACTGAGTGACCATTCCAGTGTCCATTTATAGTCAGGGGTTCGACTTACCAAATTTAAATAAATCTCCAATTGCTTTCAGATTTTTATTTTATTTTACTTCCCAGATTTTTTTCTTTTGCTGGTTAATTTTAAAACGCAACTGGCGGGACGCAGAGGGACGACTGTAAGGAATGATCAAAAATAATAAATCTCCCATACCAGGGGCAGTGGTGGTCCATCTTCAGCACACACCTGCCATTTACAAGGAAGAAGACAAATGTCAGCGTGGACAGAAAACTTTGGATGAGAACGCCTGCAGGGCTGCCACTTACGTGTCGCACGCAGAGCAGTGGTGACAGCGATCCGGTTTGATGACTTGACAGCGGTCACAGTATCGGATCCCTGCATCAACACAGCACTTTGTCATGACGGGGAGGAACGCAACACGTTAGCCTGAATGTGGTCGCCGTGCAGACGTACCTCCGGTGCCGGTGCGCGTGTACAGAGGCAGGTTAGACGCCACTCGCCACAGAATCTCCTGCTGAGACTCTGGCCTCGCCTCCTTCTCGTAGCACTCCTTTTCCGCCTTCGGAAGGCAAAACTGGAGCAGAAATGACATTTACGGCAACACTGAAACTAGATCAGCAAATCAGAATTGGGGTTTTTAGCAGACTGGGGTTTGGTACCTCCTTGGAGGGGTTGGCAGGTTTGGTGAAGATGGTTTTCCAGTAGGACCACACAAACATGATGAAGGAGAGGTGGAAGAAAATCAAGTAGAAAACTAGAGGAGAGAAAAGCCGGAGTGAGGAAGAGAACAGAGAGCTGCACGGAGGGAACGCATGTGTGCAAAATGAGGGAGGCCAATGGCGACTGAGGAGCAAGGCTTCAGCAGAGCCATCCTCTGCACTTTGTTTGTGCGGCAGAGTCTGCAGGACTCATTCAAGACACTCCAGCTTCACGGCGCCAAGAAGCAGCTCCAGAGGTCGTCTCAGTAAATTTCCACCAACAACGTATTTGAAAGAAATATTTGGAAGGTTTTCTCCTGGAGTACTTACTCTGTTCTGCTCTACTGGGGATTGTGACTGCAAAAAAAAAAGAAAAAAAAAAGAAAAAGAGGATCAGATTTTATTAAAAGGTCCTTTACAGAAGCATACAAAATGTATATATTATATTATGTTTATTGAAAAATTTGTTGAAAACACAGTTTTGGCTACGTTTTTGAGAAAGTTACGGTATGAGATAAAAAAAAGACAGGGGCTGTGAATAATAATCATCTCCAGAAAAAAAAATAGTAAAAGCAAATATGACATGTTTTATCCCATGTATAAAAATTATAGCCTAAGAGAAATAAAACTTTTTTAAAAGAAAAAAAATGTACAAAAAAGAAATAAGTTGTTTTCAGGGAAAAACAATGAAATACAATTGTTTTAAATTTTACATGAAATGCCCAACGGTTTTTTTTAATGTAAATATGTAAAGTTCAAATACTTTACATTTTTAAAGAAAACAATGAAAATCACAAAGAAAGTTTCAGATAAAACCAGTAAAATAAAATTTGTTTTTAAGCAAAAAAAAGTATTAATAAAGAGAAAGAAAATTTCTAGTAATAGCAGTAAAGTACTGAACAAATAAAAATGTTAAGGGAAAAGCCGAACCACACACAAAAAAAAGGTTATCAAATGTTTTTGATAATAGGTAAAAAAGTAAAGTACAAATACGTTACAATTTACTTTTTAAAGGAAAAAAAGCACACAAACACAAAAAAGGACAAATGTGATTTTAAAAGAATTAGATAGTAAGATATAAATACAGAGACATTTGATTTTATTTTTTGCTGAGCAAAACAGTAAAGTACAAATACTTTACATTTACATTTGCCCAAGCAAAAAGGTAAAAAAAAATAATAAAAAAAAGTATAGTAAACTAATAAAATATTAAAGTAAAAGTAAAATGGTGCACCATTTTTTTAGATAAAGAATAAGAAAAAAGGCAAACAAACAACATAGGATGATTTTTTTCTGTAAAACTCTAATGCACTAACACTAGTACTAATACTTTACATTTTCCAAATGAAAAGCCAAAGTACTCGTAAAGGTCCAGGCAAATAGTACAAATACTTTTCATTTAAGAAAGAAAAAAATATTACATTTAGAAAAAGAAATATGGGGTCCTTTCATTAAAAACAGTGAAGTCCTTTTTTCTATTTTAAAGGGACAAAACTAAACGCACACCCAGTAACTAATGTGAGTTAATTACAAGCTATCCCAGTCTATTTGAAGCGGAGCTGGTCTGCGGTCAGTCCGTCACATTCCGGGTTAGCTGGCGCTTTTCTTTCTCACTTCTGACTCCATTCAACCCCAAAACACAAAGACAGAAGCGGCAGGAAAAGCAGCGAGAGCTAAAGTTTTCCTCCTCTAACAAAAACCACATTCCCCACGGAGGCATGATAAGACGACACCAATGTATTTTTCTGTATCTACGTGGGCTGTTTATTTTTTTTTAATGATACTGCGCTCATCTCTCACTTCCTGATGGCAACAGCGGCAGCAGTTGGGCGGTCCAGTCAAAACACCGGCGTTCGGACGCTTTCACGGCGGCAACAGCAGAAACTAGCACGCTACTTACATATACAAAGCTCCACCACGTACGCGTAATAGGACCAGCAGACGACAAGGGCGATAAAAACCACGGGAATCCATGATAAACCCCGTTGACAGCATCTCAGTACGTGCATGGGCGCCATCTTTCTCCCTCTGCTGGAGGAACAGGGCGTGGCTACACGTGACGTCTGCTGAGTGGCGTTTTTACGATGTAAAACATCTGTCACCCAGGGGCGTCTCCAAGAGCTGTTTACACGCGGGGCCCGGTGGGGGCCTTTAAAAAAAAAAAAAAACTAGGTCTCCTAATGATGAACTGCTGTCTTGTTTAGTAACAGGAACAATGGTAGATTAGTAATAATCAGAATTTCAACACTTTTACTCAAATCTGAGAAATAACATCATTAAAAAAACTTTTTAAATTACTTTCAACAAAAGTAAATAAACTTCAGCTGTTTCAACAAAACTCACTACCCCCCCCCCACACACACACAAGTACAATAATGCAAACAACCCAAAAAAATATGTAATTTTAAAGAGTTTAAACAAAAGTACACTGATTATTAAATTTCCAACATATAAACTACATTTTATTTAAGTGTCAGCTTTAAATGTAACCTGATATTTGAATAAAAGCTTTGTTTTAAATGAGAAAAAATAGGTTTATAACTATTCTGAACTATGTACTTTATAGTTAATATTTTAAGTTAATAAGACTATTGCACTCGTCTAAAAAACATTTTTGACTTAGAATGTGCAGTATGTCCATTCCAAATATACAATTCTACATTTGTACAACTTGTTTTTTAAATTAAATAAAAATAAATACAATAATACTATTTTTTTTCTCCAGGTTACTTCTAATTACAGGTAAAACATAGGTTATTATGCTTATTCAACTGGATGTCACGAATAACCGCAACTTCTACAATTTTCACAAACTTCAAATGAATCATCCAACCAAAAAATTGTCAAAATAAAAAAATGTTTTAATGAATGTTGCACACAACAGATGCAATTCAGATGCATTTGCAGAAACAAGAATGCTTTACATATGGATAAACATCTGACAATAGTAAGTTTCAGAAAATCAATATTCTTTACATAACATTACAAAGCATTTTGCAGAGGATGGACGACATTAAAGATTTCAAGAGTAAAACTGCATTTTTGTGTAGTTCTTTATTCAAATTGAAATTAATCAGGAGAAGATGAAAAAAAATGGAACGCCTTCTTTGAGCTAGCAGGAGAGAGTGTAGACATTGGGATGATGGGATATCAGTAGAGGCTTACTTCCTGCTAAAAGTCCCTCCCACAACTAAGAGGCAAATTTCTGAGGACCTCTGCAGAAACATTTTACTGGAACACAACAGTTTTTTTTTTGTCTAAAAATAGCACAATCATTTCAAAAACACAACAAGGAACACTTTACAATAGATCAAAAGATGATTGGAATGGAATTGAACTAGTCCCTACAGTTTAACTTTATTTTTAATTTCAAAAATATAGTTTTTAGCAATTGTTATTAAGACATGACCAATTTTAACTTAAGATTTAAAAATAACATAGATTTCATCTAAATGATTTCCTCACAACATTGTTTTGGAGAGCATTCTTCAGTATACAAAGACAGCTGTAAACGTGTTAAACTTAAAAATAAAAAGATCTCTGATGTCTGCTGGAATATTAACATAAAGCAAACGTGTATATTTTATTTATTTTTTAAATATTTTTTGCTTGACGCTGTCGGCATTTTGAACTTTGAACTTAAAAAACAGGAAGTGAAAAAGAAAAAGTCGACTGAAAGATTTCGAAAGTAGGAAAGGCAAGAACATAAATAAACAAGAAGTGGAGAATGATGGAGGTGGAGAAGTACTTGTCTCGCATTGGGTTCGCTGGTTCTGCGGTTCAGCCCAGTTTGGAGCTGCTGCGGTCCGTTCATACCTGCCATCTGCTGTCGGTACCGTTCGAGGACCTGACGATCCACAGCGGCGGAGAGGTCCGCCTCGACCTCCAGCTCATCTACGACAAGATCGTGAACAAACGTCGTGGAGGATTTTGCTACGAGAACAACGCTCTGTTCTTCTGGCTGCTGACTCACCTGGGCTTCCACGTCACCATGATGTCAGCGCAGGTGAGGAATAACATCACGGAGATGTACGGACCCCCGCTCGACCACCTGATTCTCCTGGTGGCCGTGGAGGGGCGTCGGTGGCTGTGCGACGTGGGGTTCGGACCTTCAGGATTCAGTGCTCCGCTGTCCTTGGACACTGACGGTCTTCAAGAAGAGGGCCACCGAGTCTATCGCATCAGGACGAGCCAGGAGATGCACTTCTTAGAGTGGCAGAAGGAGGAGAACCGAGGAAAAGATGGAGACTGGACAGAAATCTACAAGTTCACGCTTAGTCCTCGGTGTCTGGAGGACTTCACGGAGATGTGTCAGTACCACCAGAGCTCTCCCAGCTCCATCTTCTTCTGCAAGTCCTTCTGCACAGTTTTAAAGCCCCTTGGGAGGCTGACTTACATCGGCCATAGGCTGATAACCATCACGTTCCCATCAGAGGCCACAGGTGGAAAGCTGGAAAGCACAACCATAGAGCTTAAGGATGAGGAGATCCCTGCAGTCTTAGCAGAAAAGTTTGGAATTGTCCTTTCCTCTCCGCTCATCCCAAAGGATGCTCCCATCACTCCACCAGCTGTTAGGTACTGATGCCATTATCATCCCACTAACTAATTAAAACAAATATTTTTTTAAATTATAGTGTTGATTGTAGCATGGTTGTGCCCCTCTGGACATGCCTGGTCTTAGAAGATACGCAGGGCCTGGTTGGTCCTTTGATGGGAGACTACTGCAAATGCATGGAGGCCCTCTTCTGGGTCAGGAAAATTGACTGCATCTGATAGAAAATGGCTCACTTGCCTCCAGCAAAATGAAGTCAACTCATTACCTATTTTTTGTGAAGGGATGCCGCTACAATAGAGCCATACATCATAAGTAAAGTTGAAGTTAAACTAATTTGTTCTCTGCATTTAACCCATCCTTTGGAGGACCAGCGAGTAGCAGACACAGCTGTGCTCAGGAACCGTGTAAAAGCCCAACTCCCCAATCCAACCCTTAAATGCTTAAATGTTGGCATCAGGTTCCATTTGTTATAGTCTTTGGAGTAACTCAACCTTGGATTTGAACTCACAACCCTCCAGTCTCAGGCTAGAGTTGATGCAGTGATTGGTCCAGGTCCGACTGTTTCTTTGGCAACCACTCTTGCCAATCAGGAGTGAATTTGTTGGACGTCCAACAAATTCACTCCTGATTGGCAAGACGTCCACACCCATATCACTTGAAAGTAAGCTCAAGAGAATCTGTCAGTCAAGTGTTTCAAACGTTTGATAAGGGGGTCAACAGGCAGGCACCACCTACTTTAATTGGGGCATCTGATTGGCCAGACATAACTTGTATTACAGTAAAAAAAGTTACAAAAAATTACTTAGCTGTTGCAACCCTTGAAGGGAGAAGCCGAAAGTAAATACATTATTTTTTAATTGAGATAGTCTAAATGAATGAAATGAATGTCCAAATGACAGATTGTCTAATCCAAATGTACACATTTTATGGACGATATTGGATCTCCATATAAACAATGCACATGGATGACAAACTGAAACCATCATTGTGATTTAATAAATTATACATCCATTTTTAAAATGTACAATGGTCATTGCATTTATCCACGTGTGTCTGATTTTAAGCCAAAGTTTGTGTTCAAAGTATTTACACATGTACAATTATCAGGCAGCACTTTACAATGCAAAGGCATGAATAACAGCAAAAATACTGGGCTTCAAATGAAACAGTTCAACCTTCCTGCTCACACTCCTTGAAATATTTACTCTGGTCCACGATCAGGACCATAACACTCACGATCCTTTCAGATTTGTATAGAAAGACACAGATCGTCGGACGTGATCCATGGGAGAATCAAAAGGGATTACCGTCTGAGTGACTTCAAAATCAAAAGACAGGAAAGACAACAGAAAAAAAAAAACTGTGGAAACGCAGGACACAAAAGTTTATTCTGGAACAGGGTTGGAGGGTGGGGCCGATGGTGCTCTGCCAGATTTCCGTTCGTAGTTGACAAGCCGTTGACCAACCAGATACCTGTAGTGACAGAAAAATGGCAAATTTCAAACACATGTCCCCTTTCCACCACAGAGAGTAAAGCTTAAAGATGCATACTTGTCATTCTTGATGTGTTCATAAAGACGCTTAAACTGTCTAATCTGGAAGGAGAGGATGCCGACAATCGACACCACCATCAACAGGAATGGATAGATTCTTCTCTGCATGAGGATCTCCATCTCTGGGGTAACTCCTGCAAGAAACAAACCTACAGTGTTTGTGTATTCTGGTGCACTCTTTTCTTTTTTTATATAAACAAAAACCAAAAACACATACAGAAAACAAAACAAACAGTAAAGAAATTTGAGATTGTTGAACTGTTTCTTTGTTGCAACTATGTTTCTTAAGTCTAACAACTATTTGGGCGGCGAGCTCATGTGTCGCCTATTAAGAAATTTGCCAAGGCCGAAGGGTTTGTTCTGCTTTTAACTTTTGTTTGGATGACTGAAGTTTAAAGAAATAAAACCCACAAGTGCTCAGTTTGAACACAAATGCTGACAGGGTTTCTTTTACCCTCTCCACTCCCAAAATCTGGAGGTTTTTAAGGCTGCAAAGTATTGTGGGATTGATTTATAAATGTTTGAAAGGAGGCTTTGTTAAAGAAGATAACAAATGAAGCAGCAGCCCTCTTTTCCTTAATTATTTACTGAATTTTGGCTCAAAGGAGATACTTTAAATCTAATTCCTGCAGTAAAGATCCTTTTTAGTTTGCTTAAAAAAATAAGATAATTTGCAAAGACGTTTTGACACAAAGCTGTAGAACACAACCTCTCGAGTCCACCACACTCCCCGTTAAAGGAAATTTCAGTTTGGAAATGGCATTAGAGCTCGCTTCAAACAATGCTGTGACCTAATCTTGCCGAACACCAGTGTGAATTGTACTATTATACAAAAAATTGAAAGATAGAAAAAAAAGTACACTATATGAAGAAACCCCCAAATAATCAACTGCATGCATTCGGGCACTGACCTACAGCGGGAACCACCCCAGCAGCAATCACATACGGCACACACAGGGCCAACAGAAGCACTGAGATGACGGGAGCCGCCAGTTTTCGGATGATGAAGTGGAGATCAATGTTGCGAATTCCATTTGCATAAACCTGAAAAATGGGTCACAAATTCTATTTTGGGAAATCTGTGACTTTCAGGAATCCTTAAGGAAAACAGAACGAAAAACAAAAGCAGGGAGTCGGCTCCCATTATGCTGAGATACCTGCTCGATAACAGTCTTCAGCCACCACTGAGGGCCCATGAGAGTGATGGCAGCTATGATTTTAGCATGAAGCACTCCAAGAGCCCAGTCCTGCCGATCATAGCATAAATGTATTTTAGACACTTTTCAAGGCCTTGGTGGGTGACACGGTGGCGGAACAAAAGCACAGATGCTCGTGATCCTACCTGCCAGGGATAAAACAAAGGGGTTTGGTCCAGAGGTACTCTGAGAGGAGCCACAATCACCAGCTCAAACAGCAGGCCAAGTAACAGGGGAATGACTCCAGCAACCAGCAGAGCCACAACAAGGGTCTTCAGGATCTGGATGTACATAAAGATTTAAATATTCAGATTCCCTGGTTTCACATTTTCAGCAGGAAATCTCTGATCATCAGCCAATATATTTATTGCAGATGACCGCGTTCAAATGCTATGAGGACAGTTTGCTGCCGTTTGCTTACTGATACCAACCATCAGCGTCCACTCTTGGACTTTGCGCATGATCACTGTGCGTCCCTGTGGCATCCAGGCCAGCAGAACAGTGGCTCCACGGATAGAAAGCCAGCACACATACAGACCACATGCTGCTGTGTACAGCTCGTGGATTTTAGAATTTCCCATCCAGAAGGACATGAGCCAACGACCTGTAAAGACTGAAAGAAACAAAAACAAAAAACTTTGATTTAGCTGTATTAGAAAATCACAACAATAGAAGCTTGAAGAACATGAAAAATGACAAGCATCTCTGTGAAAACACACACGTGCTGCTAACATTATTGAGCACAGGATAGAAAATTATGAGCAAGATTAGCTCCAGCTCACCTGGGAGGGTTAAACACACCAGACTGGCCATGAGTAGAGTGATGCACATGAATGCAATCAGCAGCACAATCTGAGGAAAAGACACAACTGTTTTCAGAAAAGCACTAAATACAAAGGAGACCTTTTTACAAGTCAAATCAGGACTTCTAACACCATTCTAGTTTGGAAATGGGGAATGTTGGATACAAATGTCTTCTGTGTTTAAAGTAGCACTGAGGGCCACATTTCCTACTTTGGGTAGACATGCAGACTAAATCTGGCCCTTGAGTTCCCCACCCCCTGGTATAGAGACTCAACAGAAGCAGTGTTTGGTGTTTAAAGTCACTGTAGCCTCACCCTGAAAGGGAAGCGGACTGGTCGGTGGTAGGGCTGGAAGCCCACTGGCCCCCCCTGTTGGAGGATGGCCTGATGGGCTGCATGCAGCCCCTCTCCAACCGCAGGGGGGGGGTTGTTATTGTTATTTGGCTGACCATGGGGAGGGTTGTTGTTGTTGTTCACAGGCTGGTTGGTTTCATTGTCCTCCTGCTCGCCAAGAAGGTAGGAATGAAGGTCACTGCAGACAAGGAGGAGCGATCCGTCATTTACAGAAAACATTAAGATGGGAAAAAACTCTCAGGAAGTCAGTGGGATATTGTTAAATAAAGGCCCAATCGGATAAAACCCGTTCCCAGTGGTCTTTTAATTATGATTATGCAGTTTTTAGCCAAAAAAATACATTTCTATAACAAGGTTTCTGCAGTAGTTCATTAGAAATTTGCTTCTGAGTTGCCGGCAGGATCAAACAAACCTGCCCCCCCTTGCAGACAGCTGAGAGCTCTCTGTTTACGGCTTATGGCTTTGCCGCTGAATGTTTTCTAAGAAACAGATGGTATTTTTTCATCCGTAACAAATTGAATTAAATACGCAGAAATGCAACTTTACACTAAATTTTCTTCATATGTTGTTTATCGTCAGACAAATGCCCCCCCAAAAGAACCCAAAGACACAATTTTCATCAGAGTGGGTCTTTAAGGATAGAGTTTCCTTTTTGGACTTACAGCAAATAACCAGCACTGACTGTCCAGGCTCTGACGAGGCCTTTGAGCCACTGGCGAGTGTGTCCTTGCTCCAGGAGTGCAGGAAGTACGACCTGAAGTAAAAGCAGCTCCAAAGACAGCTCACTGACAGGCGCATCACTAAACAGAAAGAAAAGGATGAACAGTCAGACTCATACTATTATTATTATTATTCTTTTTACTAACAATACCTAATAAAACATTAATTTCCTTTCAGTAAAATCTCTAACTAGGAACGAGCATAGATTGAACTTTGTTACCTGTAGAGCATTACGTTGTATGGGAGGAAGTTGGGCAGCATCACTTTTATCAGCTTAATGGGAAGCCACAGCATCAGCAGCACGATGGAGCCAAAAACAACCACGGAGAGGATGAACCTCCGCAGGTGTCTGTAGATGGGCAAATGAATCATCTCCTGCACCGGGTTAAAATCGGGGTCGTTGAGATTTCTCAGAAACCACAGCACTCCAGGTCTCAGCACCTGATGGTAACAGGAGAGGCGGATTTAGAGAACACCACATTTGGGATTTTCTTTAAAAACAGACGGAAACACAAGACAGGAAGTTGTGCTCGCCTAAAATCGAGGATATTTCTCTTTTTTTTTTTTAGAATGTTGTCGTACCTCTCTTAGAAGGAGGATGAAAGACGCAAAGTAGAAGACGTAAACCATCCCCACGAGCCAGTGCAGGAACATGGTGGTGCCGGGCGCTGATTTGAAACTCATTTCTCTGTCTTTCAGGGTGGCGTCAAACATTTCCTGAGGGAGAAGCAAGTTCAACAGAAATGACATCAATTCATTTTGAAGAGTAACTAACATCAAAAATAGAAAAAGAGAAGGCTTAAATTTAACTTCTTGACAAAACACACGGACCAACCTAGTATTTCTTTCTAACTGTGTAGCACACTGAAGGATGGAGCAGCTGTTTAGGTTTTCTGGGGAATGCTCCAGAGGCCAAAACAGGAATGTCTTTTTAAAGGGGCTTTTCATATTGCTGCGTATTTGATGCCCAAAACCTTTATTTTCAATGCAAACAAAATAAAAAAGGAGCTGAAATTTCCATTGAACGGTAGGCATAACAAAATGAACAAAAAATGAAAAAAAATGTGTTCTTGCTTGTGCAGCACTTAGACTGTCAGGGAGCACTGAAATGTCCAGAGGTTTGGATCAGATTTGAACGTGTGGCTGTAAGTGTGAGTTACCTACAGACAGGACTGAACCAGAAACAAGGGCACAAAAATGCCATAACACATCCATGCTTTGGACAATCATGGGGGAAAGCCACTTGTGAGGTTTCAGAGCCTGTTCAGGCGATTATCAACAGAGCTCGCTTTAGCATTTCAGTGCCTGCTGTGAAAATGATTGAACAAATCCTGCGCTGAAATCTCACACCGACACAGACGACCAGAGAGCTGAATGCATTCAACAACATGCATTGAGTCTGTACTGACAGCAACGTGAAGTTAAAGATGGTAAATGTATTGAAATAAATGTAAGCATGAAGTTTTTACCAAAGAGCAGATGTCCAGCCACCAGCCGCAGATCAGAGGAAAAACACCAATCTCCACAACAACCAGCAAAGACACCTGAAATAGAAACAACAACGACGTTCATAAAAACATTTCAGTTGGAGGAGAGTTAAAAAAAAAAAAAAAGAGGGTTACATCCTAAATCTATGCAATTAAAAAATCTATGTCAAATATAAATGAGAATGCTGACCCATCTTTAGTTCAGAGTGCATTAAGCTCATTTAACAATTATCAGGCTGGTACGGCAGTGAGTTTTGTTTTTTTTCTCATTCAGCGTTTTCTTTTTTTGACTTCCTGGCAATTTACTTTAGTAAACCAGCATTTCGTAGAGTTTTTCGGAATAATACTACACTCTCAAACTTTAGAAGTAGTTTTCAACTTTGCTATTGTGGTTAGTATTTATTTAGTCAGCGGTATTCTACTATTCAAATCTACATGATTAGTTAGATTGTAGTTTTCAATATCTAACTGCAGTTAGCAGCTAGAGTGAAACGAAACTCTACAAAAACTGGTAGAGTTGGGAGTTAATGTAACTTTTTTTAACCATTAGCCCTGAATTCTTCAGTCTAATACTTTGTTCTGCCAGTTTGAGATTATAATACTTAATCTAACAGACGTGTAAATTATGACAGACTATAATCAGATTCAGAATTTCCTTTGTCACTGTACGCACAACAAAAATATGATGATTTCCATGTGTTTAAATGGATTTATAAAAGTCAGGATTACAAATAAAAATACATTTTAGATATAAGAGACTTCCAAAATATCTGAAGTTTAAAATATCTACAGCTTACTTGAGAAGTCACATGCATTTTTCAAAGAGATCAATTCTTCTATTTAGTGTTTTACACCTCACAAACCAGTAAACACAGTTTTAATCTTGGATGCACCGGAGTAGCATTTTGTATTTAAATATTTATTGTAGTCTCCAAATGTTACCTTTACAACTATGTAACAGACTCCAAGGAGACGGCGGGAACGCTGGAACCTAATCAGAGCAGCCAGTCCCTGAAACAGCTGTTAAGGACCAGATCTACACATGAGCTAATACCAAGGCTATGGTAGGAGAACAACTGGGACAAGTAAAAATGTATTACTGCAATCAAAGTTTGATTTAAGGTCTAACTTTATAAACCCCAAAGGGATTTTTTTACTTACCCACAATTAGCACAAATAGTAAGTGTAAACATGTGTTTCACTAAGACAGTGTGTACTCTTTACTCCTCTGAGTGAAACATTTGAAATCATGAGGATGACTCAAATGACTGACACTACAGCCTGTTCTCATGGAATATTACAAGTAAGAACATACAGATGGCATGTTTTTAGAATTAGTTCACATTTTTTGCTAACAGAATGCTGACAAAAACTAGCCACTTCAAGATACCTTTCAAAATAAAAGCGGAAAACTAAACTATAGCTGTTAAATTAGGAGGAAAAAAAACCAAATTTAACTGAAATCACTTTATTCTAAAATTTCTTTCTTTTTCTATAAATTCACAATTCAAGCCTGGCTTGACCAAAAAAAGAAGTCACTTAAAACAAACAAAAAAAAGTTCATTCTCTGGGTGGGCATCAACCCAAAAGGATACATGACACAGGATGAGCGTTATTGCCAGCAATATGTATCCTACGATGGTGGTGATTAATCCTTCAAAGTGGGATGCTTGAACCTAAAACAAATTTAAAGGAAAAAGGTTGCCAAAAGGTTAAAACCCATCATCCATGAAGCTGCTGAAGTGCTTTAATGATCTCTTACGTATTCTTCAAAGCCGAGGCCAACAACAGAGAAATGCCCGATGTGGTAAGGACAAAATGCTAAAATAAGAAATAAAAAATGTTTCTTTACAAATGCAGGGTTCAAACTACAACAAAGGCTTTAAAACACGTTTAAGTAGAATTAGAAAGAAAGAAAAAAAATCCAAAATATTGGAAATACTCGTGATTCATCTTTGGTTAAGTCAACTCACCAAAAACCAAGATGAAGAGTGTGTTGAGAGACACAACCCAGAAGACGTGCTCCTACAGAAAAAAGACAGGACTCCAGTGTTTGAACTAGAACTGTACTTGATGAAACATCAAACATTTAAAAGCATTAAAACTTACCAGAAACACCAGTGAGCCATCCAGTCCAAGCATCTGAGAAAGCAAATGAAATGTTCCATTTTATTGTTTGCTGCCAAAACACGTGTCAACTTGAATATGACTATAGGTTACCCTTTCCCAGGTGAGCTCCTCTGCGGCTCTGTCCCACTCCAAGGCATTCCAGTTCATGTCATCTGCAGCAGATGAGTAACAGAAGCACACGGAAAAAAATGAAGCAATTGTACTTCTCTGTTTGTTAGACATTTTAAATAAGCTTTTTAAAGGAGGCACTTTTTTTTCTATAAAGTAGGATAACTGTCATTGCAGCATTTTGACAGGTTGTTAAGTTTACAATGTTAGAAGGTTGAGCTGAATGAATCCACCTTGAGCTCCATTATTAGGATCTGCATCTTCAGCAGCTGCTCCTTCCTCCTCCAAGTCAGGGTCCTCTCCCTGATCTGGGGGGGCGTCAGGAGGCTCAGGTTCAGCTTCGTTTTGGGCTGGGGGCTCGGCGGGGGCTGGTTGGCCTGCAGGGGGATCCTCTGCTGCTCCCTGTGGCTGTGATAGAAGGAACACGCGCAGCTCGATTACAACTGTATCTGCCACAACTTCTTTATTACAGTTGCAGAGTTTTAACAAAAAGATGTTGGATAGGGATTAGTCAAACCTCGTTAGCTTGTCTGGCTTGATTAGGAGGTGGTGGCTGGTGCTGTTCTAACCACTGAGGGGCGCCACCGTGGACGATCTGCTCTCGGAGCCACACTAGACTGATGAATGCACACAGCGTGCAGGTGACAACAAAGCAGCCCTGTAGACAGTCTGCAAGGAGGTTTTCTCTGCAGGAACGCACCAAGCACAACGTCAAACGTGCACAAAAACCGACAAGAGCTGCACAACGTTTGTGTTTGCACTCACGTAGACAGCATATCCAAAGGCAGTGTCAGAAGAGAGCTCACAGAGCCGGTAAACAGACACTTATAGATGCGACCTGTAAGACAAAGAATCTCTTAGCACATTAAAACCAACAAACTTTCCAATGATTTAAGGAATGTGATCCAGAAGCGCACATTTTGCCATGTGTGTTTATTTGGCTTTATTAATAAACATAATTATGTGTATGAGGACATTCCAAGTGTTTCTCAAAATCAAAAATATTTTATATTGTTTTGGATGTTCAATGTAATTGACAAATATCATGACAGGATAAGACAGTAGAGCTGGAAAATATTAATTATCAATCTAAAAAAAGATGTCCTTTATAAAAGAATTCTATCTCAAGTCAGATAATGTTAAGGCTTTTTCACTCTCACACAATTTATACGAACTATTACAGGTTTCACTGTGGAGCAAAAAAAAAAAAAAACTGGCAGCTGGAACGCCAAGAGTAAAATAATCATAAAGCTGGAGAAAAATGTAAAAACTGATCAGTGCTGTCAGAGAGCTGCAGCCTCTCTTCATACGCCTGCCTGGATCAAATAAATGACTTCAGATGGGTTTCTATGGAAACCGCAGGCGTCATCGGACCTTCATGCGTGGCTCTGCAGGGGTGAGTGATTTTTCACACATACAGGCTTTAGCTTTCTGCACTGGTTTAACTGACAAGTGCTGAAATAAACTGCAGCGACTGAGGAAGAAACACGGGGAGAAGTCTTCCAACAGACTCTGGTTGCACAATATCAACCGAAACGTGTCTAACATGAGTGAATGAATACAAAAAAAACAAAAACACACACACTGTGGTATGGATAATCACATTTCTATTGTATTTTTTTATGTTCAATGCTTCATTTTTAGTAAATTAAACAAGAACTTATTTGATCTCATTTTGATTTATATAGCAATAATTCTTTTGTTTCATACCTTATTTATAATTAAAACCAGTTAATTTAGTTGAAAAGGACATCTGCAATGCAAGTCAACATTGAGGGGAGACAATTTTAGGGCTATTTTGTACTCACATGCAGTGAGAGGAACCACCCCGAGCCAAGCGAAGGCAACCAGCGTGTAATGGAACCAGTAGCGAATGGCTGTGCCCACACTGGTCAGCAAGCCAGCACAAATATCCTGAATGGGCAGACGGGAGGGCATATCTGGAGAGTAGACTGAGGAGGACAGATGAAGAAGATCAGAGGAAGATCATTTCATTTGGACAATTATTAGTTTATTTGTAAAAAACGTAGGTATCAACTAGAAAGAACTCAAAAAATATCAATCTTGCACCGTACTCGCCACTGAAAACTAAGAAAAGGAGCTAAGCACCACTTCAAAAAATAGACTTACTTGGCGTAAAAGCAAATCTGTGCTTGCATAATTCGCAGTATTCTTTCCTGCTGTGCTTCAGCCATTGGACCAAACTGTAAAAAAAACAATTGAAAAGGTATAAACTAAAAAACTGATTTGGAAAAAATCCTACTTGTATGTTTTTACATGCAGTTTTCATGCAAGCAGCCAACTTCTCATAAGAGCCATTCTGTTGGGGAAGTAAGGAAAGAAAATAAAAGACAAGTCTAAGTTAGAACCACTCTATAGATGTGTACAATCAAATATATAATTGTAAAGCCTGTTATTTTGTGTCCCTCTAAATTTGTAAACTTAAGTTTTAATTCGAAAGAGTTCCGCGCTGTCGTGCTGTAGATTCAAAATACCGTCTGGTACTGTGTGACGTAAATTTTACAAGCCACTCTCTTCACCTTCAAAAATAGAATTGGCCCATCTGAGATAAATAAGGTTGTTTGAATTGAATTGAACAAAAAAAGGTCATAATTATAATAAAACAAAGAATGCAATTAAACACAGCAGCACGCTTACCACTCCTGGTGGATAAATTTGATACTGCCGGTGCAGACACAGGGGTGGTACAGGGGTTTGTCCGGGGTCCCCTCAGAGCGGCACACACGACAGATATCCGCTAATTTCACAAACAAATGACGTGTGAGAAAGCACAGCAGATGCAAGGAAGGATTCTCAATTCACAGTCTTAATAGGAAGACAATCATAAGAAAAAGGAAAAAATTATATTGACAGGAAAAGAGTAAGTACACCAGTAAGGGACAGATTACATTTTGACCAAGGGAAAAGGAATAGTTGTTAACCTTAAATCACTTTTTGGGAAATTCTGTAAATTCTTCTTTGTAAAAGTCATACAAAACAATTTTCAGTTAACATGCATGATTATTGTTTACCTAGAAAGTAGCATTCTGAGCTTCTAACTTTAATATTATACAAGACACCTCTCATGGTTTTTATATAACGAGTTGTAAGCTACTAAAAGGCTCCTATGTGGATCCATACATCTATATTGGCTGCCGTAAGGTTAAATTTAGTTTAAAAAAAGACGTGAGTGAAACTTATGTAGGCAATCTCAAAACGGTAACCCATCTATCCTGAAAGGTATAACATCTATAAGTATCCCTGACACTTAACAGATCTCTGAGTTCTCCCGACTAAACATAAGACGACTACAAACAAACAAACAAACAAACAAACAAACAAGTAGATTTGGGTGTAATTGTGTGTTAACTGTGTCTACAAGGACTTTTTTTGTTGTTGCTTCAAAGGTACCCAAAAATCTAAATCTGGATTGAGTTGATTCATCTGAAATAAGGAAAATCTGAATATTGACGCAAGTAATTAATTGTTCTTAAATAGTTGAGATAACATTCACTTCAGGAAGATCTTATTTTGTAATACATTTTCAAATTTGGTAAATGTAAAATACGTTTTTTTTATATGTAACCTTTATTTCACGTGTCTTATAAAGTTATTTATTTTTAATGTGTAAAATAAAGACATTAAAAGTTAACATTTAGGCTACAGTCTAACTGAATGAAACTATATATCACTCTAAAGTTTCTTAAAATGACTCATCTCAAGGATACATTACATACTATTTAGGAAACAGGTGACATCCCAGACAACAACATGTGGGTCATTTCTGCACTAAACCATAGACTGTTTTTACAGTCAATGAACAAAATTAAAGTTAGGTCAGTCGTTTAATGAGACCCAGCTAGACAAAGTTAACGTCTGACAGACGACTCCCGTTTCGTACATGGTATATACTCCACTGGTTGTCAGTTGTTTCAGCGAATATTACAACACATAGCAGGCCAGCTGATTCAGGTGTCCTGGCGAAGCTAATTCTCTTTAAATATCATTAAGAAAGCAAGCCGGGGCCTACCTTCTTCAGCAGTATCCATGTTATCCGATAAACACCGACCGCAGTCCTTTTTTTTTTTTTTAAGAAACCTTTGTCCGTAAACCCATCCACGACAAACACTATCCTTGCTAGCTATGTTATGCTAGCTAGCTAGAGGTCTATATAAATATGGGTCGGATGCATTAAGAATCACGAAATGATTTCCCCACAGATTCCGAAGCTCCGTCTCCGTCGTGTCCTTGGTGCCCAGGTTGTATTGGCATATGAACACGTCGTATGTACTTTATGATAGTTGTTGTTTATTTAAAACTGCACACTAAATAGCTGAGCTGTTAACATTTTCCGTTTCGCCAAAAGGAACGCCTGACGACAAATAGCTAGCTGCTTGGTATAGTGCCACACGCATGCGCAAACAGGACTGACAGGCCTTGTCATAACTGCTGTACTTGACAGCTTTTATCACAGAGAAATTTCTACAACGCGAGTCACGTGGTTGTGAGAAAATACCTATAATTCTGGAAAAACGAGTTTGAATGCTCGTTTAGGACTGCTATTATTTAATATATTAAGGTAAAAATGCCTGATTTCTTTGAAGGTCTTGCCCCCAAACTTACTTTTCTTTACTATGTTGGCCAAATGTTTTAGTTTAATAATATTGACAAAAATATAAATTAAAATAATCCAAATTAAACGGTTTGTTTTCTAAATAAAATAGTTATAAATAGTTAAGAATAAGCAGTCATATGCTGGACTAAAATCAATACGAAAAGAGATGAAGGGAGAGAAAGTAAAGTTTTTTTTTTACTTTTTCCAATAAATTCTGACTTTATTCTCGCATATCAGACTTTATTCTAAGAATTCTGAGAATTCCAGCTTTCATCCCAGAATTCTGCGTCGAAAGTTTGCGTCTGCGTCCAAATTGGTCCAAACAACCGTGAACTGAACAGTACCAACCAGTAACTAACACGAATATAACACTAAATTAACATAATATTGTTTAACATTTTTGTTTTTCTCATACGACTTCGTTATATTCATTTGTATCATCGTAATGGTATTTATATAACTTTAAATGGATAAAAAATAATAATAAAAGGTATTGCTTAGGGGTGACACGGTTTTTTTTCCTTTTCTTTTTTGACACGTTTACAACTCGTCCAAGTGGTTTTATGTCTCTGAAAGGTGCCGCTTTGATGCCCTACGAGATACAAATTCTCCTTTTGTAGCCCGCCCAGTCCAAAAGTAGGATATACCCACCACCAACCGTACCATGTAGCGAATGGTAGACATTTTTATCTAAAAACATAAACGCACTTGCAGTTCCCAGCGGCGCCGTGGCTTAGTTGGTTAAAGCGCCTGTCTAGTAAACAGGAGATCCTGGGTTCGAATCCCAGCGGTGCCTTTTGTAATACCTTGTGTAGAAATCAATCCTATTGAGCAATGAAACGCAGCTTAGCTTCGCTGCAATACTTGCATTAATTTATATTTGGAAGCAGAGCTGTTTTTTCTCAAATAAATAAATAAAAATCAGATTTTTTGTTTCTGAGACAAGTTGAAAAAATTTTGTTGAACAATAAAAAAAATACATCTTTAAATTAAAAATCTAATTGTTAATAATTTAATTAAGCGCTATTTATTTTTTTGCCCAACCGAAAAAAGCAGATGGACTAAGGTTTTAACCAGATTCTTTATTCACCAAACTTATTTTAAACGATTTTTTTTGCAAAGAAATATAACAACAAACGCTAAAAAATATATTAAAAAAAACCCACTTAAGATATTAGAGATACATGTAAATTCAGGATTTTAATGAAAATACAGACACTGGAATGCTAAATTATTTTTAAAAATTGCACTTTCAATTTAACTTATTCATTAGTTTGTCAAATGATGTCAGTCACAGCAGTTATGGTTCAAATTTCATAGATAAATGTCATAGTAAACAATAGTAACCTGTCCTTAAACAAGAGAAAGACAAATGACTGCTCTAATGTAGTGTTCATTTAAGATTCAACCTGGTTCTTCAAGAAATCTCTGAAAAAACAAACAAACAAAATAAGTATGTTAGTAAGCTTTTTAAGTATTTTAATGAAAAACTATTGTTATTCTTGATTTAGGAATACATCAAATTCCCTGAAAAAGGTACTGATACAGTGACACAGCGTTTTGTAAAATGCTGTGTCATTGTGTTTTGCAAGACATAAAATCTGTGGGACAGACAGACAAAACAACCTCTGTGCAGCGTTTGCCTCATTAGTCCATAAATCCCAGCAATCACATGTAACCTTTAAGACACTACAAGCTTGAGCTTACAATTGTTTAGATCAGTGGTCCCCAACCACCGGGCCGCGGCCCGGTACCGGTCCGCGGGACACTTGGCACCGGGCCGCGGAGTGGTACCGAGCCGCGGGAAATGTTGGCACCGGGACGCACAGAAAGAAAAAATAATTTCCATTTTATTGTTTTTTTTTTCGACAAAAACGTTTTATTTTGAAAAGTGACCGGATTCTCTCTGTTACATCAGTCACACTTAACGCTCGTCAAAGTCGCGACACCAAACATCACGTGATACACCCCACTAAAATTAAACCCAAACAACCAAAATGAGCAAAACACAAACTTCTTTAGAAAGTTGCTTTGACAAGGGGAAAATTATTATTATTATTGTTATTATTATTACTAAAGAGAAAATACCACCCCCGGCTCACGCTAAATGTGTCTTGCGTTGCACCTCACCCTCACCCCCCCCCCCCCCCCCGACCGGTCCGCGGTGAACGTGTCTTGCGTTGTACCGGTCCGCGGTGACAAAAAGGTTGGGGACCACTGGTTTAGATGAAATAAATACATGTATTTGTTTGCCTGATAAAAGCATTACTAATCACGAACCAGAAGACACAGTGGCTGTGATATAAAGAAACAAACAAACAAACAAACAAAAATGTAAACATTCTTCATACTTGCACGTCATGTCATATGAACATATATCACATGCTGTGACACCTGAAAGCAAGAAAAACATGATAACATCCCAAGAAATGAAATGACTTGTAATCATCAACAACTTTCAGATGTAACTTAGTTGTGAAAGTAAAATCCCTGTATTTGGTTTTTACTGAAATATTTTTTTCTTTTTTTTTTCTCTTTTACTGGATATTGAGATGCGATCTTTTTCGGATGTATGCTATAAAACACGAAAAAAATACACTTTAGTGAAGTTATTTTACAACATTTATTCAAACGAAACTTTTTTTTTTTTGCTGATTTATTGTGATCCTTTTAGTTTCAAAATAAAAGCAACCTACGAGATTTGAAATCGTTACAACAGTCAAATGGATTTTTACTTTTTCACCCTGACAAAAAAACGGGTTAAAATCGTATAAGACTCTCTTGAATTTCGCTTTATTTAAAATGTACAATGGAATTAGGATTTCTATTTCCTTTCATGATCCCGAATGAGGCCACTGACATCGATGGAGTTAAATCACTTTTATTTTGAAAGTTTGGTGCGAATTTGAGTTGTTCTCGGATATGTCACGTGATATGGCTTTTTTTTAAGG
The DNA here is from genome assembly GCA_023969325.1 of Oryzias curvinotus. Lineage (NCBI taxonomy): Eukaryota > Metazoa > Chordata > Actinopteri > Beloniformes > Adrianichthyidae > Oryzias > Oryzias curvinotus. Next base: position 17,992,932 of record CM043725.1, read on the forward strand.
AGTTATGTAACTCGTGAGTCCGGCAGATTTCACAGGAGTGAGACTTCGAGCCGCTGAAGTTTTTCACATTCCAGCTTTGGAGAAGATCCAGAAATCGAACGGTATGTGTCTGATGAATGCAAAGTTCTCCATTTTAGTAGCAGACCTCACAGAAACTGAAACTGTTTATAATTATATTTTTCAGTAAAAAAAAAAGCCTTCTCGTTATTTATTATTAAAATTACGCAAGACATGAATGGAGTTTCAATCTAATGTGTGGTTTTAGTAGTTTCTGTGAAAGGTTAGGCAATTGTGCATAAAACCCTTGTGCTATCCTAGGCAGTTTAACATTCATTGGGAGTGGGGTCATCTAGACCCCACAAGATCTTTTTTCTTCAATGATTTGTGATCTTCACTGGTGTCCAGGGATTACATCAAATCCTTTCCACCTTTATCCACCTTTGTCATGGTAGGAATAACACATCAATGTAGGGGTGGAGTCAGGTCTATATTGCATGTTTTTATGTAGTAAGTAAGTAAGTAATTTTTATTTATATAGCACCTTTCACAGAGAGCGACTCACAAAGTGCTTCACAATGTTAAAACAATATAAAATCAGAAGCGATACCCAATAAAAATGCACACAGGCATATAAACAAACAAACAGGCAGAAGTGAACACAAGTAAAAGTCAGCTAAAAGCTTTCCTAAATAAAAAAGTCTTAACTTGAGCTTTAAAACACTCGACTGAGTCAATCGACAGGGGGAGGTCGTTCCAAAGTGTACAACACCGTGAGCTGTTTTCTAAACATGAAAGGTGCTATATACATTAAATTCAGTTGAATTTTGAATATTTTAACGATAAAATAATCAAATTTTTACATTTCACAAAAAGTTTATATCTTTTCGAGATGTTCAGAGCAATTATATATATATATATATATATATATATATATATATATATATATATATATATATATATATAATAATATAAAATTAAAGCTACAAGTATTTAGCGGGCCCGAGCACGTGCGACCGCCTGGCATGGGCGACCGCCCCGCCAGCAACGCCCTGCTCGAGCCGTTTGGCGTCGTTCTTCTTTCTGCATTCTGGAGCTGCAAGCTACATTTAACACGAAAGCAGCATGTTGGCTGGGGGTGGGGGCTGTAATCTGTTTACTTTAACGACAGAGACCTTTGCATATAGCATGATAAAAATTCTTTAACCGAAGCCTCGCTTAGACCTGCTCATTTTCTCACCAAGAAGAAGGCATTTTCAGATTGACAAGTTGTCAATCAAGCAATGATGTTAATCACTAACACTGTACCTAAGGATGAGAAAAATAGAACTGATCTAATTTCCACTACAATGTCTAGATGAGTGTCAGCTATATTTGATAACTTGGCCAATTAGCTGGACCAGGATCTTGGAAAGTGCAGGTGGTTTAACGTCCAGTGTGATGAGTCTGTGGAAAGCAGCAGTACAGCAAGGCTGTTGGTTTTTATTAACATGATGTTTGAAGATTTCTCCACAAGAGAAGAACTCTTGACACATCTGCCCTAACAGACAACTAAAAGAGAAGATGAAATGTATAACACGGTGAAGGAGTTTTTGTGCAGAAAAAGGTACCATTAGTAAAGCTGGTAGCAGTGACTGCAGACGGGGCTCCTGCTATGATCAATAGACAAACAGGTTTCATCACTCACTGTAAAGCTGACCCAGACTTTCCAAAGTGTCTGCATTACTGCTGCTTCATTCACCAGTAGGCCTCATGTGCAGAAGTGATTGGCTCTGGACACATAATGACTCCTATTGTGAAAATCATAAACAACAGCTGCAAAGCAAAACAGCACAGGATTTTCAAGGTGCTATTGGAGGAGATGTCTGCTGAATATGGTGATTATGAATATGGTGAATATGAACTTGCATTTTTGGCTGATATTACTAGAAAACTAAACCACTTGAACTGCGAGCTGCAAGGCAATGACAAAACAAAAATTTTTTTTGAACAGCCTGCCAGAGCCAGTGTTTCTTGAAGGGATCTTTTCTGCCAGGGCTTGCCGGCTTGGTCGGTGGTTGTTGCTGCAGTTGTCTCCCTTGCTGGGACAGCTGGAGTTAAACTTTGCAGCCTCACGGCTGTGAAGTGGACCTTGTTGATGTCCCAGTCTGGGTGGGCACTGTGGGGATGTTCCTATGGCCAGGCTGGCTTCTGGGGGGTATTCCAGGAAGCATGTTTAAACTAGCCTGACTTTAAGCCTGAACTCTGGCTGAAATCCGCCTGAACTTGCTTACTCGGGGTATGTCGGTTCCAAAAGACCGGATATGAGTTGGCGTAATTACGCTCGACTTGGTAACCCTGGGTTAATGGGCGTGCACGGCAGGTACATAAAGACATTCTCAATGGATCGCCAATTTCTGGAATCACCATGGAAACGCGTGGTGAAAAAAAAGAAAACGCTGTACTTCAGTGAGACGGAGTCTGAGGTTTTAATGACGGCGTATGAAGATTACACGACCATCAAAAAAGTAACACGGCTGCATCATCAAAAAAAAGACTTTCTGCGTGTAGAAAAAGAGCAGACAAAGTAAACGCACGAGTTTCTGATCTTATATCCATTTTCCTTGTGACGCACATATATATAACTTATCCAATTTTGCCAACTTAAATGAATTACTTCTATTGGTAACAAAAAAATTGAGTTAAATTTATTCAACCTAATTTCTTACGTCTATAAAACTCAGTAATTGTTTATACAACTCAAATTTACGTATTTATCTAACTAAATGTCATATTACTCCAATTCAATTAATATTTTTTTCCATCTTTATTAATTATATTTATTGAACTCTCAAATGCCTAAGTTTGAGCCGGCAGATATGATCATTTCTATAACAATAAAAAAAACGGGGGGAATAATGCACGGAGTGCAAAATTCGTTAAAGAATTTATCATGCTTGTCATTACATTCTCAAGCCGTAGGGGTGCTATATAAACTCATCATCCTCTCCTTCACTCTCACTCATGGTGCAGAGACGTAAGCTCAGTAGGGCAAAATAACTCGGTGAAGCATGGCAAAACACAGTAAAACAGCTAAACAACTAAACACATTTGGTCAAAAACCCACACTGAAACCCAAATCCGTCCAGACAGGCAAAGGGAATGATATCCCACAATCCTTTGCGGTGCCGCTCTAACAGCAGCACCAAAGTTACGCCTTCTTAATTGAATTACTTTGAATGAAAGAAAAATAACTGTCTGAAAACTATGTGTAATTTGTAAACCGACTTACAAAAAAATATTTATTTTAACTGAAACAAATAATAAAGTTAGATCAAAGTAAACAAGTTTAATTTTCCAACATCCATACATGGTCTTATCACCCTCTCTTGGTGGAAAAAGTATTATCTGAGCTTCTTCATCCACTAAATCATCTTCAAATGGACACGCCATGCTGCTGCACCTCTCTGAAAACAAACTAAGCTTTAACTAAACCAGGTTATGTTCAGAGCATGAGTTGCTATGGCAACTTGACATACCCTGAGACATACCTCCATTTCTGGAACCGAAAGCTGAGGTTATCAACTTCCTTAGCCTCAAACTTACCGTGAGAGCTAGCATAACCTGCTTTCTGGAATACCCCCCTGGTATGAAGAGATTCCCAAATACCGTTTCCTAACTGCAGAGCCAAGCATGCGTTTACATGTTTAGGTCAATAATGTGATGAACAGCTTCATGTTGTCTAGTAATGTAAGTTTTTAACCTGACTAAACCTAAACATGCCACCCTGTTACTAATCCAGTTGGTATGGTTCTCCATCTGTGTCTAAGTGATATAAAAGCATTGTTTTTATATTTAGAGCTCTAAGCAACCAAACAGTTGTCTATATAAAAGAGCTTTTACGATTGAGCACTATTAGCAGGTCTCTGAGTACATGTGACTAATGTATGGTGGATGTTCAAAGAACTTGTTTAAAATTGAAGGTGACAGAGACTTAGAGAAATGGCTTCATTGTTCTGGAGTTCTTTGTTTCCTCCACAGAAGAGTTGAATTGGTGATTAAATTTATAAAGCTGCTGAAAAAATTATCTTTTTAAAATTGCCATTTCTAATTTGGGTTTTAAATTTTGTGTTCCATTTTTTGTGCTTTTATTGGAAGGATTTGTTATTTTTTTTGGTGTTTAAAGGTGCTACATATTGTATATACACATATTTTTTTAGAGACATTTGCCATATGATGTGTTTGTTGTCATTTCACAAAAAGTTAATATCTTTTCGAGATGTTCCGAGTAATAATATATATATATATATATATATAACATGACTGCTATAAAACACGATAAAAGACACTTTAGTGAAGTTATTTTACAACATTTATTCCAACTAAACTTTTTTTTCCGATTTATTTGAAATTATCTTGTCTTAATGCCTATAATCATACAATATAGCTACTATAAAGAAGATCAGTTTTCCTTGAGAAACTGTCTAATTTTCCACCTGATTCCTCTGTTTTTGTGTTGTTTTTAGATGGCAAATGAACGCAATCCGTGCCCCTGCGATTTAGGCGATAAGCTTGAGTATGGAGGACTCGGCCAGGAGGTCCAGATGGAGCACATCCAAGCATATGTAGTGAAGCCCACCTCTCCCTCGGACAAGGCTGTCATTGTCATTCATGACATCTTCGGTTGGCAGCTTCCAAACACTAGATACATGGCGGACATGCTCGCTGCCAACGGATACATGTGCGTACAGTCTGATGTTTGGGGGAGATCAGATGTGTTTTTGGAGTTCGGATGAGAATCTCTGTTGTTCTCCGAGCAGAGCTGTGTGTCCGGACTTCTTTGTTGGAAAGGAGCCGTGGAGCCCAGCTGGTGACTGGTCCAAGTTTCAGGAGTGGCTTCAGGACAAAAAACCGACCACCATAAACAAGTGCGTCACTTTGGGTCACCTGTAATTCTGGGTTTATCTCTGAACCGCGAGCCACATTGGAACAAGCTGATCTTCTCCTCAGGGAGGTGGATGCTGTACTGAATTTCTTGAAGGAGCAGTGTGGGGCCAAACGCATCGGGACAGTAGGCTTTTGCTGGGGTGGGGTGGCCACACATTACATAGCTTTGCAGTATCCAGAGGTGAAAGCCGGAGTTTCTGTTTACGGTACGCCATCCAGACACACACAGATTTCTGAGTGAAGTCTTTAAATGACATTGGAATTACGGCTGTCAAATAATTGCATTAATCATGATAAATTATTGAAGAAAATAAACCTTTTTTTTTATTAATTTCAGTTTTTATCTATAACATATATCTATGAAGTAGGGGATAAATCCAGACAGGTGTCAGTTTTCATAAATGAACTGATGAAGCGGAGCCCTGATTGGGTCGAATGGTTGCTTCTGCAAAGTCCAGTAATTTCTGATAATGGACACCTGGAAGGGGATTCTACTGCTTTTCTATGGTCACTTTCGAAATAAATAAATATGTAATCAACTATTTATCATTTAATCTTATTATTGTAGGTTTAGTTTTTCCCCTAAAAGCAGACTATGTTGTCATGGTAAAGGCTACAACGTCTCACTCTGCTTTTTTGATTTGTTCAATTAGAGCACTCTGGACCTGCTGTGTCGTTTTCTTTTTTTCTTAGATTAAAAATAAAATACCCCCTGGTGGTATAAAAAGAAAGGTTGGAAAAAGTCTGTTATTATAAAAAATCGAATAAAGCCGCTTTTTAAATTGTTTTACTGCACCACAATGACACAAATTTAAATGCAAATATCTCAAAATGAGGCTTTTCGCAGCAATTATTGGGTTAGAATAAAAAAATAGATGAATTTCAGGTCTTAAAATAATTATTCTAATGACGGCACTAATTTGAATGTCTTCTTTTTCTGCGTAGGAATAGTTCGAGAAAGAGAGGACAGGTATGCGCTCAAGAGCCCGACTCTGTTCATCTTTGCAGAGGCGGATCAGGTTATCCCTCTCGACCAGGTGTGTGTTTTGATGGGTGACACTTCAGCCTAACTTCTCCATTTCCTCTTATAATTATTCTTTATGCGTGTTCTGTGAAGGTGACTGCCCTAGAGGCAAAGCTGAAGGAAAAATGTACTGTAGACCACCAGGTGAAAATATTTCCCGGTCAAACTCACGGCTTCGTCCACCGGAAGAGAGAAGACATCAACCCGGCAGACAAACCGTACATCCAGGAGGCAAGAAAAGACATGCTGAACTGGCTCAACAAATACTGCTAAATATAAAAACCAATGAGAGAAATAAGCATCGACTTGTGAGATTGGGTTAAAATTGCTCCAAATTGAATTCAATTTATTTGTTTTTACTGTCCTAAATACAGATATGCATTGAAATAATTGACAAGATGACTGAAGTGGTTGAAATACGGCTAACATGCAAACGCTCTCCATGTAATTATTTTCAAAGTATCGTTTTGTAAAGAATGAAAATCCTAATGTCAATAAAAAATTTTTTTTTTTTTTTTTACTTAAACTAAGCAGGTTTGGGATAATGTGAAAAATGATTTGATGCAGACAGAAGGACAACAGTTTATTTTGTTGAAAGCACAGTTGACTCCTGAAATTCGATTAGATCAACATTTTATTGTTGACTTTGATACTACAACAGCTGGAACAAGTACCAAATGATAAATACGAATATGCGGTGCGGTTTGAACATGAAGCTTGAGGAAGTGCCAAAGACCTCATGAGCGTTTCAGAACATTGAGTGTCGACTTCAGTCCTCGCTTTCTCCAGGGTTCCGGATGTCATCGATCTTCAGGATCATCCTGACCACCTGGGTAGCCAGGGAGATCTGCTGCTTTTTGGCGATCAGAGTCTCGATCACGTGTTGCTGCTTCATGTCTTTAGGAAAGAACAGAAACAGATTCTTAATACTTGTTTCCAGGCGTTTTGGTAGCTTTTTGACCACAACCTGCTCTTACCATTGGTGTTTTTGTGTAAGCAGTCAATGCCAAGGAAGGGGTTGTTGTCTTTGACTTGTCTGGCTCGGACCTCTGTCATGGTCTGGATGGGGTTCAGTCCGCTGTTTTCAGCCAAAGCCATTGGGATGACTTCTAAAGCATCGGCAAACGACCGCATGGCATACTGCTCCAATGATGGGCACTGACACAGAACATTTAGAAAGATATATCTCTTCGACATTTGAAGCAGAAATGGATTGACAGGTCTGAAACGTCAACTTTAGAGTCTCACCTTATCTGCAGCCCGATTTACAGCCAGGGCACATGAGATCTCTGAGGCTCCACCCCCATAAACAACACGGTTGTCTCGGATTAAATTGCGAATTACACACAAAGCATCGTGGAGAGCACGCTTAGCCTCCTCAATGATCTGGTAGGAAAGACAAAGAATTAACGATAATACCCAGCACACACACACACAAAAAGGGTAAGAGTGCTAAGACTGACTAACCATCTTGTTGCCCCCACGGATGAAAATGGTTACAGCCCTCGTGTTTTTGCACTCCTGAATAACCAACATGTGATCCTTGGTGGTGCCGAAGGAGAGCTCCTTCACTAAACCAGCTGTGCCCAGCTTCTCAGGCGTCAGCTCACTGAACCGCGGCACAATGCGACCTCCTGTGGCGATGGCGATCAACTGGCAGAGCAGGTTTCAGAGCAGGTGAGCTTTCTTTACAACATCAACACCAAATATTACACTACAATTTTAGAACAACAGTGCCCCCCCCCCATACAAAAGTACTACTTTCATCTACTAAAAAAAAAAAAAAAAAACAGTCTATGATAGAAATGTGGAAGTAGCCTACAATGGGAATGAGGTAGACATGTTTGCTTTGACATCAGGTGACAATCCGATATGATTAAAGTTATTTTCACTATGGCTTTGTGTCTGCACAAACAGCTTAACCTTCCATTCTAAATATTTTCAGTTAGTTTATCCATACTTGACTGACATTTTTGGAAGATCTTTCACATCACAGGAAATGAACATTCTCAACATTCACCGCGTTATAGCTCTAACTGTTTATAGCTGCCATTTATTCTGCAATGTGTCACAGGTTTATTGGTAAAAGTACGTTTTCTGCAGGAATGACAACAAAATAACACAAATTAACATAAAAGTTTGAAGGTGGCTAACAAAAGTAGAACTGTGGGTTCCACAGCATGTAAAGCATCCCACCTCGATCTCAGGTCCTCCAACCCAGCGCACAGCAGGCAGCTCATTCTGCAGCAGAAGGTGGTTCGCCTCGTCGTCAAAGCCCCACTGACAGATGGCCAAGTTGGCACCGTTGCTTTTGACCTAAACGCAAAACAATTGTATGTTTTGCATTTTAACAAGAACCCCACACATCACTATTTTTGTTGCTTCTATATTTAATATTGCTTATACTTTGCTGATAAGCAAGCAGCCAACAGATGATTACTGACCTGCTGGATCATCTCCTCAAACTTCTCTTTTTCATATTTCTGCAGGGCTTTGTAGTCCTCCACAGAGGTCACATCCAGCTTATGTTTGGTCTTGGGTTTAGGTGGCTCAAAGGGGCAGGTTAGGATGGCAATTTTGACATCTTTCAGTTCCTAAATTACAAAAAAGAAAACACTTCACTGGAAAAAAAAGGGCTCTCAACTGTGGCAAATATTATTGCCCCAAAAATAAACAGTTTCATTAAAGAGATATCTATTTTTCTTTTTAGTTACCAGGATGAGAAATCAATTTTAACCTGAACTTTTCTCTGTCTAATTACAGAGAGGTTAAAGGCATTAGGCAGTTTTCTGAGAATCCATTTAAGACTCTCTGTTCATACCTTGGGCATCTGGGGGTGGCTGAACTCCTTGTCAACGATAACTCCCTTGATGAGCTGTGTGTCCTCCAGCTTCCCTCCCACTTTGCCCTCCACCTTAATGAGTTCGAAGTCGACATCCTTCCTCTGCATGTCAGCCACAGTGAGGATGGCGTTCACAGCGATCTCCGCCATCTGTCTGTGACACCGGTTGATACTAGACACACAACAGTTTATAGCAGATCAGAAATTGTGCTTAGTTTTTGGGTTTGACAATTATAACCATAATTATAGAAATAAAGACCTTTAATTAAGGTTTAACAAACATACTGTGAAAAAGCAACACATTTTCTGTAAAAGAAAAATCCCTTACACTTTGGATCCCAGTGTTGTCATGGCAGTTTGAATGAGTGGTTCCAAGTTGTTTGGATCACAGGGGAAGGTTTCTGCAATTTTGTCCAGCTGCTCTATGGCGATTCGTGCAGCCTGGTCATAACCATCTGAGATCCTGATGGGGTGGATCCCACGATCCAGCAGCAGCTCAGCCTCCTCCAGCAATGCTCCAGCCAGCACTAAAAAAAAAGACAAATAAATAAACCAAAAGTTATATAATAAAAAAAGTAGAACCAATGCAATCCTACAATCTTTAACAAGCCACATACCTACTACTCCAGTAGTCCCATCACCGATCTCATCATCTTGAGACTTGGACAGCTCTACCATAAGTTTAGCAATCTGGTGGTCAACATCCATCATACTGAGGATGGTGGCTCCATCGTTGGTGACAGTTACTTCCCCATCCCTGTCAACCATCATCTTGTCAAGACCTGCATGCAAAAATGAAACATGAAGGAAGAGTTCATTACAATCTGCGTTTGTCTGTGCTGCTTTTAGATTTGACACACATTATGATTTCAGAATTACCATTAGGACCCAGAGATGTCCTGAGCGTTCCAGCGACCGCCTTGGCTGCCATGATGTGAGACTGCAAAACATAAAAATAGTAACGTGGAATCATCATGATACAACTTTTACCTTTATCTTCATTTTAAGACGTTGCAGTGTGTACTTCAAATATGTTAATGATCTGCGTCACTGATTACCATTTTTGGGAGCAGCTACACCCCACTAGCTAAACCACATGGGCCCGCATTAGCATTTTGGGCTAATCCGTTAGACTACATAGATGCTATTACGCTACAAATTTACAATAAAAGACAAAATGACTCTAAATAAAAGAGTCAAATACGTATTTACATGTACGCCTTATTTAACAAGCAACGCACGTTACATTTGCAGGTCATGACACCAGGTTTATGCTTCACTAGCTAGCCCATTGTACCTTCAATGCGTCAATGCCCGTTAACCGAGTCTTCTTGTCCTGGTCTTTAATGATGATGAACGGCCTCCCATACTCATCAAACGCCAGTGTCCCTAATGTGGACATCTTGACTTGGGTAGAAAATACTCAACGAGAGTTTAACTACAGTATGATTAGTTTATCCGATGTTTTAGCTGGAGCGTGGCTGAGCACGAGTCTGCCGGTACTTCTGGAAGGCTCCACGGACGGGGAGGGCGGAACCAAATACTTGCAAAAAACCTTCTCTAAACGTTTGAATAGCTCATTATGTCAAGATAACAAATTGAATTTCAAAGTAATTTATTTATAAATCATGCAAATATAAACTTGCAATAAGGAATAGTTTTAGGGCTTAAGGTAAAAATATAATCTCCAACTTGGTTCGAGCCGATCACGTTTGTGTTTTTTTTTGTTTCGGATCTCGCGAGAACTCAGTGACAGTGGAGTGGCTGGCAGAGGAGTGGATCTAGAATTAAATGAGCTGCTACGCGAAGGTAAATATGTCCGAAAAGTTTACACGACTGATGCAGAAATGTGTTTTTTTTCAAGCTATTTTTTACATGTTCGATACCTAAGATGAAACTAATAAGGTTCCCAAATGTAATTTCGTGATTGAGCCGGGATTCTTGGTTGATATTACTGCTACTTTTCCATTGCAGCGCGATTTAAAGTTACTACCTCAATAGTGTTTAGTTTTGATTAAGTTCTGAGAGACAGAAAAAGTTTAAATATTTCACGTGGGGCGTTATGATTTCTTCTGGCTACGTAATACGTTACGCAACATCCGGGCACTGTTATGGTGGTGTCATGGAGGAAAGTGTTACATTATACAGTTAAGGCTCTTTTATTACATCCTGCCTGCTTTTTTTCCACTACTGGTGCATGTTGGTAAGCGAGACTATTACTTCCAGTTCAGAGGATAATCCAAATTGAATTGTTGATTTAGCAGTGACTGTTGCCTTTGACTTAAGTAGCAGTATTAAGTATATTGTTTCACTGTTATCTAATTGTTGTGAGAAAGAATATATTTATTTTGGTATCTGTGGGTTCTGGTTAGGAGTTAACATGACGTAATACTTCTGTTGCTGTAATACCTATGCTACTAATGACATTAAACACAAAATACGTAAATATGTCTAAGTAAAATTTCGTCTTAAGAGTGTAAACTCAAAATAGCATTATTTCTTTATGTTTTGTAGCATGCCTTGTGAGACAAAATCTCGGTTTGTGGTCCTGTATGGCTCTCAAAAGGGCCAGGCCCAGTCCATTGCAGAGGGGATCGCTGAAGAGGCAGAGGACCACGGGTTGGTTGCTGAACTGAGCTGCTTAAACCAAGACGAGAAGGTAACATCAACACATATCTCTAGATCGCACAGCTTCCACCCTGAAAAATTCTAATTCTTCAGTCATCATCTTTTTGTGCTGATTGTGTGTTTGTTTCCTCATGGATCTAATCTATTACAGTACAATTTGGAGAAAGAGATCGCCCCTGTAGTCTTTGTCGTCTCTACCACTGGCGATGGCGAACCGCCCGACAACGCGCTCCAATTTGTCAAGAGAGTCGAGAAGAACCAATCTCCCAACCACTATAAACACCTTTCTTATACACTTTTAGGTACATTCTAATTATGTGATCCATTTGTGCTATTTAAAATAAATAATCCTAGACGTTGCAATTCATGTTTAAACTTTAGAATGCTTTGCTTATAATTTAACTTTTGAAAAGTTGCTGCTGAAACTTAATCTGGTTTTATTTTCTGTATCAGCTTTAGGAGACACAAATTATGCAAATTTCTGCAATTGTGGGAAGACAATTGAGCGTAGACTGCAGGCACTTGGAGCCAGGCAGTTCTATCCAGCTGGATTCGCAGATGACGGTGTGGGGTAGGTTCTGCCAGGAAAACATGCATGTCAGAATGCTTGCAAAATACTTACATTGCTTTAACAATGGGCTGTTTATTCTCCAGAGAATCCACTTCTCTTGACAAGTGTAAAAGCTCTTGTGAGTTTTAGGGGACACCAATCAAGCAAACCTCGGTTGGGATGAAAACTTGGCTGGGGAAATGTGGTGTAGCGAGGAGGTGTATCATGAAATGATGGTTAGAGGACAAGCAGAGCTGCTTTGGTTGTGTCTTTAGTAGTTTTCAGGTGTTTTGGTCAGTATGAAATCTGACATTTTTCTTTATTTCCAGCCTAAGTGAAACTCTTAAAATTCCAGTAATTAACTTTTTCAAATGTTTGTTTTGCTATTACTGCTTTTGTAAAACGTTGTGGGTTTTGTATATCTGTAGGTTGGAACTGGTTGTGGAGCCGTGGCTTGAAGGACTTTGGAACGCCGTCAAAGAGGCTTCATCTAAAATGGCTTCCGTGAGGAATGATCAGTCGGAAGAGAACGTGAAAGATTCCGCAAAGGAATCTCCGGGTTTAACCGAACCAGATGTGCAGCTAAACCTGTTGAGCATCACTGATCAGCGGAGCCAGGAAACCGTTCAAACTGACTTTCATAATGTGCCTTCGGCTCCATCTACCTCCTCTGGTCAAAACCCAAACACTTCTTCAGGAAGGACTGAGTTTATATCCCAGAATGATGCTAAGCAGACAAAGGATGAGGGGATTCCCCACATTTCCTCGTCATCTCCCCTGACAAACTCTGTGCCGCCGCTCTCCCAGTCTTCTCTTAATGTTCCCGCTCTGCCCCCTCCCTTTTTAGATGTTACGTTGGTGGAGGTGGATGCCCCAGAACAGGTAATGAATGCTGCAACTCAAAAAGAAAGTTAATGCTTTGCTTCATTCCTAATGCTTCCTATCTTGAATCTTTTATTTCAGAGCGTTGGACCGCTAAGAGAGACTTTTCATGAGGTTCCCATATCTAAGGCAGCTCTGCTGAGCAGAGGAGACTCTGTTAAGACAGCTCTCCTACTAGAGCTAGACATCTCTGTAGGTTTCAGAAAATGGTTTAAATAGAAGTTCTGGACATTTAGACCATATTGTCATAATTTGACCCCCATTTTTAACTTCAGACTTGCCCAACGTTGACCTACCAGCCCGGAGATTCTCTAGATGTGCTCTGCCCAAATAGGGCGGAAGAGGTGGACTACATGCTCTGCAGACTGGGGCTTAAAGATCGAAGGGACCATCACGTCCATGTGGCTTTGAGAAAAGACACAAAGAAAAAAGGCAATGATGTCTTCTTTTATTTTAAACTGGTCTTTTAAAGAAAAATGTTTTTGGGAAACAAATGTCTTTTTCTCCCTGAAGGTGCTCAGGTGCCGCCACACATCCCCCAAAATGTTTCCCTCCTCTTCCTGTTCACCTGGTGTCTGGAGATCAGAAGTGTTCCTAAGAAGGTACCGTGAGATCCAAACCTCACCCTTTGGTCATTTTAGTACTGTATTTGCAAAATTGAATTTGACCTGTGCTGCTTGTATTTGCGAAAAAGAAAACTTATTTTAAAATTTGTATAAAAGAATGATTAGGATTTTGCAGTTTGGTCTCATAGCTAAACCTTTATCAGAGCAGATGCACCAATCACAGCAAAGCCTTGTGTGTGATTGGCTATCATCTTTATGGGTGAATCTGCCCCCTTTTTTGCCCTTAACGCTCTGATTCCTCTTGAACAGAGTCAATCTGGACTCATCCAACTTCCAGATCTTCTTCTGCATTATTCCAGAGTCCAGTCTTCATGCCCCTTAAATAATTGAGTTTTTTTTCTTCACATTAGCTCTATGTGAGGAAACTGGATTTTCTATAAAGGACTGTATTAATAAAAAAAATATTAGGTTGGTTCGTTCCCTTCAGTTTCCAGCACACAGAAATGAATGAATGAGGACACAGAGACAATACTTAGCTTCAGTGAAGATTTACTCCGCACAAAACAGCACAGATTTGTACGCAGGGTTACAGACAGAGGAGCAGGATCACAAAGTCTGAACAAAGACACTCAGAAAAGGGCTTGGTATATATACCTGGCATTTACATATTCAGAAGATGGTCCGAGGGTCTATGGTGTGAAAAACCCACCCACATGCTGTTGCAGGCTGGATACTTGAAGGTCGTAAAGCTTCAGGTATCAGATCTTTCTGATGTTCTCACAGACATTTGCCAGAGCACAAACACCAGAACACACAAAAAGTGAAAAAGGGAGGATGAGGAGGAACTGTGAGGACAATAGTTTGGTTGTGCTGTCTTAGGATGCAATATAATTTTGAGATGATAATACATGCTCAGTGAATTAAGTTTAAACCATTAGTGTAATAAAAGGTACAAGTAAATGTAATAAAAGTAAAAAGAGAGTTTCTAACTATTCTATTTTTAATTATTCCTAACACTCTATTAAAAGGGAGATTTTCTACAAATTTAGTTTCAGTCCCTTGAGTTTCCCCATGTTTGCACAAAAGCTTCTTCTTTTACTTTGAAACACAGAGAACTAGAGTTCTGTTTTTAGAGTTTGATTTAACCAAATGTGAAGTGATTGCACTGATCATTCAAGATTTTTGTTCCCACCATACTCAAAAAGGGAGAAATACTTTCCACAAAACAAAATCCAAAAAACAGATAAAGTTAACTTTATTGATCCCACAAAAGGGAAATGACCTTGTTACCATAGCTCTATTAAAACAGCATGTTGATAATAAATTATATTTATTTAACCTTTATTTATCTGGGTAAAATAGATTATTGTCAACTGTGGCTTGGCAAAAGGTAAGATCTTTTAGAAAGGGGAAATAAACAGAGTTACAGGATTTTACTTGTTAAATAATACTAAAAAATACACTTAAAAATGAACAACAATAATAATTGTCCCATGTCTATGGGGTGTTATAGATTCTAGTAGCTGACAAGAAGAAACAAATACTATAGATATATATAAAGCATAGAGTCAAATGCTGAATTTTTGAAACTCCAGATTACTGGTAAATTATTTTATTCATTTTCTGGAATTATTGATATCATGAATTTGAAGGTATAGAGAAAGCATAAAGTCGATTTTACCTAATATAAAATGATACTGTGATTGAGAGAGAAAGCTCAAGGACAAAAAAGGTACTGGCAGTGCTCACATTCTTAGAATTCAAGACTTAAAATTGTTTATTTAAACTAAAAAAAGGAAACCTAACCCGTCCTTCAAATGAACAAGCAGCAACATTTCCAAATTCTGCATCAGAATTTTATGAAAGGTGGATTTCATAAAAGGCACACATATAAATAGGTTATTCAGTTCATCCCCAGACTGTGACAAAATATGTTATTTTTTTCTTCTTTTTGACGGTAAAAATTCAAGTTCATTCACTCACTTCAACTACAGGTGAAGGTTATGGCTTCACAGGACGCCCTGGAAGATGGAGATAATAATTCTTCCAGAGCAAGTTATGACCATCTGCCTCCAGCCCCTGCATACAAATATGCACATTATATTAGAAATCACTGTTATTATTCCGACCACTTCGGCATGACAAATATTTAGATGTTCTGATTACCGTGTCGGTTTGATTCATAGCTGCGCGCTGAAGCTGAATCGCACTGAAAGGGAAGCTGGCTCATTTGAATATTTTGCTGTGATCGCTTTAATCTTAAATTTAAATCGCTGCCCACGGGGAAAAAAGCAAACAGGTTATAATCAAAGAGTAAACCTCAGTGATGCTTTTGAAAAAAGAAAGACCAGGTTAGCTATTTCTCCACAACCTAATCCACCTATTTCATTTCACATATCCTGGAGCATCCAGATGTAATTAGAAGTAATTATTCCAACCATGTTTGAAAAAAAAAAAATCTAAGTGCATCATTCCAAATTAAGAAGAATTATTTTCTTGTTGTAAAGTCAGTCTTCCCAGGAAAAAAATTTAGGCCAAGTTATCCATAGAGCTCATTTAAGATCAACAAATAAGGAATAAAATGCATGAAAGCTACTTTCAGACTTATTAAACCTGCCACAGTTTGTATATTAAATGTCAGATAATGTTGATATTTTATGAACTAAATTGTGGCTTTTTGAGAGAAATTACAACAATGTTACACATTTAGGTTTGTAAAGCTGTTTCCTAACTAAATGCTTAACTGCTGGATATGGCTGCATGACACAAGGAAAACTTGTGATGTGGGATATTAGTGATCAATACTGCAATATCAATTCACTGCAACAGTTTTATTTAAATAAAACAACCTAAATTGTGCTCCAAATGACCCACGTCTACATAGGAGGCGGGCATCTATCATCAAAGGGCTCCTTTCGATTGGTCAGTGACGTGAAAGGCTCCATCCGACTGGTCGTTGTTGGAGTTTACGCCGTCTTTTGCGATACAGCTGATATTGCTATGGCGATACGTTTTTGATTTATTGTGCAGGCCTACACCTGGAACAGTTTGGTTTGGACTGGCTTAACCAAAATGGGCTTTCTTTTTAGTTGTTAACAGAAAAACATCAAAACATATTTAAATGCTGCGAAGCATGGAAGTGGAACAATAGTGATTTGGGTTTGTTGCTGTTGTGCATGTGGAATCTGTAGACACTAAACTAAACGTAAACTCAAAAATACAAATATTCTGAAAGTATTCTGGAAATATAATACTTGTCTAAAAGGGTCATTGAACTAGAAAGCGAGCCCAGAAACTAGAACAAACCTGCATCAAAATGTCTGGGAATGAAAAAAGACTCCACCTTGTTGGAATGTCTGAACAAAGTTGCCAAGCTGAGGATAGGGAAAAATAGACACTTACCTGCTGACAAAAAAAAGACAAAAACGTCTGAAAAGGCAAGGCAGAGCTGATAATTTCATACAGAGCATAGTCACACAATAGCTTTATATCAACTGCAATTGTTCAGTCTTCTCCCACAGCCATGGAAAAACACCCTGGCATATGGTTATCTTACACTATTTTCATACCGGGCATGTGACACGGGTTGAAGAAAATCGCTAAACCCAAGTTCTTGGACGTGCTGGCGGTGCTCACACTTTCCAAGCAGGAAGAGGGGATATTCTTCTTTTCTTTTCTACTGTTTTACATGTCCCCACCCACAGTTAGACGCTTGGTGCGTCATGTTGAAGCGGTCCAGATCTCGCTGCAGCCTTTTTTTCTTTCACAGCTCTATTCCAATATTTGAAAGACTTTGTGTCATAAGATTCTGGCCGGGCTCACATTTATCGATATAGAAACGGTTGGAACTTCCTTGCATTAAAGGGGAAGCCATCCGTATGTCACTGTCTCTGATTGGTCGAAGTTCAACCGGGTTTAACGGTCAGGGTGCATTCAATGGCCGCGCGTTTTGCACATAGAGCCCAAGTAGAGTTTTGTAACGCGAAACGCGCGTTTACAAAGACCTTTTATTGGATGTGCTTGCTTGAACGTACATTGCCGAGGGCAGTGTGAACAAAGCTTTAGGGATAAAACATGGAATATTTTGATTTTATTAGGAATATTCTAAAACTTCATGGCCCAATTAGCAGAAAATCAAAGTTTGTTTTTAGTAATAACACTGTAATAAACATATAATATAGATTTGAGTTTTTACGTTTATTTCGATGTGGTCATCCATGACTTTTACTTTTGCTACTCACTGGATAAGTGGTCGGCTGCTGTCATTTCAATTTTGGGAACAAACGGAAAAAGCTTTGTGTGTCTGTAAGCGGCGTGCAGGGTAGCATTGAGATGAGTCTGCGGGGCTTGTGAAAGTAATGAAAAGAAAAAGGAACAGTTTTCATTTCACGACTGATTTCTTTGTCCCCGTCAGGCATTTCTGCGAGCGTTGGTGGAGTATGCGGCGGACGGCACGCAGAAGAGGAGACTGCAGGAGCTTTGCAGTAAACAAGGTGCTGCCGACTACAACCTGCACGTGCGAGACGCCAGCCTCAGTGTTGTGGAGCTTCTCGCAGCCTTCTCGTCCTGCTCCCCTCCGCTCAGCCTCCTGATAGGTCAGTTAGTTATGGAAATTCTTTAAAAATGGATTTAAAATGTTTTTTAATACATTCTTCATTTGCAAAAATAAAACACGAGTATTATGTGCAACATTAGGTGCAAATCTGATAAAAGCTATAGGTTTCTGTTGCCTGAGGAAAATGCAAATGACCCAAACTGGTGCTGGATGTGGTTTAGGCGGCCCCTGCACAAGATTTGTGTGGAGCAATGTGAACTTAAGGGGTTTTGTTTGAGTTAAAAGCACATTTTCAGGTTATATCAAGACTGACTTCATAGCTTAAGATGTTTGCCTGTCTCTGTCCAGAAGGAGTCACTATAGCCTCAGTAAAGCAAACTTTTTGAGCACAGCTCTGTGGCTGAATCTAAACTTAAAATTGCCGGTCTACAGAGAGGATCCGGTAAGTCGGAAAGTTCCCCAAAAGGATCAAAAACGGATTTCCACGTCTAGTGTTTGACTCCTTGCTGCTCCACAACTTTTTACTGTCACAGTTGTTGTAAACATTTTTCTTGATGAGCTTTAATTAGGATCTAAATCTTGTTGTGTTTTTCCTTCTCTTTGACCCGTGGAGCTAACTTCTGGCACCAGACGAGCATTTCCGTCCAGCTTATGGAGATATCTGGCTGGTCATTCGGCATAGATGCTGATCAGCTTTGACTGAAACCTACCCGACAGTGAAATTAGTTGGCTACAGATTCAAGTACAGGTTGGGTTGTCCTCTAAAACAGCTGTGTCACAGCTCTTGGCCTACCCCAATGTCAGTTATTTTAAGCCTACTTGCCAACCTAAGCACCTTTTTTTTTTTTTTTTTTTTTTTTCCTTTTTTCCTTTAACTTGTGAACAAATGCAGAAATCCGGACAGCCGTGCACCAGTGAAAAATGTGGTGTTTGAAGCCCTTCAGGGCAACAGCTGTTTGTTGGTTTCAGTCAAGCCGCAGGGCTTCCTGAGGACACAAATGTGCAGGGTCAGTTTGGATCACAGGTTAATGGTCAATCCTGACTCAGTGTGCCACTTGAAAGTGCACCACTGCAATTTTTTGTGCTGGTCTTGGTCCATTACCTCCTCTGAAAAAGGGAGGTGTTTGCAGATTGAAGTTTACGTTTGACATTTAGGCATTAAATGTTGGCATAAATTAACAAAGACACTGCTATGGGATCTGTTTTTTTCTTTTTTTCGCAAACACATAGGTCAAATCTTCTGGGAGGTGGAAAGAATCCCTTGACTGTGTTTGTTATTTTCACAAAATGTATATAATGTCTGAATAAATTGTGTGTTACTGGTGTTAGCGTCCCACTGTACATCTGCCAGTTTACACTGTTATTATTATCGCAGCTGTGAAACATCCTTACAATTTAAAAGGCTTCGTTGGGCAACTACGCCCCTAACCCTGACCCTCCACCTAACTCTAACCATCAGCAGTGCCGTGGCGGACGCTAATGCACAAATAACGATTAGCAACATACTAATGCACAAATACTAGATGTGCAGTTTCAGCCAGGCATGGATTAGTAAGGCAACAAGAATCCAGCATAAGAAAAGGCAAAAGCTTGCACTATTTTGTTTTGTTTTAGGGAAAAGGCGGAAACACCATTTAAATGCTAAAACTAACTTTCATTGGAAAACCAAGAGGGTTAAATTCCACCTGAAAGTCTCTTAGAATTAAAGTTTTTTTTCTACTAGAAAGGAAATCTTCTCCATGCTCGAAAAACAACAATTAATTGCATGCATAGCCCCAACAAATATTCATAAATCTTTAAAGGTTTATATAGCCGTTTCAATCTCAGAAGTTGTACCTCTGCATATAAATAGAAGCACAATGAGACTTTCTGTGTAAAAAAGATGATATTGTTGGGGGACGTGATCGATGATACCCATAGAAATAATTATTTGTGAAAACAGAGAAGAGATTCTGAGACTTTTTCTGTTTTCAAATGCATAATTTAAAACGTGAACTGCATTCATTCACTGTTAAAAAAAAAGAAAAGGGTTTTTGCTCAAAAGGTTTTTAAAAGTGATACGTCCTTTGTATCTACCAGCAGTATCATCATGGTGCAGTGATGTGAGATGATTGATTGATTGCTCTCAGCTTCGGACGTGAGCTGTCTGTCTGTGATAGAAAGGTAGCAATCCGAGCACCGCGCAGGTGCACAATATTGTGTTAACGCACATGATACACCCTCTGATGGAGAGGTGTGTGCTTTCACAGATGGAAAGGATGGCGTGTGCGCCAGCATTAATTCAGAAACATGTTCATCTTCTACTATATAAAAAAAGCTGTTTTTGTTTTCAATATTTAAGAAATTGGCTTCCGAAATAGCTCCCTTTGAGTTGGAGCTTCAGTTCAACCGTATTGATCAAATTAGACACCAAATAAATCAATTATTTTGTCTGACTTTGCATGGCACCAATATTTTTACATCATGATATGTACACTTTAGAACTTTTGCTTAATAATGAAAGTAATTCCCAGGAAATTAAAAGATAATTTACTTGCTAAAGATGCTAAAACAAGTCCCAACCTGCAGAAAAGAGCTGTTGGTTAATATATTGCAAAAAACTCACGGTAATGCATGCAAATATTAAACTTCGTAATGTGCCTATATGTGTACATTTGAACTTCATTCTACTATTAGTTAGTTTTGACTTTTTAATTTGACCATTAAACATCCAAAAAACAACTTTAGTTGTTCACCAAGTTGTCATGTTGGCATTGAGGTTAAAGCCCCCCCCCCCACTTCACTCCTTCATACATCAGAGAACAGAATAATTTCGATGACATTAACAGAGTTAAAAGCTTATTTGGACGGCCAGTGAACAATACTGCTTAAAAAATATGCCAACAACTTAATTTGGAATCATTTGCCTTTATGTTGCTCTTTAAAGAGCTTGCTGTGGAAGTGGAAGAGCTGGATCAAAAAACCTTATACGGTAGTTTAAAATGTTTTTGACTGTTAAAATACATGGGGTCAAATTGGCCCAAAGAGACACTGATGGCAACATGTTTGATCGGAAATGTACTGTCATCTTTATTAAATACTCTTATGCATGGATAAAAACATTTCTATATGTTAAACTCAGAATTTTATTAATCTCTATCAGAGCAGTGACAGATCTGGATAAGTTACATACTTTGCAATCTTAACCTAAGGTCCCATCCTGATGACGAGCCATTAGCATAGAAATGATAAGAAAACCATATTAGCTAATGAGGCTTAGAGATTGGATAGGAAGGGGTTTGAGACAGTGGAGGGCTTTGGCAGAGAGAGTTTAAAAATAGGTTATTGTGGTTAACGGAGCCAACATTTCTGTTTAATTCCCCTTGTTATTTTATTTTCACCCAATTGAGTTTGAAATAAACTTTAGGGGATTTGTAAGTATCATTACGGTAACTTGTCAAGAATCAGCTTTCCTATTTTTTGTGATGATGGACAGTCTGAAAGATGATCATGTTTGCAGATGACATTGTGATCTGTAGTGAGAGCAGGTGGTGAAACATCTAGCGAGGTGGAGGTTTGCTCCGGAAAGGAGAGAAATGAAGGTCAGCTGCAGCAAGACAGAGTATCTGTGTGTCAATTAGAGGGATTCAAGTGGAGCAATGAGGTTACAGGGAGCAGAGGTGAAGATCTTTAAATACTTAGTCAACAGAGAGTATGGGAAAGAGGTGAAGAGGCGTGTACAAGCAGGATGGAATAGGTGGAAGAAGGTTTCAGGTGTGATGTATGACAAAAGAGAGTCAGCAAGAATGAAAGGGCAGGTGTAGAAGTCTGTGGTGAGAGCAGCCATGTTGTTGGTGTAGAGACAGTGGAGACGGCAGAGCTGAAGATGCTAAAGTTCTCCTCGGGAGAGACAAGGATGGATAGGATCAGGAATAAGTACATGAGAGGACAAGTCATGTTAGATGAATAGACAAGTTGAGAGGAGGGACAGTAATTGTGTTAGTAAAAGGATAGTGAGGTTGGAGTTACCAGGAAAGAGGCCTAGAAGAAGACCAAAGAGGAAGTTCATGACAAAAGGGAGGGTTGGTGTGAACTAGGAGGATGCAGAGGAGAAGGTTTGATGGATGAGGATGATTCGCTGGGGTGCCTCCTAAAGGGAGAAGCAGCAAGACAAAGAAGAAGACAGTTTTGGGAAGATCTGGAATGAGAATGGCAAAACTGCCTCTAACAGACAGCAGATTTAGCCCTTCT
This sequence comes from Oryzias curvinotus, assembly GCA_023969325.1. Lineage (NCBI taxonomy): Eukaryota > Metazoa > Chordata > Actinopteri > Beloniformes > Adrianichthyidae > Oryzias > Oryzias curvinotus. The sequence goes on from CM043725.1 coordinate 18,015,132, forward strand.
GTTTACCTTGGAGGGCAATGTAATAAAAAGTGTTGAATCTATAGACTCAGCTAGAGCACAGTCTGCAGCTTTACTTACTTTGACTTCATCAAAACTAGGGTAGAATGTAAAATGTGCTTCTTTCAGAGGCATCAACTGAGTGTTATTTGTTGAAAAAACAGTCCTGTTGCTACAGGGGGGGAGGTTTGTTTCTACACTTTTCCCCAAATTTTTGACACTCTGTCACGTACTTAACATATTAGCTAAAAGAGGGCACCTTCATGGCAGACATTGAAATAAGGTTTGCATCAGCAGTCTGCGTCCTACTGGCTCCACATCTGGACACCTGGGACTCCATAACCCTGAGTTTGTAATTTCATAAATATAGAAGTGTGTCCCAGAAACGAGACTACAGCCTGGGTGGGTTGGTGGATGAAGGGGGGTGTAGGCAAGACGTCTCCGCTGACCAAGATGACTTTCATTTTTTTTATTTTGGCTTCTCGCTGTGATGGGCGTAACAAGATCTTAGCAAGACCAGAGGTTGATTGACATTTGTGCTTGCCTTTCAGAGCATTTGCCAAAACTGCAGCCCAGACCTTATTCAGCGGCCAGGTAAGATGACAGACAAAATGAGGCTAACATGTTATTGTTTGGAGAGCACCAGCTGTGACACAATTTCAATATCCTATTGTCCAACTTTAAGAGATTTTCTTGATCCAAAACATGGATATACGTTGTAAAACTACTCATAAACACAGTGGTATTCACTCTGGAGTTTAACTACTTTCCCAACTTCAATTCCTTGGATGATCGAGCCTTTAAATTATTTGACATTTAAGAGGATTAGAAATAATTAGTTGATGACATCTATAGGATGCTGCAGTAATTAGTCTGGTGTTTGCATCCTGATTTTGATATTTAGAAACTTTTAAGACGATGTAAAAAAAAAAAGAATAGTGTGCAAAATAAAAAAAAAACCTGTGTCGATTTCTAGGACATAATTTCTGCAGACCATCAGTAGTACAACAGAAATTTCCCTCTGAGTTGTCAGTGGAATTGTTGGCGCAGAGTAAGTCCACCCCCTTTTCCCATCATCCATCTGTTTATGCACTCTCCCTCTAGCTAACAGCCCCTCACATCCCCCAACATAACAAAAACCGGTGTAACAAAAATGACGAGAAATATCTGAGCTATCTAGTCATACTATTTTGAGCCAGATGCCACCTAAGACGAGGAAAATCAAAGACGTAGATCGATCCAGTTGTCTACCAGTGGAGGCATTGGAATGGAGCGGAGCAGGGAGTGGTGGCCTGCCAGTTGTAACACCTACATCACATTTTCAAATGGCATCTACTCCTGATTCACAAAAATACCATAAGAACACGTTAAAAATGCCAAAAACCCATTTTTCATCAGATTAGTACTTTCATAAAAAAGAAAATATGCCACTAACATATTGGAAAATACTGCATATCCTTCAGCGAGCAGCGCTTAAACATGCTGTGTGTTCCTTGTTTCAGCATCACTTAGCTAGTCATTGATTTGCTCTTTCTTTAAAGTTACTGCCCATTAGCTTTGCTTTAAAGCTCATGTGGAACAGCAGCATCTAACCTCATGTCAGAACTTCTCAGTTTCTCTCATTAGTACTCACTTAGCTGCATCTGTGTGTGTGGATGTGTGTGTGTGTGTGTGTGTGCGTGGGGAGATGGGGAGCGGATGAGAGAGGGTGGCTGTAGTTTATCAGATGGTGCAGAGACATTAGTGACCTGCATTATTGATGCTGTGGTCAATAGAGGTCCCCAGTGGCCAACAGGAACTGGAAAGTGAAGGATAGGGGAGAATGAGAGTACTTAAGCCAGCACGGAAGATGGGAACGGATAAGAGGGAAAGGCAGCGTTATTGAGGGGAGGCACAAACTTTTATCCTAAGGAGACACTCCTGTTGTTGCCGTAGGAAAAGTCTGCAACTCTGATGTATACATAAAACAACAAACTACACAAATATATTTCAGTTAATAATTCCCTCTTTTGAAATGAAATGTGATGTTTTGCTTGGTTTGACGCTTTTGTTGCTCCAAGCAGGCAGATTCATTTGAACCACTTGTTGCAATTAAGAGTCCATGAAGGAGGAACACAGATAGAAAAAAAGTAGCATTTAAGAAGCAGCAGGACGGAGAGAATATTCTGCTACATCTGTCTAATGCCTTAGTCACATGCAGAGGCTGCAGGTTTTTGGGCTGTTTGGGTTGTGGAGAGGTGTGGCTGCATCCTAAAGGAAGTGCAGGAGTGTCTCTCAGTTCCCTTGAGGGTCCTGCGTAAAAATGGAATGTACAATCGTCGTGTGTGTATTTTTTGAGAACAATGTAAGTCACTTCTGACATACGGGCGCTTGCGTCCGCTCTTGTCATTAGGGAGCTGCGTGGACCGGCGCCTTACTGACCGCATGCAGATTTTGCACACACTAGGTTAATATTAAATATTATTGTTGAAATCATTTAATTTATTATGAAATACACATCCTAGCAATTGTTCTGCTTTTAGTCAGAAATATTGAATATTTTTGATTGATTTATTTTGAGCAATTTCAGTGATAAAAATAGGGGGAAAAAAATACATAAACGTATCACTTTTATAAGATAATGATACATTTATTAGTAGAAAAAAACACAGACATAATAGTTGTACCTAATCAAAAATAAACATATTTGCACATATACAAACAGGACACACTGAATCCATTAAACATAGTGATTGTTAAATAGAGTTTGATTAATCAAATAGATTTTGCTTAATGGCTTGAAAGGGAGTGGGAAGGACCAAATTCACATAATCCCACCTCTATTGGCCTTATTATTTTAGTTGCCATCATCTGGTTCTTAACATCATTTTAAAGTTCATAATACTTTTTTCAGTTCATGTTTAGATTATTTATCAAATAACAAAGATGAAGAAGATTTTTCTGATGTATTGCTTTCTACTTTTTCCCTTCTGTACTGATTTTTTTTTTACGTAATCCCCACTGTCTCCCTTTTCCATCTCAAAGTCTCTGTGGGTTCTTCTCCACAGCTCCTGCCTCAGACACCCAGGAAAGCTGCATTTCGTCTTCAGCGTGGTGGAGCTCCCAGCGTGTTTTGGGAGGCCTGCGGGGAGGCGAGGCTTGTGCACCGGCTGGCTGTTTGACCTCATCCATCCTGGCCTGGTTTTCCCCGGGAGGACGGAATCCTCCAGCAGCCCAGCTCCACCCAAAGTGGTAAGCAGACTGGATGGAGGAAAGAGCGGTCAAAGTAGAGGATGGACGTCTGCAGTCACTGCTTTTTTCTGAACGTTTTATCCTCAAATATAAAATGCTCAGAATGTGCAGCAGAAAAGAAACGAGAGAACACATTTTAGTCTGAAAATGCAGCTTAAACACTTAGTTTATTTGAACAACAAAAGCTTCTCTGGGAAAATGTGCTGAATGGAAAAGGGAGCTTTGATCCACTTGCGTTTAGGTAATTAAAAAACAAAAAACGATGATTCTGCAGCATCTCTTCTCCCTCAGACTCTTATGGATTTTGAAGCGCTCATGTTTCCAAGATTAGTATTTTTTTTAAGACCACTTAATTGAATAGCAGGCCCACAGATGCTTCTCATTGTGGTGTGAAATAAAGTCATTATTGGAAATGATTTCTAATGACCTCCAATCTCAGATCCATGTGAGTTTGAGGCCCAGTTGCTCCTTCAGGCCTCCCTCTGAGCAGTCGGTGCCTTTCATCATGGTTGGACCCGGGACCGGAGTCGCTGCCTTTCATTGGCTTCCTACAGCAAAGGTACGAGCATTGGGCACTTTTTCAAAAGTTTGTTTTTGTCTATTCTTTCAAGGGTTGAACTGCTTTAATTAACATTTAATTATTTCACATCTTACCTTTGAGGGAACAGATTTTTGTTTGTATTTTTAAGGTGACAGAGTTTTGTAGCCCATAATCCCACTGGAAAAGAATCAATCTTTTTTTCCAAATTAAGTTTTATTAATTTTTTATTGTTTTTTTTAAATAATTAAATGGTTTTAATCAATATATTCTTTTTTCTACATAAGAAATCATTCATGTAGAACTGAGGACAGCTCAACCCCAAAGTCTTTAAATGTTTTCTGTCTTTAAATGTTAATCTTGCAAACTTGCAAAGTAAAACTAGGCAAAGTCCTATTTAAAAAAAAAACTGCAATACTTCTTTGTAGCTTTGTATAATCTATGTTAGCAGAGTATTTTTAACTCATCTTGTGAGAGCCCTCTCTTTGGAAATTCACTTACTTCTCTCCAAACTCAGGAAACATCTGTTTGGGCGCCACTTGAAAACATTTTTCTTTTGCTGTTTTTTCCACATTGTTGTCTCCTGCTTCTTGTCCATCAGTTGTTTTCAGATTTTCAGGGAGCCAGCTGGTGTTTAGAGGAGAGCCTGGCAGCTGATTGTGGGGGCTAATTTTCTGAGCTGAACACCTTATTTTTTACTATGAACAAAAACATGCAGCTATTGTGAGAAAAACCTCCCAAATCTCCCTCGGTGTGCCCAGTTTTTTTTGCATTTTACACTTTCACCTGCTTCAAATAAATGAAATAAAGATAGGATTTTGATTTGGATAATACCAACTAATTATGGAAAGGGATTTTGAAATATTTAACCTTTTTTTTTTGCAGGTCCACTCAATAAATATTCACACTACTTTCAAGTATTTGCCACTCTAAATCTGTGAATGATGTGTTTTTGAGCTGTGCTTCTTTGCAATCATCTTAGGCAAGGGCAGCACTGGAACGCTTCTCCATCCGGCACCAGGACCGCGTGTTTCAAAGGAAGCAGCTGCTGCGGGTCACCCAAGTACTCATGTCAACCAGCGGTGTGACAGGCCGAGCGGTTCGCCATGTGACACACATTATTACGCTTAAAGTTGTGCACCCCGTCATGAATATTCACGACAGCATGCCAAGTGTGCGTCGTCTCGCGTGTTTTTGACAAATCTGCAGCGCCGGTCAAAGCCGATGACAAAGTCCACTTCCTGGATTATTTCCGAGGCTCTCCACTTCTCGCCAGGAATAGATGAGAGCGTGTTTACGACGTCTGCGGTAAAGAGGCAGGATTCAGAGCACGACGGGGGTGTTATTGATTTTAAAGTAAAAAGTCGAGCAGGTGAAGGCTTTACCATAGAAGTAAATGATTGCTTTTAATTGCAGATGAGCTGGTGTGAAGATATTGATTGTCAGCGAAGGATGCAGTCGCTGAGTCCAGCTAGTTAAACAATCTTTGTTTGTCTGGGAGAGCTGTCACTCACAGCTTTGATATTTTTGCTTAATTTTCTGAGCTGATGGGCGCATCAGGATTGCATACAGATGACCTGTCAGGTTGATTTAAAGTGACTGATGTCGGTGCATTTAACAGCTCACAATGACTTTTAGTTGAGCAGACGCTTTTCTGTATTTTTTTTAGAAGCCTCCCTGATGCTTGTAAGTCTTGTGTGGTTTGTATAAATGAGGTTATGCCCTAGTCAACTCCAATTGTCTCCAAATCCCTGACATGTCTGCTGAGTAGCGGAGGTCGCCGTCAGCAGATGATTGCTCTGAAGGGGCGGCGGCGGCGTTGAAATGTCTGCAGCAGGAGGGGCTGGAAAAAATCAGTTGTCATATGTAATGAAGCTGCGCTTGTGTCATGGAGATGGAGCAGCATTTAAGAAAGCACATGTTGTGATACTCAGCAGCGCGCCTCACTCGTAACCCGTCTACATGACGGTTCAGCCAGAGGCCGAATACTCTGCCACATGGCGGTGATAAAAAACCAACCAGCCGTGGTTTGTTCAGAGAGCCCAGATATTGCTTTTTCTGAAATGTTAGACAAAAAAATACATGTTTTATTAAAGCAAAACGCCCAAACTTCAATTGATCGTGGAGGGCTGCATTTCATAAAACAACACAAAGCCCCTCATCAAATACTCCCTCCAAACGGGAGCGTTTCTTTTTATGATTTCCGCTATCGAGCCACTTTTTAAATTCTTTATTTCGAGAAGCTCTTTAAGTTACAGTCTAAACTCATGTGAATCGATTCATCAGCTCAGCTGTCCCCCCCCCTCCCCCCCCCCACTTCTGCATGCTGCAGGATTATATGAACTTGTCACTGTGTGCAGGAAAAACTAGCTGCGATTTCAAACAAAGCCTCTCTAGCTGACGCAGCAGATTACAATCATCACTTTGTCGGCGGGGCGTTGTATCTGTCTCGTCGTCCTGAGACGGGTCCGGTCTGCAGATTTTGTGATCTACCCTTGTTTTGGCCTCTACTATTCATTTATGATATTCCAAAAAATACAATATAGAAGTTTAAAGCACTACCAACACATGAAAGTGGAGTTTCTAAAGGTCCTTCGGTGTCAGAACATTTTATGAAGCCCTCAAGTTATTTCCTATTGATTGGAGTTGTTAGTGATTTTATAGGCTTTGACTTTGTGTCTCTGTTTAACTGTGAGCTGCAGCCGTTTACAGTTATTGTATTTGAACTGTCTGGTTAGCTCAGAATTCCCCAGCAGCTCACAAAAGACATGATTTCCTGATGTTTTATTGACCAATATGCCGGTTCTTCTAAGTGGTAATCTCAGCGCCGTGGTGCTTCAGTTCACAGATGCCAGTCTGGACAATAGATGCGATGAAAGCTGGTTGGAACTCAAGACATAGGCAAGACAAGGCATGTCATGTGACGTCATCATCAAGGCTTTTGCAGAAGTGGGTGGGGGGGGTGCCCATTCCTGGTGTGTAGAGCCGACCAGATAAACTAGGGTTCTCCATCTTGGCCGGTCTTGCGCCGGAAGCTCAGCATCCTTCATAGCAACCCCGTAGGTTTAACGTCTCCCACCAAGTGCGGGGTTTGCCTAGAGGTGTTTTCCAGCCTGCAGCCCCTGGGTTAAACTGCATCATGTAACGGAAAGGTCATAGTATGCGGGCATGGCAAGTGGAAGCTGTGGTTTCCGAGAAAAAAAATGTCAGATTCATATAGTGACTTAATTGGTTACTCTAATTGTCCCTAGGTGTGAATGTGAGTGTGCATGGGTGTGTGATTTGTCCAGAGTGTCCCCTGCCTTCGCCTGCAAGTGGCCAGGATAGGCTCCGGCGGCCCCGTGACCCTGAAAGGGACAAAACAGATTAGAATATGAATGAATGAATATTCTTGCTGTTCAGGACTGCTGCAGAACAAGATTTAATTTAATTTAAAGTGCCTTTCAGGTCACTTAAAGGCACTACAAGTGAAAATAAGCTGTCACTGATCACGTTTCAAGCGGCAGCCATCAGTTTCTCCGGTGATGATGGTAAAGCCTGGCCTCTCAAACGCAGGAGGAGCACCGCAAAGGGGGTGAGGGAGGGAGTAGAAAGTTCCAGCAAGTAGTTTTATTGCTGTTTGCAGCTTTAATATTATTTGTTCTTTTCGATTTAAAAACAAACAAAAAAAAAGAAACTCAGCCAGACAGTCCAAATGTAATGGAGCATTGAAGACAGAGGTAGAATAAAATAGGAAATCGTAGGAATGTTTACCAAGTTCTGACTTCCCTTCTAGCGGCGGCCTCCTGCTGATCGTGTAAATGGGGCTGAAAAGAAGCCGCTCCCGCTTCCGAGCCCAGATGGAGTGCTGCGTAGATGCTGCCTGTCCTTCTGGGACTGTATTGCAGCCGGTTATGGCGTTGGCAATGTGATGTGATTAGTATTCAGGGAAAGGCGCCGGTGTGGTCTACTCAGAATGGAACCCAGGTTTTTCATATTGGTATTGATCCCTTCAGGGCAGGCGGCAAGAGGAGAGACGAGCCCACTAAAATGAGTTTACTTGAGGCTGTTTGCAGATCAGAAGAATTTGGTCCAGGCTGCTAATGGATGGGATCTGATGCTTCAGAGAGAGTTGGCTGAGCTGTTAGAGACCCTCACGCGTGAACACAAAGTTCAGACAGAAGCAGTTTATTAGCTAATTTAACTTTACATTCATAGAAGCTTTGTTCTGGTTCTGACTCGTGCTGCTTTGGGTTCATTCGCTTGGAGCTGCAACTAACAATTGATCTAATCTGTTCATTATTTTTGAGAAATGCAATAAATCTTCTAATCCGTGATTTTAATATTTATCATAAGATGTATAAGCATTTCCTGAAGCCAAGGTGACCTGAAGATAATCTGTTTATAATGATATAAAATACAAAAAAATTCCAGAATATTCTACTTTAGGAAGTTAGAAACAGCAATTAATGAAAATGTTTGTTGGACAAATTACTCACTAATTACTATAAACAAAATAAAGTAATCCGACTCCTTTGTGGGTAAATTCAAAGTCTTTCTAACAGTTTCAGCCCTGGGGAATTAGTCTCTTTTTCTTTTCTTTTTGTAAACTAAGTACATTTACTTCTATTTTTCCTTTCCTGACTCTGATTTTGATGTTTGCTTGATGGATGCTTCTCTTCCTGTTCTCATATCAAAGATTTATTTCATCTCGTCCTTGCCCGCTTTATCAGCCTTTGAGAACGTCGGCTTGTTGCCTGAATCCTAATAGCGGCTCCTGTGCGCAGGCGATCCTGTTTATTTGCCGCTGAACTATAATCCCTGTCCACACTGCGGTCGGAAAACGCGTCGTTATGGTTACTGGTTTCAGTGTGAACCGCGGCGTATTTGCAGAAGGTGCCTGAGGTCGCCTGAAACAAAAATTCATGCTTGCATTAGTTAGACATTTTGGATGAAGTTTTAGGAAGAATTTGCAAACAGTTTAATTTTCTAAATACTTTAAAAAGGTGCTGGATAATTTACAATCTTACTAAACGGGTGCAGAAGAACCAGAATGTTAACCTAAAAAGTGCTGCAGCACAACACAAAAGGACTTGGCTCCTCTTCGTGGCCGTTCACCTAACCCCCCCGACCTCCTCCACAGGGTTACAGATTAGGCCGGCTCCTTTGGACCATCCACTGACTGATGGCTTTGACAAAGGTTGGGGGTCAACTGTTGTTATCTGGGAATCAGCTGTCACCTTTCCAGCAGGTGTGAGGCTCAGATAACCACGTTGTCAGAAACTTTTAGGTCATTGTGAGGTCTGCGTTGGGGATTCTGGGAAGTTAGCCAAACTCAGACGACACAAGAAAAATCACTCTGCAGTTAGGGGGCAGGTTTTTGTGTGTGTGTGTGTGTGTGTGTGTGTGTTTAAGTCGCACATCTTCCCTGAACTTTAATTTGAAAGTGTTTATCGTGATCTGCTCCGTTTGGGCAGAATTGAATAACACATATGTCCTTGCGTCTGCTTGTTTCCACACTTTAAGCGATGGTGGCAGTCAGTGGGCCGCTGTCACCGCAGACGGAGCTTAATAATGCCGCCTCTCTTCTTTAACCTCTGTTGCGAGGAAGGACTCCCTCTCCTCCGTCTGCTCTGGTTGTCTGTTTGCATTGATTGACTGCTAACGTCCATTATTTGACTTTCAGAGAGGAGGAGAGGAAGAAGAACCCGGAGGCGGTGTTCGGGGAAACCTGGCTGTTCTTTGGTTGCCGCCACAGAAACGGAGACTACCTGTTCAGGTACGCTTTATGGCTCCTATCAGTGTAGTAGCTGTTTATAAAAGGCCACACTTCTCATGCGCAGCCTTTTTGAAGCCTGTTCAAAACCCATTTCATCTTCCATGCATTGAGATCCATGACCTAAATGGCTGAACATTTCAGCTTTTGTACATCAGGAGGGGGTCTTTACTTAAAGACTGGATATTGTTTATCAAGCACTTAGCAGCTCCAGAGCTGCAGAAGAAAAGGTTTGCAAAGCTGTTGAAGAAAGGCTAATTTAATCTCTTAAGAGTTCAATTAGTCAAGAAAACCAATGATCCACTTGTTTTGCAATCATAAAGCGCAGTGCAGTTTATAATTATTCCATTATAGTTCTGCAAAGTTAGTTCCGACGTGTTTTTCCTATAAATATGTATCAGACACATTTCTAAACCATTAAAGTTTATGGAGGGAAGAAGCTTCCAAATCACTCCTCATTTTGTTTAGCAAAAAGTAACATTAGACGGGTTTGAAAGACTCGCAAGAAGAAGAGTAGAGGTTTTTGAAGAAGGGTGAACATGATGAAACTAGGTTTCAACTCCCAGGACAACTGGAATTCAATGTTTTGTACATTAGATTTTTAAATTATTGTTGTATTTTTTATGAACAACCTGGATACATTTGCAGTTTTCTAGTTTCAAATCCAACTTTATGCTTCCTGGGGTAGGGAGTGGAGATTGGCTATGTCCAAATTCCTTCACTACTGTCGAATCTACAATTCCAAAATCAAGTGCCCTAGAAATTTCCCACAAGTCTCTGCAAAAAGTCAGTGTATATCCATGCTCACTAGATTGGGGAATATAGACCACAATGCATTGCGTTTGAGCAATTTTGGAAAAGAAAAAATGTATTTTTTTAATAAACTATCAACATTTTTATCTTCATAACACAGTGGATTCATAAATGATCGTCGCAAAACGCTGATATTTATATTCATATTCATTTGTCATATTCACTGTAAAAAAAAAAGTATTGAGCATGGTGTCTGAATTGCTTTTAAAATCCAGGGCACTAGATAGCCCGGACTATAGGTTTTTATTAGTTAGGGAGTAGGGTGGGAATTCGGACGTTCAGGACTCCCAGGCAGTGTCAGACCCTTCAATCTTGGCTAATGGGGCTTCTAGGTGGGCGGGGCCTATTGCTTGACCCAGTGCACGGCGGGGAAACCTGAATTTCTCAAGACTCTTGGGTATTTTGAAGTGACACAAGCAAAAAACTCCTGAATGGAAACAAATAAGACCTGTTTTGTTTGTGTAACAAGCCACCTAGTGGTTACCCGGGTAACAGACCTGCCTCTTTTTTTTTTCAGACCTGCTTCAAGCAGGAAACTTGTGTTGCCATTTTCTTCTGTCTTAATCAGTCAGTCAGTCAGTTTAAATCAGATGAACATAATATTACAGAAACTGCTGCCCACTGCTAATTTTGTTTCGTGATTATTTCAGTTGTTTGGCTGTTGTTATGATTTTGACTGCCTTCTTTTGTGTATTTTATTCATATGAGCCCCTCTTATACCTCTGTGATTGGCACCTCTTTCAACAACAGATGTTTCCACATTGAAATAAAGTTTGATCAAGCTCCGCTTTAGTCGCCACAAAGTGATACGACTGCGCAGACATTATTTTTGTTGTTGCTCTGATTAGTTTGTTTTTGGCTTTACCCTCTTTGGGCTTCATGCTAATTGGTCAGCTCGCGTTAGCAGCAAGCATGTGCTGCACGGCGGTGCAGCAGTCGAGTTCTCCTGCAGGATTAAAGCGTGTGAATGGATTAGCATCCTTAATCACACAAGAATAGATCACAGAGGATGTTGTTTGTTCCCCTCTGTTTCCTCTCTCCCCTCCTTAAATACGATCTCACAGCCAGGTGGTGGGTAGCGTTTGTTCACAGTTAGGGTGTCTCTGATGAATACCCCCTCAGAGTTGACCAAAGTGATTAGTCTGGGTTTTATGAGCCACCCATGAAGAGTTGTACTCGATTTAAATAGGTTAGCAGAATGAGAACAACATGCCAGCAGTTGAATTGGCCGCCTGCATAAATCTCTGTGGGATTTCTCTTAAAGTAAGTGCAGTTTCAACTGTAAAAATCTGCTCCATGTCGCTTTTTTTTTCTTTTTTTTTCTGAGTGTCTGACTTCCATTAAAAAAAAGGACAGTTTTTCTTCAAACCTCTTTGCTTTCTCTTATTTCCACCTGCTTTCTGGCTCTTTTGTGAATCCTGAGCGGTAGGCCCGTGATGGGGTCCAGGTTCGGCCACAGACTCTGCTTGTGTCTTATAACACAGTAAAGGCTGGCAGCTCATTGCTCTGAGACCCCCGTCTGTTATGTGTCCCTAAGAAGTCATCTGGCCTTTTTTCATCTGCCAGTTTCTGTCCTCCTTTTTTATTTGTGAACCCTTTATTTATTTTTACTGTTGAAACAGACTTTGTAATCCAAGATGGTCAGAAATTTGTATTTATTTATTGTCTTGTGCAAAGAAATGTACTAAATTGTAAACAATCTTTCAGAAAAAAAACAAAACAAGGGTAATATGAGACCTCTCTTCTGTTAGCATTCACAGCACAGCGTCTTTGTGTTATTTAGAAAAAAAAGCCTTACTTTAGTTGAGGGGTTAGTGCAAAACACACTCCCCGAGGCGAGACCTTCACCCGTGATCTCAGAGCCGCGGCTTGTTATGTTCCTATTTGGCTGTGTCTGTGTGTGCTCTGTGATCATCCAGACTGCTTAAGTTTAAACAAGATGCTCTGAGCCACAGTAAACCTCACTCCTCCACCAACAAAGTCTCCTTCCCTCCCTTTCAACAGCACCCCGGGCCCTGTAAAATGATGAGGCATGAAAAAAAAAGAAAAATTGAAGTAGTTGGCAAGCAGAAAACTTGCAGGGAGGAAGGTTACACCCAGCTGGAAGGCTGGGAACATTGATTAGAAAAAGAGTTATAACAGAGATAGGAGCATTCATAAAAGCCTCACCTTCACCAGACAGTCAGCCACCTGACACATTTTGGACCAGACTTTTTGCTCTATGGTGTCCAGCTTTTGTCAGATGAGACTAGGTGAAGTATTTTGAGAGAAATCTGGCTGAAAACAGTCAGAAATAAAGGAGCTGGACCATGAAAATGTTGATCAGCTACTGAATCCCATCGGTCATAAAGCAGAAAAGGCCTGGTTCTCCCTGCGAGTGGGTCAGCTGGATCATGACCGCGTGTTTGATTCTCTTTTCCCAGAGAAGAACTGGAGGGCTTTGTAGCCAGCGGCACCCTGAGCCACCTCAAAGTGTGTTTCTCCAGAGATGGCAGGGAGGCGGAGGAGGCCGTTGCATCAGCAGCAAACCCTAGATACGTCCAACACAATCTGCTGCTTTACAGGCAACAAGTTGCCGACATCCTGCTCAGACAGAGCGGCTGTTTCTATGTCTGCGGGTAAGAATGAAGCCGGTTTTATTACTTTCATTCATAATGGGTTTTTGGGCCTTTTCTGGCTTTTTTGTGTATCCCAGAATCCACCCTGTTTGCCCGTGTCATGCTCTGAATGACCCTCTGTCAGTGTGCGCACTGCAACAGAGCAACTTTATTTTAGTTTATAAAATACGCACTTTTCTACACTTTTATCTTTTAGTCAAACTGTTTCTTATTCAATAAAAGTAGTGCAAATATTTAGGTATGTGAAAAATTATCCAAAATAAATTAATTTTTTCTTAATTTTCAATATTTTTTATATGATTAAAAGGATTTGGGTTGTATATAATACAATAATGAATTAATATACTTTAATTATTAAATCCTGTAGTTTACATATGGCTCATGAATTAAAACACAAGATTGATCAACACTCACTTAAATGAAATAAAGAAAAACGAAAATACAAACACATCGGTGATAAATTACCAAGGAAAGGTGGCACTCTTGTAGTTCCATATAATCACACTAACACCTCTGTGCATTTCTTTTGCTGTCTTTAGCAGTTAAAGCTCAGCTAAACTGAACACATTTACACTTAAATCTTATGTAAAACAAATGTACTTTTTATGGTTTCTAATATTTTGTGTTTTATTTGCAGTTTTGTTCATTAAAGTTCATTTCCCTTTTAGCTTCATTACCTTTTTAATTGGGTAACTTGGGAAATTTCTGCTGACTGTTTTTCCTGTACTTTAAAGAATCAACAACACGGTGGAGGCATCTGATTGGTCAATTTATAACTTGAATAACTTCCACCACCGAAAAAATATAAAAAATAAAACAAAGATTAGGAATAGCAAGAACATGTTAAAAGGCAGAACGAGAATGGTGATTCTGAAAAATATCATGACTGCATGGTTATTTATTTTTCAATAGAAGTCTATAGGATTTTGGCTTCTTGGGAGCAGCAGGTACTTCCTGTTTGGAACACGAGAGGGGAGGGGTCACTCAGTCCAGTTCTCTTATGTAATCAATGACTTTTAAAAAGTAATCACTTAATCTGCTGGTTTGTTAGGCAGCATTTGTCCACATTTCCAAACATTTTGCTACATCTGTGTCAGTACAAAGACCCCTGTGTATTTATAACACCAAATCCTGTCAACACTTATCACTTTTTATTGTTTTTTCTCACTCTTTAAACTGTTCTCACATTTTGTGTGACCGAATTCTCAAAACACCCCAAGTTGGTGTATTTCTCACACAGCAGGACGGGCTGTGCAGCCTTTAGATAAAGTATTAGTTTACTACAATACATACAGAGATTATTATTAACTTTATCTTAGCTGTTTTTGCCCTGATATATCTGCATTTTAACTCTGCAGGGATGCAAAGAACATGGCTAAAGATGTGAATGAGACCCTGATGGAGATAATTAAAACGGAGCTGCACGTGGATCAGCTGGAGGCCATGAAGAAGCTGGCAGAGCTACGAGAGAAGAAGCGTTACCTGCAGGATATCTGGGCCTGATAAATGACAAGATGAGGGCACTCTTATCATCTCCTGGGTTCTCATATTGACCAAGGAAAAAGGAAAAAAAGAAAAAAAACCCTGTGTTGCAGAGATGAAATGACCCATGCTGACCCATGGATATGGGGCTCGCTGCTCCTGCTTTGCCTTTGCTGTTTGAACAGAGCTGACCTTGGTTGGGACAGAAGGGCCGGAGACTGTTCCTGCAGCGTGAAAAGGCTTTTAGTGTCGACAGAACTCCTCCGTTTGTCCTTTCTGAGAAAAAGCCTTTCACAGGTGTCGGCCTTGATGGAGGGAGTGTGAGCGGCTTCCACTGTTCCAACAGAACATCAAAACACTTTATTTTTTTTTAAAGTTATGTTGGTTTTAAGTGGAAGCTCATCAGTTTTATGTCTTTTTATCAACTTTTAAACACAATTTTTTCATAATTTTATAGAACGTTTAAAAAAGCGTCGACAGTTTTCATGTTTCTGTTTAATTTACGAGCAAACATGAATGGAAAATTCCACTTTTTGGGTTTGGGTTCTTATAGGACTTAATCGCTTTACAGATTTTAAAGTTTTACTGTTATATTTTCTTGTAAAGATGAACTGAACCAAAACACGTTTTTCTCTCTATGGATGATTGGAATGGAAACAAGTTGCAGCAGAGCAGTCCATTTTCTCCAATGTGATTGAACTAAAAGTTGTGTTCCAGTAAACAACGTTTTTGTTGTTTCTACGAGCAAAAAGGCCGCTCAGGATCACACGGGAGCAGATGTACTTGATTCAAAGTGATTTTGCTTTTTGTAGAGATGATCTGATTCTTCAAGGTGACCTTGGTCAGAAGATGAAGGCACATAGCTAATTGAAAGCTTTTTGCAATGTGCAGCATGGCTCCCCAGAGAGAGCCATCTCAGAATAAAATCTACCAACAGCAGTCCTTGTTTGTATCCTCTTTAATGGAAGGGAAAGGAAAAACATGCTTACAATTTCTGCTGCCACAGATGGCCACATTCACAGCGTTTCGGAGACAAAAAAAACAAAAGCCGCACTTTAGCAGGAGACGGTCCCTAATGGTGATAATAGTTTTTTTTTGTTTTGTTTTTCTTTTTTTTGGATGGTGGAGCTGTCCTTGTGTTTGTCCAGATGCAGCTGTCTGCTCCTCCTGACCTTCAGTGCCACTTTTCACAGCTGCAGGAGGACATATTCTCTTTTTATTTTTGTAACAGCAAGTTGAAAAAAAGCCACAACTGCGATCATCGTTTATAATAAAGCAAACATGCATGAAGTAGAAGTTTTATTTACCTGCCTGATTGAAATGCCCTCATGTCCAGAAGACTGAGGAGCTGCCGCTCGCTTGCGTCGTCCTGTCCAGAGACTACCTGCGACTAATGAAGTTTTAAATGAAGTCTTCATAATTAAAAAAGGTTCAGCGTGGCAGCTTTGTCCCGCAGTGAGCGGCGAGAGTTGTGGACATGGTCAGGAATAAATCAAGAGTCGCTGGAGGTCAGTTCGACCGCAGAAAAGCAGCACCTCGATGATAGATGTCCCCTGTTAAGAACTGCTTAAATGAAGCAGAAAGATGTGTGCTGGAGATAATGACTGTTATTATGAAAGTGGAGGGAGAGCACGTTGGAAGATGCCCTTTATGCCAATGAGCTTGGAGAATTAGAAGAGCCGTGGTAAACAATTGGCTCCTTGGTGTATGAAGGGAGCAACTTGAACCTCCCACACTCCTTCAGCTCTGCGGAGATGCTGCCCTAATTAGGGGTAATATGCCCGAGTCCGTGCGGAGAATCAACTGAAGGAAGAGGACTACAGCTCAGACACAAGTGGAACCAAATTCTGTCCCTCGTGACAAAACTTTCGGTGGCTTCATTATGTGTGTCAGCTCAAAATAAATGAGCTCAGGCAGGAGGAATCCTGGAATCCTGTCAGCTTCTTCTCAACTGTTCTTTATCGCCAAGAAGGGACTCCTGCGCCCCGTCTCAGCTGTTTCCCGTCTGCCTCCAATGACCCGGGAATGTCAGCTCGGCTCTCCGATGTGGCCTCAATGGCACCCCCGACACTCACACACACCTAGACAGACATGTCTCTAGCATCCCAGCTGAGCACAACCGCTTTAACCTCAGCATCTGTCAAACGTGCTGAAGGAAGAGCGGTTTTTCCTAAAAGGGCTGCAGCTATTGAGTTTTCTGTTTTTCCCCATGTTCTGATTATTGATGGCGCAGAGGAGAAATCCCTGCTTCCTATTTGTCGGAGCAAACATTTGCTGTAATTGATGCTGGCAGGAGGAGAAAGTCTTCTGCAAGCATCCCGGGGGGTTTAAAAAAAAATGTCTCCAGCGTGAAATCAAGTAAACAAAGAGAGCATGAAAACACAAGAGTAACTTTTAAATAGGTCATCAGAGATACTCACATGTTACAAAAGATTTTTCACAGCAGCCAGGTACGAATAAAAGTGCTTAGCTCATCAGGTGTACTAATGGGGTTTCAGCATTGGGTGCACTTTCTGTCTCCCATTTGTCAAGAAATGTAAAGGTGGAAAAAAGTGGTTTAAAACTTCCTGCGACAGATGAACACTTAGCAAAATTTATAGCCTCCTTAGTCCCGACAACAGTAATGACTTATGCAAATTGGAGGTTAAGTGCCGAGATGAGGCTGTTCAGCAAAAACAGAGATGCGTCAGGGATTGATGGAGAATGGACAAAAAAAACGGAAAGACAAACTGTACCAAACCTGCTCAAGATGTCACGTGACAAAGAAAGGACTCTTTTAATCTATTTTTACTTAGTAAGAACACATCAAACATTTATGAAAAGTCCTTATCTGATCTTAAAACAAGTTATAAAACATTATATAAGAAAAAACTTATCTTAATTTCAAATAAATGATAAACAAAAATACACCATGTGCATGGACAGATTGCAGAGCAAACTTTTATTTAGGAGTTGGAAGACTAAAGTGAAAATGTGAAATGTCATTATTGCTATGTTGTACAACAAAAATGTTTTTTCTCATTTCTCTATCATAAATAACTAAAAATTACAAGTAGACAAGTTTTATTTCTTTAAAATGTGTCATTTACAAAGAAAATAAAGTGCTTTACATAAAATATGAAAAGAAACCTTCAAAAGAAATACTGAAGGAGTGATCATTAAAATGAGAAATTAAAGAATGTTAAAAAGAACTGAATTTAAATTAAGTCTAAAGTAACAGTGTGGATGTAAACTTTTGAATAAAATTTCAAATTCAGCTGATCCAGGTTAAAGACAACAGGTGAGTCTTTAACCTGGATTTAAATAAACAAAGGGTTTCAGCTGATCTAAAGCCTTCTTGAAGTCTGCTCCAGATCTGTGGAGCATAGAAGCTGAATGCAGCTTATCCATGTTTGGTTTGGACTCTAGGAACGGACAAAAGACCAGATCCAGATGACTGAGTTGGTCTGGCTGGTACACACTGAGTCAGGAGGTCAAATCATTGGTGCTAAACCATTCAAAGCTTTATAAATCAGCTCTAGCAGACAAGCAGCCAGTGTAAAGACCTCAGCACTGGACAGATGTCTACTTTTTTGGTCCTTGTGAGAACCTGGGCAGCAGAGTTCTGAATAGGCTGCAGTTTCCTGATGAAGTGATGACGTTTTTTGATAGTTCAGTAAAAACATGAGTAAAGATGAATGCATGAGCTAGTTTTTCCAGGTTCTGCTCAGATATCAAATCTTTAAAACATTTTTAAGATGATAGTGGGCTGATTTTGTGATTGCCTTACTTAATGTGTTCAAAATGTGGCTCTGCATCCATCCATACAACCATGTTTCTGGCCTGGATGTGGCTTTAAGATGAATAGATTGAAGCTCAACTATTTCTTTTTAGCCCGAAAGACAACCCCGGTTTTGTTTTTGTTTGGCTGAAGTAAATCATTAATGTCCTCGGTGCATTTAGCAAAAGTCTGTACAGGACCTCAGTCTCCTGATGTCATTGTAATATACAGTACATCTGTGTGTCATCAGCACAGCTATGGCAGTCACATTTCTATTAAAATGAGAGAGCTAAAGCTGCTAACACTGGATGTTAGTGGGTAAAGGCAACATCAAATGCTGCAGATTTGCATTAATTCAAATTATAACGGACCTGAAAAATGGTTAATAAAAGTACAAAATGCAAATGTATGGGTTAAAAAATTCAGCTAGTAATGGGATAAGAGATTACTTTGTTCTCTGGAGCTCCACACAGAAAAAGTCAGATTCAAAAAAAGCAATTCAAGATGTTTCCCAATATTTCCAGCAAAAAAAAAAACGAATCGTGCAGAAGTATTGCTCTTTGGAGAACTATTTTGCACTCCAAACCCATTGGTGACACATAAAATTTGTTTTCTAAAGAAATTATCAATATTTTTTGCATAAAATTTAGACTGTAATTCAACTTCTTTTTTATAATCACGCTTTCCTTTTAGCCAAAGATATGAAAAACCTGGATTGTATTTCAATACATGTCTGTAGTGTTTTTCACGCACGTTTTTGCATACAACTCTGTGGAGAAACAAACACACTAAAAATGTAAAATTGCAATTTTATACTACAAACATGCTGCAAATTTGCAGAAAAATGAGTCTAGTAAAAAGTTTTTTCCTTCCAGCTTTTGTCACAACACTACATTTCAGTCTGATGGATAACTAATGTTCCATTTTACTAGAGCGTAAAACAAAATGATAGGTTTTCTGTTTGGGTTGGTAAGACAAGAAAGCTATCATTTTTTTGTAGATTCATACAAACATGTCATTTTTTTCCTGACCATTTTATTACAACTCTTAAATTGTCTACATTTCAGGTTCTTGCTAAAGTGCCGTGTCCTCTGCTGAAACTCCACCATGGCAGAAGTTACTGTCCTAATCTCATCTGGTGGTTGATAAGCAGCCGGGAGCTGTCTGGTGAAGGGAAGGGGGGTGGGGGTTATCATCTGTGGCGATAATGTGCGGCTGTACTTTCTGCCCCACACAGTGAAAAAGATGAACAAATGGATTCAGAGAGAAGGGAAATTATTTTGTAAAGAGAAGCCAATTGTTCAATCAGGAATAAAAAAAACGGAAAATTGTAATTATACATGATGAGCATGGAAGCTGAGACCTCTCTCCCCTTTATCACTGTGCCGTCTGTTGAGTGGGATGTTGCAGGCTGGGTGACTTCATTTGACCCGTTTTGAAGTGGACTCGAACATCTTCGTACAGTTACACACAAGGTCAGTTTGTGCCAAAGAGCTCTTTAACAAAGATGTGCCTGCAACAACCTCACAATGTCCAAATGAAAAAATGATAGCCCTCAAGCAAAAAAGAATATTTGAAAAGGAGAAACTGTGTGATTCACAAGTGCATGCAACAGTACAGCAGAGGCTTTACTGCTGATACTACTGATAAAAAACACAAAAGTTTGGGCAAAGTTTTTTTTTTTTCTGCAGGGTTTAGTACAAACCATGTGCAACAGCAGTAGTGTGTTTCTCACATTAGTGCCTGTTTAATAGAAATTATGTATACTTCTACCAGTAAGATTTGTGATTTTTAATCTAAAACATTTATTAATCCATGATTTTTGTTTGAATTATATTTTGCATTATACTTTTAAAAGTTTAAATATTTTTTTAAATGCCTGTTAAAAAATAAAATCCCCAAAAAACAATAAATAACAACAACACAAGAAAAACATTTAAAAGTGTTTCCTTAAATAACATGAATAAGGAATAATAAAATAAACGTAACATTATTATTCTTATTGCAATTTTTACGAGTTGCTGTTTTCTTGAAAAAGTGGTAATTTTCAATAATGATCAATGACAAATTGAAAAACAAAATTAGACATTTTTTTATACATATAGACTGAAAGTATATTCAGGACTAATGTTTAGACAATGAAAGTATTCTCACTTTTCTACACATGAGGATAGAGCTTCATGGATGAAGGTCGCAGGTCTTGACAGTAGAGCATCTGAAATAAAGAAATAGTGAAAGGCCAGTTTGATTGAGAAAAATGTAAACATATATGATCTGACTTTTCCAATACTCAAGCATATCTGTCAGACAGGTTTTAGTGGACTGGAGCAAAAGATGACAAAGCTGGAGGTACGAAAATATGAGACTATGAGGACATTTTATCTTGTTTTTAACAGCTGACAGCAACTAAAAAAAAAACATTAGGTTATGTGGGTTGAGGGAGAATATAACTTAAAGATGCATAACACATAACTAAAACAATTATTATTGTTATCAATAGTCTTGAAAGCAAAATGATCAATTCAAGGGGGATTAAGAGAAAATGCAAAAAACACCATTTAAAGAATAAAAAACCTAAATAAAATATTGTCATTTTATCAAAGGGTGTTCACTGTGCCTATATTTGGTTACCTATAATTTGTCATCTCTGTTTTTAGAATTATGAATAACTAATTTTTGTTTTCAATCTTTTTAAATCGGATTTCTTACATCTGTCATCAGTTCTGGTCAAAAATTTGTGTGTACTGAAGGAAAATGTTCTTTTTTTGTTGTATTTTTAATAAAGCAGACTCTTTCTGTCTCATCTGATTCTCTCTGCCAAAGTAAATCATCAGCCTCTGGTACTTTCCTCCATCACACTTCCTTTACTGCATCTGTGAACCTCCTCTTTAGTCTTGTCTTGTCGTCTCTTCCTTGGTATCTCCAGACTCACCATCCTTGCATCAACATCATCACTGTCCCTTCTCCGAATGTGTCCCAACCATCTCAATCTGCATTTATCTCCATAACATCTACCATTGTCTGTTCCTCTGATGGATCCAACCCTGATCCTATCAATCCTCATCTCCCAAACAGAACCTCAACAACTTCAGCTCTGCTACCTCCAGCTCTGCCTCCTATCTCTAACAGAGTCTCTAAACCAACAACATGGCTGCTCTTTCACCTTCCCTTTTAATATGACTTACTCTTTTATCACACATCACACCTATAATCTTCCTCCACCCAATCCAACCTACTTGCACATTCCTGTTTACCTCCTTCCTGCCACCATTCGTGTGTGAATGTGTGCATATAGGTCAGTGGGACTCTGCCTGTACAATGCTTTGGGCCTCAAAGAGAATTAGAAAAGCGGCAACACTCTTTCTTCTTCTGTACTGTTGACTCTAAGTCCCTAAAGCCCTCCACCTTCTTCACCTCTGCTCCCTGTAACCTCACCTTTCCACTTGAGTTCCTCTCATTTACAGACACTCTACCTTGCTGCAGCTGACCTTCATTCCTCTCCCTTCCAAAGAAAAACCTCTACCTCTATGGATGCTCCGCCGCTTGCTTTCACTACAGATTACAATGTCATCTGCAAACATCAGGATCCACTGAGATTCTTGTCCAACCTCATATATCAGTCTGCCCATCACCACAGCAAACAGGAAAGAGCTCAAAGCTGGTCTTGGTGCGGACCCACCTCCACATCGAACTCCCCTGTCACATATACGGCACATTGCATCACTGTCTTACATCTTTCCATCAAACCTGTGATACCAGTCAAGACATCTCCATCTCTGTTCCTTAATCAACCTAACCGAATGAACTTCCTCCTCTTCTCTTTTTCTCTGCTTTGTCAACATGTACAGATCCACCTCTCCCATATTTGTGTTCAACCAGTCATCCAAGCCCTCATTCACCCTTTGTTTGACCTTTGCTACCTCCACCTTTGTCTGGCACTTCATTTCCGTCTATTGTCTTCTTAGTATCCCACTTCATCTTTGCAAACCTTTCTTCTCTGAGGGTACCCTGGGTCATTTCATCCATCTCTCTTATGATTTCTCTTCCACCTCGCGCCCACATCTTACCTGTGGGGCATAACCACTAGCAATATTCAACATCACACCTTCAACTTCCAGCTTCAGACTCATCAACCTATCTAATACTCTTCACCTCCATTTTTAGAAAACTCCTCCATCTGGGTCAATCCAACTCTGTTACTCTTTTCATTCTCATCATGATAAAACAGCTTGAACCTGCTCCCAATTTAGAAACCTTACTCCCTATCCACCTGCTCACTTGAAAACAAAGAATATCAACGTTTCTTCTTCCCATCATGTTTGCCAGCTCCCCAGTTTTACTCATCTAACATTCAAAGTTCATGTTCTAACTGCCTTTCCTTTTCTCTGTGTACAAAAAAACCTTCCTCCTTTCCTTTTTCCTCCAACAGTAGGCCAATTTGGACCCACTCTGTATGTCAAAACAACATTGTTCACCCGGGTGAACATTTTGTCATTTGCATGATTGCTTTGGCTTTGGTTTCACCCCCTCTTGGTTTTGTCACTCTTTTCTGATGGTAAATGAAAAAATTGAATACATCAAGAAGCACTTAGCAGAATCCCTTTCCATTATTTTTTATATAAAAAGGCAAAAAACGTAACCATAAGTTGTGAGAAACAATGAAGCTCCCCTTTTTATACTGTTACTCTGATGAGCATCACTAATCTAATGAATGCAATTAAGATGTATTGTATACAGACAATTGTTTGTTTTTTGTAATCACTTCTTTGCACTCATCAGAAAGACTCCCAAACCCAAACAACACTAAACAACCCCTCACATCTCCTCAGTCTTTAGACTTTGTTGTACTTTTTGAAGGTGGTCTTAAGTGTTATTTTCCTCTCTTGAGCATACAAAATTCATTACAAAGAATGAAGCAATCATATATACACACATTCAGTTAAAGATCTTGTTTTCCCAAAGAAACATTAAAGGGGAGTTTTATTCAGCACCAGGGATTAAAAACAGTTTAAATGCATCCCTTTTCGGGAGCCTTAATGATTCAACAATACACAGCCATGGCTGTTGCTTAGTAACTGGTAATTGATCCTTCCATCGCTTTGCTAATCATCACAGAAGGCTTTGTTGGTTGAGTTCAACATGTCTTAGGTTAAAAAGCAGCCATGCTCTTAAGTTTTATGTTGAAAGACAGCCGGATATTGCTGCCTCAGTAAAATTGGAGCCATTTGATGTTTAAAATAGCAGCAAATGCAGCATGAGCAGCTGTAATTCTATGTGACATGTAGAGGTGATGATCATTCTGTCCCCCCTGAATAAACACTGCATTTTTGTAATGCTAAAGAGGGTGAAGGAGTGTTTGTTTTTGGGACAAAAAAAGCAACAATTAAAATTGAGGTTTTTACCAGTTTCTACCACTTAGACCTTTAAGACTACTCAACAGAATAGAACAAGAAGGATGATTATGTCTGAAATGTTGCTCAATTATTAAAGTACCTACAGATTGTACTGACTAAAACATTTAAAACTAGCTGGTAGATTAACAAACAAAGTTAAATTTTCACTTTTGAAGTAAAATCATCAAGTTTTCCTACCGTTTTGTCAATCGTTTCATTTTTATGACAGCTTGAGCTTTTAAGGCCATGAATCTTATAAAGAAAACAATTATTTGACTTGAAATTAGTTTGAATGAAAACTACAGCTTGACTTGCTGAGGGTTTGTTATTTAGAAAATAAAGAATTGAATTTCCTGAGCAGAAAATATATTTTTCCCCAGAAAAATGGCTCATCACCAAATAGCTTGATTGCATGTGTCCATTTGACGTTCATTAACCTGACATTATGCACTAAAAGCTTTGTTGTCTTTACCAAAAAACTAATTGAGCCTTTGCTTTTGTTAGGTATGATTGCATTCATCTTGTTAGTTTATTTTAGTATTTTCCTATTGACTCCTTGTACTCATCATCCTTTTGAGTCATGTTTTACTTCAAAGCCCATCGAGACGACTGTTGTTGTGATTTTGGGCTATACAAATAAAATTGAATTGAATTGAATTTGAATTGAACACAAATCCAATTTTTTCAGTTGTTTCCTTGCAGCAAACTAAGTCAGTGGCATTTTAGGCTTTTAACTATTATTTTGTTGACATTTTTTTTGTTTTTTTATTGCTTCAGCAGGACTGAGTTTATATTGTTTGTGTCTTACTGAGTGTATATGTGCTGTATTTATTTATAACGATTGTTGATCTTATGTATGATTGCTTGTCCCCGCCCTGTGGTCTCACCAGCAAAGGAGGTTCCTACCAGATAAATCAAGCAATTTTGATTTGATTTGATTTGACTTTTGTTTGTCATCATACATTTATATTTTTTTTCTTAATTTTACAGTTTTTCCAATTTTCTGCAATTGTGTATTCATGTCTTCCTTTGCCATACAACTTTTTATTTTTAACAGTGACCTTGGGTGACCGAAAGATGCTTGAAATAAATGTTTTATTCTTATTATTATTAACACTTTTTGCTTCAGCTTGCTCCAACAGATGATTGGAAGCCACAGCATCCTTTCATTTGAAAATTAATTTACAAGCTTGTTGGGGAGCAATAAAGATGGTCCCTCTAAGACCCTAAGACCGATCTATTGTGAAAATACTAAAAATGAGTATGCAGCTGCACACACAGTAGTTATTATTAGAGCAATGCCAGTTAATCTCAGGGTATATGCATGGATTAGACTTGTCTGATTTCTTTTTAAAAATAAATTCCACTTGTATTTTCCTACTATCTTATTTTGCATTTGAACCCTTTATTATTTGTCATGACACTTTTTATCCATTTAGTTGATTTTTTTTCTAGTGACTATTGAATGTGCTATGCAAACAAATATGGATTGGATTTTACCAATTTGTTTTCAGACGACATGAAGATAACCACAGAAAGATCACAGGTCAAATTTTTTAAAGTGTTAAAGTGTGGTTTGTAGAATTTCACAGCTACACATATGAGCTTTTCAATTCTTCACATAAAATATTTAAGGCATTTTGTATCATCCTTTAATATAACACACTTTTAAAATGATATTAAAGAACCATTTTGCAAACATAGCACACTAGTAGTGACCTTCTGATGCACTGTTCAAAAGAAAAGGACCCAAAATATGGGAGAAAGCATGACAAAACTATGAATACAAGAGGGAACAAAATAGCAACAAGGCAGGTGACCTAACAAGAATGAACTGAAAACCTTAAATAGACTGAGGCTCATAAACATAAACGAAGACAGCTGTGGATGATTATCAACCTGAACCTAATGTGTCTGACTGCAGGAAGACAGAACATGGCAACCCAAAGCAAAAAGTTTATTTTATTTAGTAGGTTTGAGCACAAGTATAGAAAATCTGCTATAGACAACATACCTGCAGTGTAGGAAGTATAAGGGATGTTACGATCTGAATCTTTTGGCCCATTTGGTGTGATCTGATTTTAAGTATCTGCAAATATAGAGTCCCAATGCTTTTATAAAACATAAAAAAAAAAAAAAAAAAAAAAAACTCATCCAGGTTTTTTCCCATTTTTATTTTATGAACCATGCTTTATCATTAAATACTTGAAAAGAACACTTAATAAAACTGAAGTAGCTTTAACAATCAAGTAAAAATAAATAAAAATATAGTTTACCCTTTGATTAGTGGAAATAAGTGATAATTGGCCATGTGAGAAAGTTTGACTGTAGAGTTAGGATTTTCAGAACTATTGGTCTTTTTTTTAGTTATTATGATCCATGTTTACATAAAAATGTAATAAAACCAGAAGCAATTTTTTCCTAAAAACTTGTGAGGTGATAATTAATCATGTGAGAAGGTTTGGTGACTGTAGCTTTAGCATCTTCAGAGCTAATAAACATTTATGATCAGGTGCGATTCATTACATTAATTATGTAATGATTCATACATTATAATGTAAAAACAAGGACTTTCTTCAGAAATTTCTATTGAAGCATGCGTATGATGAGTTTTTATGACTAGTTTATATCAATGGAAGGATTTATTAGTTTCGGTTGTTTTTAAGAGATGATGGATTTATTTAGTTTTTATAGTTTGATCACTGTTTGTCAAAGCTTGCACTTTGTAAACAGTCACTTGGCGGCCATGTCACTGCTGACTCTGCAGCAGTAGAGCGCCATTCTCAAATAAAAAGAAACAAAGACATTTCTTTTCTTTTAAAAGCCTTTAAAACAAAAAAATATGTTTGCTGTCATTTTTAAATGTTTAAAGAGTTTTTGTTGCTCACTTGACTGAGCTGTTTATGTGCACCTCCCGCTCATACTAGTGCCATGTTCGGCTGCGTTTTACTGCATTGAAATGTCCTGATCTGTTTGTAATATGCAGACTTCTGAAAGAATATTTAGTATTCTTATTTTGTAATTATTCCCTTGAAATATCACAGCTGTGAGCAAAATAAAAAAATATAAATATCCGATCCCCGATCGGGACACAACATTCAATACTGATCAAATCTGGAACGACATGATCAGGGCTGATTTCCGATCATGTGATCGGATTGGGATGTCCCTAGGAGGTATACCAACTGAATACTTCTTCAGACTAAATTGGAACATTAAAGTTTACAATATATATAGATATAAAAAAAGTAAACTTTAAGTATACAGCCTCACTTTTAGCATAGACTATACTTGTAGAACCCTTAATAGACCAATTTTTAATTAAATTCAAACAAAACAAACAAAGTAAACAATTCTCACTGTAAGACTTTCACCGCATTCCTGCATCTACATATAAAGTTAATTATAATGTTTTGAACGTCAAGCCAACAATAAAAAAGTTTGGGAAATCATGTGCATTCAAAGAGACACTTCAATGCAGGAAATAATGGCTTTGCCAAACAATGGTGAGCCTGTCAACAGACATCACCCTCAATCCACTCTTGAAAGGACGTGCTGGCTGGCACAGGTGACAGCCACACAAAGCAGTCGACGCGCAAAAACAGCCAACTAAATAGCGGCAATTTATTTGAAGTTCAGTGCAGAAGCATTTTCTTTAATTTTTCAAGCATAAATCAATCGTATGTTCCAAATTATCCCTGCAGGCTGTCAGAGTGGCGCTTATGTAGTAATTATGAAAAGATATTGAACTGCAAGGACTAATATTGTGGAAGCAAACAATAATTTGTGAGAGAAAAACAGTTGATCACACACACCCACTGACCATAGTAATTTATGTTTTCTCATTAAAATGAAAGACAAAACACAATTCCAATTAGATTTCACTCACAATATATTGGCTGTTAAATGAAAATCAGACGTTTTATGTCTTATTTCATCATTCCATTCCATAGAAATGAAGAAGGGTTTTTTTCTACAACCCATGTTTGGGGAGGAGAATAACCGGACAACAAATGCACCTTTAATGAGAGTTTTCTGTCAATTCCTTTTCAGCAAGAACGCTTCTTCTGGTCCAACTTTGACTCCAGTAATATCCAGTCATGAGATGATGCTCCTGCTGGCTCATTTCATTGCAGTTCTTATTTTGTCCAATCTGGTTTCCATTCACCTGCCACTCCTCAGGTTTCGTCTGCCTCCTGCTTGTTAATTACAGCTAATTAGGATCACCTGGGTTTCCAGGTGTAAATCAGACTGATTGGATGGCATGAATAAGAAGCAGCTGTGGGCTTTGAGGACCAGGACCCAAGGTCATTGCTCCAGTCATGTTCCTGTGGCTCTCCTCGGTGCAGAATATCAAAACTAATAACTTGAGAGGGTTGCCAAGATTTTGTGCCGTCCTCAGAAAAAAAAAGTAATCACAATAATCAAACGTCACCTGCTGTATGTGCTTGCAATGTATTTCCCTGAGGGCCAAATGCCGCACTTAAGCATACGTGTCGGTCGGAGCAGACCCATAAATTACACGCATACTCACCCAGCAACGCCTTCAAACACCTGCTGGATCTTAAATTTTGCTGTTTATCTGCGGCGTGGCAGAGGTCCTGTGATAAATCACTGGCTCTGACAGATATCTGGGGGTTTCATGCAAGCTCATGAACTTCACCCCGAGAAAAAAAAGCCTCTGAATGAGACATTTGAAAGCAGCAGAGACTCTGCAAACCTCAGAGGAGGATGGACAGGAAGACTAAAGTCAAAAACTGAAGAAAAAAAAAAAAAAAAAAGACAAAATCTGACACATCCAGCGATAAACTTAAATGTTTTAGGCTTAAAAAGGGAAATCTTCAAGATGTTTAATATGATTTACAATAAGAAGTGTAGCTTGAAATTTTGATGCATTTTGATTTAATTGGGTTTCATTATTCTGATTTAATGCAGCTGTACCTGAGGTGTTACAGCAGTTCTGTGCAAATATTTGCATAATGATCCAAGAGATTTATGAAATGTCCCACCCTCTGGGAGTGATTGTGTGAAATATAAAATAGTACACCTAAAAACAGTCAGATACTAGGACAAAAAAAAGGATTCATCAAGGTCTTTATACTTCTTTTTTCATTATTAATTGGAGATTATTTTTATCTTTTTCTGCTCGGAGGAACCCACATAATGAGACCTCACTTTTCCATGATCACACCTTACTACTTCTGCATCCTGGCTTGGTTTTTTGATAGGTTCATGTCACCCCTTTTTAATTTTTATTATTTTTTTGTTTTAAGTTCAGTATATCACAAAAACAAATCCTTAAAAATGTAATAAAAGCACTTCTCTTTAACGCCCCCAGAAACAGACAATTATTTTAAGACTTTCATTGGATTTGTCAAAGCAAATGACTCTTTGAAAAAAATTGTGGTGAAAATTGCTCCATTTAAGTCTGCACAAGGCCAGCTTGCAATACATCTCCTTTCAGTTTCTGATGTGCATACACCTGGAAGTTTGATCTGTATCCATATTTATCATTTTGGTTTTATTTGTCTTACAACAGGAGATCTTGCATTACCAAAATCGGACTAAATTTACACAATTCAAAATAAAACATGCAACAAATTGCACAAGAGAGTTGTGAGATGACTGAGAGCTGAGCTCCAGAAGTAATGTGGGGGGTTTGTATTTGTATAAACTTTAACTACGAAGTTGGAGGGATAATTTGGTCCATCTAACAGCTCTGTGGCTTTAACAGGTACCTTGGGATCAGATGAAGCTTGAAAGATAATCTATCTCAGTGTGATTTTTGCTCCCATTCCATACAGCATGCAGAGCAGGAGCTGCTAATTATATATTCCATCAAGAGTCGAGGAAGATGAGATGGGAGGACAGACACAGTCAAATCCAAATAAAATACCACTCCAATACCTGAAGGCTGGACCATCTGAAATGGCCTATTTAGAGCTCTGATTTAAATTTCAGGTTTATTTTGGTCACGGGGGAGGGGCGAGAGCTAATATGTGAAATTATAAATGTCCTCAGAGTATCCAATGTGACCAGACGCATTAAAATAACCCTGGGATTTTCCAGTTGTACGGTTTAGAGTTAGACAGGCCGATTCAGACAATTCCACTGGAATTATGTTTATTTTGTAAATGATTCAAGAGTTACAGTAGTTAAAAGAATGTCAACACGGGGGCTAAAGCTTAGGTGTTAACGTTTTAAATCACTGTTGCTATACAAATCATTTCTATATTTGTTTGGGTGACATCACATTAGACTTTCTTCAATCTTTAACCATCTGATTGTCCAGGTTTGGGATGTGGAGGCAGAAATCTCAGGAAGAATGCCAGACAGCTCTTGTGGAAAGACACCCAGCTATTTCATGGAGAGATATCATCTCTCTTGGTCAGCGACAGGCCTCCTCCCAGCTGGACGTGACTGTAACAGCTCGCCAAGCAGAGGTCGGGATGGAATCCTCGCCATAGGTTCAGTCCACCTCAGCCAGAGCGTGATCTTATCCGCATGTTCACGGCCCCACAGCTCATGATCAAAGGGGAGGATAAACAATCACAGTTGACAGATAATTGACAGCCAGCGCAAAGTCTCACTGTTGGGAAGTATGAATCTCCTGCCACAGCTTTAGCCACCTCCAAAACGGCAGCAATCAACCTGAAGTCCTGGACATCAAACAACAGATTACCAGAACCATCTCACGTTGGCTAAATGCAACATCAAGTCAGGTGACATGGCAAAACCTCCAAAAAAAAAAAAAAAACCAACAACCCAAAAATGTGTACAATTCACTGATATTCCTCAGCTCCAGTCATGCAGAAAGTGTTGTGGTTTGCTAAGGAGCTATCACCTTCACAGTTGCAGCAATTTGGACTCACCAGGTCAAAATCCTTTTACTGTCCCTTTAAGGTAAACGCAGGTGATGTCACAGTGCTGCCTCAGTGGGCTTCAGGGGGCTGACAAGAGGGAAAGATGGGCTTAGCATGCAGCAGCAGGGGGTGTATAAGAGCAGAAATGTAATAGGCATTCTGTCCACATGCTAGAACAGCATAAATGCTCCAGAAATGGCATTAGTGGCAGTAGTCTGACTAATACTTGCAATTAGTTTGGGTCATTTCCAGGTTAATTGGGCCGCATGAGTTTGTGCCGCAGAACCTGTCCTTATCTTCACAGTGTTATTATACTTTGTTAATGAAACTTTGTTGTGTTTTTTCCACACTAAGCCATAGTGTTGGGTTGCATTTGGGGGCTAAACATGGAAGTATCTCCTGTTAATGAGATCCCAATGTTTGACTTAAAGGGGTGTTTGGGGGTGCATTCTACTACCAAACTTCAATTACTAGTAGTAAGATCAGGGAATTACTGATCTCAAGAACATGACAGAAACTCTATTTTAGGGATTTCACCTATTTGAAAAGCAATGCAAGCTGGAACAAGTAAGGAATTAACCAAGAGGACAGGTCGTCATAGGCAGGAAGATGTCTGTAATGGGCTGAAACACAGAGGAAAAAGAACTCCATATCATCAAGGAGGTCAATTATAGGCTGGACTAGGATGTCATTGCTGACACCCTGTCAGGAGGAAAGTAGAGATGGACTGGTTTATGCACTGGAGATGTAAAGAAGACAGGAGGAAAGTAATACAGTGACCCGGGAAGGTAGGAGGGAATGCTGCAGGGCAGATGGGACAGGATGGAATCAAAATGCCGAACAAATTAGGGAACATGGTTGATGCATGACTGAATGAATTCAACTAGTAATGCCATCCAAGTTGAGTTGCTTGACAAAATAGTGTAGATTTAAGTCTTCACAGTGCAGTTAAAGGTGTTCCCAAAATCAGTCAACCAACATTTTGTCCATTGTTTTGCAATTTGGGGAAATTTAAGAACATTTTGAACAATCCACTCTCACATACACTGCTGCAGTGAATGGAAACATATGAGGCAACGTATTTGACCGTAGTGTAGCCATGGAGACACAATGTTGGTGTGGTCCTGAGGGGGGATAATAGCTGAATCCAGAGATGGAGACTGGATGACTAATGAGTCAAGTCACTAATTAGCCAACAGTGTCACTGGCCTTTCAATTTTCACATGCTCTTTATTTGTGTGTGTGTGTTTGTGTCTGTTAGAAACCAATGAAAAGTTTGTGTTTCTGTGTTCACCACACTCTGTGTAAAATATAAAAACAAAACACAGCATGCAGTTTCCTATCTCATTTTTCCTGTGATATTGTTACTATGTTATAAATAAATGACAGATTCAACCAATGAAAATGCATAAAGCTATAGTTATTCGAGTTTTTGTTCTGGTTTAAGGAAGTGAATCAGAATTCCATTAAATGTGGATCTGACTGCTGGTTTGGATCAAGTCCCTGATCCTTCTATAGACTCTGCTGATGGTCTGACAGTGTTAGTTCTTTTCTTACAGTCAGACAAAATAAATTTAAGGATGGACAGACGGACAAATAGACATAAAATAGACATGGAAAGAAAGACTTGATGTCATATAATTCCGTCCAGGCACAAACCGCAATTATTAATGTCTCCCTGCATTATCATTTTTTAAACGGTTGTCACTTCAGGGAATTTAAAGAACCTAGCCATACGTCTCCACCAAATCCTTGTCCCTGATTGGTCAAAGTTCAACTGGTTTAACTTTCAACACGTTCAGTGGCAGCATGTTTTATTTGTAGAGCTCAAAAACGGTCTTTTAAACGTGCGTAACAACACACGAATGCAAGAGTTTTGCATGTGGAAGCTCGAAAGGCGCATTTCCAAAGTCTTTTCATTGGAAGTGGTCACTTGAACTCATGCTGCCGAGGCTGGTGTAAAAGAAGCATTAAACATATCAAATAGATCAAAGAGGATAGATTTATGGATAGATAGACTTATATGATCTGGTTCTCCTAGCATTTTAGGAGCTTAGAGGGATATTACACCCCAGGACACCCGGTCTTGCCCCCTTGACAATCTACATGCACCCTTGCACCCTAAAGTCGGGCTGGCTAAATCAGGGCCTGACCTTCAGTAAAATTTCCCTAAAAACAAAAGTTTTAAGTAAACTTTCGTTGTAATAAAATGGAAAAATTCATTTTATTCAATGATCACAATGTTATGCCCTGCAACTGTATCGAATATACAAGTTGCCTTTCTTTCCAGAAACATTAAAGTGTGATGAGGCAACATGACAGGGTGAAGGAGAGCACTTTAATGTGCCTAAGATGTATTATTTACATGACACTCTGCACTGCATCGCTGCAGCCTCACTTTCTCAGGAATTAAACACCACATTGCCACGACGTTGGCCTTTTTACACATCACTCGAATCCATCAGGTCGCTAAACTAGCATTGGTCTGAGGTTCTGCAGAACTTTAGCCCACTTTGCCGACAGCATTTTGGCTGATGCTCCATGCAAGAGCTGCGCAGCTGATGTTGAATGATGCTGAAGGACGCTCCTTAATAACTAGCGGTAAATAAATATAATTTAATAGCATTTAAAATGGATACGAATATCGCCAAATGAATATCGTGATATATCGCTGAATCGATTTGTCCCCACATCCCTGGTTTTAAAGAATGGGACTAAAAGGATTCGTCAACCCTTTAGGATCCAGTGTGAAAAGCTGTATTTTTTTTTTTTCTGACAGCTTATGGAGACCTGTTTAAGTGTGAATTTGCAGGTGGTAAATTAGTTTAGCAATTCAACAAACGGAACTTGTTTGTACATACTGCGTTTGTTAGTTTAACCTTTGTAACACGTCTCTGCCCAAAAGGTCTGCAGCCTGCTCCCTTTTCTTGTCAATCCCAATGATGCTCAAGTTGAATGTTGCAGTTCCCCTGACTGTGGAAACAAGCTGCCGTTCAACGACCTGCAGCCACCACAGGAGTTTTCCTCCACTTTTAGTTGTACAGAAGGTGAAAAGAGGATGAGACTTCCTTTTAATTGCTGCTGAACAAAAGCTGGAGAGCTGCCAATCTAATTGGTTCTCTTGCCTGTGTACAAATCAATCAATGTTTAGAAAACCTCTCTGAGGCCTTGGCTGGAACCTTGTTTACCTCATTTCAGCTACAAGGACTGTAGTCTATGTTACGTTGCATTAAAAGTGATAAAATTTGAGTTTGAACCAAGCAGAGCTAAAACATTGTAGGGTGATTTTAATGTAGGTTTTCATTGTGATGAGCCACGGTAAACTTCAGCAAATAAAATGTTTTACATTGCAAGTCATAGGACTTTATAGTGAATATTTTAAATGCATAGTCTAAAACATTGAAATAAGTTGAAAAAGTAAACATTTTAGGTTAAGGTGGTTAAATAATCCAAAAAGGGAAGAGAATAATTTTGCCTTTATCAAACCTTTGATCTGTTTTTCACTTTAGTGTGCTTCACAAGGCTTTGTAAGAAATTTCTAATATTCATCTTCTAAAATTTGTTAAAGGAAACTTACCTTAATTTAACCCTTTAACAACCCCAACTAAGAAAAAACTGAATTAAAAAAATTCTATTGCTTTTACTGAGAAATAATCAATGATTTTAAAATCATGCTTTTAAAATGGGCTGCATTGGGTTGAGCAGGCAGTTAAAGAGTTAAAAAGCAAATAAAATAAAATGGATTATGGGAATAAATACAAAATAAGTGAGAAGTAATTTCTACTAAAACATTACAATTAAAGTAAATATTGTATAAGTTACATGTTTATTTCAGAATGGGCAAAGAATTTCACCAGCAGAGCCTCAAAAAGGCTTTTATTTTGCAAGAAACAGTCTGATAAAAGAACATGTTTAGAATCAAAACACTGGCAAATACCAACTCCCTTAAAATTCTGCTGTTAGTAAAGATGGCCCTTAAAGTCATATATGTCAAAGATCAGACATAAAATGTGCGTACTTGATCAATTATAAGAGGACTTTTGCCTTTTTTCATGTATTCGTTAACTTTAGGTTATATTTATCATCTTCAAGGTTTTTTCAGTGAAATTCATTTCTAAGGTGAGTCAGAACTCTGTCCTTCTTCAGTTGAGCTTTTTCAAAACTCAAATATTTTCTGCACAACCTCTCAAGAACTCATATTTTCCAACTAAAATGTTTGATCAAAATTATCCAACTTCTTCTTTTTCCTCCTCAGGGTTTCAATTTTTACCCATCCTCCCTTATAAAAAATCACTCTATGGCACAAGTTTGCCTTGCATGTGATCACTTTTTTAATTTGGGCCTCCTCAGGCTCTGATTGATTTGAAGGGAGCTGTAGCACTTATAGCGCTGCCCCCCCTCCTCTCCTGCCCCCACTCAGTGCAGCATGAAATGAGCATGGAGTGAATGATAGAGATGACTAAACTCTCTGAAAAGGTCAGCCAATATCTAATTGCTTTGTCAACTCAAACTCTTTCATATTTTAAATATTTAATACTTCTATTAAATATTCAAAAGCAGGATATCACAGAGAGGCATCAGGAAGGACCTCATTAAGCTTTTTTTTGGTAATGAGTGACATCTTTTTCCGTGTAACACATGGATGCCCGCACCTGCGAGTGCCTTCTCACTGTCTTTATTATTCTGGATGCAAAAACAAAGAAAATAGCAGGGATTTGTTATGGTAACAGTAAAAAAACGGAACCAATGTCTACTTCACGCAGGTAAAGATAATGACTTTATTTGAACCATAGAAAGATTTACTCTAATTCCCTCAGATGATACATTTGTGTTGTTTGATCAATCGATCGCCTTGTTCAAATCATTTTCAGATCAAAATGTAGCTGCTGTTGCTGATGAAGCCCTGAAAGGAGACAAAGGCTGTGTCCAATTTCCCACCCTAACCCCTAACTACTAAAAAAACTATGTGCGGGACTATATAGTGCCCTGAATTTTAAAAGGAATTCGGACACCATGCTCACCCACTACTTTTTTTTTTTAACAGTGAATATGATGTAATCGATTTTACGAAGTACAAATCTAATTCATATGAGCATTTTGACGATCATTTATGAA
Source organism: Oryzias curvinotus (assembly GCA_023969325.1). Classification (NCBI taxonomy): domain Eukaryota; kingdom Metazoa; phylum Chordata; class Actinopteri; order Beloniformes; family Adrianichthyidae; genus Oryzias; species Oryzias curvinotus. The sequence continues at coordinate 18,050,697 of CM043725.1, forward strand.
ACTGTCCTTTAGAGATAAAAACATGATTTATTAAAAGTACATTTAAATATATGCATTTGGCAAAAATTGTTCAGACACAATGCATTATGGTCTATAATGGCAGATCTAGTGAGCATCAATGCACACTGGATTTTTGCAGAGACTTCTGGGGCATTTCTAGGGCACTTGGTTTTGGAATTATAGATTCGGATGGCACTGAAAAATGGCGAAAAATCCAACACCTTAAACTACGTTCACACCGTCCTCTGTAACGCACGTTCAAACGACCACTTTCAATTAAAAGTCTATGTAAACACAAATGCACAAATGATATTGACATTGATATGCACATATCAAAACTTTTTAGTTGTCGAGTCCAAATGCAGGTTCCTGGACCTGAACTGAGCCCAATTTTCAGGCTTTATGTATAAAATGCGCAGCCATTGAACACACGTTTAGTTAAAGTAGAATGATCTTCAACCAATCAGGGACTTGGATTTGGTTGTGTCAAATGGGTAGCATCCCTTTTAATTCAAGAAAGGGTCAACTGTTCGAAAATTGATCATAGGGGAGAAATTGATGATTGTAGTTTGAGCTCAGCTGGAATTATAGTCTTTAATGTATCATAACAGAGCTGTTTGTGAGATTTGCACCGCTCCAACATTTCGCACCAAGCCTCTTCCAAGGGAGCGGAAATCTCACACTGTCACATGCCCAGTGTGAACGTAGCATCAGTCAAACACCAAAGAGCAAACTTTACCTCACAATTTCCCCACACAATGATAGCAATTACTTGTGTTAACATTGATATAACTTGTAGCTTCCCCTGATTGAGTTTTTTCTTTGTGTGTCAAATCTGTGAAACAAAAGATAAGGTACAGTCTTTCCTTCTTGTGGTAAACTCATCCCAGGCAGGCTTAAAGGTTGGAAGGACAAACAAACATTAATGAGCTGCCTGTAGATTAGAAGTGTGTGTGAAAGGGAGAGATTCCAATTTCCTCCTCTTCAGCACTGCAGCACTTTATTTTAAACTTCACTGCATTGACGCCATGTACCGTGAAAAGTCACACAGCTTCTTTCAATTAAGGGAGAGTACAAGAAGAACAACAGAAGATGCTGTAAAGGAACCAGTGACTGAAGTTTCAAGGTTTTGTTTTCTGTTATTTCACGGTTTATGCGCTTAAAAAGTCTGACTGTATTTCTCAGAAGCAAACCATCTTAACATTTAATCGTCTGAAGTGTTTGGAGAGCACAACATTTTAAAGAAATCTATTTGTAAGAGGGAGGTCGTCCTGGAAATGTTACCCCATGCCTGATCTGCAGGGGTGCGGCTGACATCTCAGGGGGCCCAAGGAATGAAATTTAGAAGGAGCCCGTAAAGGCTGTGGTTGCAAAACAGTAAAAGCTGGGGTTCTGGCGCCCCAGCAAACTCTACACTGGCCCACCAAGACCCCACATTTCCTTCCAAACATGAAAGAGAGTCCAGAAGTCACACATGTCGCAATTCCTCAAATGGATGTGATTTTAAATGAGAGCTTTTTTTTCAATGTCTGCCGTTATTAAAAGGTAAACTTCACACTAAAGCGGTGTACTTTTTGATGCAGAAGACTTTAACTGGGTTTGTGTAAATCAGTTCTGATTAGTGCTCAAATATGTGCTTGATTTGGCAAGCAGATGGAGCCATGAGGAGACTTAACAGAAATTACACAGGACAAAATAAAGTAAGTTTTGTATTTGCATAATATTGATATATTTAATAATAACAAACTAGTCCAGATCTTTATGGGTGGATTGTCTTTAAATTAAATTGTGTTTTATTAATGTCCTTTAAAAGTGACCAACAGAATACATTAAAGACCTTTGGTGATTTCCTCTGTTGGGGTATTCATGTAGGTGACTGAAAAGACAAAACTTCAATTAAAATATATGGGAAACAGACAGAAAAAACAACAACAACAACTGGAACATCTGTTTAGGACAAAATGAGACCAAGTTCTGGACTCCACCTTGACCTATCTGGATGTTTTCCAACCATTGATTGTACAGGAAAACTGGACCGAGTGAGTGTGAAATTACCCATAGAAAACTCCAATTAAACTATGTAAATTCAGTTGCCATGTTTAACAAATATGGACGTCGCCATATTGAAGCCAGATGACGTCTGTAAGCAGTAAATGGACCAAGTCAGGAGTGAGCTTGTTGGAAGTCCACACCTCTACCATACCAGAGCCAAACAAGGCACCGTACATTAAAAGCTCAAAACATTATTGACAACAAAAATGTAGAAACAATTGAAGATTTAAAAAAAAGTGCCACAATAACATAAAAACACAAGATAAAAGTAAAAACAGTAAAACACACCAGCAGAGCAGAGTCTCCTGCTGTCAAAAGCCTGGCTATAAAAGTGGATTTTGAGAACGTTAAAAAGAAAAAAGGACAGTCGGGATGCCTGCCGAATGCTCAGAAAACACTTGTTTTTTACCTTTGACATAGGGGCCAGTGGATACATACTTTCATTGAGGCATCTGATTGGTCCGTTTATAACTTGAATAAGTTGCAATAATGAAAAATAATCCATGGAAACAAAATAGAAATAGCAAGAACATTTTAAAAGAAGACAGCAGTGCAAGAATGCATATTCAAACAATTATAGTGACTGAGTAATAGCTGTTTATTTCTCAATAGAAGTCTATGGGATTTTGGCCTCTTGGAAGCAGTGGGTACTTCCTGTTTGGAATGTGAGTGGGGAGGAGTCAGTCCAGTTATCAGATCCAGTCAATTATTCCAACACCCATCAGGCTCATCAAGCTTCGGCAACATCCTATCTGAAGAGGTTTGACTCTTCTGGACCCCACTCTGAGTTAGGACCCCACATGCCTGTCTGGAAACTATCTTTTTTTAGAAAAACGTCTGTTTACTCACTTTTTTCTGTAGCTAAAATTCTTTCACACGCCTTACTACACTCTTAAAGACAGTCGATCAACTTACTTGCAAAGAAGCAGGGGGCAAAATACCCACAAAAAGAAGGAGAGACAGATATAGAGACCAAAGAAAACTTGTGGCTGCGGTGAATCTGAGATGAACATGGGGGGCTGCAGCAGACAGTCAGGAGTGAGTCTCTGTAGAGGAGAATAAGGTGACTGTGGTCGCTGTTTGAGTGGCTGATGGAGAACAGAAGGACCACAGAGCCATTAAACACTACAAAGCCTCTTAATCAGCCTGTGTCTCCAGGGAACAAAACCTACAACCTCGATTCCAGCGAAGCCCCATTCACAAGAACACATACATGGTGGCAAACGGACCCCTGCATCCAAGGACTAATCGAAAAGCTGGTTTTCAAATAAAAGACAGAGAGCTGATCAAGGTTAGAGCAGAGAAGACAGAACAGAGTGAAGGACAATGTCCTATTGCCCTTGTATTACTGTGCTGTATTTCTGCCGCACATGGCAGATATTTACACACTTTTACCTACAAGACTCATTATGTTTCTTTTGAATTATTACTGTTTTGCATTGATTTGGTACAAGTTGTGTAATATTTTGTTTGTCATCTAGACAGGAACAGGGTTTAAAAAGTTTGATTCAGGTTGAACCTGGCAGTTTAACTTTTCTTGGTGCCCTTTTTGGGATTTGTCTTTTTGCATTTTGTTTGTTTTTCAAAAAAGAGGAAAAATGGGTAAAGCTGGCAACACAAGAAATTCACAAAATTGCAATTTAGTTTATAAATTTGGACAAATTCAAATCCAAAGTTTGGGTTTTTGCATAGTTGTTTTCCGTTTGTTTTTTAAAATAATAAGCTGCTAACTTTAAATCTGTCCTCACATTTGCATTCGCATGGAACTCTTTTTGTTTCTGTCATTTATTGGTTTCGATTTTATCTCTACATTTTTGGCTTTTATTTAAATTTTTAACTTAAAAATCTCTATTGAAACTTTTTTTCTTTCATTTTTCTGCACTTTTTTTTGTTTCTTCATCATGCCAATAAACTCAGATGTCTATTTTAAATGCAGCAAGTTCTGCAAGTACAATAGAGTTAGTCATAAACCAAAATAAGCCAGATTTACTGAGAATGTAACTATTTTTCCTCTAAAAATGTGTGTCCTCCTTTGGGATCCATACTTCTTCATGGATTTCCACAAAACTTTAAAACTTTTCATGGACAAAATGTGCATCCAACACCCCAGACTTCTGCCTGTAGGGGAAGGAATTTTCCAACAATAAAAAAGCATTTCACAAGAAACATTTATACAAACCTCGTAGACTCCCCAAGCCCATAGAAATCCCCGCCTTCCTGAAGACCAGAACCCGTCTGAGACTGTTTTCTGTTCAGATATTTTCAATGCTGCATTGATTGCTTGCAGCAGGAAACTGTCTTGCGTCTCCTTGTTCGTCTGAGCACAGAGATTTTTCTTGGGTATTGACAAGCTAAGCTGAAGGTGCGCAGCATCGGTGGATACGCCTCAAATGTAGCTTCAGGCTGAGATCAAGCAGAGACTCAGGCTGATATCTAAGCTGTCTTTTTGCCATTGAGATGTTGTTTGTGGAGAAAATATCGAAGCCCAGACTCCCTAATCTGCAAGAAATCATCACAAGAAGTTGAGCTTTAAAAATTTAGAGGAATATGGAGGAGATACTCCTTCCTCTTCCCATCACTATGCTGAAAACAGCCTTCATGTCTGACATTATTAGCAGATGAGGGCGGGCTTCCTGTTCTGGTCCCATTATTTCCTAATGATGAATCTCTGCTAATGGTAAGCCTCTCCTGAGCTGCTCTTTGGTGCTCACAATGGGCTTCTTGTTAATTGGCCTTTTGACAGTGATGCCCACCCACCGGTGGCCAACTGGGGTTTGATAAATTAGGTGCTCACGCTACTTGCACTACCTCTTAGCTTTGTGTTGTGAGAGTTGAGGGAAGTGGGCGTTTGTTTTCCATAGCACTTTTAGGAGGCAAAGTACACTTGGATGCACGGCCATTCATAAGGGAGTTTGTTTGTTAGTGTGCACCCTGCTCTCTTAACGTGCTGTGGTCACCTTTCCATTTCTGGGCCATTGTGTGTTTTCTTCTTCTTCTTCTGCTTCTTTATTTATCTTCTGTCTGGAATCATCAAATGTAAACCTCAAGGGATAATGAAACCAGAATATTCTTCATCCTCCATATTCAATAGCAAGATTTCCACGTTGTCATTTCCCACCAGTGGTAAATGTCAGAAGCCTTTTCAAAGCCTAGCATTTACCGCTTTAATGCAGCAATCAAACAAGTCCTGAAAGGGCAAAGATTCAAATCTTCTTCCCAAATGTGCTGCTGCTGTCTTATATTGGGACTCTAATTTTATTTGTGGCATGATTTTCAGACCTTAAAGTCCCACTCCAATCATCTTTTGATCTACTGTAAAAGTCTTCCCAGTGTTTTTCTTTAATTATGATTTCAATGTTTTCAACTGAAACCCTGTGTTGTTTTCTACAACATAGTTTCTGATTAGTTGCAGTAGTTCATTAGAAATTCACCTCTGAGTTGTCGGCAGGACTAAGCCTGCCCCCACTTCCCATTATCCATCTGTTTACACTCTCCCAGTTTTGAGCCAGATACAGATGAGGAAAATGAAAAGATACATAGAGCTATTTGTCGACAAGTGGACACATCATAATGGAACGCAGGGAGCTTGTGGCTTATGTCCCAAGCTTTTTCAAACTGAATTTTACTCATCTACTCCGGATTCACAATGATTTAAATAAAGAAATACTCATAAAATGCAATAAATGTAACCCTTGTGTTATCCTAGGCACTTTAACATTGGGAGTTGGGTCATCTAGACCCCACTAGACAGTACGCTGAACCTTTTTTCTTCAATGATTTGTGATCTTCACTGGTGTCCATGGATTACATGAAATCCTCTTCACCTTTATCCACCTTTGTCATGGTAGGGAGAACATGTCAATGTAAGGGTGGGGTCATAGGAAAGCACAAGGGTTAAGCTTAATTTTCTTAACATATGTCCTCCATCATTAAAAAAAAGGCCACAAGAACATGTTAAAAATACCACAAACATGATTTTCGTAGTGGTTTTTTGTTAAGGTGAAGAATAAGGAAAATTCTCCTTCCCATAATGCCTGTTTGTCCCTCTGCTTCATTAATCAGAATGTAACACTGAGTAAATAAATAACATTGAATGGTGTGCAGGATTATTTTGCCTACGATGGGTTTACTGATATGGAGGTCCCTTGAATGTTTAGTCCTAGATACTGTATAATTGTGAGTAAAAAAAGTGGTTTATTCCTCTCCAGCTTGTTGTTACTCATACATTTTGTGCCACTTCCATGTTCTGCTTGTCCTATAAATGAGCAAACTAATTAAGGTAGTTGCAAAAATGCAGCTACTAAGCTTGGGTTATTGGACTGCAGGGACACGGTAGTAACCTCTAGGGGGCACTGAACCACCAAATTAACCTCAGGTCAAGATAATTTATGAGAAGGTGTGCACAGACTGAGAGAAAGTCTCTTGTTATTTCACTGCACAGCTCACCAAGGTTGAGTTATTTCATACTTTCTGGTGTCAGCTCAGCTACGACACGAACAGCTCATCTGTGTCCTTGCATCCACAAGAAATATTCATAAAGTTTGCTATTGCAACTTTATGTCTCAGAAACTTAACTGATTTATTGCTGATTTGGTTTGAACTCCTTCCTCAGATTCTTTCCTCTTTGTTTACTTCATTTCTGCCTTCTCCCCCCCATGATATGTCTCTTTCAATTTGCTTTTAATTCCTTCATGTACTCCACTTTTCTCTCTGTGGTGTGTTTATTTCCTCACTCGTGCTGTGTCTCAGCCTTTTAATGGATTAATCTAAGTGCTCTCCCAGTGCTTTGCAGCTGCTTGTTGTCTTTTGTGGCGGCAGAGGCCAGGCCTAAAGGCGATTGCAGTTTCTTCTCTGCTCTACAAGAGCGCAACCACTGCAGCTCTGATTCATTAGCAAACAGATGTGAAGTGTCATTCCGTATCACAGCATCAGGCACTGGTGGGTAACTTTTTGAAAAAGGCATGAATAATGGATCGGGTTTTGTTTACAGACAGCTCTCTTCTTAGAGGTTGCACTGCTCCTCCGCTATCTGGTCCTGCCAAACCCAGGAGCCATAGAACTTGCCTGAGGACAAATCCGATTCTCAGTGTTCTCCATCACCTTGTATTCTGTGCTGGTGTTGACACCGCCCTCTCAAAGACCCTCCGGGTGCTACTTGGTAGGACAGGTATGATAATGTCCCTAAGGACAATATCAACAAAACAGGAGGTGCGTGTCCTCTGGCCTTCATCCAAATCCTATTTGAACATGAAAACTGATTACCGAGGCCAAATCAGATCATGTTTGCTTCTCACGGTTTAATTAATTGAAGCAGGATCCAAACCCCTACAGAGAAGGGGAGAAATAAGGGTTACGAAGCTTCGCTCACACATTTCCCATCTTTCTCCATCTGAGTTCATTGCTGTCTCTGGTTTGACTTCCCAATCTCCTCTCATCAAAGATGGAAGAACAAAAACAGCTTGTGTGATGAGTCACTCATTAGAGTAGCTTTGACAAACAAAGGATGCAGGTGATTTGCTTCATATATGCAACACTATCATGGACCCCCCCCCCTCCCTCCACCTCCTGTCAGCTTTTGTTTATCCCGGCGTTTCATGTAAAAATTCCTCACCTTGAGTTACGGCAGCTCTGCTTCCACACAGCTGATTTGTTGACAAATTTGCTGTCGACTTTCCAGCCAGCCGCTTAAAAACCCCCCCTGTTTTCCAGCATTTAGACTTAACCGAGCATTTGACGCCTTGCCCCCCCCCGCTCGTCCCCTAGTTCCTGCAGCGGAGAGAGCAGAGCAGCTTCCTGCCCCTTTATGACAGGTAATGCACTTAATTATAACAGGGACAGTCTTGCTTCTAATGATGTTAGTAATTTTTCAAACAGATGGTCTTTGATTTCAGCCGCAGACAAAAGCACACTTATAGTTTTAGGAGTCTTGGTATTTTGCAGGCTGAAAATACAACCTGTGCGGCAGTTTTCATCACTCATGGCAGGATTTCTAATTGAGTTAATAATAGTTTTGTGCTTGAAAGAGCCATGTGAGATGACTTTTCTGCCTTCCCTCAAAGCTGATAAAAACTACATAAACCTGGATTTTCATTGCAGGACTTGAGCCAACACCTCAACTGATCAACAATATCTGCACAAATAATTGCAGAACATAGATTAAAATTAGTCTGTTCAAATAAAGTCATATATTGGAAAATGTTATCTTATTTTTGACAGAATTCTGTTTTTTGGGCCAACCAATCTAAAGAACAAAGTAAAAGAAAAAAAGTCTTCAAGGCTAAACTTAATGGATGACTGACTGGGAATCTTCACACGAATTTTACCTTCGATCGTGGCTGTCATTCACTGTGGCATTACTTCAATAGGCTTCTGCCAAATCAGAGCATTTATTCTCATGCACAGATGGATTCATGTTTTGTCAAGATCTTGTACAGATTTCCTGAACTACTCTTTTAATAATTAAAGACTCACTTTGATGAAAATGTTGTTTTCTGTGTTTTTAAAAGGTTTTTGTAGCATTCACATCATTGTGAATCAGGAGCACATAAAAAAATCAAATTTGAAAAAGCTTGTAGCTGTGATGAAGAAGCCACTACTGCAAGTCACACACTCCCTGCCCCTCTCCATTCTGATGCATGCACTTGTAGTCAACTACATCCATGTACATTTTTGTTGTCATTGTCTAAGCTGGCATCTGGCTCCAAACAGTATGGCTGGATAGCTTAGATAACGCTCACCATTTTTGATGCACCAATAATATTTAACGTTTAATGAACTGTTGCCACTCTGCAGAAACTAGGTCCTGGAAAATAAAGTTTTATTTGGCTAAAGACGTCATAATTAGAATTGAGGTATGAAAAGGTCTGCTGGAAAAACTTTGACACATCTAAAGGCAGAACATTTTAACAGATGTGTTTTTTACAATTTTTTGTCAAGCATCCTTATGTGTTTTTTTTCCATCCCATTTTTTACAAAACATTTTCAAGAGAAAATAAACAAGACATTTCTGTGTTGAAAACCTCTTTTGCCACTAGGAGGACAGTATACTGTACTTTGGTAAATTTTTTTGAATATCAATGTTCTGTAATATATGTCATTATATTGAAAACTAGCTTTTTGATTGATAGGAGGCAGTCAAATCCTAAGCTCTGGAACTGTCTGTTGTGCATCTGTCATGCTTGTTTGTATTGCTTTTCACTTGTTGGGAAGCTGTTTTCATGTCAAGTAAGCATTAAGTGAAAAACAATAAATAAATAAATAAATAAATAAATAAATAAATAAATAAATAAATAAATAAATAAATAAATAAATAAAAATAAAATAGAAAAATAGAAAAAATTGACCTTAAATCAGACCAAAATAAGCTAAGGGCTTACATAACCATACCTAATGTCTCTATCTTTAGTTTGAACAAGTTTAAACAAATAATAAACACAAAATCAAAAGTTATAAGGTTTTAAAAGTGTTTGCACTAATCCAACAAAAATCCAGTTTGACTTGCAACTTTCAGGATTTTCAGCAAAACTTGGATGGGTCCTGCAGCTAAAACTTCTAAAATGACTTTGAAGAATGTTAAAAAATAGACTTCCTACAACTTTTTATCTCTTCTCTGGGATTAACAGAGAATCTTTAATTTGATTAATTGACAGAGCTTCTCACTAGCAAAAGCTGATGCTGGCTGCAGTAATAAGAAACATAGGAATTTACTTTGCATTAGGACAGGTGTTACTTAACAATACAGATTATTCCCTCCCTTGAAGCCATGAACCATAAGATGTCTCAGTTTAATTTAGTTCAGCTAAACAGGAGGAGTCAGGATAAAAAAATAACCATAAGGGGTGTAATGTCCTGACATTAGACACTCATGGTATTTAACTGTCATGCAAATATTTGCCCAAATCTTAACAGCTTAACAGTGATGAGGTTTTTACAACCAAGAAACATAGTTTGATAATTCTAAAAGTTAAACTTTTCTGATTTGAACTGGTGCTTGGCTTTGCATGCATCCATTAAAAAGCAGTTTGCACAAGTGCACTTGAATGGTGACTGAATAAGCTGAAATCTCCCGCACCTCTTTCCCCCACAGCAGGGGTGATATTAGTAATGTATTACACAGAGAGAGCTGCCTGATGCTCAGCCATTGTAAAGGACTTTATTGCTGTCGTGCTGTTTCATACGGGCCTACTACCGCCAGGGTTGCTCCATAAATCTCGCTCATTCAGCTGCTTCTGTTCCACGGTGCCTTGCTCTCCTTCTGATGGAAACCGTTGACCAGAAACATTAATAATGAGAAGAGTTTTAGTCATGGCCCATAAAGATACACTTTGCAGTCGTCAGAAAACAGTAGGAGGGAATTATTTGTTGAGATTTGAAGACATAAAAGACAAAACACGCTCAAATGATTGCTATGGAATCGTTTCAGGCTCTCGGATGAGCTTGTGCCAAAACTCTGATTTTAGGTGTGGATTTTCAATTTGTTCTCATCGTTTAGCATAATTTAGTGATGCCTGTGATGCAATTGCTAAAAAGCATGACCCTCGGTTGTTTTTAGACTTTTGCAGTAAAACTATGAATATCTTGGAGGTAAATCATTCATTTGCTGCGTAATGAGTCTTCAGTTTTTTTTTCTCAGACGGCAGCACCAACCCTCCCCAACAAATTCCTCTGCATAACCTTCATCAATCTCTACTCTGTGTCTTTGTTTGCAGTGCATAGTACTTGTTTGCGTATGACAGTGTCCTTGAGGCCTCGATACTGTGAGAGTGTGTTTGTGCATGCTTGTTTCTTCTCTCTCAAGAAGAGCAGTGCCATCCGTCTTCTGTGCTCCTTAATGGGGGCTCAGATTGGCTCGTGCTCGGCCCTCTGATCCGTCCTCTTTTAGTTGGCATTTCGTTACAGGCCAGACGCTCTTTCTGAAACCCAGACTTCGTTCCTACACCTGCCATCCTCAACTCTATTTCTCTTTTCTTTCCCCCATAGTTCTCATTTAGTCTGGTAAAAAAAATAAAAATAAACAAACGCACACAGTGTGAGACCATATATTTCCTTCCTCTGTCTGTATCTGGGCTTACTGCCCCTACAACAGGATGAGGCAGAAATGAGGACAAATTGATATGAATCTCAAGGGAAAAAGCCAAGGGTAAGAAAAAAAAAAACACAAGCATGCAGTGTTGTGGACATTACTCACATTGATGCCCATTAAAGTCACACAAGATGAACTTGTAGGACAATTCAGTGTCACAGCAGCATGAGATAATGCAGCGTCATCCTGTATTAGAAACTGCTTTTCATGATAAACTAATTTCCAAACTCTGTTCCTTGGGCAAACGTACCTGCCGTGTGTTAAAGAAAAAAAAAAGAGATTAAAGTCAATATTAGACAGGAGATTTCCCTGTTAGGGACCAACCATAAATGCAAAGAGGCAGTTTGCTGTCTGGTAACTGAGTACCCTGAGGCTTTAAACTGGTGCCAGCAGCAACCCGAGACAAACCTCATCTCAGTAAAAAGGCAATTCTCCTTCATAAAGGCTTTCTAGAACTGCTGGGCACAGAAGAATTGCAGTCAATCTAATCACGAGAAAAGGTGAGTGGGAGGGTGTTTGTGTGTTTGTGGGGGGTATTGATTCAACTCCAGTGCTTTGAAGTCCGATGTCCTCCACTGGTTCAAAGAGGCGCTCATCCTGCTGCTCTTTTACCTGTACGGGAGAAAAAAATGGATGCAACGTTTTTCTTACTTTTTTTTTTTTGGGGGGGGGTAAATACAAAAAAAAAAAGAGTTTGGGAGTACAGGACTATTGTGTGTTCACCAAGGTGAGCTCCAAGTCCATCGTCAGCACAACATGGCTTCTCCGAGCGGCTGGACGGCCCAACTGCTGAGCGCTGCAAGAGCTTTACATCTCAATTTGTTTTGGGGAGGATCAGATTCTACTGCTCTGCAAATCTTAGCAAGCAGGAGGCAAAGGATGTGACGAATAAGTGGAGTTAAAGAAAATACATCAAGAAGGACCAGAAAAAAAAAAAAAAAAAAGAAAATTCCAAATAATCTTTGCCGTTGCAAAAACAAAACAAGTCAGATTTGGGATGGTGAAACATCCTACATGTAATCTAATCCCCTGAAGTAGCATTAGCATCATTGCAGGGTCAAATAATTAAATGAGTTTTAAAGCCTATCTCCCAAAACGGACCAGCTGAAGTCTTATTAATAACCTCAGTTATTTGATAGATGTCATAAATCATCCATTCAGATCTGGCCTGAGCAGAGAAGGAAGTCCTTAAAGGTCTGCAGAAGGTGGAAGAGCGGAGGGTGAAAAAGGACAGCTCTGTCCTAATTACTGTCATCACTCACTCCGTCTCTTAATTTATCTGATCCTTTCTCCCAGAAATGAAAAACCTCATCATTGGGTCTAATAGCCAGTATAAAAGAGCAGACAAGAGGGATTTTACAGGGTTAGGCACTTTCCATCTGATTCCTCTGCTTTATTTTCAAGGTGCTCTGAGGTTAAACAGCAGCTGTTTCTGGAAGAAATACGATGTGAGAAGGCAGGTGAGACAATGATGTTCACTCTTTTGGCTGTGGCTATGATTGTTTGGATAATGGGACTCCTCCTAGTTATGATTTATGACCTTTAACTTTTGGTTTTTTTCAGTTCATGTCTGAATGTGAACCAAAAATCACCAATTGGACATTTTTCTAACTTTTGAAGTCAACCATTTTCCAAAATTAACTGATTTCACTGGCATGGTCAAAAAAGGCTTTAACTAGCCACCTTTACTTCTTAACATGAATAATTTAGGGTGTACTGTTCCTTTTTCTGGGTGCTTTCCATTTTTTTCCAAAGTCAAATTATGCGACGTACACATCGGGCGTGTGACCTTGTCATGTCCTGTGGGCCACGTATGTGCCCCGTACAGGTCTGCCAATTTTTTGCCCACAGAAATCCCATCTCCACCTGTCACGGGAGTTTCGACTAAGACTTTATCCACTAACAGATGTCCCAGTGTTTTTGTCTTTTTATCTCTGCTCTTTTTGCTACAGTGTCTAACAACTCATGGCCTTCAAAGATAATACAGATTTTGATTTTGTCCATCTGCATCCTGTTTCTTTGTTGTAGTTTTGTCTTAAAGCCGATGTTTCAGTAACTGTGTCCTTGCTGCTTTTTGTTCCGTCACCACTGCAATAATTTACGTTCTCTGTTCTATAGCAAATGCTTCGTGTTTGTCCTTTTTAGTCATGTTCTCTTGTTGTTGCGGGTACAGACACATCTCTTTTGTCCTCTCACAGATGTTCAGTGATTTTCTGCTTCCTGGCTTCTTTCTGCTGCATTGACAAACATGTTTCTTTTGTCTTGTAACAGATGTTTTGCGTTCTTCCATCTAACCATACCTGCCTATCTCACAACAGAAGCTCCAATATTTTTCACATTTGTCCGCCTCTTTCCCCTCGTCTCAAACTCCAATCGGTCACAGCAGATGGTCATCATCACAGAGTCTGGTTCGGCTGGAGGATTTTTCCATAATCTAATATCTAGAGTGAGTTTTTCCTCTCCATTGTTGCCATTTGCCTGCTTAGTACCAGAATAACGTAAAAAAATAATTTGATATCATTCATTGGTCGCGTATGCAGGCAATTAGTATATAATTAAGACAATCTGGCCTCATTGGACTATTCTGGGATGATTTTAAATGCATCAATCATAATTACTAAAGCTTGCTGATTATATTTTTTGCTTTATAGCTAACTTTCTATTTTAAATGAGTGCTTTATAAAAGAATTGAATCAATTAATTAGCTCAGGTTGGGTTCCATTCTTTTAGGGAAAATATTTGCAGTTTTGATTTGCATCAATTTTCCATGTTCAGAAGCATTGCAGGGATTAAGCCTGAGGTTTTAATGCTATATTCCTTTTTTTTCCTTCTTCTGTCAGTCCTCATTTGGCAGAAAAGAACAAGATGCCCGCAGAGTTTTATTCCACTGCTGCGTGAAGTCTTTGTTGTGAAAAAAATGGCTTCAGATTTTCAGAGGTGAAATGTGTGCTATTCAAGAGCAGAAAACAGCAGCTGGAGACCTTAGCAAATTGTCAATTATAAGCATTGAATACAAATTAAAAAAAAAAAGAAATTCAAGCAGGCTCACTGAAAAGTCTCCAACAGCACTTTGAACATTATTTTCCAATTTCTGGGTTTTGTTTGCAGTCCTTTTAATACTTATTTGATGCAGATCAATACCTCATCACAAGCCCCATTAGCAGAGAGGATAAATCTAATGAGAGAGTAAAAATAAGGAACTACTTTAATGCAGAGCAGCAAAGTTGGTTCTAATTCTCATTTGAAAAAAATAAATAAAAGGCATGTTGAATATTTAACATTGAATAAATACGTCACACATTATAACTAGTCATCCTCATTCACGTCAGGCTTTGAGGGACTATTTGAGATTCAAGTACTGTAATTTTACTGTGACTACAAAGACGACTTGCTTTCCTGTAATCTTTCTGTTTCTTGATGGCAGCATTCAGTTGTCATATGAAGTGTTTTTACAGGGCTTTATTTGCAGTTATACTTGAGATTATTACCAGGGTTTTACACAGCCAATGATTGCTTACCAGCAGGGATTGTGAGGTAAAACAGGTACTCTCTATTCCCCATTATTTTCTTGTTAAAGGTAATCAATTTTTGTATGAGCATGAATCCCTTAAGTGCTCCACTGGCTAAGTATGGTGCTTTCATTAATCATAGAGACAAACCATGCCTTAGGGGAATGCATGGTGTTCTATTGTTCATATTGGAATATGGTAATAAGAGAAAGTACTTTATAATGCAAAAATATGAAAACAATTCTAAATCACTGAATAAGACAGTGACTCCATGTCTTTAGCTTCTCCTGAATGTATTCATATCTGCCATTGCCTCTCGTTTAGTAGTCGACTTCTTTCACAGACTTTCTCCAATAATTTCAAGGGCAAAACCCATACAAAAAAACATAAATGCAATAATGATCTCTCTGCACAATATTTAAAGAATTTGCAAAAACACAAGTTCTTATAATTAAAATAACTCCCATGCACGAAGTTAGAATAAGTTAAGTGAAGGAGAACTTTTCTTGAATGTTAATATGACCATCTATCCATTGTGACCCCGAATAGCTTCTCATGCCTTTGTCACATGGGGTTTTTGGCTTGTTCGTGTCCATGACGGGTTGTAGACAGGAGAGACAGGAGTGTATCTTTCTGTTTATTTGAGGCTTGTGCAAACACCTTTACAGACATGAAAATGAAAAGTAAGACTGTGGCGTGTGGGGTAAGTGTATCGTTATGTATTTCTAAAGATAATGTAGGTTACAAATACACTATACAACCAAGTATTTGCTCACTTGCCTTGACTCACATATCAACCGAAGTGCCTTCCCATTCCTAACCCATGGAGATCAATATGATGTCAGTCCACCTTTTGCATCTATTACAGCTTCAGCTCTTCTGGGAAGGCTGTCCACAAGGTTAAGGAGTGTGTTCATAGAAATTTTTGATCATTCTTCCAAAGGCGCACTGGTGAGGTCGCACACTGATGTTGGTGGAGAAGGTCTGGCTCTCAGCCTCCGCTCTAATTCTATCAGGTTCAGGACTCTGCAGGCCAGTCAAGTTCATCCACACCAGACTCTGTCATCCATGTCTTCATGGATCTTGCTTTACGCACTGGTGTACAGTCATGTTGGAAGAGGAAGGGGCCCGCTCCAAACTGTTTCCACAAGGTTGGGAGCATGGAATGGTCCAAAATCTTTGATATCCTGAAGCATTCAGTATCCTTTCACTGGAACTAAGGGACCAAGCCCAAGTCCTGAAAAACAACCCCACACCTCAATTCCTCCACCACCAAATTTCAAACTTGGCACAATGGAGTCAGAAATGTACCGTTCTCCAGGCAATCTCCAAACCCAGACTTGTTCATCCAATTGCCAGATGGAAAAGTGCGATTCATCACTCCAGAGGAAGCGTCTCCACTGTTCTAGAGTCCAGTGGCGGCGTGTTTTACACCACTGCATCTAACAATTTGCATTGCACTTGGTGATGTGTGGCTTTGATGCATCTGCTCGGCTATTGAAACCCATTCCATAAAACTCTCTGTGTTCTTTACTTGGGCTAATCTGACGGTCACATGAAGTCTGGAGCTCTGTAGCAATTGACTGAGCTTAAAGTTGGTGACCTCTTTTCACGGTGCTCTTCAGCATCCCCTGACCCCTCTCCATTAGTTTACGTGTTCTACCACTTCATGGCTGTTGCTGTTGTTCCCAAAATCTTTCATTTTATTATATTAGAGCTGACAGGTGACTGTGGAATATTTAGGAGTGAGGAAATTTTACCACTGGATTTGTTGCACAGATGGCATCCTATGACAGTTCCACGCTGGAATTCACTGATCTCCTGAGAGCGGACCAGTCTTTCACAAATGTTCGTAGAAAAAAAAAACAGTCTTTATGCCTGAGTGCTTGACCAGGCCAAGTCATTAGCACACCTGATTCTGATCATTTGGATGGGTTAGCAAATACTTTTGGTAATGTATTGTGCTTTTGGCGTACGGGTGATGCTGTCGTATGGTGCCCTAAGGCCCACAGTAGTCATTAATGAGGTGCGCACTGGCTCCTTGCTGACCACGCGCAAATACAGCCCGCACAGGGTGTGCACCTGATACGTAAGTGACCGTAAGATGCCGTAGGACACAAATTAGGTGCTGATTGTCTAAATACCTAAATTCCAACAACTACGCAGCACAAAATGAGCACATGATGGTCATGCAAGGAGCGTGCACTTATCACTTGAACAGCACTAACGGGGCCCTTGTGCACTCAGCAGGTTTTGGGGGACTGACAAAAAGAAAACTTCGAATGACATACCTGCGTCTCACGCTTACATGTTATCTGAGTGTTCATTGCAACCTGTTGTTTCCAGTATGCCTGTATAAAAAATAAGCATGAACATTTTTTTTATACAGGCTCACTGACTAGTCTACGATCTTAAGGTTTCATGCAGGCCACCTGGCTACAGTTTTGCCCATTTTTCATTTGCATTTAGACCATATCCATCTGTTAGGGCCATTGTGACTAAGGCATTAAAAGCACAGAACCTCCAGTATGTTCTGGTTCTTCTCTGAGGGCTCCTCTTTGTGGGACAGGCCCAGAATACCATCCCCAGGAGGCGTCCAGGATGCATCCTATACAGATGATTCACCTCAGCAGGCCTCTCTCAGTGTGAAGGAACAGTTCTGCTGCTGCAGCTGTGTGTCACAAAGGTCCAAGCCACAATCACAGATCCATCCCTGACCTGGAGCTACAGATACCCCCCCCCCAAGTCTCTTTCTCACTGAAGTGAACCTCAGCACATGATGGCTGAGATGAGGGGGGGTAAGGTGCTGTAAGCAAGCCCACACTGTCTGCAATGTGAGACCCTACAGGCGGATTTGACCCCAACAACACAGCCTCTATAGAAGCCTCAAGTTCCTAAGCCACCAAAGTTCATTAGAGTTTCACGAATGAAAATTTTGGTTTCAGCACGAATTGTGTTTGTAGACTGTTCTGAATTTTATACCACGACTAATGTAAAAAAAGAAAAAAAGAACTGAGGAACCAGAGGAACATAACTGCTAATTATCTTTTCTCATGATCTGGTGAAGACATAGGCGTAGACCATCTTGACACCTCAAAGTGGGAAGTATATTCTTTATTATATGCAAATAAACT
The DNA here is from genome assembly GCA_023969325.1 of Oryzias curvinotus. Taxonomy (NCBI): domain Eukaryota; kingdom Metazoa; phylum Chordata; class Actinopteri; order Beloniformes; family Adrianichthyidae; genus Oryzias; species Oryzias curvinotus. Next base: position 18,068,474 of record CM043725.1, read on the forward strand.
CAAATTTCAATATGATGTTACAGGCTTGTGTGACTGCGGTGGGCCTGTAAGAAACTGACTTATGAATGGATATTATTAAAATATATCAACATACTTCTACATTACAAATAAGACTAAATCATGTCAATAGTAATTCTTAAACTAAGAAAAGTTGTGTTGAAGTTTATATGATAGAGAATTTGTCACACAATCCATCTGTAACTCTGCTTTTGTTCATCTTTTACTTTCAGAGCTTAAGTATGCACCATTTACCTTGGCAGTCTTTCCACTTTGTTTTTTTCCACTTAATGTTTTTTATGTTTGTTAATTCAACCTCCACCAAGTAGTTTTAAGGTTTTAGCATAGTTTTAAGAAAACTATGCCTTTCTAAAAAAGTTTTTGAGCATTTTGAGGTGAGGTAATTTGAACTATTGAGCTCTTTACCAGGAATGAAGATCTAACTATGCAGCTTTAGCTGCTTTGAAAGATATTTACTCTCTTTTTGGCTGAGTTTCTTCCCATAATTGAATTTTAAACAATGAACTTTTCAGTCTTCTAAATACACTGAATGTTTTTTTTGTGTGACACTTCTTAATCTTCTGTAAATAGCTTAAATTGTTTTTTTGTAGGATTCACAAAAATTTTCCTTTTTTTGATTAAAGAGTTTAATTATAATTGCATGGTTTTAGAAAAAAAAACTTTTACAAAACAATTAAATGTCAAATGAAATCATTTTCTTTTTTGTTTGGTAGTATTATGTAAAATAACAGTTATAAAAACAGCTTAGGGATGAGTAATTTTGTTGCACTTGCATTAGTTTTAGACCTGAGATGGTTTAATATTTCAAAAAGTGTTTGCTTCAACTTCAAGATGCTTCATTGGACACTACTGACACAAGCCTTGGAAAGACCTCTGCACCGTTGATAAGACCGTCCGGAGCTCAGCTCAGCTCCATGGCAGTCATCAATAGCCCCTGTGAGTGAATCTGGTGCTGACAGAGCCCCTCTGTCCTGAAAGGTCTCCCTCTGTGCAGATCCCGAGGAAGCAGAGTCGTGCCAGAGCAGCTGGTCTCTCCGAGGAGAATCAGGACTTGTGGGAAAGCTGGCAAGGAAAAAGCGAGGAGACGTAGTGGATAATTGGAGCGCAGCAGTATCCGCCATCTTGGCTCATTACCTAAATAACAGCTTTGAATGAGGTGAATAGGCCCATAAAGGGTTGTGGTGAAGCCGATAAGCACCGGAGGGCTTGGCCGGGTGTTGCAATGCTTTTGGCATCCGTGAGGATTCTTGTTTTCTTGGAGCCGAGACCTGAATCTGCCCGACAGGCACCTGGGATTCCAGATGTCTTGGGGTGGGATTTATGGTGGCACCTCTCAGCTGGCATCCAAGTCTCGGGTGACATTCACCTCTCAGTCTAGCATGAGGGAAGAGGCGGTGGTGTGCCAGCTTCCTATCAGTCTACACATATCTGGCTCAGAAGGAGCGCTGATGGAAGTCGAGCTTCTTCCTGTCTCAAAGCCACAAGACATTGAGAAATGCAAACTAACAACACATCCACTTGTTAAGATCAGCTTTCTTTCATAGCATTACTCCGGGTAAATAAAAAATATTTAGACAAAGACTTGAGCACATTTAAAAGGATAAAAGGTGTTAATCTGAAATAAAAAAGCATCATTTACATCAAAACCACACAAGACAAGAAAGTAAAAAAGCTTTTAAGAGGATGTTCTAATACAACGCGGGATGATTCAAGCATCTAATGCCAAAAAATGACAACTAAAGTGGAAAAAGTACCTTCAGATGAAATGGATAGACGTACACAGTGATTGTAATAAAAGGTAGACTTCAATGATGCTGTGAAAACTCTTACAGTAAATGTAACCTCAGCAAAGGTAGTACTTCATGACAGGTATTTGGTAATCACTGTTATTTTCCTACTGCAAAAAATACATCACTTCGTGGCAGCTCGTCATTTGTTCTGTGGGCTGCAGTTTTGCCCCAGGCTGTTCAGTCAACATCTACTATCATCATTCCCCCAAGACCTTACAAACACTAGACTACAGCCTGCATTCATCACTGGCTTTTCTAACTAAAAGCCTTTAAAAAACTTCTTTTTATTTGCTGACTGCACAGGGTCTCGGTCGGAATATATTTCTCCAACTTCTGATTATCATTGCAGTTCTGACTGACCAGTGCAGTGTCCACTTGTTGACTACTTACCGCTGCTAACAGGCTGATGGATTCACCGAGGGAGGGGCTGAAGGACAAACCTGAAGTACAGTGAATAATGTGAATCACTCTATATCACAAAAACTCGCAGAAAGAAAGGCCTCCAGAGGAAAAAGAGGTGTTTAATGAGATGTTCACGCTCTGTTACCTTCCTGACAGGGACAATCTCACTCACTCACCTTGTTTGCCACTCAGAGACCCGTGTGTGCAAGCTGTTAATTATCAGAGATTCTGCACAAAGAAACGTAGATCCTTTGGAAAATATATAAGTGCTAGTGCTTCAAATGATGTAGGAATCGTAATGTAATTTACTTTTATTCCATTTATACTACGGTATTTCCAGTTGGATTGGTTTTGATAAATCTTTATTTAGAGTACTAAGATGTTAAAAAGGATGAAGAGACAGTGTTTCCCATTCAGTTCAGATCAACTCAACAACTATATTTATACCCAAATCCTTGCAAAATTGAACAAGAGAACATTTAATACTGTGAAAACACATGCATTTATTGTGTAAAGAATGGACTATATTTGTATCTGTGTTATTATCAAAGCACAGCTGTTGTGGAATTACTTCTTTGAAGTTTTTTAGACTTCCAGGTAACAAACAATGATTAAAATGCAATTTTGGATTAGTGCTTGAATGAGGATGCTGTCTCAGGGCTGTGTAGTTTCCTTGGGAACCCCACTTTTCAAACATAGGTCTGCTTGAAATTGAATGTCTCTTTTAAGTGTCAAGTGAACCTTGGTATGATCAAGCAACAAGGTGAATGGACAAGGACTAATCAGCAAACCAAAGAAAGAGAATATTCTATTAAACAAGTTACATAAGCGAAGTTTAGAAAAAGGCATGTTTTTGCTTTCAAGTAGATGTTATATAAGTATAACTTTGTAGTAAAAGTGGTTTGATGCATTATTGCATCAATAGGCATCATGGGGCTAGAAAATGCAAGAAAATGAAAGTGGATATATAGGGATAAATATAAATAGGGATAAATAGGGATTTCTCCAGAGTATTGCAATTTATTTTTAGAGTTTTATGAGCTGGAACCTCACTCCCTACATTATATAAAAATTAAAAAAAATGAATACTTGAAATTAATTAGAATGTATTCTATGAAAGTCTAATTTTTACAATGGAAACAAACTTTTCCATGATATTCTCATTTTTGGGAAAAAAATCTATGTGTTTAAAGTACTACTACAGACAGACACTGGGGAAACACTGGCATGGTTGGTGACCACACACACACACATCTTTTGGGATTGCCCCAAAATAATATAATTCTGGGAAAAATTAAAAAAGGAGATAGAAGATGTCTTATGGAAAGATCTTTCTATGGATCCTCAGATATTTCTAATGGATTAATGCACAGAATATCTACTCACCAAAGATCAATATTAAATTGTGCATATATATATATATACTGTACTTTATACTGGAAATTATTTTTTTATTCAGGTATTGTTTGTAGTGTAAAAAAGGGTTATCGTCTGATTCTGCTGCTACTCCCAGTGGTCAGTTGATCTTTTAATACATACCTGTATCCTTTACATCTCTTGTAAAAAAAGGAATTTGGAAAACAACCTTGATCAATAATTAGTGACATAGTGACTTAATTAGTGACATTTCTCATATTTCCACATCTCCTTGACTCCAGTCCACTGTGCTTTTATTTAAAATTCATGTCATTATCCACAGACCTTAAAATTAAACAAATGTGGTTGTTTAAAACAAAAAAAAAGGATGCAAGATAGCAAAGAGCTTCAATACAGAAGAAGATAATAACTTGTTGATCCAGAAGTCAACTTGCATCAAAGAAACCATTTTTCTTCTTGCTTTTGTAAAGTTTTTCTACAAGCTTGCAACTGTTTTCATGCTTGACTAGGCCAGAAATGTGATAAGAATTTATCTTTGAGGTGAACTATTACAGTAAAAACAAGACCAAAAGGAAATGACTGGTGGCACTGCCAGAAAATCACCAAAGTCATTGAAATTCATTGAGGACCAAATGAGTAAAGTGGAAAATCTCAATCAGCCTACAAAGATAAATACCAGATCGTGGTCCATCTCATGACTCTCATACTCTTTGGTGCACATGCAAGTACTCACACTGCCACTTTCCCGACATGCTCGTGCCCTGCTCTTGTGACCTTTAGCTGTGAACTTTAGCAGCACACAAATGCCACTTTGGGAAAGTCATTTATCGTGCATCCCTGCTGTCAAAGGAGAATGTCACATGTGTCTGACTGACTATGAGCTGCATACTTCATGTTGCTGGCAACCTCACAGAAAGATGAAAGCAAGGGGAACACTTGAGCACTACGCAGCTGGCTGTAGATGTGTGCTTGCGTGCCTGCAGGAAATACATGCACGGTTTTCATCGCTCAAAGCAGAGCGAGGTCAGTGGGGGGACGACTTGTTTTAAGCAGCGTGTCTGTGCACCCAAAGACCTTCTGCGGACACAGGGAGACAAATGTCCACATTTAGAGCCACTTTCACAACTTTTCCAACCTTTAACATAAACTTGCAGTTCTGGCACATCCTGTACTTTATCCCTTTGGTGTCTGCTGCTGCATCACTTTATTCTGGTATAGCAAAGTGAAGTCAAAGTGAATGGATTCATTAAACAGAGGTTGATTAACACACAGATGGGAAATCAGGGTAAAGGTTGATGAAGAACAGCCTAATGTGCTGTATTACTTCCCATCACATGATTGGAGTTCAGGCTTTAAACAGCGGCCTACCACCTCCATCACCTTGCACATGTTCAACCCTTTGGTTCTCCCTCCATCAGGCTCTGCTAAAAATGTCTAAATAGCCTTTTTCTCTGGTGTTGGGTGATTAGGAGAGGATTTGAGCGCCCATGCATTTGTTGTGATCTCGTTTCACAGCATTATGCTTTAGGAAAATCCAACCCTCAAACATTGTCAGGGTGAATTACACTAGACTGAATTCTTGATGCCTATTTTCACAAAAAGTAACCTCATGTTTTGGTCTTTCATTGAAGGCGACGAAGAAAGGAGCATTTAGAAAAGGGAGATCTGAATTTAGATAACTCACAGTGAGAAAGTCTTGTAGGAATAACTTTTTAATTTCTGCACAATAACACAAGCAAACAAGTAAAAAAGAAAAAAGTTTTAACTGAACAAATTGGTGACCTAATGGGTCGCATGAGTTGGGGGTTCAGATAAAAGAGTTTTTTCCCCACCTGTACAGTTAATGCTGTTAACAACCTGCTTACAGATGCACGTCCAATTCTCAAGCCCAAAAAATGTTTTACAAGAAAATGTTTTTTTTTTTTTTTTACAAAAATTACATAAACAGTACGATGACGACGACTTACAATGATCCAGTATGCTAAGCATACTCCCAATCACTTGCTACAATGCACATAAACCTTTTTCCTTCTTTTTAAAAGAAAAAAATATATGTTTTTGAAAACACTTGTGTCACTGAATAAAAGCTATTTAGAAAATCTACAGACAAGCGTCAAATCTAGCCTCCTGTACAACAAATAGATGTACAATTTCAAAGCAAAATGAAAAAAATATGCATATAAAAGAAACATTAACTGATCAAACTGTAAGAGAAACAAACAAAAACAAAGGAAAGCAAAAAGAAAAAAACATCCTTGATCACAAATTACAAATATCTACATCCTGACTACAGAACAGTTGATGGAAGTTCATCTGCTTTTGAGATTGTTCGGTGAGTGGTAGAAGCCAACAAAGCATCACCAAAACCTTTGCTCCGAAGATTTCCAAAACAAGTCCTTTTACCCAAGACCACAGGAAAATGCCACTTGAACCCTGGAATGTGGTCCGTCATGCAAAAAAAAAAAAAAAACCTGAAACAAACAGCAGAGCGAACACGCCGAATGAAGTCATGCAGTGCCATCTGTGTGTTCTTTTCCTCCGTCAGAAATGCAGGTCTGTTTCGGGAGTTATCACAGGAAAGTTGAAAGGGATTTCCCACAGCATCCTACAGCAAAGGTCTGGTTTTTTCTGTTGTTTTTTTTTTTTGTGTGTATGTCCACATTGGGTAGATCCAGTTTTCCCAAATCCAGGGACAATGCAGGATAGGCCCCTTCCTTCTGAGCTTTCCAAATGTACCTCAAGGCACCTGAGAGAAAGTAGGCATTTCCCCCTGCGGGCGGCATTGTGTGTCTGGGTTTTCAACACAAACCAGCTGCCATTAAGTCTCAGTGGGACAATCCCACGCATGGTGTCAGGAATCTCATTACAAAGCACAAAAAAAATGACAGTCATAGGGGAGGAGTCTTGAATGTGGCATAAAAGTCTCAAGGTTAATAATCATCGTAGGTGTTGAGGTCAGTGAAGTATGCATTAGTATAAGTCTTCCCAGTGAGTTGTGGATTGAAGTACTTGTTTCTTTCCTCCAGAATCAGATTGTTTTTGTTGAAGGCCTGCAAAAAAAAAGAAAAAAGAAAGATTAATTGAAACAAAACTGATGAGAAAAAGAAAGGAAGAGGAGTCAGCATGGACTTGTTTATGCCACATGGATCACGTGATTACTCAGCCCAGATGGCAAAGTAAAAGTAAATCCATCCACAGCCACAAAAGCGGGGTGGAAAAAAAAGTATAACAAAGAAAGAGCAACACAAATCAATGGGAGGCCACTCAGCCCTATGAAACATACATTTCACAGAGCAAGGTCAAAGCATTTGCAAACAGGCTGGAAAAGTGATAAGCAACCACGGGGCTAGATTATTTTGATGCACATCCGAATGTCCACCTCTGTCATCTCTAATAACCAGCATCAGCAGTTTTTATGGCCCTCAGATTGTTGGTCCTCCAGGACAATCAAAGTCATAAAAATCGATCAAAAGGAGAGCCACTTCCCAGTTAAACAATAAGCAAGAGTCATGGGGGCGTCTTTTGTGCCCCTGCGTGACGCAGAAAAACAGGGAATGAGCTGCTGATGTGCGGCTCAATACAACATCAGCAGTTTGGCAAATAGATGTGTTCATATGCAGTCTGCTGTAGTAGAAAGCGTGATGGGAGCCCCCTTGGGGAAGAATAATTGAACACTTGATGATGCTGCATTTGCAGCTGATGGATGTTTCTGACTGATAGGAAACAAGTGAGCTGGGCAAAAAAAAAGCCTATTTTGCTGTGTTCCCATTATGTGATTTGAGGGAAATGCAATCAGCTTTCCTGCTGTCCCGCAGACAGTTATGTATCTCTGCAGGTGGCCTCATATCTACTTTTTAGCAGCTGTGGAATCGTGGTGGTTAGCATCATCTATCGTGTCTCCTTTCTTTGAGTGGTTTTGTTGACAGAGAGGCAGCAGCGGAGGTTTTTAAACCAACATCACAATGAGCTATCTATCTTCGCCCATCTAATCAAACTTGGGGTGAAATAAATAAAAAAGCAAATAGAAGGGACATGAGGAAAAGCAAAACATGCAAATGCAAGCACTTTTTAAAGAGAACAAAAATAGATACGCTGCCTTCTCACAAGCCAGAATGGAGAAGGGAGGCAGTCATGATGGGAGGATGAAGGGTCTGAGCAGAAAGAGAATCGTGCTCCAACCTGCCACACACAGGAAGTGGAAGGGCAGGGAATGTTGGGGAAGAGGAAGTAGTCGAAGTTGGGTATAAAAGAGTTGTTGGGGTAAGGATCAGAAGGCGAGCAGTTGCAGAGGTCAGTGGTTAGTAGAAAATCTCCAGTCCACGCATGGACACCCCCATGTTAGAAGAGAGAGGCTGGTGCATGGCGGGGTCGTCCAAGGGCAAGAGTACCGACACATCTGGCTGCAGGGACGAGAGGAATGGGCAAGAGTCATCCTCAAGGAAATGCTACAACTTTTATTGACTTAAGAGGTAAATGAAGCCTCAAATATGTGATTAAAAACTACTGGAAACAGTCCAAACGACTGGTATAGAGGCAATATGCATAGCATTCTTTGCTCCTCTAAGCCTTAACAAGAGATAAATTATAAATCTGTACACAATTGAAATTGAAAAATCTCTGTAATGGTGATTAGAAGCTGGAGGTAGAAGTTACTTGTAAAAAAAAAAGTGCTTCTCATTTTTCATGCATCTTTTGTTTTTTTGCACCGACTGTCTGGATTCATATTCACCTCTACCTGAAATTGCACTAACTAAATTATTGCTGCATGCTCCTAAATCTAATTGCATGAAAGACAGGCTTCACACCTGTAAAGGTGCTCCTTTTTAAATAATTCTGCTTAAAGCCAAAGAGTCTGTTCACTCTTGAAAAAGCTTTATGAAATATTTGCATATCTGTGTTAAGATGTTTTTGTGTTTACTTAGTTTATCCAGTGCAAAACCGCTGGCAGTAAAGGCATTAGCCATGTTGGAAAAGATGAGGAAGATCCCAATTTTACATTTTCTTTAAGGCCAGTTTGTGTTTGTTTAGTTTGTTGCTAATTCAAACTTTTCTTTCAGGGGACCATACTTGAACATAAAAAAATATTTTATGTTGTTTTTTTAAAAGAAATTTCCTGCATATCATTAAACCTTTAGCAAAACCTAGTTAACAGCGTGTTGAGGGATGGCCTTGATCTAATTTCAAATTCCTCAGACTCCACAAACAAGAAGTTAAAAAACAGACTAAAGATGCTTCCCAGAGTCCTGAAGAGCAAAATAAAAACGTATTTGTCTGCACTTTGGAAAGTGGAAAATGAATACAATTGGCTAATATGAGGATATTTTAATTAAAAAAATATATATATATTTTATTTTTTAATTTTTTTTAATCTAATGTTGTACTAATGCTCACACTTGAAAGTTAATATAGAACAAGAGTTACATTTATAATAATTTAAAGAAGCTTAGAACTATATTCAAAACTAAATTGGCAAAAAAATGGTTGTTTATGTTTCTTGGAGCAGCAGTTTACTGGTAAAATAGTCCTTAAAATTTTATTTTTTATGTAAATACTCAGAAAACTATCAGTAAAGCTCTCCTGATCTGCGATTGTCTTTGCAAATTAAACAAAAAAGCCCCTTGAAAAGGTAATATGTGCTCAGACCCCTTTTTTCCTCTTCTGGGTGTAAATTATGTTATCAGATTCAGTGTCTTTCAAGCCACTTTTTAAAGTAAGGGCGTGAAAGTGGTAAAACCCTCTTTAACACAGAGCACAGGGAATCCTCAAAACCAGGCGTAGAAGCTGTAGAATGGAGTGTCTGAGGACAAGCACTAATCATCGGCCCAGCCTGGCTCTGAAGGCCTGATGTAACAGCGGATAAGAGGCTATTTGCACCATGAGAGTAGCTGGATCCTCTCCACTGACTCTGCTACTTCAAACTGTCTCTGCTTTAGAAGGCAATATAGACACAAAGAACTGGTCAGGGCATGGAAATGTGCAGACACAGAGTGGCTTTGCTGATTACCTACCTATGCACCATTAAGTAATTGCATTAGTATGTATGAGAAGGCAGTGTGAGGCCATTACCACGAAGCAAAGTCACACACCAACACACACAACAAAGGAGCACGCGAAGGGAGGCTAAACGCATGACTGCCCATTTGTTACATGACTACAGTGTGGCCTGTGACAGGAGGTGGTTTGACAGTAAGAGTCATGGAGTAAGACATGTATTTAATCTCAGCTGACACTGAAGGAGGAGGAGGCAGACCCTTGCTCACTGACTTACAGAGAAACCATAGCATCATTTAATTTAGCCCCCCCAAAACCGTTCTCCATTCAAAAATAAGGAAATATCACAGGGCGCCTTACACCTGGACATCCATCTGTGAAACAATAAAACCCGAGCACATCTGCCTACAGACCTTGATGGCTTCCACAGTGTCATATTTGTCCAGTTTGTTGATGTGATTGGTGATGCTGGTGTTGAGTGGCGCAGCTGAGATGGGGTGGATGACGGTGGCGTCGTGGGACTGCTGCTGGTAGCGCTGGCAGTAGGAGTAGACGAGCAGGGTGACCAAGCAGCCAAGAATGGAGCTGCTTAGACCAACAGCAATCATGTGGAAAAGGTTGAAATCTGGAACAGAGGACAGGGACACGTTAACAGGACGATGGTGACAGTTCATACATTTTGGGTACTTTTCACAGCAGGATAGTCGAGAAGGCTTAGTTGTAATAGATGAGGAAAGCACAAAAAATAATCCACACCTTCATTTGGTTGTTTGTCTTTTGTAATGTGATTTTAGATGGGCTGGTGCATCAAATAAGCTTTTACCAGGAAATAAAAAACCAAAACGAAAAACAAACAAAGACGAAAAATAAGTAGTTACACAAGTCCTCTTATCACAGGAGTCCCCAATCTCTGGCCCGCAGACCGGTGGGGCAGTTGGTAGCAGAGAAATAAAAAATCCAAAACTATTTATTGTCTGATTCTGAAGGAAGTTTTATTTTGGAAAACTGCTGTATAATTTTACGATAATAAAGTTGCTCAAACAGTGGATTCACCTTTCTTATTATACTTAGAAAATACCAGTTTTAGTGACTGTTTAGAGGCTGAAGTTGGCGTTCAATGTTTTAGCTTCCAATTTAAAAGTTGTGGGTTGAGGGAAATTCTGTATCACATTTTAATAGTTCCTACTTAAAATCTAGTTGTAGGTATTTTACAGATGAATAAGATAAACTTCTACCCTCAAAGGTTAAGGGAAACTGGAAGCTAAACAAAACAAAAAATATATATATACACACACACATATATATATATATATATATATATATATATATATATATATATCCAACGCCCACTTTAGCCTCATAAAAATATTACATCTTTACCACACTATTTTTATCAGCTAAACACATTTTTCATAAGTCAGAAATGTGCTGTGACCTGTTTTTGCATACTTGTGAACTGGTTTACTTCCTCTTTTTTTGCTTAGTGCTTAGTTCACTTGCATTCACGCTGAGATAAACTGCACTGGAGTTCACTTGCAAATGAACTGGAATTTTTATTTGGTCCACTCTAGAACAGCTGAGCTTTCACACCTACTGCTAAAAGTGGAGCATTTAGAGGAAAGTAGAAATGGATTTGTAATCTAGAGCAGGTTCAGGTCAGAAAATCCATCTGATTGGACCGGTAATAACTGGTGTGCTTTCATCATTCCACTTTAGAGAATGAACCAAACCTCCTGGATATTACTATATTATTGGCAACAAGATTCACTTGCAAGTAAAGCAAGACCCAGATTTTTAGACCAGTGCACACTATCAGATCTAAATGGAGAACAACCTCGAAGCTTTGTAGCAACATAAAACAGTTTATTTCACGCGTTCACTTCCTTTTTTAAAGAAAAAGAAAAGGAGTAAACCACTTTTTTCAAACTAAATGACATGTTTAATAAACCTTTTATTATTTCCCCAAATCAGCAGTCTAAGCAGTTTGATAATCACATTACATTTCTAGTACATATTAAATGTGCTTTACTATCTGGTTACTCATTATTCTGGATATGTTTTAGGCAAGATATTTTTTTCCATCTCTTTCATCCCCACAAACAGACAGAAATTACCTCCACAGCGCCTCTCCTCCTGACTGGAGCGGGCAATTGAGACCTCTGACAAAGAAGAAGAAACACCAAAAGGCATCATTATTACAGCCAAAACCAGCACATGTATAACCTCCGTCAGTGTGACAAATTGTGCTCTTCAAGGTGAGTATGAAGATGAAAGCTGTTTCTCACCGCAAAACACATAATCATAAAACTTCATAATCACGGCACCTGGAGTGGTTTATAAAAAGGACTGGTGCTCATTTAGAGGAAATGAAATATAAGACATTACTAAATGAACCTTAATAGACTGGCTTTCCCATAAAAAGAAATGGATGGCAAGTTAAAAAGGTAAATGGGAACCATTTTATGGGAAAGATTTTTAATTAGTAATTACAGATGAGTAAAAAAAATATGTTTTAATCAACTGTTTTTCTGCATATCAGAGAATAAAAGCCTGCTGAAGTTGACTAAAATGATAAATATGCTATTGGAGCGCATCGCATGAAAAAAGTCCTTTTATGGCGCCTAAAGTGTTTCCGGTCAAACAATGCAAAGCACAATGCTCCTTTGTTAAAAGGAGGAGTTTTAATGATCTGTGTTGAGCAGAGATGCAGAGATCAATACTTTTCTGTGTCTCGCATTACAATCTGTCAATAAGGAGCAGTCTGTCTGGGCATCTGTCAACACTAATGGTGTGAGTGGGATGTGAGTATATTCACGAGGATTTGCTAAACTTCCAACCTTTCATTCTGACTAAATCTATGAAATCATCACGTCCTTCTCTTCCTTTCAGCTTTCAGGTCATGTATTTCTTGACTCAGAGGAGAGCGGTCTTACATCTTAAATAGCGATGAAGGCCACTGGGAATGAATAAGACGAATACCACCAAATATGACAGGCTAAATCTATTATGAAACAAGTGGTCAATCCACAGACTATCAAACTGGATTGGTTCATTATCTTTAATAAATAAATTTCATTAGTCCATGAAGGTTCTCATTCATCCAAGACTTAAAGGCTGAATCCGAATTGCTTCCCTGATCCTACATCTCCTCCCTTTTGCTTCAATTGTAGGGGCCTTAAACCCTTGTGCTATCCTAGGCACTTTAACATTGGGAGTTGGGTCATCTAGACCCACTAGACAGTGCGCTGAACCTTTTATCTTCAATGATTTGTGAACCTCACTGGTGTCCATGGATTACATGAAATCTTTCCACCTTTATCCACCTTTGTCATGGTAGGGAAAACACGTCAATGTAAGGGTGGTGTCATCTAAGATAGCACAAGGGTTAAAGGTGTAGTGGTGCCTGAAAAGGAATTTTTTAAAGGAGGAACCATAGCGATTTAGGGCTGGCTATCCTTCCACCGGTAGGGTGATCCGGGTAGCGCAGTGGTGTGGAGGAGAAACGCATTTCTTAACATGGTTGTGCTCTGAAGCACGGAAGTTTACATTTAAATGTAAGTATTGAGTTTTTGTTTTTGCATGACATAAATGTAAAAGACTGGTGGCTATTGATGATATCATCGAGCGGTAGTAACGCCTAAATTCGGGGAAGGAATAGAGGTAGGGAAGCAATTTGGATTTGACCAAAGTCTTCTTTCATAGAGGATTTTGAAAGCCAAAAGTCCTGATACTGAATATAGAAGTAAATGTATGTCAGGTGTGAAAAAGTAAAAGAGCAGCTTAAACTTTCAATCAAGTCAAATGTAGCTGGTTTTTATGTTTTTAACTGCTGGTTTTATGGCAGCATTTGGAATGTGATTCATGCTTGGAAGGTAAATTGAATAGTTTATCTCACTGCCAACACATTTTTTGAACAAATTTTTTAATGAAAAAAATTTAGATAAACAAGTCAGGACAAAAAAACAGTATTTTACTCACAAAAAAAAGACAGTTAAATAAGTTTAGTTTTTTTTCTTTATACAAGTCATCTTTCCTGTTGACTTTGTCGTCGAAGAAAGTCAGTTTAACCTTTGCAAACAGCCTTTTTTTAACAGAGTGCCTTTAATGCTTCATTTGATTTGTTGTGAATCTGTTCAGGCAGATTGAGAACTTGTGAGAAAAACACAGCGTGGGTGTCTCTGAAACTTGGCAGGCGTAGTGAGGGCTGGTTCTCTGTAGGAAATCAATAACATTTATCTTATTTTATCAGTTTTGGTGTCTTATGCAATCACACCGTTGCCTTAAAAAAGACTAAATTGTCATGACAACTCAGAAACCAAAGAAGATGGAAAAAATACATAAAAAATGAGCAGAAATGAAATTAGGTGACAATAGCATTTTTTGGAGAAGTCAGCAGAAATTGTAGAATGACATTTTGGCAGTAGTTTGATAACATTGACTTTATTGTTGGAGCTTTATTGGTCTGTGCCCATGAGATAATTTTCTGCTCTTGGGAGTTCTTGCAACACTGACAGTCATCTAAACCATCTCCAAAAGTTCTGGCTTGCCACTAAAGCTGACCTCAGCCATGAGGCGATTCTTTCAGAGGGATAAACAATGTATTTTTTTTCACACCATTCTTGAAAGTGAACTGAATTAACACCGTCGACATATGGTGGTGGGTGGCGCAGAAGGTGTGGGCTTGCTTATCCGTGTGTGCTAAGTTACGCTTGGCTGAGCGACACATCAATAAAGCTAGTGAACGCTTGTGTTTTGTGTGAATGTGTGTGCACCTGGTATAAAGTTGGAGTCAGGCGAGCAGGGCCTGGTCTCACTGCTGTTTCCCGAACACTGGTTTCCAGTGGGAAAAAGGACATCGCAGTGACGCACCCGCAGCTGGGCGCCGCTGGAGTCGCAGTGGGACCACTCCGACCACCTGGACCAACTCTCTGGAAACAGCCACGACAGCACATCTCACAGCTTGTCTGTGTGTTTGTGTGTATGTGTGTGTGCAACACTTTGGCTGACTTTGTCATTTTTTGTGATGTATGAGAACTTTAAAAGAAACCATAAAATGAGCATGAGATGTATCAGTGCTTGTCACTTCGGTTTGTGTGCATACCTGGACAGGCTTGTGTGTTACAGAGTGCCTCCTCAGTGTGCAGACCCAGGCAAATGTCCCCTCCGTTAGCAGGTGGGGGGTTGCTGCAGGTCCGGGTCCTCATGTAGTGCCCCCCTCCACACGTCACAGAGCACTTGGACCATGAAGACCAGCATGACCAACTGCCGTCCACTAAAAACAGAATCCCCCCCGAAAAAGGAAAAAATCTTAATGTTTTTGCATGAAACATTTTTCTTCAAATATAGGACAGTAGGACAGAGTCGCTTCATTTGAATTTCATGTTTTCTGAAGGAGTAACTGTCTTTTTTTTTCTTTTTTTGTTTTTTTTAGGATTTGGTTTCAGGTCATATTTTGCAGACAATTTCCTCCTAAGTGACCTGAATTCTTTCCAATCCATTACAAGCATCAAGAGGAGAAATATGAGATGTTTTCAATTTTTTGAAAAGCATGTGGATGAGAGTGAGTACCTCTATGTTTTCATTTTAGCAACTACTCAGCCCTTTCTACACCTGATTATTAAATTTGATTATTTCTCTCTTTGTTTGCATATTTAAAAGACAGAAAAGGGGTATTTATGACAGTACTATAAACACAGTAGAAAAAAATAGGGCACTTTCTCATGTGGAGCAGAAGTAAATAGCCTTTTACCCCTCATCTATTTAAAGCCTGACTTCATTGTTGTGAGATTCTCCCTTTAAAGACCTGGGGATGGCTGGCAGCACTAAACAGGTAATTGAAGTTGCTGATGCTTTTTGTCATCTCGGGGTAATTTCTCTATCACAGGGTGACATTAAAGTCAATTCCGGGGCCTCTGTGAACAGTCATCTCATCTTCGAAGCAGACACAATAAAAACATGGATTCATTTGTTTCCATGCCACGTAGTTGGAAGGAAAAACACCTTTTTCAGCCTCCTTTCTCCCTCTCAGACATTTAGAAAGCAATGAGTCAAACTCAGGGGATCATGTTGGGGCTGCCAGTGCAGTCCACCCGTCTCAAAATCATATCTCAGTTTCGGAGGGGTGCTAATTGAGTGTGCTCTGTATTCACCGTAAGCACGAGTGAAGCCACTTCCTCTGAGGGACAGAAGTGTTGAGCTGTTGATCAACACAATGTTACTAAGGAGTTATTATAATCACAAGTGGATGTAGTTCATGTAATAGCATAGTCATGTGGTGCAAGAAAAATCAGACTTCCTGGGTTATTTTCCTTGAAAAAGACACTACCTTCCATGTGGATGAGGCCAATGTGGTACTCTTGTGAACATGATAATAGCTTACTTCCTCAGACAGAGATGCTCAAACTACTTTAACATTGAATGGGTCACACTATGACTAGACCTCTTAAAGACAGACTTTTTTTCTGGTGTTTTTAGCATGGTATTGTGAGATTTTCTCATGACGGAGGACATATATAAAGATAATTAAGCTTAAAATTGCATTTTTGAGTGTTTATTTAAATGTTTGTGACGCAGGAGCAGACAAAAGAAAGAGGTTTGAAAAAGATCCAATTTGTGACGTAGAAATACGCTGAGCAGGCCACAAGCTCACATATAGATGACTAGATCCATGTACGTCTTTGCTTTCGTCTGAGCTGGGATCTGGATGAAAAGTGTATGTAGCTTGTCGTCAATTTTATTACACCGTTCGCATTAGGTTGGGGGTGTGAGGAGGAAACAGAGAGCTTGTAGCTCACTGGGGAGGGGAAGGGAGGCGGGGATGCTCCACGCCAACGGTCCCGTCCAAAACTCATAAGCAAATGACTAAAAAACTATATGCCCTAGAAAACGACACACATTTTTTGATTTTTTTTCCTTAAATCTAAATATTCATAGTTAAAAGACCACATGGAACAATTTAAAATAGATCAAAAGATGATCAGAGTGGGGACATTAAGCCTAATCATCTAAAAAGACATTTCTAGGGTCAAACACCTATACAAAGATACAATCTTTTATCACAACCTTTCTGCAAGGTTTAGTAAATAAACACTTACACGAGATGACGCCCTGCTCGCTTTTTCAGCAACAGTTTTGTATGTTCGACGGGCTCGGAGCCAAACTAAGTGTTGCATTTCCATTTAGACAACTTACTTCGCCCGTCTGACGCAGTATTCTTTTAATTAGAAAGCTTCCGTTCGCTATCTTCCACTCCACAAGTGTTGAAAATGCATTGTCTCAGGGCTTTTCACAGTAGAGTCAGGCCTCCCATAGCTGGCAGCACAATTACCCAGCAATATAATTACATACCAGAGCGCCACAGGGATTGTCTCTTTGATTCTTGGTCTAAATTGGGGTCTTTGCCACACCTCTTATCTGCAACAGATTTCTTTTGTAGGTTCTAACAATTTGGCAAGTCATTTGTCACTGTTATTCACCAGCCATTGATCGAGAAGAATAGGAAAATGTAGCTTAAATATGAGTTGGGTCTATTTATTAGGGTAAGTGAAAAAGATACAATGCCTCTGTTCCTGCTAAAGGGATTTTATCTCTGTGCGTATTCCTTCTTTTGCCAAGTCAGTGTTTTTAATCCAAGTGAGATTTACTAGCAGCAGGTTTGTATCTTTGTACTTCTTACCTGGACAAGGGGTGATGTTACATTCTTGATACTCTTGTGCTGGTCCGAGGCAGGTCTGACCTCCATACCGGGGCTCGGGGTTAGTGCAGGCCCTCTTTCTGCTCCGGATACCCCGGCTGCAGTCTCTGCTACACTGAGACCAGGAACTCCACGCCGACCAGCCGCCGTTCACCGTGTGGCCCGAGATTCTTCCCAGACGAAGCACTTCACCTGTTCCCAACAGAGTAACAATAACAATGTGGCGAAACACCCCCACAGCATGAAACGTCTCCTGTAGAACCAGTGGTTCTCATTGTTAAGCTTCAAGATACACAATGTCTTCCCTGGGAAAATAGATGATAACTGTCCTCCCAGTCCTGGCAGCACTGTGTGCATTTGTTTTGAAGACAAATAGGAGGGCTCAGAATCAATAAAAAGCCTCTTGATAAAAGCCTACACTCCACTTATGGGAAAAGAACACAAGGACCTTTTAGCTAGTTTACAATAATTTAGCAAAGAAGCAATAATCACAATAAAAAGGATGCATCAAAATAGATGCAAATATATCTTGTAGGATTGGCTAAATTACCAATTTACTTTTAAATGTATAAGTTGCACAAAAAGCATTAAACTATTCTGTCAATCAATTTAGACTGATGAAGTCACCAACACAGATCGGTGTTGGAGTTCTTTTTTCCCATCAGAAAACTTTGGCTTTTCACAGGACACGTTAGAGAACCATGAAAGAAACTCAGTAAAACCTGTGGCATTTTCATACCTCTGCTATAGTCTGTTTGAAGAGCTAATTAGCAAGTGCTATCCTGCTAACGAGCTTCTCAGAACTGTGTGTGCTGGCCTCATTAGTCTGGTCACCCTCCTCCAACTAACAACAGCTTTTGATGTGCTCACCCAAAGTTTTCCCCAAATAATCTGCCTTTATCTGGGAACACCTTCTCCTGGTTCCAGGTGAAACTCTTAAATCCACCTTCTATAAATCCTAAAGCTCTGTATCCAGGCTCCAGAGGTAGCTCAAAAATATCCTTAATGGCATTTTGTGGTTTACATGTTTTATTTGAATTTCAATTATCAAATGGAACTTTATTTATAATGCACTTCCTCAAAACGCTAATTCAAATTCAAATTGAAATGATAAAACCTGTAGAATCCACATAACCCCAACTACAAAGTATATCAAAATGTTATGGTTTTAAAAACTTTAAATGCAATTAGGTTTTTGGAAAATCAGTCAAAAAATAGCAAATGTAGATGTCTTAGTTACTAAACCCTCTTGTCTTGATGGTTTGTACACACAGCCCCAGCCTTCATGAAATCTTAAAATGCCATCTTTAATTGTCTGTTTCAGTTTACAGAGGTTTGGTGGAGACTTTGAGGACAGAAAAAATAAAATTACACATGCGTTTGTCTCCACTGTTTGCACAAATTGCAAACAATAATGCAAAAGCAGTACTGCTGAGACCAAACATACATATTTCAACCTCCGAAGATTCCCAAGAGTCCACCATTTCCATGTTTTGCTCCACTTCCTGTTGAACACTAGGTACGTCCCTCCATAGTTGCATAAGAATAAAGATCTTGCTGTGAAAAACAGGTGTAGCTACTGTTTTATGTGATATGTGTACACTATTGTTTGTGCTTCTCCTGCACACTAATGAACCTTTTAACTTTTATCTGTTTAACGAGCCATACAACTAGGTTTTATGCATTGCCTGACAGACTGAATTTACCAAGCCATTGGATCACACAAAATAAATCTACAGTCATTCTTGTCTTGCAGTTAAAAGTTTATGTTGGGACATATAGAATCTTAGTTTTTTAATTCATTGTTTTTTTATGCCACATACCTTATTATAAAAGTTTTCAAACCCAATGATTTCCGTTCACTTTTTTATCATGCTGTGTGTATGTGTGTCTGTGCGTGTGTGTGTGTGTGTGTGTTTGGGGGGTGTGTTTGTCATCTTGATTTTAAATTTTATTGTATTTTATGAACAGCACTTTGAGTGACATTTCTGTTGTAAAAGTGCTATATAAATAAAGTTAATTTGATTTGATTCTGTTTTTAACCTTTTATATTTTGTGTTTTGCTTTAACAGACAGTTTTACTACAGTTTGGAGTGATTTTTTTTACACTTGACTTGGTATTCTAAAATTTGATGTACTCAAGCCAAATATTTCCAAATTTTTTATTTTCATCAGACAGACGTCAAACATTTTTTCTTTTTTCTATAGACTGGATCCTTTCTAATGGGTGGCTCCACACATTTTGCCACCTTTTTTTCATCTCTATTTTAAGAACCTTCCTTGTTGTCAAAAAGCAGCAACACAAAGGTAATCCATCATTTATCACCTCTCCGCTCATTTAGCCTCTTTTTGGAGATGGAAGCTGTGCATGTCCTGTCAACACGGCCCCCTCATCAAACAACATCAGGTGAGTTTTGTGTGTTTCATCATCTGCAATGAGTCAAGCGGTGGATTCCTAATGAAATCTGAAAACGTAATTTCTATTAAACGCTTATTACTGCATGCATTAATCAACCCCATAAATGTGCCTTGTGTTAAGAGACAACAGAGTAGAGAAACCTTCTGTTAGTTTGAATGAAAAGAGTGAACCCATCTGTTAGAATGAATGATAATTACCTTTTTTGAAATTACATTCACTTCAAAAGCACTTTTCCAGTAATTTACTCATTCAATGAACTTATATAAAACTGGGGCCTGTTTTTTTAAAAGGAAATATACACTCTGGGCCTCTGTAAACAGACAAAAAGGCATCTGGATCTTTGGTTTAGTCATTCATCCATGGCACAGCAACCTTTTTATTTAATTCTCCCGTTAATCCTCCTTTTTTTTTCGTCCCCCACTGTATCTCTCTGGACCGTGTCCCTTTCTATGTTTGTCATTATTAATCTTTTTCTGTCTTTTGTCTCCCTTCCCCTGTCTGTCCTCCAACTCTGCCTCTCTGTTTTGTCAGTATGTTCTTTTTACTGACAGTTATCGCTGCATGGCTGCTTTGTATTCTCAGGGAAAGGATGGCGTGTTTACACAGTGAAAATCCGCCTCTTCATAACTGTGGCCGACCTTGGCAGTGCACAGGCCGGCTCACTCCCCCATCAAGCTGCCGGCAGCACCAACAAGCTCGTTGAGGACACTGGGGCCCTCGCTCTTTATTGATCCGGAGCAGGCAGTGGCACGGACAGTTCTGACTGCCACTTTTGACCCGTACTCCTTATCTAGACCTCTGAGGCTTAAGAGCCTGGACCACTACTCTAAAGGCTATGAAGTACTAATTTAATCAAGCTTGCCTTCTTGCACACAAACACACACTTGTGTGCAAATGCAAGCAAAAGAAGCACGCCCAAATGTGGACCTTTAATTAAGCTGCCGCCAACAATACCTACACTGCACTTTGCTCCTTTTGCTTACACAAGCATTAACTAGTGCATGTTAGATGTATTTTGCATATTGTTCAACACAAACAACATGGCTCCTTCTCCCTCAAACAGGTAGCGACTGGATCTATTGATCAAAACACACGGTTAAAACAATTTCATTTTCACTCTCCTACGAGTGTGCTTCTGCCAAAACTGGGGACGAAATGCACAAAGAAGCCAGACTTCAAAACACCCCCCCTTATTTGTATCCGAGAAGCAAAACAAAATATGAAATGTACATCAATGCCATTTGAAGTTGTGCGCTTTTGTACGTGCCAGAAAATATGGATGCACGCCCAAACAGATCTACGGTGTTCTGCAATTCGAGTGCAATGAAAAGGACACAACAAAGAGTCCCGCGCGCAGGACATGGAGATGAACAGACGCCTGCAAGGCGAGTTTACACGGAGATGGACGGAGGTGGGAAACGGAGGGTGGGAAAATAACTGCGTTCAGCATGAAAGACATGCCGCCATGTTTCATCAAAACAAGAGTAGCGGCCCATGCTGAGGTAAGAACGTGTCTTCCAGCGTGCCCCACATTTCAATTTACTCTCACTTTTGCTTGCCCTCCCAGTGGTTTCCCTTTAAGGAAAGCAAAGTTTGATCGTATATTGGCTAGTCGTTTCTTGCTGTGTTTTTTGATTGTTTACATTTACACGGCTAGTTGCAAACATTAGTTTGAGATGCTGCCATGGCAGATTGAGTTAAAAGTTCCTTGTTTCTTTTCTCTGACAGAGTTACTACACCCATAGCTGCTTAATTACTCCATAGTGCTTGACTGGTTTAACGTTCAAAGGAGTATCTAGAAGGTCAAACTTCAGCTAATGGATGCACTTCTACATCATTACCTTCAATTCTCATTTAGTTCTCAGCACTGCCTACATCTAACATGGACATTTTAGAGCTAAAAGCCAGGTTTCAATATCATTTTTCCTGCTCTGTCCATGTTTATTTACTAGGATCTGGAGGCTTAGATTTTCCAGCAGGACAGGTCATCACTGCATGGCAACGTTTCTGCTCTCTTTATGGGCATTTTCGCTCTTGAATGCATGCTGACGGTGGTTCTGGCGCCCAGAGGTGCCACGGAAACAAAACGCTGAACAGACAATGAAATCGTTTCTCTGATAAATTACCTTTCATGTGCAGGTCACCGAAGGCTGAGTTTGCACCACGCTAACCTGAAAATGTGTCTGAAACTTTGAAAATTGCCAAGCAATGATTTGCTCTCAGTGCTACCCGATGCTTGTTTTTTTTTTTCCAAGGCACTGATGTCAGAATATTTTCCATCCATCAAATGGAAAATTAGAGAAAATTACAATTAAGGTGATCAATTTTCTAATCTGGGATCTTATTAGCTAAAATACCAAGAGTGAAAAACAAGCTTGATTACAAACTTGAAGAGCACATAAAACATAATAAGATTATAATTGCATGCATTTGCTACTGAAGGCATACAATTCCTTTGGTAAGTTAACACAAACAGTTTGCTCTAATGTAACCTCTTCGCCTTATTATGCTGGATAACTAACACACTGTCAGGTGTAAGGAGGTTCGCAGAAATAATGAATTTGAAAGCCATGTAAACAAAAAAATCAATATTTGAAACATTTTTTCTTTATTTAAGACTCATGCTAGTTTGAAAGTTTTTAAGATTGTGTAGAAACTGCATTTTTTTGCTTTGGTTAATTTTGGTTTTTTGCTTCCAATTTGGAATCTTCCAGGAAAAATTATTGTACATAGATTTTTTGTTTAATTTTTTACTGTATTTTGCTTTTAAACTCGCCACTTATTAGACAGTTAAATGTGCACACATACTAAAAATACAGTTAAATCCTTATGGATGAGTTTTTCTAGCTTTTATTTTTATTCATTTTTTGAAACTACAAAAAGGCAATTGATGTTTTTATTTTATTTTATTTACCTCTTTGTAATCTACTTAATCAAAAAAGAACTTCATACCAAACATCTCTGTTTCCACCCCGCTTAGCTTCCAGAGTCTGTTTGTTATAAACCATACAAAGGATCTACCCTTTAGATTTCCACTTTAAGAAAAACCTCCAGCAAGCAGGTAATGTCGGTGTTACACCACAGGTGTAGTCAGTAAGAATAGCAAGCTTATGGTGTCAAAAAAGCAGCTAGGTGCGAAAAAGGTCATGTCAAAGACGATGAGAGAAAAAAATCTTAGTTTAAACGTGTTGTTGAAAACACACCTTTAATTGCCAGCCCAACCCTTTGGCTCAAGAAGAAAAGCAAAATAGTGCATTTGTGTATTTGCATGATTTGGCTCCTCGATCCTAAAACTGTCACCGTCCTCGGAAGGCATGTGTTAAGGTAAAAGCGAAATGGGCAGCATCCGGCTTTGCAGATCTGGCGTCTAGGTATTAGCAAAAAGGATGTGAGCGCCATTCCACACAGATCTGGAAGGAGAAATGAGTTGTTGGCATAAGCCAAGCGTGACTGATGGCACCTACAACTTTTTAAGAGCCACCCTGAGATGCCATAATGTTGCAGTTAAACGTCACAAACGACTCGGTGTCATTTAGAAACAGGCCAACAGAGACAGGCAGTATATTAGCCCATATTGAAGATTATTGTTTCAAAATAACACTACAGTTCAAAACCTATTTTCACCTCTGGGGATGATCTTTCTGCAGTCTCAGATGTGGAGGATTGCACTGTCTGCCACCTACACCTCAACATTAGTGGTTTAACGATCCTCAGGTTTAATTAGAATGAATAAAAATATTCGAAAACTATTGAATGTATTCACCCATTTCTCATTTTGCATTGATTTCTTACAGAAACAAAGACCATGGGAATGGATCCAGAGCTTGTGTTGTATAAATTCAATAAACTGTGCATTAGCAAGTTGACTCAACAGCAGGAGAAAAGCAGTGCTGATTGTGGAGAGTGAGAGCGAAGAGGAGGGAAGACAATAAGGATAGAGGAATCGTCTCCATCCATCAGTCGTCCCTCAACACTGTCATGTGTCTGTTCAGTGTCAGCTCATGACACCTGCACAGAAAAAAAATAATCTCTCTTCCATGAGACAGACATGGCCTTCATACCAGATCAGGCAAATCACAGTTTCTCCAAGAGAAAAAAAAAAAAAAAAGGCACATGTCATCACTCAATGACACGAGCCAGAAAAATTACGAAATCATGAAACCTTCTACAAAAATCCCTTTCATCTTTCTATGCGCTCTTCTACTGCCTTGTGTTTGTCTCTGTCTTTGTCAGATGCAAACAATAAACCTCAGGGACATGCCACATTTTAGCTGAACACGTCTCATCAGTGGTGATTCAGTGGTGGATATTAAAAGATTTAGAGTGATGTGTTTTTGTTTCAGTCTTAAAAGTTAAGTAAAACCAGAGGCAAAGAAAAAAATAATAGAGAAAGTGAGTCTGACTGCATGTCTGTTTGCTTTAAACCTAGTGCAATCATCGCTGCCTTTGCTGGTATTGTGCCGTGGACAGCTTTACTATCACATTTGCGCGACCTCAGCATGAAAAATAAACATGTCTGCAGAAGCAGCAAGAGATACCCATTGTTTAATGTTTGCGAGACATGAAACTTCCCCCCCAGAGGACCATGGTGGGAGTAAAGTGTAAAACTGTCAATGTTTATCTTTCATGCTGTCACTGTTTCTAATCCTTCTAATTCTATTTATGCTTTTGTGTCAAGTTTGGTCTTATTTAAGTTTCGGAGGGTTAACTGTCCTTTTTATACAACATTTCATGAGGACGTGTAGAGAGGGGACACTTTTGGGGTTTCGCTACTTGGCACTGGTACCATCCCACAGGCTTGCTGCCTCATTCCATCACATCACCCACACAGCGGTGGTGGTAGTTGTGTTCTTGGTGCATTGGCTATATAGGCCCGGTGGCCCCCCTGTCAACACGGTGAGGTTGATCCCTGGGATCACATTATATCTGAGCTGGAAAGATGAACCTGTCCCCAGAGGATGGGAACTGCGGCCCTGTCTTTGTATACTGGCGCACTCGGTCTTTCCACAGTCGCCTTGTTGACTGTAACCTGGTAGGTCCTGTTGCCATTCTTTCTTCCTGTCAGGGGCATCTGCCTCCCTTTGACTCACCAGCAGCGGGGGCGCCTGTGGTATTCTGGTATTAGACTTTTCCATGAATGGCAACGGGACAACCTGGGTTCATGGTTGTGTTCACATTTCTTCACTACTCACTATAGTGGACTATATAGTGCTTTGCCTTTTTGTATAACTGTCCGAATCTACAGTTCCAAAATCCAGTACCCCAGAGATTTCCTTTCTTTCTAAAAACCGATGTGCATCGATTATCACTAGATTGTGGAATATAGACCACAATGCATTGCGTTTGAACAATTTTTCAAGTAGAGAAAAGTTTTCATCTTCAGAACACAGCATATGTAAAATGTTCATATTTACTAGGTTTTTACTTCGGGAAATCACTGATTCATATTTGCTTTAAAAAAAAAGCTGTACGCATTGGGGCCCGAATAGCTTTAAAAATCCAGGGAACTATTTTGTTATTTAGGTGCTAGGGAGTAGGGAGGGAATTTGGACACAGCCATGAACCCTTCTACATTCAGTAACATCATTGCTCATTCCAATAAACACACTCACCTGAACACACCTGCCCGATCGCCTTGGCACAAACACGGACATTTCTATGCGTGCAAAAGTGCCAGATTTATGAAATATGCATGCATTTGGCTGGCAGTGCAGCTATTCACAAAGAGGGAGGTCCCAACTATTAGCACTTCCAACAACCAACTTTTTTTTTCTGTGTTCAGCCTATTTCCCCTTGGCTATCAGTTAGGGGGTGGGAGGTGTGAAAGGGGTGGAGGGTTGTTCGTGGGTCTGGTGGAGGGGGTTTAATTTAATTTTCGTGCTTGTTTTTATATAATTTATTTTGTTTTAGAGTAATTCACTTTGTGTCATGTTTTATATGAAAAGTGTTATATAAATAAAGACCGATTTGATTCTATTTGTGTGGGTACAGGTATACATATATGTGTGAAAAGGCTTGTATGTGCAGTTTGTACTGTTGTCTGTGTGGCTCTGCATAAATATGTGCAGGTTGTGCAAAAAAAAAAAATATACATGCTTATTTAGCGTGTGTCTGTGCGCATTAATGCAGCCGTATTGCTTTACTTTCTAGCACCAGTGCTTCTAGAATGCCTTTCTTTTCGCTGAAAATCCCCCAAAAATAACTATATAGACATTGATAAAAGTTTGAACATTTCTAGACCTCCACACTCACTACTCTAATGAAATACAGATTGATGCTACTTTTGCTTTGCTTTGTTGTTTTGTTCACAGATTCAACAAAAATATATACATTTCAGTTGAAGGGAAAAAGAACTGGTGTAGAGTAAAAACCTTTTATGAATTGCACCATATTCCTCAAGGACGTCTTACAAACATGTTTATGCTGGAAATTATGCAAGTAATCAATTGCTGAATTTTTTTTTTTTTATCCCAGACTTTAGAAATGTGATAAGATGAAAAAGAAAAACCCTGCAGAGCAGATAAAAGACTAATCGGTAGGCGTAAATGACAAGAGAGGTCTTTAAATCATTAGAGATCTTAAGCAATTAACTCATCGCTATTATTAAGCCATAATCACTGATATGAAACGAATGAGTATGTTGTATAAAAGCTCATTGTAAATGCTTGGCTAAATCACATATTGATAATTTATCTCTTGTAATAAAGACAGATTGAGGACTTAATGTGAGAGACGAGGCGACACAAAGGCAGGCTGGCAGGAAGGTGTGGAGAATAAAGCTCAATTATTGATTCCCCCTTATCTGCATGGCACATGTGTCTCCCGTGTGGGAATCAATAACATCTGTTGTGCCTCTGAATGTAATCGTCTAAATGTCACATGCATCTCATTGGTATAATGCTGGAACATGGTGACATTCTGTCTGAGCAAAGGGAGAGACAAAAATGATGTTGGACATCGTGGCAGAGATGGAAGCTTCATCTCGTAACTGGGAGGCAGCATCAATGAGACAGTGGGGGGTGGAGGGATAGCCTTTAAATCAGTGGATCAACTTCAAATGAGCAAATACACAAATGACATGGTGGGCTGTGGTGTGGGGAATGTTTAACACAACAGTAAATATAACTCAATCTGAGGATTCTGACTCAAACCGTATTTTACATACTTAAAAGACTATTCCTAGGCAATAGAAGTATTACAAAAACTCAGAGGACAAAGTTATGGCTGGTTTGTTTGCTAGCTACACAGATCGTAGTTTAGCAATTACCTACCAAATTTTATGATTGATTTCATGCTTTCATACAATTACCGGAATGTAGCCCATTGAGACGACTATTGTTGTAATATTGGGATCTATAAATAAAATTGAATTGAATCTACGAAACTTAAATCACACAAACTGGAAAAAGATGACCAAAAAAAAAAAAAAAAAAGAAGAATTAAAGTCCTTCTCCAAACATCTTTGGATCTATTTTAAAAGCATACCCTGTATGATCTTTTAATTATGATTATGGAAAAAAAAAAAAAAAAAAAAAAAACAACAAAAAAAACCTGTTGATTTCCTGGACAACATTTCTACAGAGAGGCAGTTCATTAAAAATTTGCATATGAATTATGGGCGGGGCCGTGGGTGTGGAGTGAGCCCACCCTCATTTCCCATCCTCCCTTTAATTACAATCTCTCCACCAAGCTTACAGCCCCAATATAACCTTACCGGTGCAACTAAAATGGCAAGAAGTATTGGAGCAATCTATCTGAAAAGTTTTGAGCCAGAAGCCAACTCGGACAATGACAGTTTTGAGGTTCATGGCACCATTCATGGCACCACCAGGGAACTTGTGGCCCACCGACTGTGGTACCTACGCCACGGCTACATGGCTATTTCCATAAGCATTTTTTTTTCTGCTTCTTATTCGCAACTATTTGAATAAAGAAACATTCAATGTCCTCCAAGAAAAATGTGACAAGAACACTTTAAAAACACCTAAAGTATGATTTCCATTGGAGTAGATCTTTAAAGAACCAATGTTGAAATGTAAATGGATTTCAATAATTTCCACTCAACTCAACTCAAACGCCAGTTGCTGAGGCAGATGTGAACTTAGGAGAAGTACTACTAAAGCAAAACAAAATGGTGGTTGGTGTTAGTTAGGAGGATAGGGGGTTAAATGACATTCAATTATTTGCATCCCATAAAGAAAGCAGCCAAAAGCAAAGAAAACATCACAGAAATAAGTTTGAAACACTGTGGATCTTTTTTTGAATTTTTAAAATGTTTTTTCTCAGAGGCATACTTTATTTTTAGAAACAGTCATTAACAGTCAGAGTAATTGATTGAATGCTCTTAAAATAATTCATATCTGCTTCAGAATACACAGGGCACTAATCAATTCCAAGTCGCCAGATGCCTGATGGAACATCATAAATCTCTGTAAAAGACATATAAATCCCTCTGGATGCTCATCACTCCAGAAAGATGTCAGTGCCCTTTGCCCCATCTGTGGACCTCAGAACAAACCCACCAAGGCGGGGGTAATTATCTTATGATAGCCTTTTGCTTCATGAAAGGTTAACTGTCGTCTCCAGAGACCACACACCCTGTGCATCTCTGAGAGATCGACATTAGGACAACAGCATTTTTCAGAAACTCTACTAGAGCCACACAAACAGGTCACACAGCAAAAATGGCAAACACACATCAACCGCCACCTAATACACAACACAGACACACACCAATGCCTTCCAGATGGATGGTGAGTTTGATAATGGTTGAAATGACCAAGCGGATCAGTGAAGTCCATCCTCTTTTTCGACAGTTATGACTTCAATCTCCTCTGAGACCTGAGTCATATTGAAGTCTGGAAATGAACAATCAACGTGGGACGGCAGCAAGCTGCACACGGAGGCCTTGCACACGCAGAGTTTTCTATCACTCAGACGTGATGCAGTGTAGCTGAGGGAAACAGAGTTTAAGGAAACAGTTTCATCTCCTACTCTGAAGGTCCTCTGCTTTTGATTAAAAGGGGAAAAAAAATGGTAGGAAATACAAAATTGGAAGGGATATAAAAAATAAATGTTAAATTTCATTTCCTTTAACAGGGAATTTTCCATGAAAACACTGCTGGGGTATCATTTTGATATTAACTGTATAATGAAGCTCGTCTTTGTTAACACTTAAATCATTACTTTCCTTCAAAATTAGGGTTAAAAAGTGACCTGCAGCAACGTATCATTTTCGCTTTTACAGAGTGAGTTAGCGTTCTTCTCATACTGATTGCAGACATTAAAAAAAAAAAAAAATCAGTATTTTTAAGTGTCTATGGCGCTCACAGAGCAGCTCTCTCAGTATGTCACCATCTGCCTGCTGGAGCATGCAGACTGCTTACATCCTATAACGCAGACTGACACCCTGCTAAAAGTGACTGCTGAACTCACCGCTTTTTGCTTTTTAGCTGTAATTAACACTAAGCTAATTTGATGCCAGGCTTCCAAGTGACAACTTCTAATGAAACACGTTGTGTCTGCTTCTTTTTTGCACTAAGCAGAGTCAAGACAGCCCTATTAAAGCCCCAGACGTTGCTCTCTAATGTCTTAAATGTGCAGCTGTCACTCCTCTCCAGGCTTCCAGTCAGCAGTCAGGTCTCCCCTCAGCTTGTCAGAGCTCATTTGAAACCCTTCAGAAACATTTAAAGTGCTGTGGCTTCAAAGAACATCTTGTACCAGTGGCACCAAAGGCAGCTTTTAGTAATTAAAAAATAGAAAGATGAAGTTCAAAGGGAAATTACAGCGATAGTGTACATTAACAATGAAGTTAAGCCATTTGCGCGGCATGTGGCGTGTAAGTGGGCTAGCAATCGAGACCACCCAGACAAACGTGGGGAATAAAAAACCCTAAAAGCAGCTTCTCCTTCAGAGGCAAAGACAAAAAAAAAAAAACAATCCTCTCCTGCCACATTTCTATCTAAGCCCTCTTTGCTGTGGGCCCGTTTTTTCCTCTAATACTTCCTCTAACAACATAAACAACTTGTCAATTAGCAAACTGCTTGTACAAACATTTACAGCATTGGATTCTCATGAGGCATTGCCGACTGCCACTGTTCTGCCTCCACTCAAGCAAGCGGGAGAAAAAAAAAAAAGTTAAAGTCGATATGAACTTGTGCATGAGAATTAGTTCCGTTTCTCCAATCGGCTTTGCGGATTGGAAGTTCATTAATGAATGAAAAAATTAATCTTCTGATAGAATCTAAAAGATCAGACAGTAAAGTCAAGAGAGGTTTGAATGCGAGCTACTTTAACTTTTTCAGGATACGGAGACAAAAAGTTTAATATCAAGAGGATGACAACAGCTTACTCACCATCAGTGGAGCAGCCAGTGGATCCATCGCTGGAGCAGTACCGCATCTCGATCCTCTGTCGACCCACTTCCAGCATGCTCGGGTCTGGGATGCGGGCTTTGCACGTGTAGCGGAAGCGTTGCTCGTAGTGGCCGCCATTGTCAGAGATATTGACAGGTGTCCAGGGTGTCCATGGCGTGGTCTTTTTGACATCAGGGCATGGCAGGGTGTTGCAAGACTGATACTCCTACAGGATGACATTAAATTAAGGAATAATTTTAAGTTTATATTCACAAATTCGAATCAGAGCAAGACCAGAAATGGACCAGAAAGTCTCATCAGTGCGATACCTAAATCAGGATGACAGAGATTTCTGATACAATTCTGTGCTCAAAACAGTAATTTAAAAAACAAAAAAAGTTTTTTAAAACATTTGTTTTCACTAAGCACCAAATCTTGCATTTTGAAGTTTTCAGTGCTGCACATTGCTGCAGGCCTATTCATAATGTTTCTTGGACACTCAAAAAATTAGACTGTGACCTTAACCCACAAAGAACCCACAGAGGCTGTTGCATTAGCTGACTTTGCATGAAAAAGGGTACAAATGCAAACCCGAAAAATGATGATGGAAGCATTTTACTCTACTGTCCCTCTTTTTGAAGGAAACCAAGTTTAATAACTGTGTTAATGTGTGCGGTAGGAATCCGGTTTGTGGAAAAGCTACTTTTTGTGGAAAAGCGAAATTTGCGATTTACATGAGGAACTAGCACAGGGGTCGGCAACCCATGGCTCTGGAGCCACATGTGGCTCTTTTATCCTTCTGTTGTGGCTCCCAGTGACTTTGGAAATATTAGTATTTATAAAAATTAAATTTTTTTTTAGTTGTTCATTTTTCATGGCATTTTCAAAGGTGCTGCTGTCTCTGTGCCTCTGCCACGTAAAAAACATCTTCCTTGGTGGCTCGTGCTTGTCGGCGAGGGCTGCGGAGCTGATGGCAGGAGGACACCGCGGGGCGGCTTCAATAATTCACTCCGGGTCTGGGATGATTTTCTGCGGGGGCTGGGCGTGTCGCGGAGCGGGGAGCGGCTTCTGGGTACCGTAGAGTTTGCGCCGGTGTTTTGGACTCGCGTGTGCGGTGATGTGTGTTTCAGAGCAGGAGAGCTCGCTGCGTCAGTCGCGATCGTCCGGTCATCTTCGGGGACGTGGGGGAGATTGAAGGGGAAGAGAGTGCTTCTTGAAATTCCACCAGCCAATCAAAATCCTCACCGACCAGTACGGGACTTGATTGACATGCAAAATGGCCAATCGGACATCCTCTGACACATACGTCACTGCAGACGCGAGTTTAAATTCACTCAGCGCAAACTCTGTCATCAGAGCGGCTTTTTCTCCCCGCAGCACATCACGTCCCCGGTAGAAGTCCAGCAACCGGAGTTTATTGAAGCCGCCCCGCGGGTCTCCTCCTGCTATAAGCCCTGCAGTTCTCGCCCGATAAATACGAGCTCATCAAGGAAGCTGCGAGACCTTTATACTCTTGCAGAGTGTGTGTTTGTGCTGAGCGGCGCGCGGGCCACGAGAAAGAAGGGGGGGGGGGGGTGCAGGTGGAGATGGGGGTGTGAGCACGGAGCGGAGGTGTGTGCGTGAAATATATTGTGTGTTCGGAGGACGGAGCACTAAATAAAGAGTAGTCGTCGTTCCCAGAATAACTGTTCTGGAGTCAGTTTTAATCCGCTCTGAAGGTTGAGGGTTCGAACAGGGAAGTGAACCCCGAAGGAGAATTGCCTTCAGCTCTGGAGGAAATCTCCCCTGCGCTTTCTGACCATTATCGGAAAGACAAAAGAAAAAGAGAAGTCATCGCAACGAAAGGTTCAAAAATACGGAGCGAGCAGCACCAAATGCCTCATAATATGCCATGATGCTCCCCGCATTGCACTGTTTACAGCAGAGCATGAATACGATGGTTGCTGCTTTCTGTCTTTGTAATAAAACGTCTCATCTGTTAATACATAAGTATCTTTATGTAAACTCACTGTGTAGTTTTTAATCATCAGTACATAAACAATAATATTCAAATAAACATGTAACTAATAAACATGACGATGAAAAGAAAGAAGTACTTTTATTTTTTTATCTTTTCTGGCCCCGCGATCTACACTCATGTCCTTGAAAATCGATCGCGATCGACGTAATGAGCACCCTTGATATAATATATACATGCATAATATATATAATGATGTCAAAATGGGTTGTGGCTCCGAGTGCTTTTTTTTTCATTAGGGGCGGTCCCAAATGGCTCTTTGAGTAAAAAAGGTTGCCGACCCCTGAACTAGCACTACTCGAGAAATCCATCCTGAAAAGGCCTAGCAGTGACCTCCACCATCCCACAAGAACACCCCTTCTTTCTTCTTGCTTCTGTCTTTTGAAAGGTGAATGTTATGCTACAATCACACCGGCCTCCGAAACCTGCATTCAAGTGACCAATTCCAATGAAAAGTCTATGTAAACGCAACTTTCGTGCTTCTGCGTTCACAAATACTGTGTTAATGCATCACTACTATGGTTTTTAAGTCATTATCAGACTCTACATACGCGGCCATTGAACAGATGTTGAAATGTAAACCGGTAAACTTTGACCAACCAGGGACTTTGAGTTGAAAGTGATGATATAGTGATGTAGCGTCATTTTCAATTCACAGAAATGCCAACCATTTGAAAATTGATCATGAAAGAGGAATTAACAATTGTGTCTTGTGCCCAGCTGGAATTCTATGACACCAAGTCTTTCATGTATCAGAATAGAGCTGTGAAAGACAAAGGCCTGGAGGAAGATTCACAAGATTTGCACCGCTTTGACATTTCGCACCAAGCCTCTTTCGACTGTGACGGGAAGTGACAGTCCAGTGAGGATTCCATATGCTAAAAGCATCACATGCCTGGTGTGTACGTATCAAATAGTTCCTTGTCATGCTTATTTACCCTTGATAAAAAATGTTGCACATGTATGCCTGTAAGCAGATTTTTCCAATATGCAGGTTTGCTTCAGAAACCCGGTTACTTAAGAATAAATGCATTTATTGAGGAAAAAAAAAGGCAACGTTTTAAAAGAAAGAGGCAAAGAAATTGGTAACTGTGATTCCTACCAACTTCAAGTAGATTTGCGAGCCCGGCAGTAAAAATGAGTAACACAGCTCTGAGGCTCCACTATTATAAGTCGTGAAGCCTATTCTGGAGTAAAGCTAGTATATATATTAACTCACATTCACTCAGCCAATATCCCACTTCTTCTATGGATTATATGATAAAGGATCATAATAAGTGGGTAAATGGAAGTCTAACACCTTCAATGTCAGGTTTAAAAAAGCCAAACTCGTCTTCAGTAAATGACACAGCTAAAAGGAAGATGGCAAACACTTTCTTTACCGCTTGTTTTTTTTTTTTTTTTTTAATGCTGCATAAAATTTGAGCGCCTGCCAGACCTTGACAAAATAAGATAAAAGCTCTCCTCGGCACATTCATCAGCCTGTCACATGGGATAGTGGGACAGGTCAGCTGAGGAGAGCTGCCATACACATTATTCACCAATTTTCGCCATCGTTTCCCATGTTTTTTTTATCCCCTACTTTGCATCTATCTTTATGATTGTTTGCCCTGTTGTAACGCCCCATAGCTGGCCTCACACTTGGCTGCTTTTAGCATCTGTAACGGTTTTGTCTGTCTGCTTTCTGTCTCCTCCTCTTCTACCTGGGGTACCAAGGTTAAAAACGGGGAGAGGATTTAGATTCTGTTAGGGCCCCCTTGATGAATGAGGGAGTGTCACCTCCTTCCTGCTTCCTGACTCTACCTCCATCTAGAGCAGTAATCATCCCAAAACATTAATATTTAACACTGTCTGGCATCACAGACCAGAGCACATAGTCTGTGATTATCAGTCAATACTAAAAAGAAAAAAAAACAAAAAAACAAAACAACTTTTTAGGTTCCTGTTATCTCCAAGTGTCAAAAAGCAACACATGGCAGGAACCAGGCAAAAAAAAAGGCAAATGATCTGTGGGTGTTTGTTGTGCGAGTTGTTGATGGTGGCCAAATACAGTAAATATTTAATGAAGCTTGTCTGGTAAGCAGTGACGTGCGCTGAGGTTAATGGCTGGTGAGGCACTGACGTCATCAGTCATATTTACAAACATATGAACCATACTGAGTAACTTATTCACCATTTGATTGACAACAGTTAACGTGTTTTGTTTAAAATATCATTTCAACATGTTTTTTTTTCCATATACAGTGATCCCTTGCTATAACACAGTTTACTTTTCACGGTTTCGGTACTTCACGGATTTGCATCGTGCATTGTGTTCTGCATTCTGATTGGCTAAAAAATCACTCCGCTTCTTCTCTACCTGTGCGTCAATAACGTTGCAGTTTAATATGTGCACGTACGTAAAACAGCAAATTCTCTTGATGGTGGCATGTCAGTGTATAAGGATCTTTTTGCAAAGCAGAAAAAAGAGCGACAACAACTGCCTATCACTGTGTTCTTCTCCCGAACAAACACAGCTGCACCGCGGGCTTCAAAAGGAGAAAACACTGCAGAGGGGAGTCAGGATGCAGCGGCTGCAACACCTGAGTCACTATTTGTCCCAATGTACTTTGTATTTTTTTCATAATAATTTTACATTTTCTCCCGTTTCATCTAATCACTCGGGTCGCGGTGGGCGGGGCTAATCTCCGCGATTTCAAGCCTTCTGCTCACATTGATTATTAAAATTATTATTTGACAGTACAGTACAGAAGTTATTTGTCTAAAAAACGTTTCTAAAGCAACAAACGTTATTATCGTCTTACCTTTACTTGTAAATAAAGTCCATACGCCGATCCTTCTGAAGAAAATGACTTGCCGCTTGTTATCACTTCTTCTATTATTTTTAGCGTCATAATCTCAGGGCTCACCAGCGCCCCCTAACATGAGGCACGAGAACTTCTGGCCTCACCCAGCGGCTTTTTGGCCGGCGTTTAGCGCTCAGCACAAGAAACACGTCCCTCACATACAGTTATTTATAAAAACAAACACTGTACATCATATACATCTGCTAAATTATGTAAACTCAGCTCATATAGTACAAGTGATTGAACCGACATACAGAGAGACAGCAGTACCGTCTGACTGCATGGGTATTGCGCAATCCAAGGTGAGGCCCAGCGGGCTGGTGCCTCATCGCACTTCGCTTCTTAGTATCTGAACGGCAAATGCGGAAATTCAGCGATTTTGAAAAGAAAAAACAACCAAAAATGGTACATTTAAATGGAAAATGACTGCAAAGCACAAATTACTGATTAAATATAATAAATGAATTTACTTTTTCTCTTTTCTTCCCATAATGACAGGTGAGGCACAGCCTCACCTGCCTCCCCTGACTGCACGTCACTGCTGGTAAGCGTTTCTCCCTCCACTCTCTGAGGATTAGCATTGATGCAGAAGGCTGAGGAGATAATTACTGGGTTTAAAGCTAAACCTCATTCATGGTCTCTGAAGGAATTCACATCAACTATGGCTCAAGCATGCGCAGCTTACAAGGTGATAAGCATTTACTATGTGATGCTCTGTAATAAAAACATCCCCGTGACACAAACCGACTACGATACTGCCTTTATTTGCATGTCCAGGTTTTATCCTAACTGGAGGCCTTAACTCTTAAAATGAACGGCCTCGTAGAAAAGCCCAATCAAAGCTGTAGATCCTTGACTTAGGAGCTGAATCTCAGCATTAGTTCCCAGGATAAATTAGACCAATCTTGAGTTGATTAAAGAGATTACTTATTTTTGTCAAGTTTCTTTAGTTCTTTAAAATAAAATAAAAAACCCTCTGGAATCAAGCAGTCTAACATCGTACTTTAAGATTAAGAGTTTGAATAATAAAAGCATCACATGTTAAAGAGTAGATCTGTGGATAAATTATTTGGGAAATTTTCCACACATCTGTGAAATCAAGTTAAAGAAGATAAAACAGGTCATTTTAATTCAAGCCTCTGGAGTCATTAAAAAAAAAAAAAAAAAAAAACCTTTGGATTTAGCTTAAGTTCTGCTGGGCTTTTGTTCCGTTTTCCTTTTTTTAATTCACCAGTTTCTTCCACTCAGATAAATGTCCATTTCTTGCAGCATCCTGTCCATTACTTTCCATTAAAGATGGATTCACTTCATTGTCAGTTTCACTTAAGTCAAAAGATCGTATATAATTTGTAAATAATTAAAAAATAAAATAAAAATATCCTGTGCTTTTGCCTTATTTACCATGTCACCTAATGCATAACCACCATGGTTAAAATCCTGGAATCTTCATGGATTTTTAATCTTAAGTCTTTTTTTTGTTTTTGTTTTTTCTGCTGCGATTTATGTAAAGTATACCTTGAAGTGCAGATAACTTAAGGTTTATGTGACACAAAAAAAGCACATGCTAACTGCTTATATTTGACATTGTGTCAACTGTCATTAGGTTAGAAAATCTTTCCTCTCAGAAGAAATTCCCAAGGTAGCTGTGCATGCATTGGGATTTTTAGAAAGGTAGCTTTTCAAATGAAACATTTAAAAGCTTGGGTTAGCAACCTAAAATACAAAAGTGTTGGGAGTAACTTGGGCATGAGGTGGTTTGGCAGACATTTAATTCGATAAAAGAACTGAAAAGAAAAACAAACTTGAATCTAAATATAACCAGAAAGAATACTCTGAAAAACCAGAAAAACCCCAAAACAAAAATAAATCTGAAAAACGACTGAAGCAAAGACAACAGGATCAAAACAGGACATACCTAAACCTGAACTCTTAAAAAGACTGAGGGATGATTAACTCACAGAAATCAGCTGTGATGGTTAAAAATTAAAACCTGGTGTGAAAATGGAGAAAGCACATGAACAAGAACCAAACCACTAAACATAAGCTGCACCTAAAACCTGACTCACAAAAAAAAAAGACACACACAAATAAATAAATAAATAAATAAATAAGTACATCAATACATTCATAAATATATAAAGCCAAACGAACAAAACAAGGAATTTGTAGAAAGCTTCACAGAATTCAAACATTTACAAAATTGTTCTCTTTTAACATTTTATTTACTTTAGACACCAAATGAAGATTGAAAAAGACTAATAAATGGACAAATAACTAAGTGGACGGCATAGTATGTAAAGAAAGCCACAACAGAAACTACAATATTGGACTGACAGAATCTGCTATTGACATGAGAACCCCATAAAAACCAACAATCTGGTATGAGGTGTTATTTAAAAAGAAAATGATGGGAAATTTCATACAACTCAAAAAAGTAAATGTGGCTTGACAATAAAGCGTTCCACTTTTTTCTTTGTTTCCATTAACATATGTCACTAATAATGTTGAAAAACAAAAAAACAAAAAAAACAAGCAGGGGTATATTTTTGTCTTTTTTTTGTCCTAAAAGCATCCCGGTAGTACCTTTTATCTCACCACTTTGGGTACATTAATGCATGTATTTAAGATTGTTTATTAATGTCCTGGCAAGGCCAATTAAAAAAAAGTATTTACACCATTTCCATTCAATATTTCAAACATGTATACGTCTCTTAGTCCTTGATTCAGGACTTATTCTCTTAAATTCATATTTTAAAGTAATCCTGGCATCAAGCAGCATTCATAATGCCAGGATGGAGGTCTGCTGGTGGTATCCTTTATTACCTTCTGTACTCCTTTAGGTCTATAAGAAGGTAAAAGCTATGGACTCCTAACGTCAATTTTATTTCAGATCCTAACGTTAAAGGGTGCCAGAAACTTTATTGTTTTAGACTGCAGTGAAACCCGTCAGTATTATATTAGCCCGACAATAAAGAGCATCATCCTAATGCTTTAGTGTTCCTAACAGTGCTTCAAATATAGCAGGAGGAGGAGGAAAAATAAAAACCAGAACAAACCCATAAACACATGACTCACTTCATATACCAGCGCAGTGAGCAGGTCATACCAAGCATTCATTTGATGCTAATCCTTGTAGCTTGTAAATAAACTGATGTTTGAAGGAATGCTATGTGGTCTAAAAGTGCCAAGCACATAAATTGTAACTATAACACTGACAAAAACTAGAATATACTTCCTTTTTTTTCTCTCTCTTCTTGTTTTATTCCACTCCGCCTCATTCACATCTGAATTTCAGAGTAATTAGGCAAAAGCAAAAAACATTGTGGAAAGCAGTTGACTGTGACAGGTGGAAAACAAAACTGGCTTCAATTAGTTAGCTGATTTTGACTCGCACTTGCACCCCTCTGCTGTGCGCTACGGGAAAATGGAAAGCAGCCATTTGACGCAGTGAAGCACCTTTAACGGGCAGCTGCTCAGACACCGGCGGCTCTGTAATGGATTTTTGGCTGAAGCTCTGGAAAGCTTCGAGAACGCTTGATATCATCTTTGCCGCCTCACAAAACAACAAGCAGCTTGGACGGCCAAAATACGAGTGGTGGCTGCGCTGTTTGTTTGTATGTACGAATAGAAACTTCAGTATGAGTGAAAATGTTGGACTTTAGGCTGCCACCTGCTCCTCTGTGTGCATGA
Organism: Oryzias curvinotus; assembly: GCA_023969325.1. Classification (NCBI taxonomy): domain Eukaryota; kingdom Metazoa; phylum Chordata; class Actinopteri; order Beloniformes; family Adrianichthyidae; genus Oryzias; species Oryzias curvinotus. The sequence continues at coordinate 18,107,072 of CM043725.1, forward strand.
TAATATAATTATAATATATTCACGCATGGCTGAGTTATGGATTCAGGCAGCGCTGGTCTCATTCTGTCTTCAATCCACAAAACTTTCTACTTATTTGTTTGGGTGTCATAAACTGTGGAAAATACAAGTTAGGATAAAAAAAAGTAGGAACAACAAGCACAGAAAAAAGTCTGTTCCCTCAGGCGATCTCCATTTTTACAAGGAATAATGTATGAATGGGGAACAGAGAAGGAAATAAATCAAATGTATTTACCTCTATATGTATGAGTGTTTGGACAAAAAGGGCCTCTGTGGTGGCTGACCAGCTAAGAGAGGTGAATAATAAGAAGCTGCAGCTCCTGAGCCCCCAACCATCATTACACCTATTATACCTCTTATTATGCTTGAAGGGGTGAGAACATGCAAGCAAGCGAGAAAGGGAAAACTTTATTTATACTCCAGCAGTCTGAAATTGGTCAAGATGTGTGAGATCCAGCAACTTCCTTCTTTATCTGTTAGAGGGTGTAACGGTTCAATGATTTATATTTCTACAATCCAACCAGATCGATCTGTCTGAGCTAAGCTGTTAATTAAATCAAATCAACCTACACCAATAAAACATTTCAAAATGAAATAAATCGACTATTAGAAAATACCATTTAGATTGTGGGACAGTAGGTTTATTTTACTATAACATACAAATAATCAAATTCTTGTTTACGTGTTTGTTTGTTTGTTCATACATTTAATTTTCACCTAATTATTTTGTAAGAAATACATGGAATCTGGAAAACTTCCCCTGCAACTTCACTTTCCTCTTTGGTTAAAGATGTCCTGGGTTGATTTTAGATGTGTGATTTAGATTGATCAAAATAAACCAATATTGACTATGAATCGTATCTTCAACCAAAGATTATGATATAAATGGAATTGTTGTTAAAATGAATCGTTACACCCTTATTATCTATTATGGTCAAACCCACAAATGAAGGCCGGGGTTCTTCTTGTCTCAGTGACACATCAGTTCAGTTATTGGCGCTGACCAAACACGCTTAGTCAAACGGCGGTTCTTCCGTCTCCCTGAGCCTCTGCATCGGTCCCGCTTCCTAATAAAGCCTGTTGCTGGCCAAGAGCAGGTTTCACACCGCAGCAGTGACTAATGCTGAACAATACAAAAAAACACAAGTGGCTTCCACACATCAGACTGCCATCACAAATATCAAGTCTTCTACTTTCTTTTCACATCCTAGCGGCACCACTGAGCTCCTCGCAGGTAAAAAGAAGAGCGCTCAGTTTCATTAAGCTGCTCATGGATCGTCAGCGCTGCGTGGCCTAAATCTGACTTTTCAACTCAGAGATGAAGGTTCAGCTGAGCAGAATAGTTTCTTTTGATCCTGGGATATTGGAGATATTTGATGTACTTTACTGTACACAGTAGGAAGCACCAAAGTGAGATTTTACATTTAAACCCAGAAGCAGAGTTCTTTCATCTAATAGAACTAGAAATTAAAGAGGATCCTGGTATGTCATTTGCAGTGATATTCTGAAGATATGGCTAAAACGTTCAGCTAACACACATGGACAGCTATGAGGAGTCAAAGTTTAAAAAAACACTTTTAAACTTTTAAACTTGCAAAACATTTGGCTAAATCTATTATTTTATAAGAGATAAAATCTCACATTTGAAACCTTTGAGAAATTGAAAGCCCCACTTTTATAAAAATCACGTTTTTGGTGTTTTTAACATGTTCTCGTGGCATTTTTCTGATGATGGAGGACATTTATGAAGAAAATTAAACGTAAAATGGCTTTTCTGAGTATTTTTTTATTTAAATTGTTGAGAACTAGGAGCAAATTAAACATTGGTATTTAAAAGAGGGCTACTGTGTTCTGTAGTAAATACACTGGGCAGGTCACAGGCTGCCTGCTCCACTCCATTCTGATGCATATACTTGTAGAAGACTGGATACATATAAGTCTTGGTTTTCCTCGTCTGAGCAGGCATCTCGCTAAAACTGTATGCCTGGTTAGCTCAGATATTGCCTGCTATTTTTGTTACACTAGTAATCTTAGGTTGTAGTGTGACAGGCTGTAAGCTAGCGAGAGAGCATGTAAACAAAGAGCTCTCAGCAACTTTGAGGGGAAACGGAAGTGGGGTTGCTCCAGCCAACTCAGGGGCATTTTTAATGAACTACTGCCACTCTGTAGAAACTATGTCCTAGAAAATGACACATAAAATTTTTTTGGGCTGAACCAGAATTGAAAGACCATTGGAAAAGCTTTGAAAATAGATCACATGATGGCTGGAGTAGGTCTTTTAGGATGTAACCATACATTTCAATATCTGGTTGGACCCACTGAATCTTTCCAAAAGCAAAAAAAAATCTGTCTTTCCCATGTTCTGAAAGACTCAGAACTTATCGACTGAATAAAGGTGTAATTTCACCTAGATACAACAAAATAGAAGCCTTTTTTCAATAGAAGAGGAAGCTGCACCTCTGGTTTAAGTCTTTCCTCTTTAGAAGTTACACATAAATCTTAAAGTCATACTCAAAACAACAAGTTATATGACAAATCTGTGTTTTATGTTTATCAATTCTGATCCTGTTTAAAAAAGTAGTCTCATTGATTTTGGTTTAGAATCAGCCCATTTTGTTTCATTTTACACACATATTTCCTTATATTTTTATCCCTTCACTTCCGCCAACCAGAAATCCTTCAGGCCCACAAATTGTATCCCCAACACAGGTCGCCTAGGCATGGTATGGCATGCTAAATCCCTTTCCTCTTTAAAAATTAAGCAAGCTTGTGAGACAGGCAGCATAGAAATTCAACTGTTTAACAAACACACCCAAAAAGTTTTACCATGGAAATGCAGAAAAACAGCTCTCTAACTCATCGTTTCCATGAAATTTTGATGAAACTGCGGCAATGTAGAAACACAGATTTCTCATGAAACACATTAGACTCAATGCACCTTTAAAAATGTGGAAGGTTGGAGCTGAGAATTGGTTTTGACTAGCACAACAATGCAATATTAAAGTCAAACTTTCGACAGAGAATCGGACAAAAACCTGTAAGCCTAAGTTTTGTAAAACTAAGAAATGGGAGGTTATAAAATCACAAAAAAATATGAGTCATACTATATTTTTATGGGAATGCTAAAAAGCTACCACTTATGTATTTAGGTTTAAGCAATTTAATTCTTTCATTGCAAGGGACCATACCGTGGATTAAGATGTTCAATTCAAATTTTCCCATTTGTTTCTCTCCCATGCAGTCATTTGCGTTTAAATTTTATTTCTTATTTGTTCGACTTAAAGTCTTTTTTGATGAAAAGTTTTCAGGGGCAGTATTCTAAGTCAACTCTTTTCTTTCCACTTTTTAATAATAATCGTCAGTCCAGAATACGAAGAAATCAGTAAGAACCCACTGCTTCTGAGTTAGAAAAAGCAAATAGTTGAGGCAACCTTGAGATAACCTGAATGCATCTAAGCATTTAAGGTAGTCCAACAAATCACAATCTTCAAATGCCAAAGCGTCTCAGTCATCAGACTAGAAAAGACAGGGTCAAATTCTGAAGTGATGTACAAGGTTTAACGGCTTAGACATAGAATTTTATTTGTTTGATCAGATACAAATTTATAGGAAGTACCTCAAACATGAAGAGAAGATGCAAAAGGAAGAAACGTAGAACTTTGTAGACTTTGTAGACACCAGACAGGTGTAAGGACCTGCAATCTTTAGGGTAAACATAAAGACTACTGAGTGTTTTCACCCCTGATCTTCACAGATTCAGTCCAATTAGGCCTTTATGGCCCTTTTTACTTTTTATTTTGCACATTTTTTTGTAAATATGATCACATCTTTTTTTTTATTACCAAACAGAATTACAAGAAATTGTTTACAAAAAGGTAAATGTGGAGGTCGGCATCAATAGTGCAACCGTCCTAAGCCTTTTGTTATCCTTTTGTAAAAGTTTATACAATTTTTGAGAGGTGGGATGATTTCTTTACTATGAGTGTTTTAATGAAGTAGTTACAATGGTTTAGAAAATGATTTTTTATTGGTTTGTTTAATATTTCTTTTTTGTATTTCACTTAAAATTGTAATTTTTTTGGGTAGGTTTTACTTTTTTTTAATTTGCAGCCAAGAAAGTGAAAAATGTTCTTCTTAAGAATGTGAGTTTTTTTTTCTTTTTTATATCTCTCAATAATAGCATGAACAAAAAACAAGAGAAAAGTCTCCACCTGGACTTTTTACAGAAATATCCTCTCTGAAAGATTTAGCCAAAAAAAGGGGAATGGGTCAGAAGTCAAACTGCAGAAGAAGGAAATTTAAGAGCATCAAATAGGCTGCTTAGTATTTTACACACAAGTATTTTAGAGGTGAGGCTTTAGCCCACTCTACCTCCTGCAGCTCTGAACAGAGCTGTGAAGGCAAGCTTTAGCAGAAAGCCATGCTACTGTAATCCTTTGGTATTTTGACCAAAGTGTATGGCAGGCATTTCATTGAGATTTAGGAAAATTGCATCACCTTGGAAAATGAAAGCATTATACTTCTCCTTTGAGGCCGTTTCATGCAAATGAATCTGTTAAGAGATTTTCCTCCTTTCTAATTAGGCGTGTAGCAGCATTTTGTTTTCATGGAGGCCTGGCTGCATATCGAGGGGTGTCACCTTTGTTTTGAAAGACTGAAATCCCTGCAGACTTGTCTTCAGCTGCTCTATAGATGGCTGTGATGTGAGTTCCTGTGGAGGAGGTATAAGCAGCTGATTTACAGCACGCTGAGAGCGCATCCGCCGTGTTACAGAGGAGTTTCTCTTCTGCCAACTTTTCAGAAAAGCTTTAAAAAAAAAGTTAAGAAAAGTTAGTTTGTACAGTTCTCCACTTGACATCTTTTTTTTTTTTCCTTAAAAACACAGAGCAGATGCCGGCTCATTTCTGTTCATTAGTGCCTGGAGTTGACCACAGGTGGCTGAGATGGTATCAATCTATGAAGGTAAACAAGGATGCACAAATGAACCAATCACACTGTTGTCTGAGATGTTCACTGTCTTTCTGTTTTCAGATCTCAGTAGGATATCTTGTCGAAAAAAATTAGCTGTGATGATGAGTTGCATTGTGCGCGTGTGTGAAACGTGCACACGTCAGGTACAAGAAAATAGACCAATGGCAAGCAAACGTTAACTTAAATTATTAAATTACATTTTTGTTTATAATATTTTGATTATTAATGATTTGTGCAAACTATAAATATAATATTTGTTTTATTTGGACTCACTGGCCTTAATTCTTTACCTGTTTAAGTGCTATAAAGTGATTACAGTACATCAGCAGCTGCTCCATTTAGCACCTCATCAGACTCTCACATGAAAGGTAGCAAATGTTTCCCTGATCAGCGCAAATGTGCAGCTATGAAGCGAGTTAACCAAGCTGTCCAAATAAAAGTCCTCTCTGGCAAAGAGGTGCTTGTGAAGTCTGCGCGCAATTACAGCTCTGCTGGCTCAGACAGACCCAATTAAGTGCATATCACAATGTTCCTAGAGAAGGAGTTCATGAGAAAACAAAACAGAGAAAAAAAAGATACGTGAAAGTTCAGGACCGAAAAAAACATACAAAACCTTTTGATGAAGTGGACAGCAGGAGTGTTGAGTTAACTTGAGACCCTTTTAACTGACCTTTCCTGATGACCTGGCTCCAGAATGTGCCATATGACCTTCTCTGCCACTAAATAAAAACCAGCTTTAATGGCTCCAGCTAACAGGGCACGGGCGCCTCTTCACGCTGAAGATACATCAAACGTGTCGACAGTCCGAGAGGGGATTTCCTTTTTGGGAGCGGCAGGGAAAAGACGACGGAATTCCCTCTTTTTTGCCAGCGCTCATATCCTTTTTTGAACAAAGTTGCTAAAAATGAATGAGGCAAGATGCCAGAGTGATGCAGCAGAAAAGCTGATGATGCTTCAACTGCGTGAGATGAAGATTTCTGATAAATGCAGCACATGACCAGCCCTATTTAGTGTGGATTTAGTTTGGATTTGATGATGACAGGCTCCATTATAAATGGCTTGTCTGCTCACCTGTGGGTTCTGCAGGGAATTCAAAATGACTTGAGATACAAATTTGCGGAATGAATCCTACATTTTACTTATACATCCACTTTTAGTTCAGATAAATGCATTATTCAGATTTTAAAGAATAACTTAAATACTTATATATCATTCAGCATCACCTGATCCTATTGTATTTTTAAAAAGACATATTTTTACACCAAAATGGTTCGATTTCAGCCTAATCCCTTATAAAAACAAAAAAATCTCCACTCAGAACTCTGAAGAAGATCCACAAAAAGACAAAAATACACTTCAAGGATCCCGTACATCCACAAGGCCCTGACCCATATTCTTTAATCCAATTCCAAGAGGGACGTGAGAAGCTATCCTAATCATTCTCTCTCAGTCTTACCCGGACTGTGGATGAGGGAGCGAATGTGTGTATGAAAATAGCAGCAGAAATAACACACAAGTGTCACAGCGCTCTATCATCAAGCCTTGTATTCCAACACTCGCTTGCATCAGCTGTGCTTTATTGCATAAAATAAGGCTATTCAACGCAGACTGATGACTTCACCACATGCCCGTAAGTGTGTGTGGGGCATTAAATAGGTCTTGGTAATAACTCTGAAGCCCGTGCATAAATATAGCCAGGGGATTTGGTCATGTTAGATGTTCCAGTTTCATCACCAGTGAGTGATCATCACACCAGGTGGTTTCAGAGGAGTTCCTCGATATTGAATAGCCAGAAAGAACGACGGATGATGGATGAGGCAGCTTCATGCGTGACATACCTGACCACAGCCTGGACAGTCGTTGCCATTCTCACAGGTTCTGCGTCGTGACTGGATGCCTCCCCCACAAGGAACATTGCAGCGATCCCACGCCGACCAGGCTGACCAGTAAACGTGCGGTGGGCAGGGCAGGTGTTCGTTACAATACCTGTGTGGAGAAGGGGGAAATGCCCACAGAGTGAGTATGGGACTTGATTTCAGCTGGCACAGTGAGTCAGGACTGGCTGCATAGAAAACTGAAAATGTTTCTAAAGGTAAACCAAAAGGGAAAAGTCTTTAAAGAGTTCATGTTTGAGTCTTGAATTCTAAACAGCCACTGTCCCATTATGGCTAAACGCACATTTTCCCCCTTAATCACTCTTGACAATCAAGTTTAAATGTTCTCTTCCTTGTCCTACTACATTAGATATGTGAAGTGATCCATGATTCTCCACCTTCACCTCCACCTTTAAGTCTTCTTCACTGAAACCAATGTAAACTCTGGAAAGAATCCGTCTCCTCAAAAACAGTCTTATGCTGCAGTCGCACCGAATGTGATCCGCATGGCAAATTTGCATCTGCCACCTATCTTTAAACACACGGCTACTTTGCTGCTGGATGCTTGACCAAAATTGTGTTCATAAATCTGACACTACCGCCGTGTGTGGGAGGAGTTACTGTTAAAGGTTTTTAGCCTCACTGCAACATGGACGCATTGGCTATATATCTGTAGATCTCATATACAATGGAAGACATGGATGATGTGGAGAGATCAGGTTAATTTATTTTGAAGAGCTCTACAAAAGAGTCAGTAATCACTTCTCCATGTCTGGGTTCATGAGCTCATTCAGAGATTCTCCCGGTACGGTGAGCTGCATCTCAATGACGGACACTTTTAGCGATACTTCATCAAACTTTGAACCAGTTTGATGACTTGCTGTCCTGCATTAGTCTGAGGAGGGGAACAAAATTGGGGACCTTTTTGTTTGTTACAAATAAAAAAATTTGTATCATGAAGTTCAAGAGAATGATCAGATTCTCCTCCTGTTCCTGTTGGTTTTGGACTCCACTTGCTGATAACATCAAAAATGCTGAGTTGCTGATTAGTTGACCTAATATGAATCCTTTAGCAAAGTTCAGACATTTGAGGCCATGCTGCCAATAATTGGCGCTTTGCTGCCAGACTGCTGCCTAATTTTCAAATTGCACTGCTGGACCTCTGATTGTGTTGGTACATTGACTTAATATTGAAACTGCCGCACAAATTGCATTTGGTGTGAACAGAATACTCTGCATTTTTCCTTCTCAAGTTGTAAATAAATAAGTCAGCAATTCATGTCCACTTGATTTGTGATGCAAGACGAATACCAAACCGAACGAGCTAAAAGACTGGAGAATGCGAAAGTACCCTAGAATTCTCAGTGCACCTTGAAAATAGTATGGAGGGACGCTGAGATGAACAGACATACTAAGCACTGGACCCTTTTGTATGGAATAGTTAATCTAAATCAATAAAGAAGCAGTTTTGTGCAAGTTTCTGCTAAAAAAATATGGTTTAAAAGTGGGCAAAAAATGGCTAGCCAGCAGCCCGGTGGACAGCACTGAGTCCTCGCTTAAGCCAATGTGAGCAAACACAGGTAGGGCCACCATCGAAGCTGCAGACAAACCTATTTGGGGTCCACATTTTCTGCCCACTTTTAAACCATATGGGGCCCACTTGGCCTTGCTCACTAAGGCATCAGTATAATTTTATTATGGTTTTACAGCCTTAATGTTGAACTCAGGTTCGCAAAGGTTTGCTATTACCAACCAGCATAAATAGTAAAAAAAAAAAAAAAAATGAAATGTGATTTACAGAAAAAAGAAAAGAAACACACATCAGTTTAGAAACAGATTGAAGAAGGAAAGAAATGAAAAAATAGAATTTTAACCACTCAAAATTCTTCTATGTAATAAAAGAAATAACATTTTCTGATTGTGTTTGTACCCCACTTGTTTGTGGAGATTACTGTTGTCAAAACTAAACCAGCACTGTTGGTGTTTGTTTGTCTCCCTCCTGCAGTCTCAACAATCTCTTTTATAACAAAGTGTTGGTGTAATTGTATTATTTATGAGATTTGTGTGATTGTATGCCGTGAGGATATTTGAGACTTCAAAACCTGAGAGAATAACTGCAATAAACACAAAAAAGCATAAAAATAACCCTGACAAGTAAAAACAACTGTTTGGTAGATTATTTCTGTTAAAATGTGGCTTCTTTGCAGAAAAAGTGTACAGTTGGACTGGAAAGACCCAGTTTACGGGCCTTTTAAGTGGAGCCACGTTTGCAAGGAGGATGGATTCGGATGAGCAACAAATCTAAAAAAGGGGGGATTTGCTCCCATGCAAAATGTCACAACTGTTAGTCAGCTGTGAACCATGTCAATGTGGAGTTTAGCACAGCCACAGAGGGGAGGTTCTTGAATGACAAGTGATGCTGTCAGTCGTGTGGAGTGAAGCCGTCCTGACAGAGACATCATTAGTGGCAGATCCATTGTGATATTTAAGCCTAAAGAGTTCATGCAGTAGATGTTACACTAAGAAAATTACTATGAAAGTTAACAACTTCAATAAACCTCCTTTTTTTTGGTTTGTCTGTTAAAGCTGCAGTTTCTTCTGACAGAGGACTAAATTTAGATGTACAGGGCGGAGAAGACATCACCAAGCTGCTAAAACCTTGCCACTGAGCAGGAACAACTACAAAGACATCAGACCGCAGGGGCAAAATATCAAAAAAGAGGAAAAAAAAAAAGGTTTTAATACTTGACTCCAACTTTTACCGACTCAGTTTGCTCCTTTGATGTGGCCTTGGAAGCAGACATTTTACTGTCTCGACATCTGAGCGCGTGGCGGCACCAGTGGTTGAGGTGACGGGCAACTATCTGTCCCCATGCAGCCAAAAAGTACAGCTAAGAAAGTTGCTTCTCAAATCCTGATGAATAGGCGTATGCAGCTTGCATAATTCATTGACACAGCCAATTAAAACCGCCACAAAGACGCATGCCTCATCTCTAATTACATTGTTTAACGAGAAAATAACTGCTCTGTCTAAAAAAAACTTGAATTACTCATTCTAGAATAACTACAGACAACTGCTAGGCTTTCTTGGGTCGTTTAGATGCCACAAAACTGTTTTCAGTGCAATTTTGTCATTTCTTAGCACATTTCTGCTTTTTTAAAGTCTTCAAATAACTTTAAATTTACCCCCCCCCCCTTCAGCTGCATATTTTTGTTGTGCTTTTACAAAAATATTCTTCCATTGTTCACGGCAAATCAAAGCCTACTTTCTGCGCGCCCTAGAAGTACAGTGGAAATCCTCAGAGCGCCGTGTTTCTTTCTACTTTTTACTAATCTGTATGCTGGTTGTGAGGAGGAGGAGTGTGGAGAAGCGAGGGCAAGTGCTGTTTACAATCTCGCACACGCCTGAAAGAAGGAACAGCACATCAACTTTCAATGCGGCTTGAATATGGAGAATATCTCCCTGCTGCACCAGACACAATAAATAAATAAAAAAAAAACATCTGCAATCAATGCGGTGGAGATTATTTCAAGCTTCAAACTTATAATCACGCACACTCCAGTCGGAAGAGGCGAGTGGCTCTGCTGCAGCCTATCTTATCCTTTTCTCTCTAAAGTACACAAAGCTGATAAGACTAAAACGAGACTAATTACCCGCTATAGGCTGAGTAAGCAGTGTGGACGCTGTCAGCGTGCTGAGGGAAATACCAACAGAAGGTTTATAAATGCAGGCATTAGCATCCAGATTTAAGCCTGTAGCGCTCTCGTGTTTGGTTGGTTTCATAGCTTCCTCTGGAAAGCCTCTGTTGGATGAAAACCATTGGGACCAAAGTTATTTGAGTTTTTTGTTGTATAAAGGACATCAAAAGGAACAAAAAAAAAAGCTTTTCCTTTTTTTTGTATTTTCTTTCTTAAGTACGACTCCGCAACTTTTGCGACCTTGAATGCATTCATGAACGTCAGCTCTGTGCATTAACCCAAATAGGTTAGTGAGGCAACAGTGGCACAACAAAGTGTGCAGTGAAGCTTCGCCAGGGAAAAAGAACCTTGTGGCCAATAAAAATAAGAGCTTTCCACTTTGATAAAAGAAACATTCAAGACTCAAAAACTGACAATACCCTCATGCAGTGCAGGCTGAGGTTGGCAAAGGTAGGTAGCTGTAAACCTCAAATGAGCTGGACGGTTTGGGGTGTCTGAATATGAGGTCCTCAAAGTCTTTTATTTTATGGGCTGCAGCAGTCCTGGACTGCAAGGATCAAATTGTTTTTGCAATTTTTCTTTCTAACTGAGCAAAAGAGTAAAAATGTCACGCCCACCACATACTTAAAAACTCACTTAAATTACACACCTAGTTCCCTATGAAAATGAATATTTAACACGTGGAACACCCTCCCCTGAAATAATGACATCACAGCATCCAAATAAAGAAAATGAATGGGAATAAACTCTCATACAGGGCTTAAAACAAAAAAAAATCTCAATCCATGAACTAAACCATAACAAATGTGTCAGAGATATCCAAGGAAGTTTTGAAATTATTATGGGGCCAACGGCTTTGTGGCAAAGTGTTAAATTTTGTGACATTTTTTCATGATATGAATACATAGTTTGAACGATATTCAAGAAATTTCCAACACAAGCCGCCATCTTAAGTCTACAACCACAACAGGAGCTTCAATGACCTTTGACCTCCAGAAGAGGCTGCCATTTTGAATAATAATAATAAAAAAAACAGCTTTAGCACCAGCTACAAAATGAAAATCCTTTGGATTTGGATCTATGGCCTTCTAACTGCTCGAGCATCATTGGAACGGCACTTTGGAAAAAATGTTAAGATTATAAGTTTTTGAATGGCATTGGCATGGGAAGCTCGTAAAAGGTGGCTTTCCCCTGTTACCGGCACAATTTTTTACCAGAATAATGTGAAAATGTAATCATTGGCTTAAGCTGTATGAAACAATATAAATTACGATTTGAACATATTTATAACAATCCCTGTTGCCAAGGAAGTTTACTTTTACTGATTCTTCTTAAAATTACGGTACATAGACCTGTTTGCCACCCTCGGATGACCAAAACCTAAAATGGTTGCTATAGAGATAAAACCAACAGAAAAGCCACCAGTTTGGAAAAAAAAAATCAATTTGTGACATGCAGCTCTGACCAGAGTGGTGAAGGCAGAAGGGGACAGTAAAAGGCCTAAAGCAGCAGCTCAGCCAGTGAGTCTATTGGTCAGAGGGGAGTGGCGGGGGCAGGCAGTGCCTGAGGTCCATTATCTTCAGATTTCCTTTTCCTCAAATTAGGCCTTAAATCCAAAAAAGATCAGAATAGAAACACAAGTTACATTTCCATTTTCCTTAAAAAATGAACTTGTCTTTTAACCCCAAAAATATCCAAATAAAGTTAATTTAAAAATACAGGTAAACATGTCCCATGTATTGACAACTCAGTCAGTCTTGTGTGTGAAGATTCTGACAGCAGCAGACTTTTCTGCACTGGCTTAATTTTTTATGGTGGGAGGCTGCAGTCTAACACACACACGGATGCTGCTCCTTTTCATGGCTCCAAAGGTGAATTCTGCATACTTTTCTTTTTTCCTTGAGCAACCAAAACAATCCTCCGATCAACAAGTAGCCCCATGTGTTTCAAACACCTGAGCTAACTATGTGCAGAGAGCAGGTAGGGGAGACAGCACAAATGAGATTAAAGCCCTGTGAAAAAGAAGCGAAGGGGGTGGTAAAATCTGCTATTCTCCTGCTGCGGTCTGTAGTAGCAGTCAGCTTTTTTCTTCTTCTCCTGATATATTTCCAAAGTAACTGATCCTGTCTCAAGGACTGCTCGTTCTGGAGCAGCGATGAAAGGTAAGGTGTACTGTGAGAGAAAATAATACAGCCTAAATAAAAAGGAACATCCTTGAATTCATTGTCCAACTATTCACCCTTTAAGACTGTCTCTGTTGCTATGGTGACCACATCCATCTATCTAGACGGAAGTAGTGAGAGAAAGAGAGGACGCCAGGAGGAGGGACACATCTACAAACATATCTGCTACCTCCAAAAAAGTCATTTTTTTTATTTTTTATTCTTATCTGTTTAACAGCAGGGGCTGCCTGAAAAACATCAAACTAACGCTTTTTGGTTTAATACAAACACTACGCTCACAAAGGAGAACCGTCTTGGTGCCAGTCTTCAATAATAATGCAATAGAGCCAGGCACAATGAAAACTGTCAGAACTTGTACAACTCATTTTTAAAGGGAGAAAACTTTTTAGACTTTCAGCTAACAAGAATGAATTGAATACAATAGTAATATATATATAAAAAAAACTCCTGACCTTTTCTACCTGGGTTTCTTTGTATGCTGCTTTGTGCTCTTTGCGCTCTCTTCCTCATTTTTTTTTTCATACCATAAAAGTTGCTTGGAAACTGTACAAACATCTTTAAAAAGAAGGAGATTATTCTTCTCCAAAGCTCCCAAAGCTTCAAATTGCAGACTTGGTTTGTGTGAAAAAGCTAGATAATTACACAAGCACAGGCCTATCCTGCTCCTGCTTTAATTGGCTGTCATGTCCATAGACAGAGAGGAAGAAGTTAAAGATGAAAAAAGGGAAATGCCACAGGAGGAGTTGTACTTTTGACTGCAGGTTACTAACTAATGAAAAAAGTTGTTCTTTTTTTGTTTTTAAGTCTTTTTACATTCAGCCTAATGGGTGCACAGGAAGTGTAACCAGTGCAGGTTGATGAATGTTTACTTGCCTCTCCTCGCGGTTCTGGCCCACACACACTCGCCCCCCATGGCGGGGGCTGGGGTTGCTGCAGGAGCGCTGGCGCACCTGGAAGCCGATGCCGCAGCTGGTGCTGCAGGGAGACCAGGAAGTCCAGGGAGTCCAGGCTCCGTTTCTATGGTAATGCACAAAGATCACATCAGTCCTGAGAACTGCTCCTATACATCCATTGGTGAAGTTTAGGTTTCTGGTTGTAGAGGCATGTGCCATTTTTATTTTGGTCTTCACTTTTGTAATAAACTTTTAGCAGCATTTTCATCCGTATAACAGTATAACCACATTTTTTAAGTCTACATCGCCTTTTCTTTCTTTATAATGGTTACAGAAATTCATTGGGGTTTGTGTGAAGGTTCTGTGTCTGCAAATATAATAATAATGAGAATTAAATAAATACTGTGTTGGATAAAAAATGTTTTTTTTTCTACTTTTTTATCCCTATTTGACTTATTACTTAAAAAAAAAAAAAAAAAAAAAAAAAACGGTTTATTTTCTTCTCCAAAACAGAGTGAAGGAGAATGTTTTTCATGAACAAAAATCCTTGTTATGCATCTCACACTACAGATGAACTGTCATGCATCTGTCAGGCTTGCATCTCTTGAAAAGAAGAAAAAAAACTTAAGGCGCAGAGAGTCTGTGAAGTAATGTCATAAGCACTTTACAAGGAACAAGCTATACATGAGATCTTGATGAGGCGAAACAGGACAGAAAGGACATCCAAAGATGAGAGCGTACAATGTTATTTATGTGTCGTGCTGTCACTTTTTCTGAGCTTTATTACAAATCTGTCCTAAAATTTATCAGTTAGTTGTGGGATTTTTTTTTTGGTTTTGTTCTGGGACAAACACTGTCATTACGATGTAATTTTGAATTACCATGACAAAAGGCATAAACAAATCCAAACTGAACATTTTAAACAATCCTTTAATGGTCAATAATTTAGATTTAAAAAACCGTCTGCAAGCAGGCAATAAGTTTTGTTGCAAAGTTGAAACTATATATAGTTATAGACGTTTTTGGAGTGTGTAAAGGGGCACAAAATCAGTCAAAGTGAGAAAAAATAGATTTCAAACAATAAAATTAGACCAGAATTAGTAGAATTTGTTGAAGTAATAGTGGTTTACTGGATTAGAGTTTTTTTAAAACCTTAAAAAAAGGTTTTTGAGCTCTGCCAAAATATGTGGATACCTGCAGGGGTTTTTATGTTGAAAATATTGGATCTACTTTAAAAAGAAAAATAGGAATAATCAAGCAGTAAAAATGCACATAGCTGTTCAACCCAGTGTGAGTCCTTAACGAATGGGATAGATTAATTATTTAATTAGTGTAATTCTGCACATCTTTTCTTCAGTGAGTTGTCCAGACTGAAATCTGCACAGATCACCAAAATAAAACACCTTGAACAGTTGGCAACTTCAGCACTGATCCCAAAGCAGGTCTGGCCTCCACACTGAGGGGTGGGGTTATCACAGGCTCGGGTCCGACACAAACAGGAACCGGCGCTGCCTCCATCATTATGGCTGCAAGTGGACCAGCCTGACCAGGCTCCGAAGCCTCCATCAACAGTGACGTTACGAACCTGGTAATGACAAAAAAAAAAAAAAAACAATCAAATTTGTGCAGGTAATGGCTTTTCTCAGAAACCAGTCATTACATCAGTGACGCCCTTGGGATTGTGTTGCTTTTATGGTTACATATGGATGTCTGGAGGAATCAATTCTCCTTAGAGACACAAAAATAGCTACATAACTGCTCTGCCACATGCCAAACACTGCAGTAATGCGCAGCAGACAGGATGAAGACACCATCGTTGTAGCAGAATATAATAAAAATTCCCAAAACGGAAAAGAGAGAAACACAATGGGCAGATTCACAGAAGCAAAATAGAAGGAAATAAAAGTGGCTTCATAAATGAATATCTAAAGCCAAACATAATCAAACAGGAAAACTCAGATATTGCAGTGATGTCTCTGGAATATGAGCCAAAGGCACCAGAGAGGAATCAGGACTACGAGGGATATGAGGCATGTCGCTGTTACATTTCAGGTTGATTCGAAAATGCAAAGAATACTTTCATGCAAGCAGAGGAGAGCTGATCATCATCTGCTTTGGCAGAAACAGAATAATGTCTGGCCACTGCTCTTATTGGTAATTGAACTCTGCTGCATGACTAAATGAGGAACGCTTGGCTGAGGCAGACAGCATCTGCAACAATGAAAGCAAACAGCTACACGGGGACAGCCAATAAAGGAATATTGCATTATCATTCAAGCTAAGACTATACATGACTCGGTTGTGGTGTATTATCCATTTCATGAATATTTCACGCTTTATATCCTTCATTAAACAGGAACATTTAATCAATAGTTTTTGTTCTGGTTATTGTACTTTCTTTCACTAAAATGCAAAACTAAAGAAAAAGAGGAAAAAATAAGGAGTAGATGAATGGTGGTTGCATATATATCCAAAAGAATTTTGCAAAATAAATCATAAACTTGATTGTAAAAAAAAATAAACACAGAAACAGATGTTTCCAAAACGTGCAGATCTTTGACTTAGTCTTCAGCATTTTTTATACTGAGATGAAACTGGGATGCCAGATGGCGTTTAAGAAGAGGTTGGGAAAGTGTAACTTCATTTTCTGCATATTTGAGTCTGGGTGAAAAGACCTTAAGTGATCTTCATATCTACCAATATTCAAGGATTTGCAGCAGAACAATGGCTCAGCCCAACAGGCTTTTGCAAAGTCTCCATAGATTTAGAAGCAAAAATATTATGCTGATAAAGTTTGGATTCTTTTGTTGCAGAAAAAGTACTGCATATTGAAACCCTTCATAGTGTGGCCAATGACTCATTAGTTTAGTTGTGTGCACACTACAAAATATTTGATAATACAGAGATTTAAAACCTTGCTTTTAAACATTCAAGATATTTAAACACGTTTGAATTTGTTTTAACCTCCCTTAGCTTTATAGCTGTCCAAGCTTTTCTCAAAATCAGCCCAGTCAAAAAAAAATTGTTTCATTAAAAGCAGGATCTAAAAATATGGACATTATTATCAAAATAAGCCTAAATCATGTTTTTTTCATACTCTTGACAATAGTAAAAACATGATTTAGGACTCAAACAAACTCAAAATGCACTAGTTTTATTTTAAGGATGCTAGTTTACATTTTAATGAATTTTAAAACGTTAGATTGACATTCATCGTCATTATTTTGAAAAAAAAAAAAAAAAAGATTTATGTTCTAAGAACAAGTGCTAGATTTAGATATAATGAGGATTTATCGAGATGAACCAAGTTGTACTAGGATCGTTTCCTCATTTTGTTTATATTTTGTCCTAAAATTAGTACTTTACACTTATTACACTAGTTTTTTGTCCTTGTAATGAAAATGAACAACAATGGGGAACATTAAAACTAAAAAAATACAAACCATTTACTTAGAATTAGCAGGAAAATACTTATAATTTGGCTTTATATCATTTGATTTAAAGTAATTCCATTCAACATTTAACCCTTTCTATATTATTGTTCCCTTTTTTAATGCTCGTGTTGAACGGGTTGTTTCCAGATTTTAAAATCATATTTTTTCTTGTTTAGTAAACAATACTTGCAGAATGGACAGATAACTACATTTTTGTATTTTTTTTTTCTTTTTTTTTTTTTTACACAAGATTAATGTTCTTTTCATATTTTTCGGCCATCTCAGCTCTTCAAAGTGAGACCAAACCATGATTTGGAGTCACAGTTGAGAAGTGTAATCACAAATGCTTTAAAAGTTTGATCAAAACCCCATAGACTGATTTTAAACAACAAATACAGGAAATTTTATTAAAAAAAATCAGGCAATTCCAGTGCTGTGAACTATCTAAACTGTAATACTAAACTAATTTGGATGCAATTCTTTATTTTGATTTTGGACAAAGAGATAAAGATAGGTAAATACCTTCTTAAAAAAGGCCTTTTGAGTGTTATTACAGCAGAATGAGAACATTTTTGTTCATTGTTTAAGCATTTGATCAACAAAACTGTTGTGGCTTTTGGGTTTTACTGTTGGTACAAGATGAAAAAAACCCTTAAAAATTTCATTTTTACAAAACTATCATACTGTACACGTGTGGTAATTTTTGTAAAAGAAAGAACTGAAATAACACAAACCCCATGAGACCCAAATTATTCCTCTGAGCCGTAAGTGAGCAGAGAGACGTACTCCAAGCAGAGAGGAAAATGGTGGTGTTCAAATGCAAAAAACGACAGGCACTCTTAAAATTGCTGTCCTTATTACAGAGTGCTCCTTTTTTTTTTTAGCGGAATAAATAGCAAAACTAATCTCAAAAATAAACTGGTGTCCTTGATCATTCCGGCGAGGACATGTTGCTCTCTGAAAGTCAAGATGTCCAGTCACAAAATGTGCTTAGATGTCAGGACTGTTTCTCTGAGGCTTCTCATGGTTTCCAGGGGTTTGATGATGGAGCAGGCTGTGTGTCTGGACGATGGGGATTCATTTTCATGGGTCAAATGAATGTGATGTTTGAAATCAAATTACAGGAAAGCACAGATGTCATATTTATGGCGTTTTGAACATTTCTACACAATACTTTCTAAAAAAAAAATGTATTTGACTTTTTCTCCAAATGATTTTATCTAGTGCAGTCATAAAAGTGGTTTAATTAAGAGCTTCATTTTTTCAAGTAAAAAGAAAAATCAGAATAATAATAAAAAAACAATTCCAGATTATGTAAGTGATTTAAAAACAAAAGTAGTTTGTAGGATTAAGTTTGAGAAAACAAACAAACTAAATTTTTCCAAAAGCTACTGTTTTACTTTCTGTAAAACAGGTTGGTGTTGTAAGAATGATGTTTTCTGGTTTTGTTGCATCACTGCCTAACAGCTCAGTTTAAAGTTTCTGTTTCAAAATAGAAAATTGATCTGGGGCCAAGTAAATCTTTATTCCTAAAAGGATATTGTAATAGCAAAGCTGTTTTCTGCAGAAAACACAAAACAGTAAAGATAAATGGTCATTATGGGTACGAGTGCATATATCGTATCTTCATGAAAAGGGAATGGAATTCAGAAAAAAACATATTTTGGGATGTTTTGACAGAAAAATTTGAAATCGATTACTGATCCCTCAACAGGAAAATAAAATTAGGAAGTTTAAAATCCTATTAGAAAGTTTATATACATAAAACAAAAGGAAATGACCTGAAGCTGACACATTTTGATGCAACAGATGTTCAGTGTTTTAAGGGTTGATTCTTGTAAGCTCATTTGTCCGGTTGAAAAACATTTTTTTTTGAAGATGCAAAAAAAAAAAATCCTCCTGATTCTTGTTGTTTCATCTTTAATGATTGAATTTGACCATCAGCTAAGTACTCACTGGGCATTTTGTGATGCTCTGCTCCCACTGACTCATTCTGACACTTTCCTCCAGGGTGGTGCATTTCTTCAGCAACAGATCCCATCCGCAGTATGGGTCCCTCGCTCCTACACAAGCTCTGAGAGGTAAGTACAAAATTCCCCATTAGAGAGCTTTCATTAAACTGTCATGTATGCATACTGATGGCTCTGCATAGCGGGGTGGCATAAAATCAAACATCAGAATGAGGAGGAAGATTACAGTGGAAGGTTTCTAAGATAAGGTGGAGGGAGAAATGATGTATAAACACATGAGAGCGGCGGAGATAAGATGGAAGGGGAAGGTATGAGAAAATGTCCAAGATGACAGAGGGAATAAGTCAAAGAGAGGCTGCGAAAGAGGGATGAGGAGAGAGTTTGAGGTGTGAACACAGAGATTAAAGAGAGAAAGCTACTCACTAGACTGAGAAGTAGAGAGATAAGAAGAAAAATGGTCGGCTAGAAGGAGTGTCAACTTACCTGCAGCGTGTTGATGATTTTTCAGTTATCATCTCTTCCTAGTGAGGCAGTTTAACTTAATATAGCAAAATCTATCTTTCGATTTGTGCTTCTGTTGGTTTATAGGGAGCAATAAAAAGGCCGTTGTTCCTCTTTTCATATAAATACAAGTCTTTGGTGACAGCGCGGTGACATATCTCTCAGCTGCAGGCGTCAAGTCTGCCTGACATGTCCCTGGTGAAATGTACCAAAGTTTTTTTTTTTTTTTTATGAATTTCATAAACAGTGTGGAAACAAACAAGCACTTACTCAGAGAACATGTTGTCACTTCCTATGCATCTACATGAAAATGCAGAAAAAGTGTAACTTGGCTTTGTCTGCACACAAAAGGTGGATGACACTGTGTCTGGGTGACGATATGAAAGGAGGGAACGAAAACATGTCAGTATCTATCTCTCTGGGGTTCTCTGGGTCTCATGGATTCTATACTAACTTTTACTGTCTGTAAAAGCAAAGAAAATATAATACTTTTTTGTTTTAAGCATACAGATGTAAAGAAAATATTACAGAAATTCCCTAAAGCCAACCCTTCTGGGTCCGCAGTTGCTACTTTTCTTCACCATCTTGAATAATCACAAAAGAGATTTGAAAATCTCTGAAACTCCATGCTGGCTGTGCGACAAGTCTTCTTTGCCGTCCAAAACAGCTCATTGTGTGAAAGATCTGTCTGTGATGATGGATGAGGTCCAGGACTTGTAGTGGGTTTTCTCACACGAGCATCTGACTCTGGTGTTTTGTTTGCAAATATTATGTGCCTAATGGAGTCCCGTCCAAACAGACAGCAACTCAATATATCTGATAAACAGTCGCTGCAGGACAGTCCACGAGGGAGAAAATGCACAATGCTGTGAGTGGGTCAATGGCAACGCAGCAAGACAGCTGCAGAGACAGACTGAGGGCAGTCATGGGCACCTCCAGCGGCTCAGACAAAGCTGATTTGGAGGGTTTTAAATCTCAACAAAGGCCTCTAACAGACACAAAGGCCTGGCGCTCTCTGATAAAGAGAATCTTATTAAAGGAAAGGCTAGAAAACTTTGTCGTGAGCACATTTGCTTTTTGACAGCTTCTTTTGAGATTAATGGTGTTTTTTTGTGCACGGACTCACTCTCTAGTCTTATGGTAGCTGCATCTCTTGAGTGGGATCTTGATGACCTGGTCTCTTACACCCACATAAAGCTCGCTCCGGCTGTGCAGGATCAGCAGGCTTCGTATCGGCTGCCTCTTCCTAGGCGGGAACAACTCGATCTCCTCCAATAGGCAGCTCCCTGTGGACTGGTTGAGGGGAGAAAGCACTTTTCTGATAGTACCATAATCTGGAATAGAGGTGGGGGGGGGATTTGATCGTAAAGAGAAAGAAAGCCGATTATCAACAAGAGAAAAGGGTAAAAATAACGGAGAAAAGAGTGAAAGAAAAGTCTGGAAATAAAAGTGTAAAAACACAAAAAAAGAAATAATATCGAATAGGATGGAATACAGAATAAGCAAAGAAGTCTACAAGCTACTGCGAACCCAGTGTGAACTACACAACAGTCACTTGCTAACACAAAGGCTCTATAATAAGCCTGAGAGGAAGAAAGGTGGTGCCTGATGTGCAAAGCTTGGTTATACCATCAATATGCAGCACTGCAGATGCAACCAGGGATTTGATATGCCACCTGAATGCCTGATTTCTGGCCTACTTTTCCTTAAGGGGGTATTTTAGGGGATGAAGCCACTTTGTAGTTCAGAGAGAGTGAGACAAGTATGGAAATCCACACCATTGTGAACACAGTCTGACCTTTTGGTTTGTGTGAGGGAGGCACTGCATGATGCAGTTTCAGGCAAATTTTCCTTTGGGAGTGTTAAGACAAACATAATCTATTATACATGCAGTCCCTGGGCGAAGAAAAAGGTAATTAGGGAAATGGTGATGCCATAAGAAAAAGGGTGAAATGTTAAAAGGTAATGTAAAAACTAAGTTTTACTTTTATTTTAAGCAGAATAGCCAACATTGTGAATTCTTGAGGAGGCTGCATTTTTCATAAATCAAGTAGAGTATGGGACTTCAGTCAGAGGCTTAATAAATTGTTAGTGGTTTTAAATATTTACTAGCAGTGTTTTATGGCATTTTAACTTGAAGTTATAGACAGAACATGTATTTTTCTGGGGCAGGACAATTTCATTTTTACTAACTGTTGGGAAGTCCCATAGTAGTTTGGTGGGATTTAACATTTGTGTCACTAACAGCGCACCTTCTACGTTGATTATGGAGATGGATGAACATTGTGGTCATGTAACCAGTCCATTATTTTTTTGCCCTTTAAATGAATCACAGGTTTTTAAGAAGGTATTTGCTGCTCCTACTGGGTTTTTGATGACCTGGTCCTGATGACCTGATGACAAAGATGATGACCTGATGACCTGATGACAAAGACCCAAATGGTTGCTTTAATGTTAAAGTTTGCTGGTTGCAGCCCCCAAGGTGATAAGGCAGTAGCAGCTGTCCAATTGCACCCATATTTGCTGCAATCACTTAAAAGTTTAGCACAAGTAAAAAATAAGAAAGTCCCTTCAATTTTCAAGTTATCTAGATGTTACATCATAATGATAAGGACTGAGTTTGGAGAAAAAAAGTTTATTTGACTTAATCTTTACAGTTTTCTCTCACGATATTTGATTTTTTTTAAAACAGCGCTCTGTTTTCTATGTCCTGATTGGCTGAAGACCTCGTCAATCAATCTTCTCTCCACGTCTCCTGTACAGATACTTGCAGCTCTCCAAATCTTCATGAATCTTTGACTGAGATCAGATTTTTGTTTTTATTCTACAATACTTGACCTATTTTTTTCTTGTTTTATTAAGGTTTGAACTTTAAGAGTTTAAACAAGAGAGAAAAGTGAAAAAAAAGTGTAGAAAGTGTGTAGTGAGGGGTTTAACAGTCTTAACATTTCTTGAATCCTACTACCAAGATTTCACCTTTTGCTGGTTATTTTTAGAATGTAACCCTTGTGATAAACCAAGGATCACTGTGCTTTGGAATTGTTATATCAAATCTATTAATTGTTAAAGGGATTTATTGTATTTTTGGCCCCAGAAAACACAGCTTCTGCTAGTTTTAGATGTAGGAATTTATAGTTTATCAACAAAAGTTCCATCTAAAGTTGGACTTTTATGCCAAACTCAAGTGGTATTAGAAACTAAATCTGACAAATAAATCAATATTTAATCAAACTGTGTTGAATCAGAAATTACACAGACTTGTGAGTTCAAATTCATTCAGTAGTTTGGTGATGATACCCGGTGCTATTAGGTTTTAATCATTCCTGTGCACGAAACAATGTAATCTAATCCAGGTTGGATCCAATTTGAGCTTTAGCTGTGGCCAACTCAACATCAGAAAACAAGATTTATGTGTACTTGATTCCCATTTAGCCAACCAATATTTGAAATCTGTACTGAGGCCCCAACAACCATTAAAAGTACCTGTTCAATAAAAAGCATCAACAATTTGTATTCTCCTTCACTTTAAATTACGTGGTTTGAAGCCCAATTCAACTGCTTCATGTTGGTTGCCAACTATGCCTGATAAGCCCTGACTGAAAAACCTGACGGGTTTTGGAAAATACAATGGAAGAGATGAAGATTTAATAGAAATATGTCAGGAAAAGACTAAATGTGACCTGGCGTGCTACATATAGGCTACCTGGTAAACTAATTTGGCTCCATTATGATTGTTTTGAAACTTGCCTTACAATCGTATTAGGCTTCCTACAGAAAATGCAGTTAGATTAGAAAAAAATTCAGTGACTCTGTGTTATAATGTCTAAAAGCCTTAACAAGAATAATCTAAAAATCAAGATTTTAAGACAAAAATCCCAAGAAATTAGGCTAAATTGAAACAAAATTCTATACTTTACAAAAATCAGTTTTTGCTAACTATAAACAGCTCCAAACATGAACCTAAGTCTTTACTCCCTAATTGGTATTATCCAGCAGGAAAAGCTAATTTGATATTGAATTTATTTTACTGTAAAATTAGTCTGATTTTCTGACATGCAACCATTTTAAAAGAACCATTACTTCCTACAAAGGTAGGAAACTTCACAAGTTTTTTTATTAGTAATTAAATTACAATGAAATATTTTAAAATAAAAATGAAGCTTTCAAAAATATATCTATTTTAAATAATTTCATAATAGTTGTTGGCTTTTTTGGTGCTGCAGGATAACGTTTTCTTTTAAAATTGTTTTCTCATGGTGTCACCTTTGCTGAGGCTGCACCAAATCAGTTGTGTACTGCAACTGGAACGTTTGTTTGTTAGTAGGTGACTTTGGACTTGCATTCATGTATCTAATCGATGATGTGTCAAGTTATTTTTGCTTTTGAGTAATTATCAAATTATTATTTAAATGAGCGATCCATCATTGGCTAAGTAATATATTTTATTTTTCTGCAGGCCATGTACCTGCTCGACGGTTCGATAGTTTGCTCTGGTGAGACAGGAATGTAAATATCCTTCACATTTATTTACATTTTCTTAAAATTAAAAAATATACATAATGCTGTTGGGGGGAAATTATTTAACAGCTCTGGCCCATAGTTTTAACCAAAATACTCCACGTTTGCACAAAAGAACCCCCAACCTTGACATTTTTGGACTCAGCTGGAAGTATGAGTTTTTCCACAGTGGCTCTAATCAGCGCCACTCATTAAGGCGTTAATAACAACATGCGATTTGGTACAGTATGTGTCCTAGCCAATTGCCCTGGCAGTGTTTCACATGTTTTCATTAGTGCCCTGTTTGTGTCTTGGGAACTGCCATTGTGGGGCAGCTCTGGTTCAGTGCTACGTTGATCACAACCCCATGCAAACAATGACAGGGGAGTTTTCAAAAGACACGCCAAGCACGGCGCCAACGAACTGGAACAGATTGTATGTGCATGCGTGTGAGACACAGATTGTGTGTGTGCAAATGCCACGCAGGATATGTGAGATACCCTAAAATAAAGCTGAATCTACACCGTGAGGATGTTGTTGACATTTCCCTGTGGACTACGGTTTTTCTGCCATACTGGAGTGGTTCACTATTTCCATATTCTGTTCAGGGCATCTGCTTGCAGTAATCCATATGTAACATAAAATAGGGATGTTTATCTGGAAGCTTACTGATGCTGTTTTCCAAACTAAGTCTAACGTTACACATTGTCACACCTTTATGATCAAACAATCTGGTGATAAGCAGACGGAGGTGTGCAGGCTCATCAGACAGGCCTGCATGAGTGTGTTATTAATCACTACTGCCTTTTTCCTGACACCACTGTTAGCCATTTTCAAGATGTTTGTGATCTCCTGACATATAAATGTGTGTGTGTGTGGGTCACATGCATGTACTTAAGGGAAGAATTGTGAGTGTAAGGGGGACATAGAGGTAAAGAGTGATCAAACCTGTCTTAGAAAAAGCTTTGAAGTCTACAAGATGATACAGATCGATCGGTCTTGCTATTCTTCTTTCGGTCTTTCTCTTTCATGTAAGCTCAGACCAACTTCATGGGATTCAAGCCCCTGAAGTGAAGTATTTCTTTGTAACAATCAATATAAATGGCTGTATAAGTAAGAATCAATGCGTACATTAAGAAAAATGTATGCACTGAGGTTTAGGTTAATTATACCAACAAGACTTGGCTATTTCCTTCTGAAAGACTTTCTGGTGAATGTCTATGTATAATAAATGATAAAAAATAAATAAATAAGACAATATGCGTGTTTATATGATTCTGGTGAGCATTATAAAGGAATACTTCTTAAAACCTCTTAAAATACCGAAAAAATACACGACTGGTGTACAAAAGGGGAATTTTAAATAACATACCAGTGGCCAAATAAATGATGTGGAGCAGCATGTCTTTCCCCTGTACCACATCCACCGCCACATGGGTGAAGCGGACGTTGTCCTCCATGAAGTAGGGCACAGGGACCACGGGCTGGACCACGTCGTGCATCAGCAGAAACTTCTGAGCATCCTGTAGGTTTCTTTGGGTGAGGTTCACATACGTGCCAGAGTTGATGGTGCCGCACTGTTAGAGGTGGAGAAAATCGAGGAAATAAGAGCTTTTACTGACAATAATGATAAAACCTGCTCAGAACTCCACTGGATGGGGAAAAGTGGTATTGAATGATTAAATGAACATGAATATAAAGTCAATTGCAGACTCTTTGCAAGGGTTTGTATTCCCTAAACCCTTAAGCTCTGGTAGTCAATACCTAGAGGCTGACAGAAAAAGAATGAATTAATGTTTGACTGAGCCAAGAGTTATCTCTTTTATTAGACTTTCCCCTCATATGCATATATATTGCGGTTAAATGTTATAAGTACTTAAGTGAAATTGTTTCTTAAATGTGCTATTCTTTACTGCAAACAAAATAAAATAGTTTCTCACAGCTTCATCTTTCCCATCAATAACGTATTTACTTTCAGAACGACCTTTTTAAATCAAACAATATCAGTCCAACAAAGACAAAAAAAAAAGAAAATAACCTACATTCATACTTGTAGAAATTCACTGAAATTACTCATTTTAAGTTAATTGTAGATTTTTTTTTAACCCAAAAAAAAATTACAATCAAAGATCCAACTTCAACCAAATAGGAGTCCCATGGAAACATCAAACCAAATATCATGGTTCCATTTATTTAAATAAATCCTCTATATTTCTTTGAAGCTTCTGATAAAACTTCATATTTAGAAATGTTTTTTATCAAGAACAATTGGTTCCCATCAGCAATCAGTGAATGACAAAGATTTTCTTTTCATTTTTGCGTCTGTCACGTTTCAAGTGTAACGTAAAAGCCCCCAGTTGAGTAAATGACTTTTCAGCATGCAGCTGTTATTGGTGGTCTTTTTGAAGCTGATGTTTTGAGACACTTGGTATCCACGGGACAAAGATGATATTCATGAGCTTTTTTCTTTTCTTCCCCAATGCTGAGCAGGTGAAGCATGAAGCTTATCCAGCTGAGACAGGGCTGTATGAGTAAAGCCAACCATGCATGTCTCTTTCAGTAGAAGAGGTCCCAGGTTGGGGTCAGGATTTTGGATTGAGGTTTCTTTTACAAAAAGCAGCTAGGACACAAAGCATGGAAAATACAAAAATAACCCATGGCCAGGATTTATGCTAATCCAAATGACTTGTGTAGTTTTATTTGAAGTATTTTGGTTTCAGGCTAACTGTGCACACAGGTGAGATGGGGCTTTGGCCGATGATTATTTCCTGTTGACTGGTCATAGAAGCATCAAGATGGACAGATCAATTGCTGACCTTCACTGGACTAAAAGATTAGAGAAAGGAGAAACAATTCAAGTTCTCCGGACATGGAAATCTGAGGCCCAGTGAACACATAGATCCAACATTGTCCATGTGTTTTTTTGCTTTGTTTTGTTTTGAAAAAAACAAAACAACGACTACCTGCATGCACACCATTGGACATATAATCCCAGTCTAAAGCTTCTGTTCGAGAATTTTCTTCAAAGTTACGCCTGTTTGAACCTTCTAAAGCACGTGTGTGGCTACATCTTCGGTCACATCTTGTGGGACAGAGTCAGGCACTGAAAAGTGAGGGTCCATTACATCTGGGAATGATCAACCAGATGTATGTTATGATTTCAGCTGCACAGTCAAGGTGAGGGACGCCACCGTCATTTGGTTGAGGGCTCATCCAACTCTTAGCCGTCCCTCTGCCATGCCCGAGTGATAAGTGCCACTCAGAAATATGATTTTAGGCATGTTTGCTGCAAAAGGGACTCATGTCTAAAACTCCTGGTATACCCTTCAGGCTCAGTTGGTTATTTTTATGTTAGGTTAATATGTGGGTGTTTTATATATATGTTTTTTTTTTTATCTTTTTTTTAATTTTTTTTAACAAAATCTTCATGTTAGACTCAAAAAGCTGAAGCAAGAAATTATCAATATTTTTTTTACAGTAAGTAATTGTAGGATGACAGAAAACCTATACAACAGAGAGATGGTTTTAGCTCCTAATGCACAATGAACATGAGTCATAGCCTGAATAAACCTAGCAGGATCAATCGGTGTGGTTTAAATAAATGGAGGGATTTTTCCTGCAGACAGACAGAGAATTAAGCTCTCAATCAATGACCACAGTGTATGTGTGTATGTGTGGATTGAGTGATGGGTCCGCACTTATAATTATCTCTATGTAACAGCTATCCACCTTTTTTATGGCAGGTACAGTGGGTATGCACGTGGACGGCGGCTTTCAAGGCTGCTGCCTTTCTTCAGCTGTTTGTTTGTGCCTGCACGTTGGACGGGGGGGAAGCCAGGCTATAAATCCTGCGCTCGTAAATCTAATCCTCCAACATTGACAAATGCTTGATGAAGATGTCACTGAAACCTAGATAAAGTGTACATCGGTCCAGCGGTGAGGAGCGGCCATTGTGCCGGAGCTTAAATGGAGAGATGGGGACCGAGAGGAGGAACTGATCCATGTTTATCCTTGAGGAACACAGCCTTAGAAAACACCATACTGCACATAAACCCCTCAGTGGTCTACCTATAATAATCTGGGGAGAATGTGCTCGGCTTTGACGAGATAAGGAAATGTAAATATCGTGAAGAAAAAGCAAATTTCAGTTGACTGGCTGTTGACATATAGATAGAAATGCAGGACTGCAGAGAGAGGCATTGTATGTCGCAGGCCCGTTGGCAGTTTCGAATGTGTGTATTAAGTGTTGTATGGCCACTTGCACTTTTACCGATGAGAATTGCATCCAATTTTTCCCCGCAACCAATACCATTATAGATAATGCCTGAGAGTAACTTCTCGACGGCAGCTTCATCCAACCGCTGGCTTGACAGAAACACGATCGAGAGCCCGTGACGGGAGCCACGTGGAGGGAAGTAAGCGGCGTGTCACCCAGTGGTCGACAGACCTCAGAGGGAATTCAATCCCTCACGGAGAGCTGTGTGGATTAACTCCCTCACTATCTGCTAAGTCTGCGGTGACTTAGAGCCGCTTGTTCTGCTAATAAAACATTTCCTGGAAGCCATCGGCACAGAGCGGCGCTTTAAAATAAGGTGCTCATTTTGCCCTTTCCAGCTGTGGAAATCAAAAATAAACAGGCTAGTTTTTGAAGGAAGGAACTGTAAGGTAGTTTTATAATGAGCTCCATAAAGTGTGGGTTCATGAGCAGAGAAAAGTGTGATTGAAAGTGACAGGAAATTAGTATGACTGAGGAGCTTTCCGGGACTTTGAGTAGGACTGATAAGGTGTAATAATTTATTGGGGAAATATATTCAGTGTACAAACATTACTGCATGTATAAATTTTCTTAGATGCACCCAGCTGCACTTATTTTATGACAGATTTGGCAGCACATTGATTTTAAATGACCTCTAGTGGGAGAAAATCTTTGGTCGTCAAAGGAAAAGAGCTGCAAGTACATAAACCTGAACTCCCCGACTGCTTCAGGAATAACAATGTTGTCCTGTAGTCACATTTTCTGAGCCAGACTGAAACCTCTGCAGAATGAAGATGACTCGTCTCAAACATGAGGTTTTTCCCTTTTTGTTGAAGGATGCACAGGACAAACAAAGACAAGTTTCCCTTCCCTGGATCATTTTTCTTATTTTTAACCTTTGTTCTGCTATACCAAATAAAAATTCTAAATTCTAAACATTTCAAACATAATAACAAGTGCATCACCTTCACAAATTCTCGTGGTGAACGTTGGGGATGTAATAATTAATCGATTTATATTCCTGCAATCCAACCAGATCAATCTGTCTGAGGTAATTTGTTATATCTATTCAAATCGCACTTTACCATCATTAAATCATTTCAAAATAATATAAAAAGATCATAGTTGATATTGGAAAATTTCCTTTGTACATGTAACGACTGTAAAAAAGGATCACGCCATCACATGTGACCCACAGTGTGGTAGAATGTTCTAGAAATGTTCTGTTCCGATTATTCTGATGTGAAAAACAACGGGCTGTGGGCTGAACTTGATTAAACTAGAATGTTAATAGATACTCTTTTTTTTCTTGTTTACTTCATTGTTTGTACACATATTTAATTTACACTTGATTACCTTCCAAGAAATACAAGGAATCTGAAAAACTTCAACTGCACTCTTCAGTACTCAGGCATTTATCTCTGAGTCACTCTGGATGAACTTTTGGCTAAAGATGTCCTGGATCAATTTTCAAATTGTTTAAATGAACCAATGTTGACTATGAATTGTATCAGCAACCACAAACACAAGTTAGCTATTACACCCCTAGTGAATGTGTCTGCAGCAGGAATTACCTTAAAGTCAGGGTTGGGGTTTGGGTAGGGCAGCCAGGCAGACCGGGAGTTCTCCTGGTACTTAAAGGGCCCATTGAAAACCTGTGATATGGCACTGAGATTGAAGGCACACACTGCCGATGCAGCAATGCTGTTTCTGAGAGTCAAGAACAGAGATTCAAAAAGGGGACAAATGATGGGAAAAAGTTAGAAAAACAACAAAAAAAGGCTTAAAAATCAATTTATGAAATCTGCAATAAAGTACTAACAGAAAACCTCTGTTTGCACTAACCACAAATCAAACTAGTCACACATACTAGTGTAAGTGATTGCCATTATTGGATTATAAATCCAGCAGTAAATCGCAATTAAGCTGCTCAGCTAGGCTAATAAGCTGTATAGATCTCAGACCTGAAATACAGCTGTGACTTTTTAAGATGTCAGCTTCAACAAGTATTGGTTGCCTCCCATGGAAGAGAAAGTAAAGAATGAGAGTATTAGCACTCGATTCAAACTGCGAGACTTAGGCAATGTGAATTATAATCCAGCGCAGCTGTTCATTAAACTGGACGCCTGCAGGGGGAAATGTTTTCGATACCCTTCAAAAGACTTCTCTCACAGCAATGTGAATGCACTGACCAGAAACAATTGATCGCTCAGCTCATGTACTTGGTCTGTGCGTGCAAGGTTTCATTTTTTAATGGGTTTGTTCATGAGAAGATATTAAAAAATAGGTATACATCAGAAAAAATAAATTGTGTAAACTGCTATTGTTAAAGTAAGAGATCCTATTTGTAGAGGCTTCTGGGTGTATGAGTATTTTGTAGAACCTGGAACTTAAATTTAAACTGTTGGTTTTAAGTTTTCTGTCCTTTTTCCCAATCTATTAAAGACCCACACCAATAAAAATCGTATCTTTGCTGTTTTTAACATGTTCTTGTGGCATTTCTCTTATGATGAAGGGTAGACGACTAGATCCATGAAGGTCTTTGTTTTCCTCATCCGAGCTGGCATCTGGATCAGAACTGCACGGCTGGATAGTTCCAATACTGCTTGTCATTTTTGTTGCACTGGTAATGTTAAGTTGGGGTTGTAAGGGGCTTTAACTAGCGGGAGAGCATGTTAACAGATGGATGTCAGGATGTGGGGACAGGCTCAATCCATGCCAACAGCTCCGCCCACAACTCTGAGGCAAATTCAAACGCCTAGAAATCAACACGTTTTTTTTTTTTTTTTTTTTTTTGGGTGAAAAATTGCATAATCATTATTAAAACACCACTGGGAATACTTTTACAATAGATCAGCCATTTTACAACAGAAAGACCACACAGGACATGTTCTGCTGTGGCTGTGCTCATGTCTTGTCTCCTGCTCTAGGATTGCAGATTGCATCCTTGCTTTTTTTGGTTGTGATGATCTGCACCTAGCCATTTCAGCGTGTTTTGGGCTATCATCCTCCTTTCACCTCATATTTGTATGATATTCCTTTGGAGTGTCAGTATCTAAGACTTTATTTTATTCTTATTTTTCCATAGGTTTCTGCATGTTCTTTAGTTGTAACCTCTTACATTGCCTCATATACATGTACATGGACATCAGTGAGTAATCATCACACCTGCTTTGTGTTAGCTTGATTTTCCCCCATAATGCCTAAGGCAAGTATTACTCTTTGTTGGACATTTGCTTGGCCCCTTTTCTGTTTTTGTTATTTCAGTTCGTTTGTGTTTCATCTTTGTCACGCTTTGTTCTCCAGTTTCTGTGGGTTATTTTACTTTATTAGTTAAGCCAATTTTCTTTAAATCTGCTTAGGAATCTCATATATTATGGTTTTCAATATATTTTGAATTAATTGTGCCTCTATTAAAGTGCAATACTGTAAAAAATTGAGGACAATATCTTAAAGTGTTAACTCTAGGTATTCTGTTAATCTGAGAAATCAAGTCTTGAGAACTTTTTAATCATATAAAACTGTCTCAAACTGAAACACCCCAACATATAACATTCCTATTTTTGACTGAGTTCAGAAACATGTGTAAAATAGAACATATCTTTGCATTTTCACTGTTTTTGTGTGAAATACAATTACTAAACCCTCAGGCCAAGGTGCTACATTATTAGTCATAATCCCAGACTTCAGGTTCTGTTGGGATTTTGGGAGTACCGGTATTTGGATGTTTTCGTAGTATGTAATGCGTGGGAGAAGGAGCTTCAGTTGGTTTTCATTTTCTCTTAACATGTGAAGCATGTTGCATGACAGTTAACGACACAAATTGCTCTATGAAAGAAGTTTTGATTAGTAAGTTCAAAAGTCAAGTTTGAAAGACTTGGTGATGAGCTGAAGAACCATTAGAGACTGTTTGTGCTCCACATATGTTCGCCTTTCTTTTATATCAGCAATTCATAGTTAAATAATTAATAACTTTGCCAAAAATGGTGTAGAAATTATATGTCTCCCCTGAAATAACTCCAAGTAAATGTGCCAGAGCTAAACTAATATCCAGTAATGGATGTAAGAGCTGATGGAACATTTCATAAAACCTACTCACACATTGGTTGTAAAAATGCCATAAAGCAGCTCCAGCTCAGGCAAATAGAAAGTGCCCTGCAACTCATTATAGTTGAATGGGATTTCTCCTGGTCTGGAGCAGTTCATCCTGGCCTTCATAAACGTGGTCCACGTGTCCTCCAGAAGGAAGCGGCCGCCAATGTCGTTTTTGCAGACCCGCCCGACGCGGGAAAACACTGTCCTCCCGCAGTCGTGCTCCACTGCGTTTTCTCTGAAGAAGAAGTAGGTGAAGTTGGCGATGTCGTAGGAGGAGACGAAGTTTGGCTCTGTTGGAAAAGAGATAACAGGGGAGGAGGGAAAATGAATGAGACAGAGGAGGGAAAGTAGACATCGAGAGGAAAAATTGGAGACAGCTGAGAAAGATGAAGTGCAGAGAGATGAAGAAAAATTCAGGCAGAAAAAATATTTAAGGATGTGAAAGCGAGAGGTAGTGGGAGAGCGCATGTCTTATGACTGATTGACTCTTGGAGTGTGTGAGTGTGCAGCCCACACTACAGTAGGTGATCAGGATTAATAACTACAGCCTGTGTTATTAATGGCATTGTGTTCTAATAAGGAAACTCATTTTTCACTCCCCAAACCTAAAGGTTATGATGAGAAATGACCAAAACAGGTGTAGCTTAATAGCTTCCACCCCACCTAAAACATCCGACCTCTGCAACACCGTCATAGCCCCGACGTTCATCTTTATGTTTGACATTATTGGATCTAAACTGCACACTTTATATTCACTGACAGTGATTTAATTCAGCTTTAAATGAAAAAGCCCCCACCCCTTACTTATTTCAGCCTTTTAGGGGTGGTGCGAGGAAAAGGGGGGGGGGGTGCACAGGAAGAAGATCAATTCGCCATAAAATCTATCATTAAACCTGCACTCATAAGATGACTGCAAAGCAATGACTGTGGTAGTTTTATATTTATATCTCTCATAAAACTCAAATTTGAGTCACTCGCTGACACCGGTTGACCGCCTGCTCAGGCTGGACACCAGCATGTATTAAGGTAAACACTTAAATACATTTTTTAATATCATTCTGAAAAAAAAATGTTCTCTTCTAATAGGTATTCATGGTAAGACCATTTTTCTTACCCCGTTATTTTTTTTGCTAATGGAAAAGAACTTATAACTCATATTTTATTAATTAAAAAATTGTTTTTGAGTGTGCCAAAGGTAAAATATTATCATCAATATGGATATTAATTAAAAAAAAACACATTTTTGAGGATAGATTTTTCAGTCCTTGCCAGATATTTTGCAGTTGCAATTTAGTTAAAGGGCCTATATCATGCAAAATCAACTTTTTAGCCTGCTATAATTCTCCCTTCCAGGAAGAGTCTGCGCTGCCAGGAACCCCCCCCAGGCTAACACATGCCCACTTTCTCAGTGGAGCTAGCAGTGATTGGCAAAACACTTTTATTTTATCAGGACATTAGGCACACCCGTTTTGCAAAAGTTACTATGTTGTTTGTTTTTGTGGGCGAAACACAGACACGCTGCTAAGGCTCGCTCATGGTTTACGTCATGAAATGGGCGGCGCCCATACAGTGAAAGGCGGTGCCTCATAGATCGAGGCATCTTGCTTCCGGGTCGGCAAAGAACTCAGGAGAAGAACCCATAACTCATATTTCAATGAGTGCCAAAGGTAAAATATTAACATATGTGGATATTGTTTACTTTGAAAGACTTGAGAAAAGCATGATTTAGACCCCTTAAGAGAATTATCTTCCATGCAACTCTACAAAAGCCTTCCTGGGAAAAACAAATGAAAAGAAGAGTTTTGATAGAAAGATTTAAATTAAGAAATAGATTTGTCTGATCGAATTTAAGCAAAGTCTCATTCGGTGGGTTTTATACCATTGAGCCACTTGGAGTTGTACTGGGCAGTTCGGAGTGGTGGCAGGCCCCCCAGGCTGCGGTAGATGGCAGGGTCTCGCCCTGAAAAGTCCATAGCAGTGGCGGCGTAAAGCTCACCGCTGGAGGTGATGAGGGCAGTGGAGTTGTGGAGGGGGTTGTAAGGGCAACGAGCCATTCCACTGATCTGATCGTGGATCTCTGTCAGGTTAGTCAGCTGCAAAAAAGAAGAAGATGAAGATCAAGACCAAACTGGCATTGACAGGAAGTAGATGTATACTTTTTTAATACTTTTTTATTAATATATTTATAGAAATTTGAAGTCCAATTTCTAAAGAGTGGTAGATGTGCAGAAAAATATAGGACAACATATGAAGGAGCAGCATAAAAATGCAAACTAAAGTGTGGAAAATGTTTGTTTCTGCAAAAATGCAAATGTAAGGAGAGAAAAAGAATCAAAACAACATAGAAGCTTCCTCTCATTAGTTTTTGTTTGGTTTACTTTTGCTGTTAAGCACAGACAAAGACAGGAGCAAAAGGCATAATCAGAGAGCGCATTCAGAATAATTAGCAACATAAAACCCAAACACAGCAGCTGCTTCAAGTCTAATGTTAAGAAGCCAACTGTTCAAAATAAGCAAAATAATCTCTGTTGTTTCCACAGTTTGGGTTTTGATGTCTCTACAGGACAGCCAGCTGTTCTTATGCCTAAAACATTATTATTCCACGTATTCAAGGCACCTTTGTGAGCATAAAAGGGGTTTGATGTGAGGTTCAGTCTCCTGTTGCATGCAGACTTTGAATAAAAAGTCAGATCCATTCCCCTGTTTTAAAAAAACAAAAACTTTACAGCACGTCCTTGACTTAGCTCTGACACACTGCAACAGACATCTCCTTAAAAAATAAATAAACCATTCATAAATAAGTGAGAAGAAATAAAGGCCACAGCCCTCTGATACAGACCTGAATGCGAAAAGAGAGTCGTGCACGTTTTAAATTCAAGATGTAATTATATTTTGTAGTGCAGGAATGGGAAATATATGGGGGATTAGCTCATGGCTTCTGCTCCAATCCAAGTTCATTCAAGTTCTTCGGGTCTTGTGAATGCTAAGCAAAAAGAGATTGGACTAATCTGAAGTTTTTAAACTTCCGAGTGATAAGTAAGATGATCCCTGATGCAATTACTTTCCTATCAGTCAACCGAGCCCCACATTTATAACTTCATGCTTGCTAAAAAGGAACATGCAGCGGCAGGAGAAATAATTCCCTTTTTTTCGCTCTTTTCAGTGCAGAGTCACCAAACTCTATCTGGGATGATACAAACCAGCAGACTACCCCAGTGACATCCCAAAAGCTTTCCATTTAGACTGAAACTTTTACCTTGTTTGTGCCACCTGCTGACCCACAATAAGAAACAGAGCAGCTGCGCTGAAATGAAAGCCTGACACTTTTTTTTTCCTACTCCCCAAAACAGTCCTTTTGGTCAAATGAGTCATTTAGAAAACAAGAGGATGGGTGATAAATAGGCGGTGCTGCATACATAGCATTTTGAGGAGGTGAAGTGAAAGTTGTCTCTGTTGTGGGAGCCAGCAGCTGCATGACTGGGACACTGCAGTGACTTTAAATGTCTGGAATAGACTTTTTTTCTTTTTGGAAAGAGCAAGTACACAGTGTAGACCAAAAGCAAGCCAGGAAAGGGGTTGGTATTATGCATGGAGCCCAATGAGAAACAGAAAAGTTACAGCGACGGCCTCTATTACAGGAAATGAAGGCTCATTCGTTTGTCAGACGCACTAATAGGCTGAGCTGTCACTGTTTCACTGAGGGTGTCAGTCAAATGACAGATCCTAAGATCCATCTACTGAGAACATTTCAAGAGGACACCCTAAAAAAAAAAGAAAAAAGAAAAGTCTTCTTTACCAGATTTGAACCAAACACGAGACCTCCTCTAATAAAATCACTACAACAATATGAGAAAGATGATTAAAGCTGATTTGAATTCAAGAAGCCTAAAGGGCAGGCTCTACTCTCTTTATTTATGGCAATAATAAGATATTAATCAAGTTATGGTTGGAAAACAATTTAACGATTTGAATAAAAGGCACCTGCCAACGTTTAAACAGTTAATGGTGATTGAATGTTCAGCTTCTGAGCTCATAATGGTTAATATTCTGCTCACTCTTTCGTCATCAGCAGAGCTGGTAGTAAATGTGTCAGAGTCTAGTTCCCTGACTGTTTGCCTGTTTCACATTAACTAACATTCAGCGAGTAGCAACGACGGCTCGTGCAAAAAATACAGCAAAAAGAATGTCGTGGCATTTTGACAATATGTATTTTTGCAGCAGCAAACAGTCATTATGAGAGGCTGACCTTTGAGTATAGTGCTTTTGGAACAAAACAAATGTCACCATGATGGCAAACTCCTGCTTGATCCTCCTCTCAAAAAGTCCAACTCTGATGTTTGATGCGGAATAACCACAGTAAACAACAGCACTTATTATTTACTGAATGTAAAAGGTTTCCAGTTTTTTCTTTTTTAATTCACGGTTTTTACATATTAATTCTAAAACATGTAAAAAAGAATAAATGTCCTGTCTCCTCTGGTGCATCAGTAAGATGTGATAATTTTGAGTTAGAAAATACAGGTGAACGTTCTTTTTTTAAGCAAAAGTAAACCTTTATTAAAGTCACTGGAAAGGTTTTTGATAACTGTGTAAAGTATTCATTTAAAGGGATCAGCAGAAATATCAGCTGCTCCAGTGAAACTTGTCCGATGGCGCTGAATCACACAGACGACGCTAGAACGGATGCAGAAAAGTACACTCAGATTTCAGGGCAAGATATGCAACCTTTTAGCAGCGCAATGTAAAACTGCATGCATCTCTGAAATGCTCAGTCCTCACCAGAGGTCTTTGTGTTGGTTAGAAATAGAGCTTGATTTGTAAACTGATTCTTTTTTAGAGACATTTTATAAATACAGATATATTTAAAAGGAATACCTCCCATCTACACTGGTATTCAGAACTTAGTATTAAAAAAAAAGATTGTATTTACCTGAAAAAAAACTGAAAATAAATATGTGAATATGTAATATGTGCAATAGAATTTAAAATGTAGGAGGGACTCAAAGACATTATTTAATAAAAGCAAGAACAGCACAGAAAGGGTGATAACAGCAGTTTATCCGACAACAATGAACTGAAAAATATGACGCTTAAATCCTTTCAGGATGACTGACTTAAATGAAGACAGATGTGGATTGTTAGCAAATGACACCAGGTAAGACTGTCTGTGACAGAGGTGAACACGTAAATATGAAAACAGAACATTACAAGAACAAAGAAAACATAGCTGACAAAGCAAACCTAAAGGTATAAAGTTTAGAAAAGTTGGTTAAAGTTTTGAAATCATGCCAAAACGCTGTTAAATATGAATAAATGTGCTGGAATTAAAATTGACATTCAATTAGCACAATTTATTGAAATACCTGAATCACAAGGGCAGAGATCAAATAAAAAATAAATAAAAAACAGAACCTAATCAGTTGAGTTATACAAATGTTTGCATAGCCAAATACGTGGGAGGCATATAATGCAATTGAATATGTTTGGTTTGCAAAGTCATTAAAATTTATCACAGAAAAGGTTGATATTGCTTTGAAAGTGACAGAACGCACTAAGCACTACAGATCTGTCTTTTAAAGCAAAAAGATGTTTATGATATAAACTCTAATAATTATGAGGGCTAAAAAATATGTGCGTTCATCTGCCTGTTGGTTTTCGCATTTGTCTATCATGTACAGAAAAAAACCAGGACAGAAAACTAAATTTAAACTAAAAAACATGCTTTGAATTTTTTTATTTTTTTCTAAAAATAACCAAGTTGTTTTGAGCGGTTTACATGCTATACATGTATCTTTTAATGATCTAAATCTTTTTCTTACGCCTAAATTTCTATTTGCATGTTGCAAACATGTCGTTTTGCGGCTTCCCCTTACCACAAACCCTTTGCTTCCGGTTCATTGCTGTGGGAAAAAAAAGGACATTGTTTTTGTGCTGTGGAAATGTTAATGCAATATGTCCATCAGTCCTGTCTTGAAAGGTAAAAGCACGTATCGCAGCAGGTCAAAACAGGTTAGTCATTGCAAATGGACTGCAAATGGCAAGTGGACTGCATTTATCCAGCTCTTTTCCAGTCTTGTTGATCACTCAAAGCACTTCTGCACTGTTCTCACTGCTGTGAGAATGAATAGCAACGCACGGTGGTAAAAGCTTTATCACTCAAACTTTGCTTAGAATATGTAACATGACTGGAATCTAGAAGTAGGTGTATGGTGATTCATGAGGCATCTTCTATCTATAAACTGCCTTTTTTTACCTTTTTCAATCCCCTTTATTTGAACACCCAAAAGGGATTCATAATAAATGCACAGTCTGTTGGATTTCTCTGACCAGATCGGTTTAGACTATCATTAAAGATCAATATACTGTGTCCACATTTTTTAAAGAAAAACACCAGCAAGGTTATTCAAACGAGACGCTCAAGTGTTTCTTACCGTTCTGTTGGTGCAGATGGGCGTGAAGGCATTAGTTCCACAGGTGAACAGCCTGTTCCCATTCACCAGCAGCACCCTGATGTAGTTCTGGCACTCCTCCTGCAATGAACACAAGCCAGAAAACATATTCCGGTTAGCAGCGAAAGCCATTATCAACCCACTGACAAGCAGCTGCATTAGGAAGAGTGGCCGAATTACATTTTATGCCAATAAATAGGGAAAGAAAAAACACCTGTTACTGCAGGGGGGCTGCTTCAAAACGTGGCAAGGCGCAACACAGTCAAATAAAGGCTAATGCTCATGTGGCTCTGCTATGTCACACCTTCATTTCACTGGGATAGGATTTGGAGCGGGATCTCAGTGAGGTGGAGACCAGGTAAAAGCAACACGTATGATGCAGGAGCGGTCATGATTTGTGTAGAAGAACTGTCGGGTCAGAAAGTATAACAAAAGTGTTTTTTTTTTAGTTTCTGCATTAATCAATTCAAGACACTTTTCTCTAAATTAGAGTTAAGTACATGCTCAACACCTTTTTCTCATGACGGAACCACTCAGCACTTGGTTAAAAGCTTTTGACAAACAGAGTGGTGGTGACGCAGTGAAAGATGGATGGAGTGAGAGAACAGTGCTGGAATGACGAACTCTGAACGTGAAGGTCAGGGATTACGGCTTGCCAGTGATTTGCACCGGCAAAAGCCATTCTAATGTAACAAGTCATCAGTATTCATCAAGGCCAGACTAACCATATGGGTAACAGGGCGGCTGCCCAGGGGCACAGGATGTGTTAAGGGGCCCGGGGGCAAAACTCTGAAAGTGTGTCTGATTACTGCAGCTGCGTAGTTATGCCGCCCTTTGCGACATAAACGCTCAGACATGGCAAGTTCCCTGGGTAATGCATGTGTCACTGTAAACAGGTCTCT
Organism: Oryzias curvinotus; assembly: GCA_023969325.1. Taxonomy (NCBI): domain Eukaryota; kingdom Metazoa; phylum Chordata; class Actinopteri; order Beloniformes; family Adrianichthyidae; genus Oryzias; species Oryzias curvinotus. The sequence goes on from CM043725.1 coordinate 18,146,813, forward strand.
TGCGTGCCATCCTCCAAACAATGTACCACAGTGGTAAAAAGATCATTAGAAGCGGTTTCTGTACTGCAGAACAAGTGACTGCCCTAATGACTCTGACAACTGCAAGGCCAACTGCAAGTGGGTTGCATCATGGGAATCAATGTTTTCTGTTTCTACTTGGATCTTTGTTGTGGTTCTGTTTTGTTTTTAATGTTTTGATGCCAGTTTTTGTTGTGTGTTGTGGATTAATTAAGATTACTTCAGGATCTTCTTCGCCCTGCTCACATGCTGCCCCACTTGGCTGTGCGATGTTAGATCATTAATCAACTTGTATTGTTAGCTATTGAGTCAGTGCTGCTGTCTAGAGATAGTTGTGCAGCTTCTCTAACCCAGGACTGGCAACTAGCAAGACATAATAACCCCTACCATACCTTAAATATTGTGCAGATTGTAAAGGAATATCAGTTTTATTGGATTGCTAATATAAGAATCAAACAATCAAAGACTGTGTCCGCTAATTAGCTATATCCGTACATTTCCTGTTAAATAAGAACACTTTCCTTTATGCAATTTAATTTCAGTGTTTTTGAATAACCTTTGGGCTTACTGATGGGCAACTCCAGTCCTCGAGTGTCAGTGTGTCTGCATGATTTTTAGATATCCAAGTCCTACTCATTACTGATTACCTGGTTTAGGTGTGTTCAGCCATTTGGAGCTGTCAGAGCTGGTAATGTTGGAAAACATGCAGGAATGCAGCCCTTGAGGCCTGGAGTTGCCCATCCCTGATTTTGACCATCTCCCTTGGTATGGAGTAGAGCCTTGAAATATGTTTCTCCATAATACAAAACAATGTTAATTCATCCTTTTTATTTATGCCTGAAAGCTTTACTCTGCACCTCATAGAAATTTAGGGCACTTTGACACAAGGCGTCCCCTGGACTTGGTTTAAATGGGAGCAGAATCCCAAAAATATCTCACCTTTGTTCAGTTCTTTTTGTTTTCACCCTTGAGTGGACAAAAACACCTGGAAACTTACTGGCTACAAATCCTGCTAATTGCCTAAAAACAAAAACAAAACAAAAAAGGAAAAAACAAAGAAAAAACAGGCAAATTATTTTAGTCCGCCAGCTTTTTTTTTTTTTTTTACTTGTCCTGTCCAGCTGCTGAGCAAACAGATCAGAGCTGAAGGTCTCTTGTGTTGGACACATTTTCCTGTTACAATATGACATATAACTCCCTTTTGTATTTAAGCGTTGAACTTTATTTATATGTATTATCGTTGTATACTTTTTTGTTGTTTGACTGGATGGAAAAGAAGAAGATAGGAGAAGAAAGTAGGAAGTTTGAGATGGCGGTAAGGGTACTAAAGAAAGGGGACAAAAAAGGGGGTTAAGAAAGCTGGAGGGGTAATAGTCCGCTAGCTTTTAAATGTCGATAAACACCTTTACCTTCTCCCCCAACTAGATATGAGATATTTCCTAATCTTTTAATAATTCAGTTTTCTCTAAATGAACAGCCCTTCCTTCTCTTTAAGGGTGTGTTCATATTGGAAAAATCTGTTTGTCCAGATCGAGTCCTGAACCTTGCGTTTGGTCTGCGTTCAGACTGTCATCAGCCAGAGATTTCTGTTCCAGACCAAAGCTTGTAAACAAAACCACATGCCTAAAGACCTCTTCATTCACCGGTCAGGAGTTACGAGGGTGTGGCAAAGCAACTTGAGGCAGAAATTATGGAAGTCCTGCGCTTTACAGTCCTTGTCGAGATGGTTCACTTATTCAAACCTTCTATTTCGCTGACCAATTTTGAACGTCTGTATCAACATCAGGCTCATCGCATTTACCTACTGCTTTGGTACGGCTGAGTCCTGCTGTTTCTGGCAAGAAGACAGCTAAGAACGTACACTGATAAGTGTTTATGACATATAGATTGATCGGTGTATTCAGACGGAAAATTTGTCCCAGAGTATCGGGAGAAACGTACTCTGGTTTACTTTAAGTAGACCAAATGTGTCCAGTCTGAATACACCCCACATTTCCATCTGAACTTACATTGAAGCTTTATCAAACCAGAATCCACTTGCAAGTGAATAGATAACTTTTCATTTTTATTTTAATGCAGAACAGAGTTTCCTTGTTTGGTCCACAAAAGACTTCAGTACAACTTTTACACCTGCCAAACTAGGTGCACCATCCAAGAAAACAGGTTTTGGTGCGGCCCAAAAAGGCCTGTAATAAAAACACCTCTTGACCCTTATAAATCTGCCTTAACCTGAACCATCTGATGTCCACAGGGCGACTGTCTGCTTTCTCTGATTTAAGAGTTTGGGATGTCACAGCGAGAGAAAAGCTTTTATTTTTCCCAAACAACTTGAAGGTTGAGTTGTGATAAGCCCCAGCCTACGCATACACGTGAGCAGCCGCACTTACAACGCACACCTATATATCTGTGCTGCTTGTGCAGCTTGTCATGCATGGTTTCTTTGTGAGTGTGTGTGTGTGGGCAGGTAGTGAAGGGGTGTGCATAATTCAATTCTTCTCCAGAGTTTGTTTCTGTAGTAAATAATGGCATATTTAATATTTGCACGGCCTCACAGTCTTGACTTGTTTATAAAAACTTCCTGACAAATGTTCCACGTCTGTTCTGTAATGCAGAGGCCGTTGAGCTTGGCTCTCACATTATAAAATAAAACAGAGGCAGCAATCAAGTCCTGTCAAGTCGATTTAACTCTCCTTTCTTCTGCCAGTTGAAATAAATCACATCCACAAGAGAAGAGCGAATGCGTGTATTAGAAAAATACGATCGCTTGTAAATTCAGTCTCGGCACAGAGATGGTGTCTGTATAATAGCTTAAGCATCTGTATATTGTGGTGTACTGAGCTAGGTAATAAACCACTGAAATCCCTGTCACCTGCTGGAGAACAAAGTCTTTAAATGCTATTCTTAGTGTACATCACAGGAGCTGATCCTCAGAAGGGAACACTGAGATGAACAATTCTGCCCCACCAGACTGCAGTGAGTCCTGAGGACTAAGGTAGCTTTGGTCTGTAATTCTCTGCAGCAACCATGCACCGGCCAGCCTGGGCATGCCTATTATGGCTCCCTAACTGCCTTTCAGTGTGGGATAAATACACAGCGGCACACAGAGCGCACACAAACAGGGATCAGGGCTGGGTAGTTCATCTACAAGTCAAGTTCAACTTAGAACCATCTGTTTTTCACACAAGATTGTGCCAGCTGACCACGTACTGTGCATAAATATAAACCGCAAAGATAAGAAAACACCCCCAAATAACAGGATTTACCTCCACAGAAGAGGTTAAACTGTGGTTTGGGAGTTATGCACAGGAACAAAAGATCTAAATCCACTTTTAGGTCAAAGAGCTGAAATTCTCTGCGTCCTGAAATGTTATTACAAAAAGAGCTCAGTGCTGTTGTTTCAGGCACCATAGTCATTTGATTTTTGCTTTGCAGCATTGTGATTTCTAAAACCATACAGTGGTAGAAATTGTCTGGATATTGTAAATTACATATCAAAGGTAAAAATTGTCCAATAAGAGTTGGTACATTCTTACTTTAGAGGCCTTCAGTTCCTCTCAAAATACCAATTATTCAAGTGTTGCTTTGTAAAATGAACAAAACTTTAATAAAGTGATAAATGATCATTGAAAACCATTCAGCAACGCTAAAGGTTTGAGTTGTGCATGCATTTCTCAAAAGGTTTTTATTTCTTGATGTTTTCCAAAGGGACATACATATCAGACAGGTGACATGCATTCAAAAACACTACGCTACGGGGGTTCTTGAATGTGCATTTAGCTCATTGTGTTCACACTGGAGAAGCAGAGAGGGGCTTCATCTCTTTTTTTCTTTTGCTACTGCATTTTTGCCACCAATAGTTGGAAGAGGCCTGGTGCAAAATGTAGAAGTGGTGCAAATCTTGTGAATCTTGCTCCAGGCCTTTTCTTTCACAGTTCTGTGCTGATCCATTAAAACCTTGGTGTCATATAATTCCGGCCTGGACCAAACCGTAATAAATAATTTGTCCTCCATTTTCAATTTACAAACGGTAGGCACTTCCTTGACTTAAAAGGAAGTCATCTATTGGTCAATGTCCAATCTGAGTTCCTGTCGAAGTTCACTCTGGTTAAACGTTCGATGGCCGGGCATTTTGTATATAAAACCTGACAGGTGTTGTAAAAAACTGAACGTGAATGCTGAAGCCCAAAACGCCTTTACGCACTTTTACAGACTTTTTAGCTGTGTGAATGAATTCAATACCGACCTCATGATCATATTTGTTTTTGTATTTAAGTTAGGGCAATGCATATTAGTCAATGTTTAGCAGGGCTTTAACATAAATATGGCAGAACTGGCACAAGAGCCAATTTCCATCTGTAGTCCTAAGGCAGATAATGGACATTTATTGAAACATTGAACTGATTAAATCATCGGATTAAATTTAAAAGTTCAAAGTGGACATTTTGATCTTTAGATTTGAATGTAACTTGATTTGGGGGTTAGCAATAAAGTTCTACACAGAAAGTCTGTTTTTAAGGTGATACTTTCTAAACCATAACCACAAATAACTGCAAATCCTCACCTGCATCAAAGGTTGACTCAGTGCTAATTCAATTCAATCAGTGCTATATGGTCAAAGGTAAAAAATTATAAAAATGGCTAAACAAGATGATATCACATTTTGGGTAATCATACCCATGACTATACACCCAAAAATGCTCCAATGGAGAGATAATGTTGCTGCGTTGAATGACGTTTTTACCATTTCAAAATAGAAATTAAAAGAATGTCGGTTTCACACGTCGTTTGCACTCACCTCAGATTTTCCTCGGCTGAAGCAGGCTCCTTTGGTGAACTCGTCACAGTGCCACTCAGCCTCCTGCAAATCAAAAAAGTGACTCATTAAGATGAAACTGGATTCAAAGAACTTAAAAAAATACAAAAAACTTTAAATAAATCCCCATCTTTTACTCCACTTGACAAAATGATCACCTTTCTTAAGGGAATTTGCTTCATGATGCCCATATTTATTGAAAACAAAAACACATTAAGAACAGGCTAAAGGAAAGCTATGCGGTGAGCAGCGGGGGGACGGATTAAAACAAAACCAAATGGTAAATAAATTTGACATCACATCTTCATGGTATTTTTGTTCCAGCACCAGCACATTTGCACAAATGCACACAAGTTATGAGCCATGTTAAATACAGACACAGAATCCAATTAAGGCGCAAACCAAGGAGAGACCCCAAGAAAGGAGAGGCGGGAGTGCTTAGAGCCGGATGTCAATTTGATTTATGTGGGAGGGAAAAGGACGAATCTTAAGACATAGCAGACGGTTCCCCTGAGTAGGATGTCGATGTGATTTACATGTGCAAAAAATAAAAATAAAACAAAAGGGACGTTTCTTACATTTTAAAATAGCATAAAGACGAATGAGAAAATGAAAGCTTCTCCTATAGGGTGAAGACACTGGTGTGCTTTAGTGTGTAACTTTAATTTCATTGCAACCTTTGTGGAAAAGGTCTCTCATCATTGTTAAAAAATCTTTATTCATGTAATGAGGGTTGGCCTTGGAAGAGCTTTGGGCCACTTAGTCGTTCACCCTTGTGACAGTGAGAATTAGCCACCTTTGCAGAAGCTCTGTATGACTGGCAGAAAAAAAGATTACCTAACAGGAAATCCACAAAAAGTCTCTAAAACAAGTCAACTCCTCTTGGTGCCACAGAGATATAACCTTTTTGTGCTAATAAGTTGCTCTGCTATACAGCATCTCACAGTGCGGGAATACAGGTAAATATCACATATTAGATTCCATCCAGACAGTTTTATTTCTTTCCTTTCATTCCTTCTTTGGGGAGGTTGAGGGACTTCACTTGGTGTGAGAACTCTTTACTTTTCATCTTATTGGCCCTTGGAAGGTATAGAAGCACCTCTGTGTACTCACAAAGACGGAAATGCACACCAAGACAGTAAAGTCATACAAGAAGGTAGGACGGGACAGCGTTTGTTGTTGTGTGCGGCTCTCAGAGAGGATCCGAAATGGTGCTGCAATAAAAGCTGGCTCCTGATCTACTCCTTTGTGTGTCGGTTTGTATTCCAAGCCAAAGCTGGCTATTTTCGAGGTCTTGCATGCAGATGCAAACCACACACATCAGCACAAGCAGCCCTGCCTGCACACACAGCACCGCAGCTGTCCCCTGCTGAATTTAATAAAGTGCTTTGGGGGTGAAGAAAACCTGTTAATGGCTTGAAATCTTGCTTGCTCATGTTCCGTGAAAAAGAAAAAAAAATCAATCAAAAATAGTTTGGAAAGCTTCAACTGGAGATCACACCTAATGGGGGGAAAAGTGGTGGCTTTTACCATTACAGGTTTTTATGTGATTATCAATTACAGTTCTTTAAGGAATGCCACATCATCTTATCATTCGTTTAAAATGTCAGACTTTTAGCAAGGGAAGCAATGGCACTGATGACGACAAAAGCTATCTAACCTAGTTTTCCCTGCTCAGACAGTCTGAGTATAATCAGTGCCACTTAATGATTTGTCCTGTTCTCATTAAGCAGCATTAAAAGGTCATTAGCATGCTATTTTCAACTTCAACATTGCAGGGATAAATCTTCTCTGAACTGAAACATACCAGCATGTATTGTTAAACTGCAATAATTCTTGGTTTATCAAAGAGCAGGTGCCTTGCAAAGACCATTTTTTATTCTTTTGTGACCTGCAGAAATTAAAAGAAGGGGAAACAAAGACAACAGATAACAAGGAGTGTAAGGATTAAGCAGTTAGCTGATAACTGTGGATTGTTGGCACTTTTATTAGAGTTGAATCAGGAAAACTGGCATGTAAGCTGCAATACCAAGTGAACTAAGTGTCTCAGTGGAGGGGTTTCAAATGAGAATTGTGAAGAGATTTAAAGATATTCTGTCATTCTTTTTCACTCACCAGTCTTTTTTTTTTTTAATGTTTTCTCTCATGCATTGTTTGCTACTTTGTGAAGTGGGTCCTTAAAGAAAAGTGAGTTAAAATTAGGGATTAATTTTACAATTTTCCACTTGAAATTCTGCTGCTCAATGATTATAGCAATTTAAAGGAAATGTAGCTGCTAAGCAGTAAAGGCGTTGATGCAAACCATCAGCACCGTGCAGATGGACCCCTGCATGTGATTGAGACTGCCTTTTACTGTGACATGGGACTTGGAACAGCTACTACAAATACATTACTGTTGCTATGCTAGTTTTGTTGGATTTCTGTCTATTAGCAGATGGGAAAAAAAATGTAGCTTTTAGAAACCACTCGCTGTACAAAATTAAATACTTAGTTTACAGTTTTTACTATTGATGTAGAACATTGGGAAGCCATCCACAGCACAATCTGCTTAATCATGACCCTGCAATCACACCAGCCACATAAACCAGACATTTTACATTAAAAATTTTCATGGGTTAGATATTTGTTATTATTGCTCTTTGGACCACTGGATGGTCTGTCAGGTTCACATGCGACCAAAAAAAGACTAGAGTCTTCTTGTTTATGTTTTTTTCTCTTTTAACCAGGTTTCAGTTGAGCTTTAACATTGACGCAAAGATAAAGCTAAGCAGATAATCCTAAAGCACAGACTATGGTCCAGCTGTACAGCTTTGAGACAGATGCCAGCTCAGATAAGGAAAGCAAAGACATCCATGGATCTACTCGTCTACAAGTGAATGCATTGGAATGTAGCGGAACAGAGAGTTTATGGCCCTCCCAGCGTATTACGTAACAAATACAATCGTTTTCATTAAACATTTGTCTGCTCCTGATTCACAACAATTTGAATAAAGAAATACTTAGAAAAGAAATGTTAGGCTAATGTGTCCATATATTCCCTCTATTGTAGAAAAATCCCACAAGAACAAGTTAAAAACCCAATTTTCATCAGAATGAGTCTTTAAAAATTCACTCATGAGTCAAATGAATTGAGGAGTGTGTCAGTTTCTACCTTTATTATAATACAAGAAAATTACACAACAATAAGTTTCAAAGACAGTTCAAACGCTTAGCTTTAACGATCACCGTTACCAGCTAACAAAGCATGCTATTTATTAAAAGTTACATTTTTATCACATTTGATGCAAAATTACAGACTCCTCATCTGATTTATGGCTAGTCTCCCATTCTTAATCTGATTAAAATGACTAATCTAATCTTTTTTCAAATAATGTAAAGCTGGTTTCTGGTTACCAAAAATAGGACAAATCTCAAATTTTAACTTAAAAAATTCAGTACATTCAATAAACAATAATCATTTTTTTAAACAAAGTTTGTCAGTCCATCTTTGGCTGTATTTCGTCTAATGGCGGCTCACCCACAGCTACCAGAGGAAGTTTCAAATGCACATGCTTAAAATAAAAAAGAAATCTCGCGCTCATCCTCAAGGGGAACATGAAAGCTCAACGTTTATGAGCAATTTTCTCAGAGGGGAATGTCACACTCCCTTGTAACACAACATACATCCAGGGTAATATCTGTGGCTTTGGTAATAATTCTGCTGCTGGTGTTGTTTTTTTTTTTTTTTTCTCCTGCAGAGCTGACTACAGGGATTGCTTGGAGCCTGGAAGATTGTCCGACTTCTCCTGGGTGTTTTCTTGTTGGATATCTTTTCAGAACGGTAACCATCTTGCTTTTTAAAAAAACTTGCTTTATTGTTTTAGGGGAGAAAAAAGTCTTGAAAATACATGGAGTAACTTTTAAAAACGAGTACTATGTGATGTGGTCAAAGAGACAATTATTTGTTGTTCTAAAGGAGAAAAATGTTGAATAAGTTATGCTCAACGAGCCCAGCCTCCTCTGCCTCCTGCTACATGTCCTCAGAGATGAGCCATTGTGCCCGAGCCTCCCATCAGCCCTAGAACTGAGGGGCTATTGTCACTGCGGGGTGGGCGCAGGAGAGATGGACCGAAAGTAGGCAGGAGACAGAAAATTCATAATAAGGGACAAGCGCAAAAGAAAGAAAACAAACAGGGAGTCCAACTATGAAGGCAGCCAGATCAAGGGAGCCAGTGTGGGCAGAGAGAGGAGACAGAGGAGAAAGTGAGGAGCAGAATTCCAAAACAGCAGTTTCCAGACACGATACTGAATTCATTTTGCATAAGCAGAGTCCGCAGAACACTCGCTGCTGACAGCTGTCTGGCTATAAAACGACTGGCTGTGTCTCACTACAAGCAGGGAAGGGGAAGGTGGGCTGCTGAAAGTAGGAGCTTGGCAAATCTAATAAGACTTATGAGTAGCTGATATTACCTTTTGATGTACTCGCATAATATTTACCATTCACACTGATGTCTGCTGATGTAAGCTGCTGAAAGATTTACACCTAAAATTGGTGTTGATGTCATGTCGCTGCGAGTGTGTGGGTCTTAGTCACACCACGGATCATCATGACACCTTAAGCAGGCAGTTCAGGGGAGAACTAACTCTGCTTTTCCCTTTACCTTTTGGACTGACATCGTTGCTCAGAGATGCCGTCATCTCACGGTTTTATGTGCGGGCATGTGTGGCTCCTTTTCCAATTGCGCCTTCTATTCTTTGCATTTCTGTGACCAAGTCACAGCTCTGGTAATTGAATTAGCGGTTCCTTTCAAGGGAATGGAGGACAGTTTCTGTTAGCCGCTGATTAGCCGGGCTAATTGTCCGGCTGATGAGGTATAATAGCAAAAGACAGGAGCGTGAAACGCAGCATGGAAGAACGGGAAAAGGGCTTTTTGTTCTCATTCCTCCGTAAATAACGAGACAATATGCAAAGAGAGGAGGGGAAGTAGATGGAGAATTTCCCATATATCTCCACAGCACTGTGCCTCCATTACCAGCAGGATTGTTATGGACTTTCAAGAGGCAGTGCAGGAGCACAGAGACAGAGGTTGGAGTGGATTTCCCTGGCTTTCTTCAGCCTCGCTGTACTGAACGGGGAACAACGTCACTGATCCTGCTCATCCCAGCTCATTATGCCACACTGGTTCTGTTGAAATTCAGCCTCACCGCCTTGAATTTTCAATTCAACGAGGGACCAATATCTCAGAATTGAATACAATTTTTTCACCCCACATTTTGTTTATTCCCTAAAACCATTGTTTAGGGTGATATGAATTTTAAAAACCTCTTTAATTCAATCAATCCCAAGATTAGAAGCACTTGATCCTTCCTCACAGGGGTTTGCAGGACCAGCATGGAGGATCACTATTTGGAGAGTGTCAGGAAAGTTGCAGAAATACTATATGAGGAGCTTTCAGGCAGACAAAAACACAAGGTTGAGTGGTGCATTGAGCTTGCATGCCTATTCTTCAGCCCTGACCACACAATGAGAAGTGGCAAAACATTGATTTGCCTTCTCAAGGTTGGCAGCAGCTGAGATGAGGGAGTTTAGTGAGGGGCCGTGGAAAAGAACAAGGACAATAATGAACAGATGTGAATTATAATGTGGAACTAAGCCGTTGAAACGTGAATGAAACTCATTTTTATCACAGTTTTGAATCCTTTCAACACAACTGGTCTTTATTAGGATTTTTCACTTTTTATGGACAAGTTTCAATCGTTTGGAAGGAGGAAAAATCTCAAGATCTGTGAAGGTCAAGGAAAAAGTTGATAAGGTGAGATCTAGATACAGGGGGAAAAAAAAGATATCAAATATTGACTTAAAAGCCATAAAACAGAGAAGCTTCATGTTTCAACACTGCCAGCCATGTGCTTTGAGCACATTCTACAAACACTCTGTGTGATGTTTTTCAATGGTAAAGATTGTGTGAGAAAACTTGTAAACTTTGTTTATGGTCACAGCTTTTTTTTCTGGAGGAGCTTTTTCTACTGTGAGACTTAGAGTCTCACTCCAGTCATCTTTTGATCTATTTTAAAAGCATTCACAGTGCTCTTTTAACTATGATTATGCTCTTTTTAGCCAATCATAAACACCTGTGTTGATTTCTGGGACATAGTTTTTGCAGAGTGGCATTAGTTCATTAGAAGTTTGACTCTGAGTTTCGGGTTATTGGCGCGTCATCCATCTGTTTACATATCTCCCGCTAGCTTACAGCCCCTCACACCACCAACCTAACATAACTGGTGCAATAAAATTGGCGAGCATTCTTAAGCTAGCAAGCCGTAAAGTTTTAAGCCAAATGCAGCTCAGACAGGGAAACAAAGATGCACATGGATCTATTGGTCTACAAGTGGATGCATCAGAATGGAGCGGAGCAGGGAGCTTGTAGCCCACCCACTGTAATATTTAACAACTACAAGATTTTTCAAATGGCCTTTTTTTGCCTGCCACTGATTCACCACCGTTAGAAAAAAGAGATACTCAGAATTCAGTTTTAATACTTTACATATGTCCTCCACCAATGAGGAAAATGCTACAAGAACATGTTAAAAACACAATTTTCATCGAAGTGGGTCTTTAATACTAAGTCAGGTGGAAACCGCATTAACACAACACATACCCTGTTCATTAACACTTTTTTTTTTCTGATTTGCTAATCAAAATCCAAAAATAAATAAATAAATTAAATAAACAATGAAGATATTGGTTTCACCAGCTCAGTCTCCATCTCACAGTTTGATATATTAATAGGCGAAAAAACATCTTTGCTTCAGTCAGCAGAAAACATTTCCATGGCTGCTTTGTGAAAAACGTGCAAAATAAAATCATTGTAATTTTGTCTAACTCCTTTGCTTATTATAGACTGTTTGTATTAAAGTAGCTCTAAGCCGTACACTCTATCAAATAAACACACAGTCTTCCTCTCAACACCACCAGCCAAGCAAGAAGAAATCACTGCCATCAGGCATTATCTGACAGGGCTGATACATGGGTATTGGGTGAAATCACAAAGACAAGCGTAGGTGTAGCTTTCACTTGATTTTTTTTTTCCTTTAGAAAAAAAAAAGCAGAAACCTCATGCAACTCTTCTGAAAATTGGAGCAAGTGGAATAAACGCAGCCGAACTACTTAGAACTGTTTGTGCAAAACTTTTTGCACTGGATGAGAAGCCCCTCAGCACCGCATTATCTTATAAATCTGTTTGATCAATCAGCAATGTGACAGAAGCGACTCTGCCAAAGGCAAATGTGTTCACCGGCAACAGGAATTAGGCATCCAAACCTCTGTGCGGTTAATCCTTCCTTTCCGTGCCAGGATGACAAAGGTGGAATATGGCTTAAGCCCTGCAAATTTTAACACTTGAATTTAGACTTCCCCTTGACTCTGTAACCCCAGTCCACTGACATGTAAAGCAGAGCTTTTGTATACAGGTCAGCCTAAATTGGCCCCCCGGCACTAGCAGGGATCACCTCTTCTTTCAGTGGAAAATGTTTTGCGCATGAGGATTTGATTGGCTCGGCGTAGTCTCTTTGCTGATTCTGCAACGCTAGCCGAGCAGGAGATGAAATAATTGAAGAGGGTGGTGGTGGTGGTGTGTGGGGGGGTCGTGGATAGCACAGAGCATCTTTAAAAAGCCTCCGTGTCCCAGTGAGAAGCCACAAAAGATCCGCCCGGCATGAATCCTAGTCTCTCTCGGTGGGGGGTTTCTCAGCTTTCCTCCGTCATCTACCTGACTTCTTTGTGTGCCGCCCCGCTCTCTACCCAGCAGATTCCCTCTCACTTCTTCTTCCTTTAAACCGTTTTTTTTCATTTTTTCCCCTTCCAGTCAGTTTTATATCAACCATGCTCCCTGCACCCTCCATTCTTCCGTGCCGTCTCCATATTCCCACCACCTTTGCTTCTCTTTTGTCTACCGCTTTATCTCCTCCCCAAGTTCTCCATTGTGTAAATTGCAAACATCAAGAGTTCTCTATCCATCAAAGAATCCATGCTGTTTCCTTCTAGAAATAAAGCTATCATTATGTCAATGTTTGCATGGTAACTCTGTCGCACAAGCATTGCAGGTGGGATTGCACAAGAGTCGGAAAAGAAGGAAGCATTTAAGGGGATAAATAAGTGTGACAACATATGGGGATGGAAAATACAAGATGCCGACAGTGAAAAAGAAGAAAACATCATTTCAGCTTAAATGCTTCTCATTTTGTGCCAAAGATGTTAAATTGACATCTTTAAGGTTTTCTTCCAATCTCTTTATAAGGTGTTTTTCTTATTTCCCTTTTTTCTTTATCACTGTCAGTTTATCACTTATTAAAACAGATATTAGCCCTATAGTTCCTGGATGACACAATAACCTCATTTACATCTTTGTAAATTTACAAAAGGGTGTAATTAGATTTGTAATAATAACTTGAGAGAAAACAAAGGACTAAACATGGCAAAATTATTTTTCAGAAGTTGGTTTCTCCTGTGTAAAGGTCCATCCATAATTGGTTCATTTTTTAATAAAAGAAAACTTTATCATGCTTATGTTGTGTGACGACAAGCCAAACCATTCTCCACCCATTCAAACTTACTGTGGTCAGTTTTAATTTAGTCAAAATCAAATAAGTAAGTTATATTTGAAAAAAAAAAAAATTTTACTATCCCTTTTCAGGTCATCTCGTAGAGCTGACCATTATATGATAAATTGTTTTGACTTGTGAATCGTGAACCTTTGACTGTAACCATTTTAAGCTGACATGTAATGATGAGGAAAAGGTTTGCTGGAAGCAGGCGGTGGTTCTGATTAGGAGAGACGTGAACAAACGGATTTATCCAGAAAACTAGGAAAAGCAAGCCCAAGAGCGAATCAGACAGAGCAAGGAAGAATTAGAACTCACCTGGATTAGTGTCAGGTCCTCCAGGTTGAGCCTGAAGAGGTGATTTCTGCAAAAAGAATTATGCCAGTTAGATGGTGGAGCTATCAACTTAAAAAAAAAAATTTCACAGAAGATTTTCTTAAAATACAGTCTTTAAGCGTTCTTTTAACTTTTATAATCTTCATAAAAGTGATAGGTAGGGAGTAGCTACACAGGCCCAATTTGGACTGCTTGTGGTGAAGATCAGTGAGAAGGCTTCCATCAAGCTTATGAATCGCACCTACAGTGATTCCTTAAAGAAGGATTGTTTTTTTGTGGCGTCAAATGGAACGGTCCAATCAATGTGCAAACTCAAGTCTGTAAGTCTGAGAGTTTGTTGACATTTTATCTTGACTTTTATTTTAGATTCATTTTCAAAGGCACATTAGGTAAAACACGTTGCCACCTTAAAGTCCCACACCAATCCAAGGGGCCTTTTAATTATGATTATGCCGTTTTGTAATTTTCTACATCACAAATTAGCTTTTTTCCAAACAGCATCTCTTGGTCTGCTCCTGATTCCCAACTGTTTAAATAAAGAAATACTCAGAAATGCAATTTTAGGTCTAATTTTCTGTATGTCCTCCATCATCAGAAAAATATGACAAGATAACATTAAAAACACAATTTTCATCAGTGTGTCTTTAACTTCTAAAATTTTCCTTTATTTATCTTGAAGCATGTCTAAACATGGTGCAACACAAAACATTTAGACTTATAGTCAATAAAATAAAAAAACAAAATGGTGTTGAAAATTACTATTACTATAAATGTGTCTTTTTTTATTGAAAAAAATGAGTACTCTGTTCTAGGTCTGTTGAAGAATTAATATGTTTTTTGGTGATCATAGAGACACTCAGATTTCAGACTAAATCTCCCGTAATTTACCTGGACACCATTTTTATCTGGGCAAACTACAAAGTCAACACATCACTTTCTGGTAAAAAAAAAAGAAGTGTGCACATTATGAAAATAGTCAATGTGCTGTGAAAATGAGCAAACACACATGCACCACCTTGCTTTTCATGACTTGCACCTGTGGCAAGATACGGCCCAGTTTCTGCAAAGGATAATTAGACACACAAAATGACCAAGAAAAAAAAAAAAGCATGAATAAATGCTTTATACTCTCTTTGCTGGAGGTGATTACAAATTGAAGGGCAGTCACAGCCTGGTGGAAAAAAGTTTTATATTTTTTACCCTCTTATAAACCTTAGATTTGAAATTACTTGATAAGAAAACAATTTCTAGTTGTTCTCAAAACCATTTTTTAAAATAATTTCACAACTAACAAATTACTCTTTTTATATTTCGTCTTTTTCTTTTGTTTAATTAACACTTAAAATCCACTTTTGCTCCAGTTCAGAGCCAGATAGCATTAATCTTTGCAAAATGGGAGAAAAATGATCAATTTCTTGCCTTTTTTTCAAGTCAGCAATCAATACTTTTTAAAACAAAGATTGCAGGATAAAAATCTTTTAAATGCAACCATCTGTGGGCACGCACACATTGTCAGAGGAATGCAGTAGTGGAGAACTATCAATCTTCAGAAGAATGGCTCTCAGCCAGGCCTTACTGTAGCGACGGCTGCCAGTTTTACTGTATTGACATCTGCATTGATCCCAGTTTTCTTCTATTATCTCGCACCCTTCTTATCCAGCTTGGTTCCATCTTTCTATCATTCATCGTTTGACATATAGCAGCCATCAAAATGGAATAGAGTTTAACCAAGTGCTTTTACGTGCTTTTTTTTCCTAGGCTTTTTAAAATGTTTTATATTTGGGAGTGGAGGGCATGATGGACAACCCTGCAAGACTTAGACTCAAGAGAGTTAAGTTCAAAGTTTTAATTAGTAGTTCGGTCGAGGTGGACAGCAGCAGCAGAGGGAAACCCAACAGAGTCTCTCGTGAGGATAAAGGAGACAAGGTAAATTTTTCCCGATGGGTACAAGGAGGGTTGACTTGAGAGAAATCAATCTTACTTGAGATTGTGTGGACATAAACTTGGACTGACATGAGTATGGCTAACGGCTGCTTGCAGGCGACACTGGAAGGAACGTAAACGGTTAATCAGTCAGAGTAAGCAGAGAGGCAACTTAACAATGTCTAACTGCGTGTGTCCAGGAGGCAGCTAGAGAGAGGGACTGCAATAACTTTAGAGAAGGAGAAGAATTTCTTGTCCAAAAATGGGGATGGAGAGTTTCTCGAAACAAAGTTTCTCTTGCACTACTTTAAAATGTAACCTTTTCCCTTCAAAAGCTGAAAGGCCAGTGGCTGACGAAGGCAGACTGTTGTGGCCAACAGTACCTCCTGAAGCAGTGATTAGGAATCCCAAAAGTTAAGCAGAAGGAGACTAGACTAAAAGTGCTGGTTCAATTTCTTCAGTTGGGCATTGATCTGGGGATGAAATCCTGAAGATCGACTGACCATTACCCCCAAATCTTGAAATGTGGACCTCGGTCAGACACAATGACTCTGAGGAGGCTGTGCAGCCTGAAAACATGCTGCAGCATGATCACAGTGGTTTGGATGGCAAAGAAATGTTACAATTCCACCAGTTGATCTTATATTTGATCCGGAAGAGGTGAGCTGGAGCCACAGTCTCACTGGATGAATTATTTGGTCATTCAACTTCCCAATCCAACCTTTCCTGCTGAGGAGTGTCAAGCAAGAAGGCATTGAGTCCTGCTTTAGAGTCTGTGGTATGACAGTGGATTTGAACCCACAACTTCCCAGTGAACAATGGGGCACAGTCTTCAGAACGAGCAGACAGACTTAAAGTTTAAAGAGTAAAAATACACTGTTGCCTAGAATTCACAAAGACAATAAACTTGCATCACCAAAGACATTTTTCTTTCATCATTGAAGACATCAAAAAGACAGATCAATATTCATGAAGCTGACCAACAAACAGGGGAAAAAAAGAAGCAGCACAATAAAGCTTGGAGAAAAGGAAATGAGAGAAGGAAAAGAAGAAACGATGCCGGATGGGGGTTACCTGGCACCAACGATCAGTTCATTCTGGCCGGGATCAAAGGTCAGCTGTGAGTAATCCACTGTACCCTCTGCTTTGAACCTGAAGATCCAAGGCTCCATCTCTGACAGAAACAAGAAGAACCAGAGGACACACGAGAACAAGTCAATAAAAGTTCACGCAAAAGCTGCTGCAGGTAAGTGTCTTGAAAGGCTTAGGTCTGGGATTTCCAGCCTAATTCCAGATGGGATTTGATTACATCATTCAATTAGAAATTAGTTGTTTTAAAAATAATTGCATTTTAAGATCTGTCTTTGTTTTTTTGGGTTATGAAAAACAAATTGTTAATTAATAAAAAATATGGAACTTTTGCAAATTAAGGAATGAATGATCCATTTAAAAACAAACAAACCCAAAAAGTCACAAAACATTGCTTAAAAAAACCCCCATAGGATTTGCATCTTTTAAAAAAGACTCTATTCAAGTGTTTGAACATTTTCTATATTATTAAGCTAAATGTAGATTTCATATAAAATACTATTTACACAATAAACCACTAAGTTTTAAAGGAAAAAATCGTTTTAAATAATAATTTCGTTTAAAATATTCATTCACAGCACTATATCACTAAAGAGTACACAACCCTTAAATATATTTCTAAAAAGCTAAAAGATATTTTCTCTTCGGAAAAATGTGCTTTTTTTTACCTTAATTTTTTGTTGTAGTTTTAAAAAAGTTTACAAGCCTACCTTATATTTGTGGGTTACTGAACTGTCAAATCAAACTTTTCATAAAAGATTTTAATGACTTTACACTGACTCATTCTACTTTCTGCTATCTTTTTGAGTTCTAACCTTTAACTGTACTTAATGAACCTACAGAGAACCATAATTAAAAAAGAGAAACAGCATAATTCAGAATATTGTGTTAAAATGCACACATGGCAACAACAGAAATACTCATTTCTGTTAACGATTCCAGGTGCAAAATGACCTGCCTTTCTCTCTATGTGATGCATCGTATTTTTAGATCTTATTAGTCTCCTGGTGAAGCCATATGGGTTGTTAGCTCAAAGATTAGGTCAAAAGCATCCATGAAGGTTTGGTTGTAAATGCATAGAATTGAAAAATAGTCTCATCACCAACATTACCAATCTGTGTGAGTGCATGATAAGTCTTTTTTTATCTTCAGTTCAGAGAAAGTTTCTGTAAAAAGGTGTCCACCTACCAGAATATTTCAAATAAAATCTGAAATATCAACTAGTCTTATGGAAAATGTGATTTTATTTCTGCAATCATTTAGGATACAAAATCTTTGGGATCTTAATTTTGGCCATGAATATTTATTGTTAGGCTCACAAGGTTTACTGACTTTACTTGCATAATAAAATAGTTCTGTTCACATCATACAAAATAGAATAAACATCACAGTGGTCATTTCTTTGGCTGAAATGATAGTTATCCCTGCTAAATATAATATTATGCTGCAGCTTTTTAAAATGTGCTCATAAACACTTTAAGAGAAATAGTCTTTTAGCTGCAGAAAATCCATGAATGAGGACATCACTTTATCTAAAATATACTCTTTATTTGGGATGTGGCATTTAGTAGACAAAGTCCTTGGGATCTCAGTCTCGTATTGTTTAACGTATATCACTACACAGAATAAACTGTGTGCTTTAATATTAAAAGAATATTGTGTCAAAAAAACAAAATTGATATACGTAATCAAAACCTGCTTTACATGGATCAGAGTACAATGTGCTTCTTCTTTTCTCTTTAAATCCCGCTATAGAGAGGAACCTGGCATGTTTATGTCTCAGAGGAAAGCTCTTTGTCTTTGTACATGCCAGTTGATGGATGGGTTTCAGAAAAAATGTGTATTTTACACAAATCATGAAGATGGATGAGACTTAAACTTGTTATGGAGGTGCAGTTCATCCCTGTGCTGTGGGGGACACATACAAACACTGAGTCATAAAGAGATGTCCCAGGCAGACACTGACATCTTATCCACAGCATGCCTGCTCTTCTGGCGCCCAACCCATTAACCCCTGACCAATCAAATAAGCCGTGAGGACACACTGTCTACTGTCTGGTTACCCGAGAGGTTTAGTCAGGAGTGGTCAATCAGTCATTGAGGTGACACGTCCTTTCTGTTGCTCGTCACTACAAACCGAATATTACTGCGCATTAAATGAATGAAATCCTTAACAAGTCATCATTTTTACTACTGGTTTTAAATCATAGTAAAAATATTTGCGATATGTTTGCAGGCTAAAACATCTCTGAGGGATTATTATTCTCATTTACAACAGAGCCCCCACATCCCATCAGGACAGAAACAGAGGGAGAGGACAGCTTGAACACCCTCCTTGGAGCACATTACCTGCTTCTTCAGGCGCACCTGTCAGACAGCGTTTCAACCCAAAGCTCTGTCTCCTCAGACTGCATCAAAAGCAAGTACTTCCAGTGACAAACGTGGGATTTTCAGAGCAGTTCAAAATGAAGACAAACAGAGGCAAGAAAAAAAAGAAAAGAAAAGGAACCTCCAAAGAACATCTGCCACCTCCAACTCGCGTCATGGGACAAAACTGCAGCTCTTGTAAGAAAACAATATTATCTGATGTGAAAAAGACACTTTTCCTTGTTCTCTTTGAAGTCTCCAGTGATCTGTACAAGAGAAGCTGATGAGGAAAAATCCCCCCCCCCTCATGTTTTTCTTCAAGTTTCTCACAAACAACTTTTTAAAATTCGTCATGGTAAATTAAATTAAAAAAAAAACATCCAGAAGGTTACAGTTGACTACACTTTCAAGATTTCATCTGATTTATAGTAAAAAATGTTTATTTCATGTGAAGACACAAAGTTTTAGATGAGCAAACACTTTGACTCCACTGGGTTTTGCATTTTACGCCATGGAGAACATCCCCGGCATACAAATATAGATGCGACACCCCCAAAGCCCCCCAGGGAGAAGGCAGAACTTGACAAACCCCAGCTTCCCCCCATAAATCTCGCAGGCTAACCAGGGGGAGGCTCTCTCGCGGGGGTGATGGAGTGCGTGCGAGAGACAAAAAGAGAGGATATTTAGAGAGTGAGCAAAAGGGGGCAAAAGGTTCTAATTGAACACAACAGCCTTCAAAGGATTTATGGCCTTTGTGACGAGGCCGTGGAGCCCTTCATAAGCATTCATAACGGGGGGGAATGGGCCCCCCAAAGCCTGTACAGCTGAATATACACAACTTTTTAAAGTCACACTCAGTGGGGATTAACTGATTGTACTTTTTTAATTTTTGGGATGCAACAGTGACAGAAAAATGTTGTTTTTGGAGTTGCTTTAGTTTAAGACTTTTTGTGCATCAAAGACAGCCCCAACAAATCAACTTAATCCTTAACCAGCTTGATATTAAATATAGAACAACGCCATGTTAATGTGCATGGCATGTGCTGCAATTCCCTTCACCGATTCCGTTCCTGCTTTGCATGTTTCATGAAATCACATCAGCTGCATGTTAAACGCTTGCGATAATGTAATCCCATCAAGGCCATCCTTGCACAGGAGCTGACTCAATCATTGGGATTGGCTCCTGATGAGACCGAAAAGGCGTGTTCATGTGCAGATTCACACACATGTGGATTGGCAAGGCTCTGAGCCAACATGAAACCAGCAAACACATGCATGTGTCTTCGCCTTTCCCTCAGAACCAGCTTATCGCCTTAACCGCCGTCTTCCTCCACCTCAAAAATAGAACAGTCCATCGCTTCCATAGTGTGGGATTTTCTGACACTTGACACAAAGACAAAATGACAGCATATATAAATATTTACAATCTGTGCCAGTCTGCTGTCTGCCAGCTCTCTAACTCACCGCTCCTCGGAGCAGCCGGGTTCAGGATCAATGGCAACACGTGGAACCAATTCCAAAGCATGAATGGCTTTTCTGCCGGTGGTTTAAATAATATGTGGGGCTTGCATAAACGAAGAGTCAATTCACTCTAAATACAGCCCTGTGGTAATGGGCAGCAGCAACAATGGCAGCAATTTGCTCATGCTTATGTGAGTACAGTACTCCTGGGGGGGGGGTTCCAAAAACAAGCTGGGATTAAAGAAACATGAAGCAAGGCTACCTCAGACTTTCATCCACGCCTCTGTTTCCCAAGGATTTCTTGTCAAAAGTCAAGCACGACAAAGAAAGGCACATGTATTTTAGCCCCCCAGGCACTTAGTGAATCATGCAAAACCTGCCACAAATAAGTGTGCAGCAAAATATTTAAATCTTGAGTGATTAAGAGTGTTTGAGCAAAGCACGTAACACACTTTCAATACAATGACACTTGAAAATAAAAAAAAAGTACATTCTTTTTTTAGCTGTAAGTCTACGAAAAAGAGAAGTCTACGCATGACAAGTCATTCCTAATTCCACAGGCAGCTTGTCATCAATTAAAATAAACACAGGAAGAACATGGCTGACCTTGGACATTAATAGAGAGAAGTTCCTGTTTTACAAATCAAGCTCCAAAAACCTTGGAGGCCTATAAATTTAAAAGGATCATCCCTGAATGCCTAATTAAAGCTTTCGCCATGCTAGCTGTTGCCTGTTGCATTTATGAATGATGTGAGGCCATTTGTCTATTCTCCTGTTTTCACTCCCATCTTTTTAACGATGTGTTAGCTGTTCAGGGATGATAAAAGCTGAGCTCGTTCTGCGGCTTTAAAACAAGTCTGACGCTGCACCTCAAGGGAGGCACGGTGCTCCGTCTGGCCTGTGAAGACAATGTTTATTCCACAGTTTATAACCTTTAAAAGCACTCAAGTCTCCTCTCAGGAACACGTATTAAATGAAGACTGTATTAGTACAGTATTTTACTTTTTAGAGGCTTTGTGGTCTAACATGGCGAAAAAGAGAAAATCCTGCCCCTAGAAATGTGATCTATCATTGCTGCTCCTGCACATGTTTACACTGGACACCCGCTGAAGCTAAATTCAGCTCTGTTTTCGTGAGAGTGCCGGGACTCTGTCCTTGGGTAAACATTTGAAATGCTCCTGTTGAACTCCACGGTGTAATCTTTTTGAAAGCCCTACATTTCTGAAACCGCCATAGAAGGCAGAAAGCAGTCTTTAGATAAAACATCCTTGCACCGCAGTTGCAGTTCTCTCAGCCAAGTGTTGTGCCAAGTCAGAAAACCACCATCCCTCAGTAGGGTCAAGCCCATTTGAGGCACACCCTACTGTTGGGCCACAGCTGCCCAGAACGAGAGGAATGTTGTCACAGGAACACGCTCGGTCAAATTTTTACCTCGGCCTCTCATGAGGGGTATTAACAACACCAACCACTCTGTGGGCAATTGACCCACTCATCTTTTCTCTACCAGCTAAGAGGCTGAGTAGGTTTCGGGTGTGAAGTGTGACGGTAAAAGGAAAGATACACAAGGCTGTGCTGAGACCAGCCATGTTGTTTTAGAGCTACCGAGACCAAAGAGGAGGTTCACAAACAGGACATGTAGGACGTTGGTGTGAGCAAGAAAGGTTAAAGTTAGCCAAAAGGCAAGAGAGTAGAGAGCCTGAGCAGCAGGAGGTCTACTGTTAATTCATCTGTGAGAACAATCCTGTTTCCCATTATGAATAAAACTGTTGTAGTTCTCCTTAAGAAAACAATTTTTGCTCCTCCATTCAAGTTTTTTTGGTCTATGTTTCTGAAAGAAACACAAGTCTGATCAAAGTGTAGCCTGTTAGGGCTTTTATCCGTTAACTCTTATTAAAATGTTGAAATTTAATTTAATGATTCCTTAAGATGTTTTTTTTTTCCTGTTGAATCAAATTGATATAAATGTATGCGGAAGCTCCAAAATGATCAATAGTATGTTATTTACAGGATTTAGCAAATAAAATAAAATAATTCTTTATGTCTACTTTTCCTAAACTAATGTCATAAGGTTTGAAAAATCCAAATTACTGTTAAATTTCCTAGAAATGTTACAAGCAGAAAGAATGAATTAATAGCATTTTTGTTCCCTTTCTGTTCGCACTTTTACACTTATAGATGTTTACATGTGAGGTTTTTTATTGGATTAGACTGAAAGGTTTGTGGTTATATCAATGACTCCTTGGCCGAGACCCTTGACTTTATGTTACTTTTAAAACCAATTACCAGAGAATGAGTGTGGCAAAGATGTATATAAGCTAACAATAAAGTGCCATAAAAGGTTAAGTTAAAAAAAAACATTAAGAATTTAGTTAAATCCATTGTGCATAAATTTATATTTCTGAAATATTGAACAGCCATTTAAAGGGTAAAATACACAACACACAATCATGCAGAGTGAGCATGTACAATTTTTGAGGTGAACAGTAAAAAAATAAGTGACATTTTCAGTAAAAATTTCTATTTAAAATGTAAAAAATGAATTTCAACTGGTAGCGGGGTGAGCTTCCACTACTCTGATTGTAGCTAGGAGGGATGGCTGTGGGAGGGCGAGTCCTCCAGAAGGTCGGTAGTTTTTACATAAAATTCATGCTTAAAGGGTTTGGGGATCTGGGAGAGGCCAACATCGGCACCCACTGGAAAAAGGCAAGAATAAAAAAAGCTTCATTTCTACTTGCCTTCAGTAACATGCCAAAAAATTATGTTTGAGTTGCGATTGTTATATTTTCTTTCTTTGAAAAGTTTGAATCTTTAAAAACGTACTAAGGATAAGTCGCTCTATGTAGCAGCACAAACAGAACAACGATTTGTTGGGAAGAATATTTGATGAGATAAACTTTTTTGATCCTGCCAGGGAAGGTTCAGTTGTTATAACAGCTCAGGGGATTAGACATTAGGTAAAAGGACAGAAAAAAAATCGAACTGTGCAAAATATCAGAAATATGGAAAAACAAATGCTGGTTTGATGTCCATCAAAATGACAAAGGGAGACCACGGCTTGTTGAGTTTGGCTCCTGTAAAAAAGGATTTTTATGTGCACACGTCACCATTGTGTATTGCGTTTTTCTCTTAATGCTTTCAAATAAGAAGCTTGCATGGTTTCTTAGGTTGAGAATTGTGCCTTTATTCTGAAGAGCAAATATAACTCAGATATTTGGCAATGTTATAGAACCAGTAAAAGATCGTAAAAAGAAAAACAAATAATGACTGCACAATTGTTGTGTGTAACACCACTGTAATAATTAGAACAGGACTTTAAATTATGCAAAAGTGGGCAGAAGAATTATGAGTGACAGCTGAGCTTCCACACTTCCTCCATTGTTCAAAATACCAGTGATGTTTTCTCAGATCCAATCATTTTATTTCACTACAGACTAAAGCTCACAGCAGATCGCTGAAGCACCAGATCATACAGACAATTTTCTCATCTAAGACATCTTTTTTTTAATCATTTACACTCCTTATATGTTCATATAAGCAATTATTATCAGACATACAACATGTTTTTAGGTCTCTCTGTGTTTAAAGAGATAATGTATTCCTCTGTGCGAGTGCTGGGTGGCTGTAAAACACTGGGGAATTTTAATCCACTTGTAGTCCTCCCAGCTTGGCTGGACAGGAGTCATGGCAGCCTCACAATGCACATGTCCAACAGCCAGGGATTAGGCTGCATGAAACAAAGCACAACAACTCCAAAAACCGACTGATAATAGGTTTGAGCAGGGGTTTTTACTTTATTCACACTATCCCACACACATGCATATTTCATAATGGCTCTTAAATCAGTTTTGCTTTCACTGCAAAAAAGGGAAGGCTGTAATTTTGTAGTTTCACAAAAAGTCTGCACAGCTTTACTGCTCTAAATAATGAGATGAGTTTAAACCACAGAGAGACCATCATCAGACCCAGAATGAAAGATTATTAAATATCGTCAAGATTCTATCGTAAATAAAATGCTTTAAGTTAATTATATTAAATTGATTTCTTTGCAAGACAGTGAATCACAAAATTCTTAGAGAAAGTGCTGATTTTACAGTATCATGAGAAATGAGTTTGAGATGCAATTAACCCCTTAACTGTTTGCTCAACCAATCAGTGAAGCACATTTGGAAAGCATCGTTTTAAAAATATCACCACTACTGCAGCTGTTCTTTTGCTTGATTTGGTGGATACAGAGTTAAAAGCTGGAATCAACTAATTACTTTGGAAGAAAGTTTTTTAACCTACATTGTAAGGTTAGTCATTTGATTTTTAATTTTTATAGTGTTAAAGAATATTTCAAAACTGTTTTTCTCCCTCCTAACATTATTATTATTAAACCTAATATTCTGTCAGAGTTAATTGTCTTTTAAAGAAGTAAACGGCATTTTCTGTTTCCGCATGGCACAAATACACTATAAGTTTAGGATTAGGAGGCAACATAAAGGCAGCTCTGAATATTAGTGACACAATATTTTCATTTAATTTGGATTTTTAATGTTTTGTGAGAACAGAAATGAAAGTACAAGTAACATAATAATTTTTACTCAAATAGTAAAAGAAATATTTAAAGCTAGGATCGCCGTCTTTAATATTCTTGGTTTTCAGAACAGGTGTGGAAAGAACATACATTTTTTAAGTTTGTCTAAAGATCCTGAAGTTTATAAGAGCAAAAGGCTCCATTGGGGCTTTTTTCTTTGCTTTCATTTTCATTGCATATTGGATAAAATAATAAGTAAATGCTTGTTTTTCAGTTTAATATTCCTCAAAATGGTCATTGTGCCATCATAAAGAAAAGCCATTTTTATGATAACTGTAAAGCATCATAAAAGTCCATCCTTCAACCCTTATGTAAATAAATATAGAAAATTTTACAAGGACAAACTAAACAAAGACAACCTAGTTTTAGACAAACTTGAACTGTCCAGAGAAAGCAAATATAGAACCAGTTCTTGTGGGTATGGAGAGCTGAATAAACAGCTTTTTGGAGCTTAAAAAAGGTAAAAGGAAAAAAAAAAAGCCTCTGCACTTGGTGACTGAATATTTTCCCTGCAGGGAAGTCAAAATGGAGACGGGGTGAAGGGTGCGATGCCCGCCCCACCACTCATTCGTCCTGCTCTCTTCAGTGTAGCATTCATGCTGCACCTGCAGCTAGACATTAGCTGAATCTCTGTGGTTAGAATTGGGCTTTTCTGAGGTCTTCTTAAAGAAGGTGTTTCTGCTCTAATTAAGAAAATAAATCATCTTTTTCTTTTCATTTAATGTTTAATGTTAACAGAACATGTGAGCTCTGCAGAAATGTGAACCATCCGCCTTTCAGCTCAACATTTTTCCGCTGTTAAAGGCAGAAGGCTTTGATCCTTGATTTTCGATCATTTCTTTGGTTTTGCTGATGCTGAGGTCCAGCTAAGTGCACTAGATGATGGACCTCCTCCCTGTTGGCAGCCAGCAGATTGGTTGTTTCAATCAGTCTCTGTACAGTTGGATCATAGATGGTTTCCCAGATGGGATAGCTCCAGCTCTGAGGTTACAGTTAAAACAGGGGTTTGTAGATCATGTTTTATGACTTGTGCATCCTACGTACTTCTTTTAATGCCTAAAATGAACTTTGAGAAGATTAAATATGTTTAAAGTATTGCCTTTTAAGAGGTATCAATCAGAATGAAAATACCTTTTGTCAACCACAGTTGTAAACTGTTTTTGTTTTCACTCCTGTAAGACAGTTAGTAAGATGTAGCGCTTACATAGAAAAATAGACTCTCTAGACATTCATTAGGGTTTAATCTTGGGACTGCCCACTGTGACCTGTTGTGACTAAAGATTTTAAAGTATTACAAAATCCAAAGAAGCAGCGTCCTTCTCAGACTACCTAATTGTTATGCAAGAAGCCAACAATCATGAGTTATTTTTCCTTTAATAGTAATGATCCTTGCATTCATTAGTTTTCCAATTCTGCAATCAGCAACCATTTATAAGACCCCCAAGTCACTGTAAGACCAAAAGGAGATGTGTGTTTGCGAGAAAAAGTATTTTTGACAAGGAGAATGAAAGTCTGCGTCTCAAACAGACTGCCCCTTATAAATCTATTTGTACTCTCATTAGCTGTCATTACTGTAATACACACTAAAGTGTGATATG
Organism: Oryzias curvinotus; assembly: GCA_023969325.1. Taxonomy (NCBI): domain Eukaryota; kingdom Metazoa; phylum Chordata; class Actinopteri; order Beloniformes; family Adrianichthyidae; genus Oryzias; species Oryzias curvinotus. The sequence continues at coordinate 18,173,574 of CM043725.1, forward strand.
TGTTCTTTTCCTGAGGTAATTATGATTGAGCAATGGAAATCTTGACCTTCTGTTTAATGCTGCCAACATGTTTAACACTGGAGCTTATTGGCCTAATCTAAAATATTAGATCACAAACTTCCCAACGCCACAGCTCACTCACAAGCTAAAGTTGGCACAAAGCATGGTGTTACAGTTTATTAACTTATTGTATACATACAATCAGAGGTCCTACGGTAGATTTTGAGCGATGGGCACGGCGGCCTGGCAGCAGCTCATTTCAGGCTCATCCAGAGTTTAAATATTTGAACTTTGGTGACAACTAAGGGACTCGGCTTTGGCTCTTGATGTGTTCTTGGCATGATCAGTGGGTGGGACCAAAAAAACAAAATGGAAGAGAATCTGATCCTTCTCCTTCTGAGTTTCCTGTTATTTTTCTTATTTGTATGGCGACAATAATAAAAAAATCCTATAATTTATTCCTATTTTTCATTTTCCCCATCTCAGACTAATGCGAGACAGCAAGTCGTCAAACTGGGTCACAGAGAAACGTAAGTATGGCTGAAAGCAGCCATCATTCAGACGCAGTTCCTGCAGTAGATGGTGAAGCTCACAGTTCTGGGGGAGTCTCTGAATTTACTGAATGAGATATACAATCAATGCTGCTATGTAGTGATGAGGCTAAAAGCTTCGGCCAGTAGCTCCTCCTACATGCGTCTGTAGCGTAAAGTTTATAAACGTATTTTTTGGGACAAGCAATTGACGACCACAAACGAGAGGCAGTGTGTCTTGCAGTTTAATTGAGGCTCGTAAGGTCATGGGATGTCATTAAAATGGAACGTACCATTGTCATGTGAGTGGTACCTCTCACTTACTCAACTCTTACTTACCCTTAAGTGCTGTATAAGTATTCGCTAAGACCCGTCGCCCGCAGCATGTCTGTCCGTTGTGCATGAAGATCACTGAGCGGTCTACAGCCTTGATATTTCGTGCGTGCCTTGTACAGGTTTGCTCATTTTTCCCCCCACACAAACCTCATAGGCTATCTTCCTAGGGGCAGTTGTGACTAAGGCTTAAAGGATGAAGGTTCAACAACTGATAAGAAAAGAAGAAAGGGGTTTATATGTTTCTTTGAGGTGGCTTTGCTAAATAATCAAAGCCAAGACCTTAGTCCTGCAGTTTCACCCAGACAATAATATGTTGATTGTTTGGCTGGGACTTTGCTGCACTGAAAACAGCTCAATGGCATTTTACTGCTTTGCCGTGTGTAGACGGTGCTGTATTGATTGCTCCGGGTATTCTGTTGACTAAGTTTCCCAGCATTTCATTAAACTTTACTTGCTCAATAATAGTGTAAGATAAAGGGTAGGAGCAATGAAACCTGATGCAGTATATTAAAACTGCAGCAAGCAAGTGTGAGGGAGACTGGGTCTGAATGCTTTCTTTGTAGAAATAGAATGAAAAAGTCTAGAAAAGTAATAAATTCTTTCCAAAATGAAGACGAAAAACTTTTTTTTTTCAGTCAACTTTTGCTTTCATTTGGTGGGTACAGCATCACTGCTAGTTTTACGCAGTTTCTTGGTTAGGTTTAGGCAGAAATTCTACTTTTTGGGACTAAGCAATAAGAAGAAAAGATTGCAGTTTAGCAGAAAACAATCCTGTGGTTTGTGGTATAACTGTACAAAAAGTGAAGAATTGTATTGGTTACCATGGCAAAGAAAAAACTCATGAACGCTTCTCTTTGATGTGGAAGAGAACTTGGCTTGACTAAAAAGATGAAAACATCCTTTTAACCTTCATTTTCATGAATTCAATGGTGCATACAGTAGATTTATAATTAAAACTAGCTTGACCTTCTGAAATGTAAATGAAAAATGTAAAGTCACACAAAAAATACTAAATGTGAATAAATCTAAAGAAATAAATGACAGCATACAACACATCATAAACCGTGAGAAAGCCAGCTAACTGCAAATTACTTGCTCTAAAAAAAGACACTTTATTTCTATACTTTCTTGATCTAGGGTCATTAAACGGTTCAGAACGAAAAGCTAAAACACTGTATGCAAGGTTGTTTATGTCTCTTAGCAACTGGAAAATATTTTAAAGAAATGATCCAGAACGTTTCTATAGTCTCAATCCATTATTTTTATTCTCTAATTTAGAAGAAAAATAGCAGATTTAGAAAAGAAGACAAAAACATCAACAGAATGAAACTGTTGTTTTGAACCATCCTGCTCTTCGTTTGATCACCCACCTGAGTGAGGGACGGCAGGGTGCTCCTTTTTGTGGCAGGGCGATTCAGGCAGAAGCACGGGCCCTCTTCTGCCAGCCGCGCCTCTGGTGTGCAAGACCAGCATGCACTGCAGCAGCAGCAGTGCATGCTGGGTAACAGGGCGTCCCATGGGGGCCTTGGTATGCTCACCTATTCTTTAGGCCTCAAGGGCCAAGCACACTGGAGAGACACACCTGGTGGGACAGAAACAGAAAGATGCTCTAATGAAACGTAGAATTTCTTTAAAGTATAGAATCTCAATCTTACTTCAGGATATGAAAAACAGCCAAAAATATGCCTTTAACTACAGGAAATAGGAGGGGCAGACCATATGAGAAGGAGAAAAAAAAGATGGATGTTTTGCTAGTATTGGAAGAGAGAGATGTCCCACCTCTGACACCATGTGCATGAATCACACGCACAGCCTGCATTAGCTAATCCACCAAGTGTGTGTATCTGTGTAGGTGTGTGTCCCTTAATATCCAAAATTATTTGCCCTTTGCTCTGGTCTCTGTTCCCCCTGCTGAGAGTTCACTGTATATCATGATGGAGGGCACACACAGCTAAATGTGCACTGTGCATTCATGTGTTTTGCATTATTAAAAGTCTGTGTGTGTGTGTGTGTGTGTGTGGTTGTGTCACAGTGTGGAGCTGCACTCCCCGTGGGTCACCTAAATTCTTATGCTGATAAAAATCGGATATGTGTTTGTTCATAATCAAACCCCCTCTCATTGCCAAATATGATTGTTATAGAATGCACACAGTTAGATTCATGCTTCCTGCAAAGCTTGGCTTCGGCATAAAGACGGGGGGGTTGCACAGCATTTTTATGGTAATGAATTGATATCCATTGACATCATTAGTTTTTAATGGTTAATGTAATTCTATTACAAATAATTCCTGTTGTGAGGATTATAATGACTCGATTTTTTGCAGTTTTCTTTTTCAAAGTGACTTGTATGTGATTATATTATCAAGGAGGGTTCATTTTCTTGGATTAGAAGTCAAATGATCTTAAATGCAAGCAAGTAAAAGCTCATTTTAAATCCTGAAATAAACCTGTTTTTAATATAAGGAATTCTAACAATAAATACGTCATAAGATGTTGGAGGTTTTGAAGAAAAGCATGGAGGATATTAGTGGAACACTCTTTTTTTTCTTTTACTGCAAATAAAATGGGGATTGTTGTCCGGCTAAAAATGCTGCAAAAATGGAACAATAGTTCCTCCGTGACAGGGTTGATTTAGTGCGAATGCAAGCTTGGAAATAAGCAAAAACTCCTCATATTCTGTTGGCTGTGTGGAGGTAAAAGAGCATGAACATACAGAAATGTGAACAAAGAAAGACAGAAGCGTGGTAAACTCTTCCTCTACACAAACAAACCTCGTCTCCTATTCTTTCTGAATTACAGATCATCCTTTAAACCTGGGCGGCTGTGGGGTGGAACATGACACACCTCACTATGCACCCTCTCCAATGAAAATCCAAAGAGAGTTTATTTCAGTTTTTGCGGAATAGAAAATTGATTCTCAGTTTGGTAAGGATGAATATGTTTCATAATCTTAGAGGTAGGGAGTTTACTTACGTATCCGAGGTTTGTCATCACCTGCAGATTAATGTAAAGCTCCTGTCATTGACATCTCAGGAAGCAAGTTACAGGCAGTGACTTGTTCTGTTCCATTTCCCTTTTGTCTTTCAAGTTCACACATCAGCTTCTGGCCTCTTTATGTCTTGCTTTTAGAAATTTTACAAGCAGTTTGCTTTGTCCATGTGTAGCCTTGACAGTCTTTACAATGTTTTCCTCACATAAAAGCCATTTTATATGTTGTTGGTCTATAGCTGCATCCATCTTCCTATCATGTGTTAGGAAGCCTTTTAATCATCTATGCCTGCATTCCCTTTGTAAAAACACTCCACTAGTGTATAGCATCAGGAAGAACATAGAATGTTATTCATGTGTGGCTCTGGAAACACAGGGACAGGGCACCACATGTGTATGCAGAGGAAAAGCTGACATGCAGCAAAACACCAATGCAAGGTGTGATAATTGTTGGATCTTTTCTATAAATCTGAGCCATAGCTCAACACTAAACTGATTTAAAACATACATGGCTCAGGCCATGAGCTCCTTGTTCCGCCCCATTCCTATGCATCCACTTGTAGACGACTAGATCCATGTTGGTCTTTGTTTACCTCGTTTAAGCTGGCATCTGGCTTAAAACTGTATGCCCGGATAGCTCCAATATGGCTCGCCATTTCTGTTACACCGGTAATGTTAGGTGTGTAGGGCTGTAAGCTAGCGGGAGAGCGAGAAAAGAAAATGATGATGGGAAGTGGTGGTGGGCTTACTCTGCACCAACATTCCTGCCTACAACTCAAAAATGAATTTCATATAAACTGCAGCAGAAACTACGACCCAAAAATATTAAAAATGTTTGTTGATTTTGGCTAAAAACAAAAATCATAATTAAAAGGGGGTGCTTTTGAAATAGGAGAAGATGTTGAGAAGATCAGAGTGGGACTTTAACCACTTATTTTTGTTATTTATGTTTGTTTTATGAGCTTTGCAAAGCCTGAAAAAATATGCCTGGGGTTTTACAGTTTTTTTTTTTTTACTTTTAATCCGTGTACAAGTCTGTCGGTAGAATGGCATCAACACTAACACCAGACTTAGTTTAATCTGCTTCCAATTTAGCTTTACTCTCTATTTCCCCACTGCAGCTGGACCGCATGATGTGCTTACTTATTAATCAGCTCAGTTTGTGCAGGCACTGGTTAAATATGACAAAAAGTAGGCTGAGCAATTGGCTTACCGCTTAATTGGTCTACCATCCAGTTTAAGGCATTGCTTTAGGCCTTAATGAGAGTCAAAATGGAGTTGTGATGAAGGACATAAATTAGCTAAAGTGACCAAAGCTCTCCTGAATCAGTCTTTACAGGCTGCTGCTAGGTCAGCAACAAGATGAGAGAAGTTCATGCAGTTGAAAGACAGACTTTTGTGTCTGGATCGGCCGTGAACAACAGCATTAATAGCACGTTTACACTAGACAAGACTAGAAACAATGAGAATAATCCTCCTGACACAGAAAGCAAATGCTTGCAGAACCATTAGATCATCTGTATGACTTTTTCTGTGTTTCTTTCCCATCTCTTTCAGAGATGTTTAGTCTGAACCAGAGATTGTTTGGCAGGTGTGAAAACTCACATGAACTAAGAAGTATACTGTGATTGGTTCATGGTGTGGTCCCGTGTGAATTAACGACTGTAGGGGGTGGGAGGTAGGAACCAGGACAAAGGAGGCAGGTTGACAGAAAAGAGCTTAAACTAAACAAATAAAAAGACCAAAATGAAAAAAAAAAAAACTGAACAACTAGAAAGATGTGAACTGAACTGCAAAAAGGAAGGAATACAAATCTACACGGAAAACCTAGAAAACTCCCAAAGAAATCAAATTAAAGTAACATTGGCGCTCCATATCTCTTTCCCTGCTCAGCATGTCTGACCTTCAACAAAAGACAAAGGCAAAACTAAATTAAAAAGACATGATTACTGAATAATAAAACCCTCTGATTATTTCCAGCTAATTAACAAAGCATTTATTTTCTTACAGCTGTTCTGAATAAACATTTCTTTTCCGGCAATGGCATGAAAGCTAACCCACATGAAGACCTCACTGCACCATGAAATAATTAAAACAGCTCAAATCTGTGATACGGTTTAAATTTAGATGTAATAAACTTAAGCAATGCGCTTTTATGATTAATGCGACGTTTAGTCACTCCGCTGGAGTACAGCTGGTGAGGATTTAGAAAAATATTCATCTGACTGGTGAGATCATTTTCCTGCAGTGATTTCTTGTGGATCTTCATCTTTTTTTGCCTCGCCAACAACCGGCACGATTGTGCGGGAAAAAGCCCAGTGAGCTTTTAGATCCGTTAGCCGGTTTAGCTCTAAATCATCTCCAGGGCATTGCTGCAAGCCTCCACCACCTACACCTGCCTTCTCTCCCACACAAGAAAACAGTCAGAGGCATTCCCAGCACACTATCACCCAGAGACTTTGTGATGGATAGCAACCCAGCAACGTGCAGACACAGAAAAATTAACGGTAAACTGCATTTAAAGAGCACTAAACAGTTTGCAGCTGCAATTTCTATTCTGGTGTGATCTTAAAGAAGCTTCTTTTTTGACTAAAACGTTCCTTAATATTATCTGCTTATTGTTCTGCCATCCGTTTATTGACAGACCCATCTTTGCTGGAGTTACAAGAGCACTCTACAAGTGGTGGGTGGTGGTGTTTGTCGATATTTATCCAGCCCCCAGTTACAGGATACTCACAGGTTGCCCTTTCTTATTGCTGGAGGTTGCTGGGGGAGTGTGAAACCTGGGGGAATGACAGCAACCAAAGAAATCTCCCTGTCAAGGTTAAACTAGCATTATCACTTTTTTAAAATTCAATTCATGACCCTGGACTGAAGCCTGCAGCAGTTAGTGTGTAAAAAAATGCAAAAACTTTTGCAATGTTTTGGTTACCAAAGGAAAAATATGTTTGTTGTCAGATCCAGGTATTCAAATTATGACCAAATCTATTTTTTATATCTATGATAAATAGCATATACTTTTGTGGTGCTTTCGAAGGGGGTTTCGACATGCGGGTGGGCAAGGAGGGAATCGAGCCTGCAATGTTCCCATCAGGGGTCGGCCACCCTCCCACTACACCACAGCCACCCTACATACAATGCTTAAAAGTTTCAGAAGTACTTATAAGTTATCTTTTTTTTTTTTTTTTTTTTAGATAAAAACTTGCAACAGTAAGAATTTTATTTACAATTTAAAAATAAGTTTGTTTTTTAATTCCTCAAAGGATGACAGTAGTTTAATAATGGAAATATTACAACCATTATTAGAGGATTCATGAATGTGTCCTTTGATTATTAATTTTAGGGTACAATATCTATTATATAAAATAAATACGGTACAGATTGGGCTTCAAAATAAACAAAAAAAGGAACTAATTGCTACTTGTTCACAATTCTTAAATTATCATTGTCTTGACATAATAAAAAAGTAATAACCAAAATCCATACGCCTTATATAGACAAAAAATAGACTTTATTACTTAATAATAAAGAAACACTAGCAAAACAAAACACTATTTGATTTTTGCTCCAGCTAAACTTTTAATAAAAAAGTTCAACTTTACTTACAAAACTACAAACTATTGTATATTTTCTTAAAAATCCATTAACTATTCTTTTAATAATTTCCTCAAAATGATGGCTACAACATTTTTTTTTAAACAAAAAGCCTCAAGTGTTTCACTTTCTTGTCAAACACAGTCAATTAAAGAAACCTGTTCTGAAAGCAGTGAGTAAATGATGTCTGAATATCTCATGAAGTCTCTGATGAAAACTCAAATAAAATGGAGAAAATAAAAGCGCAGCTCTGCCATTAAACCTCCATCAAAGGTTTATGGCAGTATGAGCTACCAATAAGAGCACAATTGTCATTTTCCTTAGCTTGCTGCTTTAACATTTTGCCATTTTCATTTTTCTTATATCTGCAAGACAAACATAGAGCCAGCAGTCAGTAAATCTACTTTAACTCCTTCCTCAAATGCTCAAACTTTTTTGCATAAATACACCGAGTGCTTTAAGTTCAGGTATATTTCTAATATTATCTTTTCTGTGAGAGCTCCATGCAAGAGATAATATAAATCTTAGGGATCTCAGTTTAAAACAGAACCGTATGTTACACCATTCAACCAAATTGTGTGGAAAATGAATGGATGCATCCCCACTACACACAATTGCGTATGTTTTCTTTGATAATGTCAAACACATGTTCAGTATATTTATTATTTCTTTATTACATTACGTAAGGGTTAATGGCCGACGAAGTGTGCGTGGAAGCCTGAACCGTCCTCCGTTTCGCGTCGGACAGTTGCTTCCGCGAAGGTCAGTTTGAAAATGAACCGCTATCAACTATGAATTGTATTGGGAACTACATATTATGATATGAATCAAATTGTTAAAATGAATCGTTACACCTCTAATAACTCTACTTATGTAAGAATTTACGAGTATTTGTAAATATTGATTGTAATATTCTGTGTGTGAGAATGTATTGGTCTTTATAAATGACTGTAACAGTACTTGTATCTATTTTTACTTATTATTTAAAACATTTATGCACAGACCTTGTAGCAAAAACTAAAAGAAGATACTGACAAATTCCTTGGCATGCATGGAATACAATGCACTCCGACCCACATCCAGACGGGTTAGGAGTGGAGGTGTCAGCTTACTAATCAATTGAATTCTTCCTGCAGTAACGGGTGGAGAGGATCATATCAACAGCACTATTGATTTTGTCTGAGGGGGGAACTCATGATGGTTTAATTGGACTATGCATAATAAATTGGCTCCCAAATAAATGCTGACTTTGTATTTATCACACTGACACGTTGATGCCATACACACACACACACACACACACACGGAGTCTAAACACATTTGTTAAATGTGAGTGCTGCAGCCATGATCCATCTGTCCAAACACAGTCAGGGGAGTGTGAGATCGGGGTCACACCACAGTGATGACGGACACTTCACTCCCTTGCACTGCTCTTTCTCTCTGGCCAGACAGCGCTTACACACACACACATGGAAAACTCCCCCAGACTTTGTTTTAGACCGCAGCGCACACACACACACACACACACACACACACACACACACACACACACACTGATCTGTCTCATAAAGCTGTGTGTCTCAGACTCTTTGGATTGGAATTGATCGAGATGCTTGGAGTTTCACTTAGTTCTTGTTTGCTGTCATTTTTAACTTTCACTTCAAAAAGCAGAACACAAACACAAGTGTCTCCAGAACAGCTGACGATCCGCTTTTATTAGTTTATATTGATAGTTGACTAAAACAATGATTGACATTTCAAGGAAATCAGCTTTCAGAGAGCAGCAGGATGAGTGACTCGAGAAAACAACCCATAAGACGGTTAAGTGAGCATCACAATGGTCCTCTGACTGACAAATAATTGGACTAAAAGGAGCGAAACAGGTGACTGACAGACAGAAAAGCTACTGAGGTGCCTGACCGAGTGACTGACTGCTGCATAAAACACAGCCTGACTGACAGAGTGGTCAATTTGACTTCTTTTCAGCTTTTTTTTTTTTTAGTTGGCTAATGTCTTCCATCTCCTCTTTGTCCACATCTTATTGACCTTTTCCTTCAGTGTTTATGCTTTTAGAGCACCTCGGTCTGTCGGGTGTCTCAGGGAAAGATAACAGAGACAAAGATGGAGTGGTGATTTTTTACCATCAAAGGCTCATCGCTGCACAGCAGGGCCATTTCCAACCAGCGACCCCCCTCAGATCAGAGGGCAGATTAATTCCACAGAAATAAACGTTTGTGCCTCCAAAAGTGGGATTGAAAAGTGCACTCGGAGCAGATTGCTTGTTTGTCTCAAAACCTTATCTGAGGAGCACAGTGCGGTTGTTGGGGCGTAAATCAAGTGTGCACAAACTCAGTTAGTCTGTTTTGTCCTCTTTTGCACCCTTCCCTTTCACACACACTGCTGAGTAAACATCTCTCCCAGTTTTCCCCTTCACCAGCACGCATTTCACACTCAGGCTTTCTTATTCTCTGCAGGTTTTCTTCTGCTGCTAAATCAAATAAATCTTCCTGCATCCGTGAAGAAAAAGGTGAGACGGTGAGAAGAGAAAGAGCACCACATAGGAGATACAAGTTATTTCCTTTCACTTGCAATTTACTAAACATTACTTAGCAGTTTTTTCCTCATGTTTTCATGTATCAGTATTACACATCTTCTCCAAATGCATCGCCCACCTGAAAAAACAATCTCAGCAGGTAACTAATCCCTCACAATCAAAGCATTTTAAAAATCCCAAAAGGAAATATTTGGATTTTGGTCGAAGGCAGCCAGATTACGTGAATACTTAGCTTTTTGAGTATTCTTTTCCCTTCTGTGAAAAGCAGCATACAAGTTTGTTTGTGTTTGTTCTGAACCACAGACTCACACCTCTAACCATTTGGAGAGAGATTACATGTTCTTCATGTTGAATCCAAAACTGCAGACAGTGTTTCTGTGGCCAAATGATTTCCATTCTGCACACAAATCTACGTAAGTTGGAGGAAACAAATGATGTGTTTTTTTTTTTCCTTGACGGCATGATGTTTGGAGCCTGTTTCGGCTTCTGGAACTTAGAGATTAGAAAAGTAAGCTGCAAGAAGTTTTGTGAATTTTCTTCTCTTGGTGAAAAGAGAGACGCCTGACAGCTGACGGATTCCAGGATCTGATCGTGAGAAACAGGAGGGAGCTTTTCTGCTGCCGAACTGACTCCACGTAGTTTCAGTGAAGTATGTGACACAGTCTTTACTGTGGCTAACTGATAACAGGACACATCTCTGGAGTCAGTTTCAGATAATGTCATCTGTCACAACTCCTGAATCGTGCTCCTGCCCAGTTTGGCCTCTCATTTAGTGCTTTAATTTTTAGATAGCAACAACAACAACACAATTCATTCCCAGCGCCGCAGTGGCTTTGTTTTACACAGTTGGAAGGCTTTTTTTGGCCCAGCCTTAATGACAAGGCCAAACGCAACCGTAACTTTGGTCCAGATAAATCTGGGACGCAGATCACACACACTTGCACACACTCATCACGCAGCAGAAAACACACATGCTCGCTCCACAATCTCGCTCAAAAATACAACCAATTTGAACCAAATCCCGTCCCCAAGTCCCTAGAGGTCCCTGAATTCTGTTCTCATTTTTACTTGGCTTGCTTGCACTCTGCCACTCAAGCCGACGCTTGTGCCTGAAAGCGTTCTGCATGTGTGTGTCTGTGCAGTGCCACGCCACAAAGGACGAGGCTTCAACAACAACAGTATGTGGCATTTAAAACTACATGCTTCAGAGGAGAGAAGCATCCTCATCAAACACTCTCATTCTGCACTTGACAGCAATAAACAGCAGGACCTGGGTTGCTAACCGCTGAAAATGATTTAACCTGTGAGCCAAAAACATTACATAAGGTCTGCTACAGCTTAACTTAGAGAGAAAGTCTGTTTATTTCTGATGTGGGTCAGGCTCAAGCCAAGTTGGTCAATTGAAGCATATTTATGCTTGTTGTGTATGCAGAAAGAATAGTATTTTTTTTGTTACAAAGTCAAATGATTCCAAAAGAGATGGAGTTTATTTACTTGTGGATAAGAAATATTTAGCAGTTATGGCTATAAGTTAAAGCTCTTAAAGACCCACTCCAATGAAAATTGTGTTTTTAACATACTCTTGTAGCATTTTCCTCATGATGGAGGAAGTATATCACGAAAATTGAGATCAAAATTGCATTTCTGAATATTCCTTAATTCTAGTCATGGTAAATCCGGAGCAAACAAAAAAAATGCTGTTGGAAAAGGCTTGTCGTTGCGTCCAAACTATAATAGGCAGGCCTCAAGCTCCCTGCTCTGATGCATTCACTTGCAGACAGATAGGTCCATGTACATTGTCGCTTTCCTCATTCAAGGAATTAATTAAAAAAAAAATAAAAAAAAACACTGGGAAAACTTTGACAATAGATCAAAAGATGATTGTAGATGGGACTTTAATTATTTTTGTTGGTTTTTAACAGGTTTTGGGCTTTAAACAGCTTTTACTCTGAAAAGAAAACGCAGCATTCAACAAAAAAAGAGGCTTTATATCAGATATTTAAGTCTACACAGAGTACAAACTGTACTTTTTGGTGCCAATTACCTTCATTCAACATGCTGAACCTGTCTAGATCATATGACCAGCCTGCTGGCAGTCTCGAGCGATGTCTCAGACTGTACACTTAGGGACAAAAAAGTCAGGAAAAAAAAAGATGAAAGACATACTTTGCTTGACCGTGGCACTGATCTGCTGAAAAGACACATTTGACACACCGTCCACACCCGAAGACTATCAGCTCAAAGTGTCGAAGCTTTTCACAGGACAGAGCTGTCACAGGCGAATTTCAGCTCCAGAGTCTGCTGCTTTTCAGAGGAACAATCCCAAAGACTGTCACCGCCGACCCCACATCTATCTCAAAGTCGACACAGTTGTCACCCTGCCACATCTGCCAGCCCTGCTCTCCAACACATGTGGAATCCCTTTTCTTGCCATCGAAGCAACTGATGTGAATTTTCACTGCACTTAACCCACAAATATGATATTAAAACTTTATTGTTTTGCTAGGCAGATCAATGCATAAAAGTCACAACGTTGATCCAAAAGACTTGAGGCTTAAACAAACGAGCTACTATTAGCCCAGAGAGCTCAAACATGACACCCAAGAGTGCACATTTACCCCGGGGCTGCAGGGATAGGGTGCATAAACCCTTTACTGAGGAGTGCTGACGTTTTTAAGGCTTTAATTACATGCTTGGCTAACAGGTAGCCAGCAGCCTGATTTGCCATAAAATTATACTATCACTGTCTACAGCTGTGAAAACATGAAAAGTCTGAAACAGACTTTGCGTTTACACAAACACACCTGCCTTCAGAGTTAAAGAAACACTGACAGCACCCACTGATCTGCCCGCATCAACTGTAACTCCAAACCACTGATCCACACTTGCAAAAAGGTCACAGCAAAGCTACCTTGATGCTTGCCTGACTACAAATGAAAAGAAAATTACAATCATTCAAGGGTAAATTTCTCTCATTCAGCTGAGAATATGAAATCACAGAGTGCTAACTTTTTTTTTTTTTTTTAACTCCGACTGGAGTTTCAAATCATCCAATTATAAACGTTGCAATCAATCATACGCTTCTGCAGTGAGACAGTATGACTGAGGGGAGTGATGGATAAAATCTTTTCAGGATCTAACAAGAGACGCTGGTAGTTGTAGTTCGCCTGCTGCACTGCTATCAAGTCTGATAAGTACTCCACATGTAATGTTTTCACTAAAAGCATTATAAACTCTCAAAAGTAGATGCTTTTTATTTAAAGTGTGCTTAACTTTTTCTTTTGGATTAAAAGAGGTAGTTGCAACATATTTTTCAAATTAACAGACGTGAATTTATTGCAGCTGACAGTCTAATTGACAAATGAGTTTTAATGTAATGGTGCTTGGAGAGTTTGCAGCTATTTTCAGTGTTCTGTTAATAGCTAGATAATTACTTAATGCCTTGATGCCGTACGGCACAGCAACTCATTTCTCTGATACAAACTTCTTAAAACCACACTTGAAATGTTTACTGTCGATTTCTCCATGACTCTTTAAACAAGAAAAGGTTTTCTCTTTCATGAAGAAGATAAAGAATCCTATTGACAAACAGCTGGTGATTCCTTATTTCTTGTTTTGAATAAGTCTAAAACCTTTGGATTTATATATTTTATGTAGTTTTGGGTATTTTGTTGTGTAGTTTGTAGTTATCCTTGATTACACAAATTGTTTGCAAATAGTGATTTATATTTAATTGCTTTTAATAAGTTGAAAATCTATTGACTTATATTGTTTGGTGTTTTGTTGTCGTGTAAACACATTATACATAAAGTGTTTAATATAGCAAAGAAAATTAATTAGTCTAATAATTAATAAATTAACAGAAATCCTCATTATGTGATTTCTAACCAACAAATTCAGTGAGATAGAGGCCTATGCCATAACAAGTTTTCTTTCAATATTTCCTGTCCAGCCTTTACAGCAACATAAATAATGAAACAAGTTGTTTTTTTCAATCACGGTCCTTCTGTGACAAACCAAAAAGGCAACCTATGGGGAATAAAAACAACCTACATGGTTTCTGCGATAAATACATCCAACGTAACAAGTCTAGTGCCCTGCCTGACTTATACAGCAGGGTAATTATACGCCTGAAAAACAACAACAACAACCACCTCTTCTGCAAAATAATAATAAAATCACACGTACATATACGAACATGCACATTAGGGACCCACAGATGGGAAGGAGCCATAAGGAAGCTGCCTGGAGATGAGTCGTCTTTCTGTGTCTGAAGAAATGTGGCAGGAATGATAGTAAATTAGCTCTTGGCTCCAATGGAACCAATTAATTACCCGGGTGTGTGCATCAGTGTGCATGTGTGTGTCTGTTGACTGTCTGGCCTTTGTAATTGTCCTGTTAACACTGGAGATAGAGACCAGAACACAAATGAACAGAACTGATGAAAAGGAGCGATGGATTGAGTTAAAGCCGGACGCACAGAAAGGACCATGATCCTTTGTGTGTGCGTGTTCGCTCGCTTGCCCCGGCCGCCACCTCGCTGAACTTGTCTCCCGAGTGTAAACTGGAACAACAGAGAAGTGGAGCTGAAGACGGAGCCTGAGGGCATCCAGGGCGATCATCTCTCTGCCAGACGGAGCAGCAGACCTTTCCCTTCTTTTTCTTTTTTTTTCTCTCTCCCCCTTTCTGTACATGCCACTGAGGAGTTTGAAGGATTGTGTTTCACCAACAGCTGAATGGACTAGCCCCTCTTTGACAGTTGGCCTTCTCGAAAAATAAAGACGTCAGAGAATTCTAGTCACATTCAACCTGCACACCTTAGCCCCAGGCCACATGTTGGAAGTCTCTGGATCAACAAAGACTATGTGAAAGTTAAACCGCAGCATAACTAGAATATGAGCACTGTTGTTCCAGCAGCCTTTGTTCATGTGTGCAGGAGCAGAGCCAGCTGGTATAAGGCTTTCCTTCATTGTGCCATCATGCAGAGGTGAAAATCCCCAAACATCTTGATTCTGTGAACTCCTGTTCATCACATGGGGCTGTGCTGACGGCTGGATGATTACTTCTAGTTAAAGGGCTCTCCAAAACTTCACTAGAACTAAGTAATGATGACGACCATCAAGGAGGTTGTTCGATTTTGAACAACTTTGTGATAATCTAGTAGGTTAAAATTGAAGGAACCTTTTCCTGCAACACAGTCATTTCAATTAAAGAGCAACACTTTAACTTCCTGTGTGATGCAGCTCAGAATATAAAAGCAACTGGAGTCAGGTGTGTTCTCCAGGTCACTGCAAGCTAACATGAGACCTTACTTACTTTTTATTCATACAACAACAAAAGTTAAACATGTTTAACTGTTTTTACATGTCTGTGTTTATTTTGTTTGGTAATTTGTATGCAACATTCTATTTTAAATACAAATTGCTGGTAAAGATCCAACAACTGTTAGGTGTCTTTGTTTAGCCTTGAAAGAGACTGGAGTTGGGTGACATCAGTCCAAAAATGTGATGGTCATCTGCCTTTCCACACTTTTAGGTCCATCTTTCTTCCATAACCCAGACTTAAACACTAGTATTTAGCAAAACCACTTCAAGACTTCAGCCTCAGACTATATACTTTTAGATCTACGTATAAAATTAAAACAACAGAAAACCTTTACTTTTACGATTTTAGTAACCCAATAGCAATTTCACTTTATTTTCTTCTGGCATCCAGCCCCACAATATATACCTCTGCATGTGTAATAATATATAATATCATCAATAAATCTTCAGAACAGCTGAACCACTTTTTGGGCCACAGGGTTGCTGGAGCCAATCCAGCTACTGTAGGACAAATGTGGGGTTCTCCCTGAACCAGTCTGTTGCAAGGGCCACACACTCACACCTAGGGAGAATTTAGAGTCACCTAAGAAGCATGTTTTGGACTCTGAGAGGAAGCTGGAGGGCCCACAGACCCTTATATCTGATCCTATCCTATTATTATTTTAGAACCAAACTAGCTTTATAGAAAACTTTTGCTATTAGTTTTACACTTACAAGTAATCATTTATCAGCTTAAACTTCATAGGAATGCATTAAAGCAGGGATGAAATTAACTATTTCATTTCATCACTGCTGTTATATATTACTGCTGTTATATATTAAACTTGCCAAGTAAAATTTGATGTCAGAGGGATGATCTCACAGTATGTGAGGCTGTACTCATAAGGAGACTGCAAAAAGGTTAAATATTTACTCCCTGACGCTTTACCTATAGGCTGAGTACAAGTCCTAAAACTGATCAAATCTCAAATAATTACAATCCTTGGTCTAGTTTTGTTTTGTGCAAAAACACAACAATAACACACAAACACATTCACTATGAATAAATTCCCATGATGTCTTTTGGGACCCCATTTCAATAAAGTCAGTTGCACTTCTTGAGGTCATAGGCTGCACATATTAAAACCAGCTTGTTAATAAGCGTATTTGCATTTTACCACGTTGCGGGTGGGAAATCCAAATGATTTATGTTGCATCTTTGAAATTCAGCACATTAAAGAGGGCAACTTTTACCAGCATGCCTTCATGATACAGTATGGATTCCGCAGCGAGGCTGTAATTGCGTTCCATTTTGTGTGATCCAGTGCATTTTCCCCATGAGAGAGGCCGAGATGTTTTCAAATAGGAGCACATATGCATTTTGGACCACACTTTCAAAGGAGGAAAACTGTGGAAGCACAGAAAAATAAGGTTTCAGTCACTAAATAAATGACTACTACGTGTTGGAATCCTAAATAAGATTAAAAAACAGCTTCTTTTAGTGTTTCCACTGACAATTGCCAGTTAAATGATGAAAACAATGAAGATACAGTATATTTATGTGTGACTCAATGTCATGGATTAATCTGTATTGATCTCAAAAATCGCTTTGAACCTGAATACTATCCCTTGTGTGCTAAATTAATACTGTTTGCCTTGAACTGATAGAAGAACTAAAGCCAATACTCCCCATTATTGCAGTTATCTACCTGTTGGAGTGGGTCTGCACTGTTTGCTCATTAACAGTTGTAACAAAACCTTTTGTGAAGAGTTTTTTTTTTTTTTTTTTCAAATGCCAGCTGGAAGGTCACAACAAACATATAGCTGGAGCGCATGCTGACAAAACGCCGAGGCAGAAGTGTTTTCAAATGAGTCTCCTGCATCCCTGTATGTACAGCTCAAGCCCATGTAAGGTACAGATGTCTACAGCTGTCAAGCGTTCCTTAAACTGGTTTTCACACTAAAGATGATCCAGCGAGTTTAGTTAAAATAACATTTAAAAAATAAGCAGAAAGAAAAAGGCAAAAGGAAA
Source organism: Oryzias curvinotus (assembly GCA_023969325.1). Classification (NCBI taxonomy): domain Eukaryota; kingdom Metazoa; phylum Chordata; class Actinopteri; order Beloniformes; family Adrianichthyidae; genus Oryzias; species Oryzias curvinotus. The sequence continues at coordinate 18,190,911 of CM043725.1, forward strand.
GAAAACAGCTTGTCCGTCCAGTCCTCCATAACTATACTTTAATAATATAACCTTTACCTGGAAAGAGAATTTCTCACTGTTTTGTCATTTGAGTTTCTTCATATTCCTGTAGTTTCTTTTTCTGTTGACATCACAGACTCTTTTGTTCTTTGGTTTGCTACACATTCTGCCTACATTCACACCCTTTCTGTGCCGCACCAGGACACCCGGATTAAGTTGCTACTGGACCTTCTTGGTCTGTAACTAGAGCTCACCAGAACGAATTCTTGTAAGAAAAGATAAACTTTATTAATCTTGCTGTAGGTAAATTCAACTTTCACAATAACTTTGGGGATCTAGCATCAAGGTGCAAAGAACGGAAAATGTGCAAAGATAATTCATGGTGAAGGAAAAAAATAAAACTCTAAAACTCAAAAATCTCTCATTTTACAGTGTATCCACTACACATGCATGGACAGAGAAAATAAACAACAAAAGAACCAGAAAAGCAGCACTGGAGAGCATATGTCTTCAGCAATAAATGGTTATTTGCATCTGATATTAGACTGTAAAGTTGTGCAGTGTGACAGAATAAAGGACATGTACACCTCCCTTTTACACAGAGGGTGTGATCAGTCTGCAACTGAAGGAGCTCCTCACCTCCTCCACTGTCTAATGTAGTGATGACAGCTGTTGGCCATGATGGAGCTCAGTATTGCCAACATCCTCCTCTCACCCACCTCCTCAACAGAGTTCATGACAGAACCGACTACCTTGTGTTTCTTTTTTCCTTCTGTCCTGGTCTGTGCTGCCAGCTCCCCAGCAGACCAGAGCACGGTGGATTGCAGAGGCTTTCACAAAGACAGAGAAAGTTCTTAGGAGAGGTCTCCATGCACCAAAGGACCTCAGTCTCCTCATATGGTGAAAGCAACTTAGGCCCTTCTTGTACATACACTTGTACATTCACTTGTACACACTTTGAACAATGTCTATGGTATAGCAACTGTAGAAAAGTACGACTACCACATAATATGAAATGTGTGATAAAGAATGAGTTAAAGAAGCTGCAAATCTGCTCTGACGATGATACGAGAAGAAATATTTTCTCTAGTTTGAGAAAAAATTAAAAAAAATAAAGCTAATTTTCTCTGGTTGCCATGTCGATCCGATTGCTTATTATATTCCACTTTCACTAATTAGCTGTCTAACAATTTTTTCCCACATCTTCTCCTTTTCTGATCAGTGGCACTCTCTCTTTTGAAAGTGCTCAAGTCCAGACAGGAGGCATGCACTGCTAAATCCTGAGCATGCCACGACAAATGGACAGATGAGACTGAAGTGGAGAAGCTAATTCATTTTTTAGAATCAAATGGCACTTTTTTAGTCCGTTTTGTCAACTTTAGCATCAATATTAGCCAAATTCAGTTAAATGTACATGTATTAAATCTCCCTTAACATACCTCACAATGAGCATGTGATGTTTTGGCTGCTTCTACTGTGGAACAGAAATAGCTGACAACAGAGAGAAAAAAAAAAAACGAACAAACCTGGGTTTTGGGGGGTTTTTTGCTCTTGAGCCTGAACGGTTAGATGCTGCAGAAAGATATAATTAGGTTGAAGAAGGCATCAAACTTTAGAGCTTTCACACCTCTGTTAACAGTTAGACGATCAGTCCAATTACTGCTACAGCTGATACATAAGAAACAAAGTAGTCTCTGAGGAGAAATTTGTGAGAACTCCAAAGAAGATTCACACTCAAACTGCTCACAGCCTTGGATTTTGTCGGTTGGCATCAATATATGAAAAGTACATCAGGCCACGAGAGTTGAAGCAGCTTGGAGAGGGTCATATGTTGGAAGATTTTTCTTTTCTAAAAAGGTCCTCAGCAGCAGTCATCCTATAGAGTGGGTGATTGTGTTCTACAAAAGCTTTTTAGATGCCCCTAAAATACATCTAAAAGAACATCAGAGCAAGATAGTTTTCCAGAATATCAGTCAATTCATGTAGAAGGTTTTTGACTTTGTGTGTGCTCCTGCTTAAAAAAATCTTAGAACTCTATATAAATCAGGGTGGGGAAACTGGGATGTCTGATGTCTAAATAGCATGTTTTAAACATATGTTTAAATCAAGTTTGACTCTGCTTGATTTAATTCAGATTTTACTTTAATCGTGTTCTGGTTTTTTAGGTAGAAGCGTTCAGTTTCCACAGCCAGATGCAGCTCGACAGGTAACCACTAGGGGCTCGTCATAAATGGCAGTTTTTTTTTTTACTTGTAAATTGGTTCAAATTTATAGCAACAATAATTCTACTTTTTGCATTCCTTGCTAGATTCACACTTAAATCATACTCGTTTCTAACAGTTTAACTCTATGAAGAAGAGCACAAAAGGAATTCTGTTTTACTGCCTGACAGGAAAAGAAAATTGGATTCTCAGCTCTAAAACAGCCTTAACAAGCATGTTGTGACAACCAGGAGTTTTTTTTTCTTTCTATTTTGCATAAATGTAATTTTAAAAAAAGCCAATGTTCTGTGATTTATCAAAATGGGGTAAGACAACAACAGCCAGAAAAAAAAAACATCAGTGCAGTTTAATGGATCATGTGGTTTTACACCCTCTTACTGTCCTTGAGCATTCTTCATCCTCATGTCACTTTCTTTCGCCTTTGTTTTAACTCAATTCAACAATTTATATCATTTAGGAACTGAAATGCCTGCTCCCATCATCTACCTACCTTCTAGGATAGCAATCAGCTACTGTATTTTATAAGTGATTTTATGTTTTCTACAATTAGTGAAGCCCGTTGAGACAAATGTGTTGTATTATTGGGCTGTATAAATAAAGCTGAACTGAACTGATGGAAGTCCACAGCGTCACCACGTGAAACCAGAATACACAAAATCCGTCAATCATTTTGAATGTTGGACGTTGTGGCCAGTGGGGATCACCTAGTTTTTTTGCGGTATCTGAATGGCCAGTTTATAACTTGACTAACTTGCACTACAGGAAAAAATATCAAGACCAGGTTTAAAAAAAAAAAAACAAAGGTTGCAATATAACTGAGAAATAGCTATTTAATTCTCTATAGAGGTCTATGGTATTCCTGTTTGGAACGCAAGGGGAGGCGGGGTCACTCAATCCATGGTCAACAAAGTTCATCTGTTTGGACCAGCTTTTTTTTTTTTAAATTGGAATTCTCTCATCCATTCATTGATGAAGATACTCATCCAGTGGACGTTGCCTTACCCTTAAGCTTTAGTCAATTTTTTTGCTTCATCCCACCTGTTTTTTTAAATTATGTCTTGCTTTTAATGGTATTTTTATCTAATGTACACTGTCCTTGGTTGGTAGGTACTTTTTAAATGAAATGTTTTATTCGTCTTCTCCTTCATATTACTTTAACACTTTTTATTTTATTTTAAACTCAGTTTTGAGTGTATCATAAAGATTCATATTATAAATGTCATTCTAAGTCAAAGTGTCATTGACCAGTTGAACTTTTGCCATTTATGCTTAAAAGAAAAGTTAAGCTTTATCTTTGTGTGCAGTTTGAAAATACACAATTTAGTTCTAAAAGCACGACTATCATAACCTTATAAAAATCTGAGAAGAACATGAAAAACAATAACAAATCTTCTAGTCAACACCAGTGAGGTCATTGACTCCCATAATTCCAGCAGGCAAGAAGATGGGTGCTAATCACTTGCTTTACCTGTCAGTGCATGCATTGTTGCCGATATATGTCAGAGCATAAATCCTCCTTTCATCATGACAGTTTAAAGACGATTCTTTATTACCTAAAAGTATCTCCAATTATCTCCCATTTCCAAGGTGTTTTTCACTCTGCAGAGTGGTGCCCAGAAAAACATCTTTGTTCTAGTTTCAACTCGAACTGTAAGAAAATGAGTCCTTGTTAGACAAAAACTGCATTTATAAATGCAACTATTGCCTTGAAAATAAACGACTGCATTATCTGAAAGATTATTTACTGCTAAGGTTTTACCTTACTATAATAATAATAATAAGAAGAAGAATATGCAATTTAAGACAAAACCCTTTTTAAAAAATATTGACAAAGGTTAAGTATTTTATAGTATAATCAAAGCACACAGATAGTTACAAACGATGCTCTTTCAGCCTCGCCTTTAAAAACAGAATCAGCGTTATTAGGCACCTCGTGACAAACATTTTTACCCATTTTCTGAATGTCACACTCTGGCAGATAATTGCAACTCTGTGTGGTCCACTGTCACTTTGCCCCCAAAACTCTGACAATGCATAATGAGTTCCCTCTAATTGACCCAAATGAGCCGTGCAAGCCGACAGAATTCACTTTGATAAAATGTCATCCCTTCCATCTCCACAAACCTCACCAGCGATAAGGACCGAACGCTACAAACGGCAGAGGTGCACATCCCATCTAAGCCTGTGTGTTATCACAAATGCTATCTGCCAGGACAAATCGCACATCAAACACACTTGAAAGGCGTTGAACTGCCGTACATTGGAAATGCAACATACCTTTACCACCTTTTATCTGGGTGAAACTACAAAGAGGGAATTATCCCTTATCCCTCTGTCCTGCCAGAAGGTGGGTAGAAGGTCTGTAATTGTTAGAGGAATGCCTGTGTCAGCAAGTATAAGACAGGAGAACAGGTGTGTTCAGGTTTGTGTAGCTCAGGCGTCCTGTTTAATAGGTTTTGCGAGGGGGGAAACTCCAAGGTTTCCAGGACAAAATTGAGATGGTGTAGTCTTCATTTAGGCCAGTATTAACTCTGAACTTTCATAGCTGCAGGCCTTTCTGCTAACTTGATTAGGCAGGTACGGGCCGCGCATTTGGGGCTCTCTTCTTCAGAAATGAAGGTTTGCAAAGGACAAACTGGCACAAACACTTTCATTAGTAAACAAAGGCACAGGAGCACACAAGCAATCTTTGTCTTCCCTGACACCTTTTTTTTTTTTTTCCTTTTCCAGCTCCTCCCAAAGTGCCACCATAGAACAAAAACAACACGGCCTCATCAGCAGCAGCAGCACTTCCATCAACGCCCCCGCCAAATAAAGGGAGATACAACAGGCACGGCATGTGAGTGGTCTAATTTGGGCTTGCAGCTAAATATACAGTAGAGTGCAACACTGCCCCTCTGAACTGCACTTTCATGATGCCTTTGATGGCTCAACATCAAAGCTAAATCTCTTCGCTTTTAATTCCCGTATATTAATTCACTTTCTATGTTTAGGCTCTACCTCATATTTGCTGTGCAGATAATAGGAAAAAAAAAAGTTGGGCTCACAATGCATATTAATGGTGTGTGTACGCATATGTTGCATGAGCCCAACGAGACATTTGAGCAGCTGACATTTTAGTACACTGACCTAAATCTCTTGTAGATTATGCCATGTATTATCAGTAAATAAATAAAAGCCCTTCCTGTGTAATTATGACAACAATTACAGGTTGTGGTCTTGGTTAATACCCACTTACTGCTCTGGATTCCCAGGAGTCAGTCATGAAAGGGCCCGGTGTATTTAGTGTGTGGTCTTCACCGTTGTTGACACCGTTACCCTTCAGGGTCCATCTGGGCTTAATTGCTGCCTCAATAACAGATGTTTCTGTCTGTTTATGTGTGTGTGTGATTTTGGTGTAACCTTAAAGCCTGTTTGAAAAGTGCGGGCATGTGTGCACAGCTGTCGATCAGACTCAAATGCGTCCATTCCTGCTGAAATAAGACCTTTGCTAAAGGGCACCTGACTCACTTCCATTAATTTATGTGTTTGCAAAATCTTAATAAATGTGACTTTATATGCAAGCTTGAATTAACATATGCTAAATGCATTTTTGATGCGTCTCTCCAAATGCTAATTTTATTAGGACAAAGCTACTTGAGAAAAAAAAAAAAAAAAAAAAAAGAGTGTTTTCTGCAGTTGAAGCAAAATGACTTTTCTCCTAAAGTTTCAAATCCAGTAACTTTTTGGCACTTGTTGTAGAACATAGAGCAGTCCTTTCAGGTTTGTAGATTTGACTGACAGCCTGACGAGGCTGAGGCATCAACGCATATTTCCTCATTTTTAAATGTGCTTTAACCCTTGGGCTATCCTATGGGGTCTAGATGACCCGATCCTTACATTGACGTGTTATCTCTACCATGACAAAGGTGGATCAAGGTGAAGAGGATTTCAAGTAATCCATAGACACCAGTGAAGATCACATATCATTGAAGAAAAAAGGTTCAGCGCACTGTCTAGTGGGGTCTAGATGACCCCACTCCCAGTGTTAAAGTGCCTAGGATAGCACAAGGGTTAAAACCCATTTCATCCTGTAAATATTGTTTTATTTTGAAGTAAATATAGTTAAAATTTTGATAGAATCAATTATTGTAGATAATTAACAGACAGTAAAACCACTTAACCCCCCCCCCAAAAAAAAGATCGTAAATTTAATTATTTATTTAAAAATCAGACTTAGAGTTAAAAATTTATCAATTTTGATGCAGACATTTTTTTGTATTTGACTTGTTGCTTTTTTCTTTCATACATATTGTGAAAAACTCATCCACACCTCTTTAGGATGTAAATATTGATTTTCCGCAATCAACTTTCATGGAAAACCTTGTTCAAAATAACCTGTTGACTCACTTTTTTCAACAAACAACAATATTAGCTTTGTTTTTGCCCCATTTCTGTCACGAAATCAAATCTCTCTGTGTTTTTCTCCTTTTTTTTATGTTAACGCTTGTATTAGACTTAAAATTCAGAAATGAGTGTTTTAACAAACTAAAGTTTATTGTCGAAACATGAATTACCTTGGCTCTATATTGTTTGCAATGAAATAAAAGTCAAAACAAATATAAGACGCTCTGCTTTCAGGTTTGAAGTTGTAAAATATTTTTTTGTTTGTGAGGCACTGTGGATGCAAATGAGGGCTTTGGAAAAGGTTTTTAGTGTGGCAAGCTGAAAGACGACTTTGGACAGTTATATGCTGAACAGCGCATTAAAACAGGACTTTGTACCAGTTACCCAGCCTACTTGAGAGAGAGAGAGAGAGAGAGAGAGAGAGAGAGAGAGAGAGAGAGAGAGAGACATTTCACAAAAGCAATTTCCAAGAGCTCACATGAATATTGCAAATGGTGCCGGCATCCCATTTCCACAATTGATTTCCACCTGCAATGGTTCTAACTCAGTGGAAAAACACAAAACTAGTATTAGAGCTGCTCTTGCACTTAAATCCTGTTGGAGTAAATCATATTTTTGTCTGTGTATTACAATAATCCTAAAATCAGAGTGAAAGTTATCCTCTTTAGGTGACACAAAAGTACATTTATGTTAATGCAATGCATTTGTAGTAACTCAGTCCTCTTTGCTTTACAGTTTTTAAAGATCCACTCTGATCATTTTTTGATCTATTTTTAGTGTTCCAGGTGGTCTTTTAATTATGATAATGCTGTTTTTAGCCCACACTAAAAAACAACAACTGTTGATTGGTAGGATATAGTTTCTGCAGAGTGGTAGTGGTTCATCAGAAATTCAGCTGTGAGTTTTGAGTGATTTTTGATGCGGAGAAAGCCCACCCCTACTTCCCGTCATCCATCTGTTTACGCACTCTCCCGCTAGCTTACATTCCATCACTCATCTCTTCAAGCAATCATACATTTAATCCATTCAGTTAACACAACCTCATTTGTCTGTTTTTCTATGCTGTTCTATTTATTTATTTATTTTAAATGTTTTTATGTCTTTGTCTTTATGTTTACTCATGTTTTACTCTGATAATTTCTTATTGATGTTTTATTCTGTTTTTCTTATTTTAACCTTGTACAGCGACCTTGGGTGACCTGAAAGGCGCTTGAAATAAAATTTATTATTATTATTATTATTATTATTATTATTATTATCACGACCTACTGACAAAATTAGCGAGCAATTTTGAAGCCATCCAGCGGTACAGTTTTGACCCAGACGCCAGCTTAAACGAGGAAAACAAAGATGTTCATGGGTCTAGTCGTCTACAAGTGGATGCATCAGAACAAAGTAGGCAGCTCTGATTGTAGCTTCTACTTCACAGCTACGACCTTTCTGCACCAGTATTCTTTAAAGAAATACTCAGAAATGCAATCTTAAGCTCAATTTCCTTTATATATGTCCTCCATCATAAGAAAAATGCCACTAGAACATGTTAAAAACACCAAAATCACAATATGGGTCTCTATGACACAAAACGGCCATCTTAGATTATCATTAATGGTTTTCTCATAAAACCATGTTGTAGAGTGTTGGCAGATGCATTTCGAGTGAGAACAGCCCACCACCGTATCCAAATTGTCGCATGGTCACAGTGACTTGTTGCAGTCGATGGAAAACGTCAGAGTGAATTTACGAGTGCAGACATGTGACTGAAAATGACTTTAAACTCGTTTTACTTCATCAGCTGAAGATTCTTGGTAGGGTTTTGCGGTCTCCTGCATCTATCGATGTTGTTTCGCAGTCTGCTTTCAAGTGCAGATGCTCACATGTGCAAATGTCCATGAAAATGAATGGATTTGTGTGAATGCGCGCCTGCCTGTGATTTATTGAGGGCAGTGTGCTGCTCAGCTGTGTCCCAGACTGAAACTCAATAAATTAATGGCCTTCAGTCTCTCTGTGAGATGCTCTTCAAAGAAGAGGAGCAAAAGAAGGAGCAAAAGAGTCAAGTTTGGGGTCACTGCAGGTAGATTACTGAAGAGGCAGATAATAATGAGAGGAAGAGAGGGACAAAGGCGATGGAGATGGAGGACAGGATGATGGGTGGAGGTGGAATTGAGGGAGGAAGAGGTTGGAGTGAAGAGGAGAGGTTAGTCTGGAACAAAAATAGCGATGAGTGAGCAGAAAACTGGAGAGGATTACCAGAACACAGAGTTTACACGGAGACAAAGAAGAGTTTAGGACCACCCGAGAAAAAGAGAAAGAAAAATCGAGCGGTTTGGCTATGAATAACGCTTGGGATACCCATAAATAACACACCACATGCTGTAAAGCTGCAGTTCCTCCTGTCTCTGCAGCTCACTGTGCATATGTCATGTGTCAGGAGAGTGGTCCCACTGAGGTAATTGAATGAAGACATGAAATCTATGAGAGAACCAACTGCAGCAGAGGAGGTGAGGCGCAGCTGGAAAAGCAACCGTCCGTTTTCCCTTAAAGAAAAATGAAAGGAAACACCAGCAGAAACAGCGGTGCTGTGAATTTTTTTTTCTAAAAGAATCTCAGTGTGGTCTTTCATCAGAGCTGCAGCTGCAGGTGCAACAAACCCAAAGCAGCTCTTCTTAACACCAAAATCTTTTAAAATGCCAGCCTTCGCCTTTATTTTTCTGAAATTTTCTGCTTTTTAGTTGTTGATGGACATTAAGTGTAATCACGCGAGGACCACTGTGAGAAATGACCACTGCATGGAGGAAAAGTGATTCATTCTCCCTCTCATACAAATATAAAGGATGCTCAGTTTGAAATGAACCAACTGGAATAAAATACCTGCAATGCTTTTCCTTTAACAAAATGCAAAAAAGAATAAAAAACGTGGGGGGAACAAACAGCAATTGACCAAGGAGACGCTTAAAGTGCTCTGTTTGTGACGTGCTTGAACCGAACTCATGCAGTAAACTACTTTTGCTGTAAAGAGGAAATTGCCTGTAAAAACATCCCCTTGGTTGCAACCCCCCCTTAAACCAGAGAAACATGGAAGTGAATGCTGCTTCTTAAAGCAGAGTGTGAGTAAACCTAAATATGGCGTAAAAGAGTCGAAAAAGAAGCGGGTGAGTGGTCTCTGCAGCCGCCCAGACTGTTAATGTCTGCACTTTTTCTAATAGACACAACCTCCTGGCTGACTTAAACAATTATGTTTTTCTTCTGGGGCTGTGAGAGTGGGTGTCTGCGTTGTGAGACTGCATCTGGAGGTGATAAAACAGCAGAGCGCGCATAAATAATGACTTAATGATCCCCTCCACCCTTTAGTATAATGATGACTTTAGAGTTTTCCAACCCCTGACACTGGTGGGGGCCGGGTGGGCTAATCCACATGTGGCCTCCAGGTGCACTCAACTAAAGCTAACTCAGTGTGCATCTTTTTTCCTTGCACTCCGATAAATGTTAGCTAAAAATGCAAAAGCTTCTTCAAACGGTTGTCTTTAGTTTAAAGATTCACTCCGATGATCTTTTGATCCATTGTAAAAGCGTTCCTAGTGGTTTTTTAATTCCAATGAAGCAGTTTTTAGCCAAAATCCAAAAACCTGTGTCATTTTCTAGGACTTAGTTTCTGCAGAGCCGCAGTAGTTCATCAAGAAATTCATGGGCAGGACCGTTAATATGGATTTAGCCCACCCCTACTTCCCATCATCCATTTGTTTACATGCCCTCCCGCTAGCTTACAGCCCCTTACAACCCCAACCTAACATTACAGGTGCAACAAAAATGGCGAGTAATATTGAAGCTTTGAGCCAGAGGCCAGCTCTGACAAAGAAAAATAAAACCTACATGAATCTAGTCATCCACGTGTGGACGCATGGAGCAGAGCAGGGAGCTTAATGCATGCCAATTGTAGCTTCTACATCACAGCTACAAGCTTTTTCCAACAGCATTTTTCTTTCATCTACTCCTGATTCACAGTGATTTGAATAAAGAAATAATCAGAAATGCAACTTTTAGGTTTCATTTTTTTTATTATATGTCTTTTTTCATCATAAAAATGCCATAATTACATGTTAAAAACACCAAAAACACAATTTTCACTGAAATTGGTCTATAAGCCGTTTTTGAATGACATACTGAAGAACCAACCTCCTTATCAAATGTATAGAAAAAATATAGTCCAAAAAAGCTAAAATGTCAAACGTTCCTTTAGGTGTTTTCATTTCACTGCGACAACAGAGGATCTGAATGCCACACTGCAATTAACATCCTTAACTATAATCATGTGCTGGCGCTAAATATGGACGTGTTCGTGTCATTTCAGCTTGTCGAGCCAAAGGTAGCATAAATTATTTTGTCAACACATAATTAGCTTTTGTGGCTCCTGAAAAGTTAAGCGACAACTCGGAATGTCATGGAATTCTGCCGCACCGAGGAGTGAGAATCAAAGATAAAATGAAGTGAGTGCAATCTGCCAATTATTGTAATTGGTTCAGCTGAACCTGAAAAAAGTCTCTGGATATCTGGGAGGCTGAGAAATCAAAACAGGTGGAAGGAAGGTGCTTTTTTTCTGCAACCAGGCTGTGAGGAGCCGTGCATTTTGTATAAGAAAAGTCTTAATTATGATAAATGAGGGCCAGAGGAGCAGAACTCCATGTGGGTGGGGAGCTCTGCTGAGGACAATGACAGGCTACAGTGAGTTTCACTGTTAGCAGGGTGACTTGCCACTGCATCTGTATGTATTTAAGTGGCTGAAACAGCTCCATCAAGGAGAAACCACTGTTGTTTTAGGCCTGTTAACACACAACACCAGCCATAAAAGAGGGCTTGTTAGCCTCTGTGAGACATGCGATGACCTGCTCACTGAAGTTTCTACAAATCAGACGCTGGAAAAGATTTTTGTTCCTAATGAAGCAAAATTCAAAATCAATGAAGTAACACAGAAAGTTTAGCATCAACTGTCTGTGTCAGAGAGACGCAAAAGAAGCCACTAACAATCTTCACACGCACAATTACCTGTTGACAATCGGCTGCTTGCTGATCCTTTGCAACACTTTTCAATTCACACTGTTCACTGCAAGTCATCCTTCCATGTTTTTCCAAAGTCAATACAAAGAAGTCGACCTTGCAGGAGAGAAGCCCCTCTCGGCCTTAATTGTTGCAGCGAGGGGAGAACTTTTTCACCCTAAAAGCCTTTGGGGAGCAGCGTGGAGCAGAAAATAGATCAGGATGGTGTGGGGTTCTGGTTTCAAAAGGGCAGAGGTCTATTTTTAATGACAACAAGAGCACTGCAACAAGGTTTTGTGTACAGGGCAAGTCCCGGGGAGGTGTGCGCTCTGTGTGGGAGTTCTCTCCTTCACTTTCCCTTTTTCTGAAGAATTCTGCAGAGGCTTGGCTCAAAGACAACCGAGGATGCTTCCTGCAACAATATCCATGTTATCCCCCACTTATAATGATTAGCCTGTGCTGATCTCAGCTTATCCTCATTAAGGAAGAGCAGGCGTTGAGCACTCTTCTTTGCATACTTCTTTGAAAGGGCAGCTGGAGAGTTGGGGGTCAGGTCTGGTTAAGCTGAGGTCAAAAAGGCCGAGTTGACCCTTAAGGAGAAAGTGGAGCAAAGGAGACTTTTTTCCAGACCTCCAGGGATTTTTTTTTTTCTTTTGCTACTCATTCTGGTTTACCTTGTCTGGAGAATTTATGTGTTGATTTTCTGACTGTCTTAACAGCTTCTGCTCCTTATCCTCAGTCAAATATATGCAGAGTTTAAAAGCAATGAAAACAAACCAAAATGCATACTTTGTTTATGCTTTTTTGTTTTATTCATTTTTTTTTTTTTTTTTTTTTAGGCGAGAGCAAGAATCTCCCCACCCATCGAGGCACGGGAGTCGGAGTCAGCACAATTCTTAGTTGAAGTTCACTTCTCTGGGGATCTCAGCCACACAAGCAGAAGAAAAAAACTCTTGTTTCAGAAACAGCATAATAAGAGCACTGTACTCACCAACTAACACTGTATGTTTAAAAAAAATTACTTCTGGCAATAGCTGTAGAATTCCTCCATTGTCTTCTGCAATGGTATCCTTATCGGTGCAGAACAGCACCTGGCTGGAAGTAATGCTCCACTCAACAAAATCCTTCTAAATAAAACTAGAATTTATCTACACTTCAAATGAAGTCTTTTTTTCTTTATGCATGTTTGAAAAACTACATGAGATCAACATCAGCAAAAAAAAAGAAAAAAAAGAAAAGAGCTGCGGTTTTGGCAGAAATCCACAATTTTTAAACTGCTGGTTAATTTTTCCTCAGTTTATCTAAAGAACAATGAAACATTATACAGACGAAATCAAGAGGAGTTTATTATTCACTGCTGGTGGCTCAGATCAAACCACACATCCTGTATGTGGTTTCACCTTCAGAACTGAGGCCTCATTGTGTCTTTGAGGAGCCAGACTACACATGCACCCGAGTGCTCGAAACAGCAAAGAGCACGACTCTGGAGAGTCTGGAGAGCGGGAAGCTTTCAGAAAACAGAAAGAACACTTAAAAGAGTACTTTGTCACATGTCTTTTTCCCCTTGCATTTGGTTATTTTTAACATTATTTATCATTAAAATAGAAAGACCTTTTCATTGGTGTGTCAGCTAACTTGTTTCTTTAAATACACTCAAAACTACATTAAAGTCAGCAAATACATAAAAAAGACCTGAAAGTAAAAACGGAGGCTGTATGTGGCAAAATGTAATATGTGACTTTTTATGTCAAAGAATAAGCCGATTATTTCTAAACTTTTGGATTATTTTGACCTCAAAGTCAGACTTGAGCAAAAAGTTACAAAGTGGATCTGAAGGGTGGAAAGATTAAAGAGCAGATAAGAATAAAGCTTTTCTTTATGCCTCAATTTTTTAGTTTTCATATAATTTAAATAACGTTTGAGCATTTTAAAGACCCACTCTGATTGAAACCATGTTTTTGGTGTTTTTAACATGTAATTGTGGTATTTTTCTGGTGATTTAAGACATAAAAAGCTTCTAGGTGTAATAGAGGCTGTTATGGCAAGCCACTAGCTACCGGGTCCGCTCCATAATGATGCATCCACTAGACAAATAGATCTGTGTACGTTCATTTGACCAAAGCTGTACAAGCTGGATAGCTCCAATATTGCTCGCCATTTTTGTTGCACCGGTGAAATTAGGTTGGGATTGCGAGGGAAGCTAGTGGAAGAGTATGCAAACTCTGCACCAACAGTCCCGCCCGCAACTCAGAGGCAAATTTCTGATAAACTACTGCCGCTCTGCAGAAACTATGTTCTAGAAAACGACAATGTTTTTTTTTATTTGGCTAAAAATGTGACTTTAATGGCGAATATTGCAATGTATAATATTATAATCAAACTCTTGAATCTTGATTTAGGTGTGATTCATGCATTAGAAATAATGTCCATTATGCTCGTTTTTTTCAAGAAACATTGATATTTCGTCAGTTGTATGAGTTAGTGTAGACAACAGACATTTTGGACATGTTTCACAGCCCTGGATGCTGAGTACAAAAAGGCAGTGTTCAAATATAATGGAGTAGAAGGAGCAGAAGAGTGGAAAACTGCACAACCTAGGAGGTGAAAGCTGGAGGGAAAAAAAAGTCGTAAAAATTCCCGACACAGGTAAGTAAATCCACTTTCCTGAACTTTGGTGATGTGTTTATTTCTGTGAGCTGACAGTGAGGGGATGCTGTTGAAATATGTACATGTCCAGAGGATTTGGAGGATAATGGACGTGAGGAAAAGTAGACTTTCTCCTGTATTTTACCTCTGTTTTCTGCTTTCGTCTGTCTCTTTTAGGCTTGAAAAATTCAGTTTTGCCTTCCCCAACTGAACCTCCCCCATATTTCTATGGGCTTGTGGGGCTGACGGCTAAACCCAACAACCCAGCATCCAGACAGATGTCTCTTCATGCCTGTTTCCTCATCAATCCCACTATCAGCACTTCTATCTCTTCTGTTTTCTTTTCTCTGCCTCTTTATTTTTCCATTCAAACAGCAGGCACCACCCCTCCTGTCTTAGAAACTTTAGCTCTTATCTCGTCACCTTTAGCAGCCTTCCCTTTCTCTGTTTTTTATCTCGATCCTCTCATCTTCCTCTGTGCATCCATATCCATTCCCCGTTTTTCTCTGCGCAGCAGAACTACAAGTAGTGGACCGCTTTATCTTTCAGATGCTATCGCAAACTTTCATATAGGGTCGGATAAAAAGAATACGGCACGCTCTGTAATTTCATTTTCTCATTCATCTTCTCTGAGAAGCATCATCTTACAACTTTTTGAGGATATTGCTCTGATTAGCCCCTCGTAATATTTCAAAGTCGAGATAAATGTTTTCATTTGCCGAAGATTAAAGGATTTTTCTGTATTTATATCCACTCGCTGATCAAATTAGAGTTTCTCTGGCTGTTTGTGTCACCGAGACAGATGAAGCTCAGATAGCTCTAAACACATCACATCAAAAGAGCTTCGTATTCAGTAATGATGTGCTCCACGCAGATAAAACGCACAGCCGTTGAGGAATAAAAAAAAAAAAAACACTTTACCCAAAAAATGTTTTAGCCAAATTACTTGCTCCCGCTGATATGAAAAGCAAAGACTAGAAGACAGAAAAATGCACACACAACATTGTACCAGTGTTGTAATGGGTGTCGCTAATTTCGCTGCAACTATACATAGAAAAGTGTGAAAGTCTCGCAGGAGGCAGTCCAGATTCGCTCTCACCTCACAGGTAGAGTACAAGCTGCAGCCTGAAAGGAAGAAGGTCCCACAAAAGAGAAATATACGAGCTGAGCGCAGCTATCAAATGATCCCCTCATTCACACTTCACAGTCATTCATCTTTTTGAGAAATACAGCTGGGTGACGGCCCAGGAGGAGAAAAGAAAAAAGCGTTTCTTGGTCTCTCTGAGGGTGTGTGTGTGTGCTTGATGACAACTCATGACTCATTTCACCCTTCAAATGGCCCTGTGGCACCTAGTCTGTCAATAAACAAAGAGCAGCAAAGCCTATTCGCTCTGTCTTCTTCACTCTTTCATTTTAAAATCCTCTTTTCACCTGCTTCCCCTCCCCTACCCCTGACTCATTACACCCAATCACCTCCTCTTATCGTTCATCCCCTCCCTCACTCTCCGCCAACCCTGCAAGTGCAGAAAACATGTGCAGGAAACTCCCAACTCTCAGAAACTTCCCAACAATGGCTGGTGTTGTCACATAAGTTTGAATCTGTCTCTGTTTAACCTTTCAAACCTCCGCTGGCTTGATCCCTTGTGAAAAAGAGGCTTTGGGGATTATTTAATCGTGACCCAAATAGAGCCTTCCTCTTCGCCCCTTGCTGGCGTCATGGTTAAAAGACAGATTCCTTTGCTATTCGAGTGGGCTTTGAGGTTGTGGTGGTGAGAGGGACGGAGCTAATGTAGTGTAACAGGACTGGCGAGTGACGGATGGCTTAGCGGAGCTAATTCCCTCTGACGTGTGAACATGGAAGTGGATGTATCACTCAAACCGCAGACCTTCATTGTTGGATCCATGCAGCAGAAATAATAGAGGACCGCACGTCGCTCGCCTGCGCCTCACCCGAAAATCAAATTATTTCTAACACCTGCTCTGGTGCTTTTTTCTGCTGTTTGACATGCAGTGTGAAATTACAGCTCCTTCCTGCGCCTGTTTTACAAGGTTGCGTCCCATCAGAGAACTGCTGTGTGTGTGATTTTGCACTTTTTCCTTGATCACACACATGAGCCGCTTCATAATTTAAACCCCACCCCCTTGATCAGGCTAAACTCTGAAGGTGCTTCTGCTGCTGCTCTTCTTCAGATCACTTGATTCCAGCCGGGAGGCGCTGATCTAAAATTCAGTGGCAACATCCACTGGCGGACCTTCACAGCTGACCTTGACAGAAAAAGATGCGGCGAGTCATGTGAGACTGTGACAAGATAAAAGTTCACAAGCGAAAGCGGTGAGGACAATCTCTCCTGAAGCATTTCTGACAGTTTGCAGTAAATAAACAAACTGCTCTGGATGATAAACTTTCATTTTCCATATAATGGACGAGCTCTTAAATCCACTGTGGGAAACAGTGGAGTTGCCATGGCGACATTACAGCATCTCGCTGAGTAACTGTCAACAGCAGAAATGAGAGGTAGAAACCATGTTTACCCACACCCTGGCAACTTTCTCTACTAGAACTTTATTGCACAAGAACCAACGATTTTTAATCAAAGTGAAATCTGACCAGTGACTAAAAGAAGATGTGGGACAGTAGTTGAGCTGTATAAATAGTTTTGGCAGTGAGAGGGCAAAGCCCAGCAGGGAGGAACTGTAAACCTCCTCAACCATTGTTTGCCTCACCAGCTTTTGTTGCAAAGAACCATAAATCACCTACTGAAGAGAATCTGTAAAGTCACTGAAAGCATGCGCTCCCAGCCAATAAACCCCAATCCTTTCTGCATCTGCACCCGCACTACCCTAAAAACCCATCGAGCTTTTTGCCAAATCAATAAGTAACCAAATGACCTTAAAGAGCACCAAGGGGCCACAGGTTAATGACTGTTTAGTTTACATGTGCATGACTGTGTCTTTCACTTTTGCTCCTATAGGACTGAACCCCGCAGGGGACGCTGATTCACAAAGGTCAACACCAACAATGAGCTTGTCATTCAATAGGTTTCCATGGTGACACAGTCCGCCGAGGTCATTTTCATCACAGAGTTTTACTGGACGGGCGTTTGGTGTCAGCGTTCCCATCACAAAGCGAATAATGAGGCTAATGAAATGCTGCTCTCCTCTAAGCACATGTGTGAGTTGACTGGCTGGAATTCTGTCTCCCAACCTGCTGATCTGTGTGCGGAGCCGGGGGAGTGCGCTGACCATCTATGATGAATCTGCCCATTCTTTCCCAGTAAAAACATTTTATTTGAAGCCACATTGTATTCATTTTTCACCGTCCAAAGTTTCTACAACCGGCTTACTTTTCTGTTGGGCAAGAAGATCCCAAAGATGATAAATTACACAGCAAACCAACATATATTCATGTCTAAGAAGCTTCTTCATTTTTCTCCTAGAATTCCCTTTTTTCTCAAGTGGATCAAGTTCAACCGAAAAGTTTTGCCAAGAGGCATCATATCACATTATCTCCTGCTTCAACACTTCCCTGGCCTCACCCTGGCTCTCTGTGTTCCTTCTCCCCCAGCCTCCCCCACTAAGGGGTTTTAGTATTCAACACCCAATGAAGTCTGAAGAGCCTATCTGGATGGGGGTCACTTATTTTCACCGGTAAGGACGGTGTGACAGGGTGCAGGAGAGGAGAGTGGCTTTGGTTATGAAAAATGCTACCATGATCAAAGCAAGCGCAGCCCCCGTGTGTAAAAAGAGCACGCTGAGGCCTTTTTCTATTTAAAAAATATTCTGCTTCTGTATTTCAGTGGTGTGCATGCCTCAGGCAGTAAAAACAATGGGGAACAGATGAATTAGTTAACAATGATGTTCATATAAACATACACTAATGAACATGAGGATGGACAGTGCTGCGGCTCCAGATTTCTACATGTCGTGACAGGATTCCACATTATTGGAGGAAATTAAACATCATATATTTGGCACGTTTCAGTCACCGCCAAGTGGAGTTAAAGCTGCACCCTTAAAGTTTGGGTGGAGGAATGGCATTTCTTGCATTGCAAAATAAAAAGGTGGAATAAAAGTCCTGTAATTATAAGATGCAAAAATGAAGCAAAAGTCTTCAAGGACAACTCTGAATGTGAAGTTTAGCCGAACAAAAGAACATTTTTTAAATACAGCATGCATGCATTTATCTGCAAAATGATTTCTTATAAAAGGTAAATTCTTCGTTAGTAAAAGAAAAAGGAATGTATTTGAAGCAAACCAAAGAAAAGGGAAAAAGAGGTTTAAGGATCACGCATGAGTAAGCCATTCATCTTGAGAGAAATATTAGTTACACATAATATTTTTCTGGAGTGAATATTGAAGCCCACAGTTTTAACTTTATTTAAATGATGGCAAGTGAAATATTGCTTTTTAAATCCAGTGTCTGCATTTAGTGATCCTTGGATGTAGCTATTAAGATATGAGGGGGGAAAAAAGACAAAAACAAACACAGCTGCGAGTTTGGTGAGAATTTTGATGTTGGTGTAGTCCTCTGTGTCAGCTCCACCAAGTGGAGAGAAACCATAGAACATGAAGCAAAACTTCTAAAACTGCTTATTTGTGTTGCCGATTTGGTTTTGTGGGGATTGGTGTGCATTTTCATAAATATGAGGGAGATTTTTCATAATTCTGTTGCGTAAAAAAAAAATCAGAGCATCTTAAAACGACTCCAACTGTCTGTGAATGCGCAAATATGCCAGAAGAAGCGCGCGAGGAGAGGAGAATTATTGAACAGTTGTGAGAATAAAAATTGAAATAAATACAAAAAAGGTTTAAGAAACCGGTCTGATTCTCACCAAGTGAGGTGCCCAACTCCCGTTCATCTAGTATCACGGAGCAAAGCTGCGAGTCTGGTCCTGCTGAGACTGAGGAGCGGAGATGAACCAAAGGATATGAAGATGAGCTGAAGAAATATCCTCACTTCAGCTGTGGAAAAACTCTCTGTTTCGACTGCTGAGGCTCCTTGGTCCCCACTGTGTGAGCTGTTTCAGCCCCGAGGAGGAGCGCGCTCTGTGCCGGCGGTGGCTCCACGGCGCACGGGTTGTAATCGGACACCGCACTGTCGCGCTGCTGCGCCACACGCAGAATGCCTCCGCTCTGTGCCGTGGTGCAAAAAAAATCCACCCAGCCTTGACAACGTGAAACTTTCCCTCAGCTGCAGCGGTCAGCGCTTGTAAGTGGAGGAGAGAGGGGGGAAAAAAACACAGCAGGAGGCGCACGTTGTGTCTACAAAGCTGCTTTGAGTTACGGCTGCGCAGCTCAGGACCAGCGCGCAGCAAATCCCTCTTTGCGCGTCCGTTCCAGCAGTGATAAGGGACGTGGCAGCGTCGCGCAGCTGTCCTGCAGGTGAAGGGGCTCAGTGGAACATGAAAGAAATTGAAAAACTGAGGGGGTTTTTACGTTTTACATCAATTATAATATATTTCCCCTCTTTCCTTTTTCCCTTGTCGCCCTTCATTATTTTTAATCTTTTCTGCTCCGCAAGAGGTCAGAGGTCATGATAAGCTTTTAATAAAAATAAAGAAAACGTGTAATCCTGTGTAATCTTCTGAAACAGATTTAGGCTGAGAAAGATTAGTAAAAGTTTTAAAGACCCACTCTGATGAGAATGGTGACTTTAGTTTTTTTTATGTTCTTGTAGCATAATGTTCTCACAACAGAGAATATATATAAAGAAAATTAAGCTTAAAATAGCATTTCTGAGAATTTCTTGAGTAAAATCATGGTGAATCAGGACCAGATGAACAAATACAGATGGATAAAGCTTGTAAGCTGCAATTGGGAGGCCACAAGCTCCGCTCTGTTTCATTGCATCCACTTGCAGACGAATGGATCTTCGTTTTCCTCATCTGAGCTGGTTCAAAACTGGATATTGCATCAATAATGTTAGGTTGGGGTTGTGAGGGGCTGTATGCAAGCAGAGGAGAGTTTAAACAAAGAGATGATGGGAAATGAGGGTGGAGTTGCTCCACACCAACAGCACTGCCCACAACTCAGAGGCCAATTTCTGTTGAACTGTCGGGGCTCTGCAGAAACAATGTCTTCGAAAATGACGCAGGTTTTTTATTATTCTGGTGATAAACGGCATCATCTTCATTAGGAGACCACTGGGGACGCTTTGAAAATAGATTAAAAGTTGAGCGGAGTGGGACTTTGAGTTAAAAATGTCAAAATTCCCTTACTTATTTTGGAATTTCTAGTTTAACCGGCACAGAAAAACAAAGGAGACCTGAAGTCTTTCTCAAATTGAGACCCCCGCCACCACCGGTCCAAACCCCACTACCAAACTGGGAAAAGGGGGACTATCACACTAGTGCAGGTGTCGTGGACGTCGTTCACATGCAGCATGCGTCTGTCTTTTTGACAGGCATGATGCGGAGTCAACAACAGCTTGTTAATACGCCACTCCACTCAACAGTGACGCGCCTCAGTGAATGCCTCTGCCCCTGCATGCCCACATCTACATTCAAAACAGGTCATTTTCATAAAAATGTTGCTACCCGCATGTGGGAAGTAAAGCTGAGATTTACATTTCAAGTGGCCTCTGTGACTCTTGGGAGTTGCGTGGGTAACCTTTTTCCCCTTCTCTTGTGGTGCACGGGGATGCAGATGAAGCCAACCTGCTGCATTTCAAAGCGGACCAGCAGAAGATGTGGCCGGCTAAATGTTGGGCAAGAGGGAACTATCCCGCTGACGCAAATAATTGACCTTGCACTTGAAAATATTTGCAAATCTCTTTTTGTTGTTGCTTTTTAAAAACTTATTTCATCCATTTTATCCCACGATGACCAAATCCACAGACCATCCCCTATTAAATCTCAGAGTGCAATCTTCAATTGCCTTAACTCAACCAGTCCATTTTTTTTTCAACATAAACTCAGAAGGGGTCTTTTAGATTTAGCGATAGATGTCTGCAAGAATACATGAGAGCCCAAATAATGAGAGATTCAACAATTTGAAAGCCACACTCAAGTCTTCAAGTCCCCTCTCTGGTGTTTATGTAGTAACTATTGTTTGCCAATTCCTGTTTTGATCGCAGGAAAGCAAGCTTGAGTTGCCAAGCAACTACAAAGCAAGTTGGCGTTGGAGCCTCTTGCAGTACACGTGGGGCAAAATCACACCTGTACATTGAAGCTTGTTTCAACTGTCTACAAAAATATAACTGTGTGGAAGACTGGCATGCTGCAAAGTCATAACAGTTATTTTGGACTGTTTTTATCTTTTCGTTGAGTTTCATTTTTGTGAACCTCTGAATAATGGATTGTTTGTACTGTAAATGGTGATAGAATGCTAACATCAAGCCAAGCTCAAAGCTTCAGTGCCAAACCGTGCCTGACTGTAGCCAAGACCCCATATTCCCTCTGTCAAACGGGCCATCTGTCAAGTTGCTCCTCTGCCATATTAACTCCCAGGTCAGCTCCCACCTTGCAAACACAGCCTGCATATGAGCCAGCCACGGGGACATGCAAAATACACACCGGTCCCTCCAAATGCAACATTTTCACACACGACAGCTTAGATTCTACACATACGAGAATGCACACCAATGGCCGTGTATTTCACATGACAGAAGATTTTAGGTGAGTTCAAGACACGTATGGTCCCTTCCCAAGAGAATATGGGCATTTGGAGAGGACCATGACTATGAAAAGATGGTACGGGTGAGAGAGATGACCCAGCCAGCTGTGAAAAACTGCAGTCATTTCTCACTCTGAGCTCCATACCTGCAAACTCAATGAGCCGTCCCAAACTGCAGCAGGGCCAAAGCCATGCAATTTCTCAGGCTTACTCAGCCTTACCAGGCCCTGCGGCGGCAGCATCTAGGGCCTTGTAGCACCAGGGCAACGCAAAGTCTACTTCCCCCGCCACGCTCCACGGGAGGAAGGATTGGACAATGATGCTGTAACTGTCAGAGTGTCTGAGGAAAGGCATGTAAGACAGGACAAGAGCTCATTTTAGACTCATCAAAGTAAAGAGTCAGCAAAAAGGATTATGAAGCCTCCAGAAATTTGAAAACCGATTAGGGGACATTTTCCAGACACCTACTCTTCATAACCGAGCCAAGAATCGGAGCACCAAACTGTTAAATATAAGAACAGTCTAGCAAACGGAAGTTCATGTTTTGCAATGTCGGAACAACAGCTATCAGAGCTTTCCACCAAGTCTCTGATGTTAGAATGCGGAAATGCATAGATGATCAAATTCACAGCATCATCACTCTGTCACTTTGTCACTGCAGTCAAGACAAGAAATGTGTCAGATTTCAGCCAAGACACCCGACTTCTTTCTGGGAAGATCAAACTATCAGGTATCTGGGACACGGTGGTCAATGTGCTGGAGGTCAATGTGTTATTTTTTCCCCCCTTTTTTGATGGAATAGAGCTGAGTAAAGTCTGACACATTAGCAGGGAGATGTTTGGGTTTGATGTGTGCTTGGCTGGCACACAGCTCCTTCTGGATGTAATCTGATGATGGCTAAAGTCGCTGATTCAAAAAATGTAGAGTGATGCTTTTTTTTTCCCTCACAGGTTTGTTTACTTTTATTGTGAATCCGCCACAAGATTAAAAATGAACTTTCATGAAATGTTAAGAGAAGCAGACAAATTTACAGTCCATCATAGTGATGGAAAGATAAACTAACATGTACTTAAAGTGGTTTCCTAATCTGAGAAAGTTAATGACTGTTTGATGACAAAATTACAAGATAATGAATACACCTGTGACAGTTTTCATTTAAAACTACTTTAGCTAGTGTGATTTAATCTAATTCTATTTTTATTTGACATATAAATAACAAACACAGCATGACATGCAGTGAAACCCTTTTTGTGACTCTGATGTGGAAACACTGCAAAGGCAAGCTTTTTAAAAGGAGATATACAAAGAAAATTGATAAAGCAATACAAACTTTGATATTGAATAATTAATATATAGCACAATAGGGAAAAACAATATTGTTAGAAAATGCTAGAATATACGTGTAAAAATAAAACTCCTAAAATTTCCAATCAAAATGTTTGTCTCCATGAATCCCAACTTAGCTTTTCATTTAAAGTCTCATAGATTTCCCTTTTTTTCATTCAAAGAAGCAAAATCTAATTGGATTGGTTGGAGAAACTGTAGCTATGTGTATAGGAGGTGCTGCTGCTGACACAAGCAAATAAAAAACTAAAAAAGAAAAATGGGGGAGATTTTTAAGAAGTTTCTCTCAAATGTTAAATGACAAAATTGGAAGTTGTTGCAAACTAAGTAAGTATACGGTAGGCTGTACGGGTAGCATCTCATTAACTTGGGTGGAGGATCTAAACTGAGAAGATCAGATAGAGTTGGGTGGAAAAATGATGAATAAACTGGAAAAACATGAAACATAAGGCTGTGGGAGTTAACCAAAAAAATAAAAAATAAAAAAAGACTTCAAAGTCCCACTCTAATCATCTTTTGATTTATTTTAAAAACATTCCCAGTGGTCTTTTAATTATGATCATGCAGTTTTTAGCCAAAATCAAAAAACTTGTGTCATTTTCCAGAACATAGTTTTTGCAGAGCCACTTAGAAATTTTACTCTCAGTTGTGGGCGGGTCTGTTGGACGGGAGCAATCCCACCCCCCTTCCTCTTCCTGTTCCTGAGAGCTCAAAGCAGGGATTTTTTACATTTGCCACATCACAAATAAGTTCATTTTCAAATGTTTTTTTTGTCTGCTCCTGATTCATTATGATTTAAAAAAAAATCCTCAAAAATGCAATTTTAAGCAAAAGTTACTTTATACATGTCCTCCATCTTCAGAAAAATGCCACAAAATATGTTCAACTGGTAAATGGCGTATGCTTATATAACACTTTACTATCCTGTTAGGAGGCCCAAAACGCTTTACAGGTACAGTCCCAATCACGCTACACACACACACATTCACACACTGATGGTTGCTCTGCTGCCTAATGTTGGCACCAATCTATAACCACCGGGAGCAATACGGGGTTTAGTGTCTTGCCTAAGGACACTTCGACGAGAGCCAAACCTGCAGTCTTCCGATCAGGGGTCGGCTGCTCTGCCTCTGCACCACGGCTTTTCACTGGCTGGATATTTAAACAGAGGACTGTTCAATCTTAATGACACCTGTAAACCTGATGACATGAAGATGGTACAGCTGATGTACCGTGGGATGATCGCACACAGAGTTGCAGCTTAAGCTAACCTGACAAATGGAAACCAGGTGTGGCAATAAAAACTTTACAAAAGCACAAGAAGAGAAGAGAGCTTCAGCCTTACACTAAACCTCAAAAACCTCTAAATAAAGCGGTTAAAAATGTTTAAAAAAGGACTGTAAAACAGTCAAATTCTTCATTTTCTTATTCTGTGAATCCGAAAGAAAAGAAGTGCAGAAAAACTTTGAATAGCCTCCAATTGCTGCAGCAATATGACAACCTGTTGCTAACAAAAAAAAAAAAAGCAACATAAACTTATCCAGCCTCTCCAGTTGGTTATGAGTAGGGCAGGCAAATAGGAAATCAGGGTTCGATTCCCAGGGTGCACAATGAGCTTCATCCAGTGTGGGTCCTTGGGCAAGACTCTGCCCATTCACGCCTATGTAGCCACAAGGGGGTTCAAATCTGGGTCTCCCTGTGTTGGTCCCCAGCCAGGATAAAATACAGGGTTCTGTCAGGAAGGGCATCTACTGTAAAAACTCTGCCAAACAACCTGTGCCAAACTATCTGTTCCAATCAGTGACAGCTTCACTGACAGACATGAGCTGAAAAACAGAACAACAGTTTTGAACATTTCTGCCTCTAATTAGTTTGTAGTGGCTGCGTCCCACTCTGTAAACTATGTTAATTTAACTACTGTGTTCAATTTACAGTCACAAGTCAAGCTAACACCAAGCTAACAATTTTAGACACTTGGAGTCCACCTACAGTGTACATAGTACAGTTTAAACTTTGTAAAATACATAAAACTGTGCTTGAATGATTGTAGCTCTTTTTAAAAGCATATTGTGAAAGTTAATTCTATTCAGCGCCTGTTTTTTCCAGTCCTCATCACTGCTGCAAATGTGAAGGTAATAAGAGCTTCTTAGGCCATGATTCATCCGATAGCAGCCAACGAACGGACAGAGCCAGATAATGAAATGCACCACTAGAGTCCGGGAGGTCATCTTTCTTGCTTTCTGCAGAGATTCTGTCTGCCTGTATTTGTCTTTGTCCTCCCCTCCATGGAGCATGATGGATAGCAAAAAGAATATGGCTGATGGTGAAAGTTTTCCTCCGATTTAGTGTCTCCCCCCCCCCCCCCCCCTACCCCCCCACCTCCCCTCCATGATGACCATAAGTAAAGCGGCAAGAGTGAGGGTCTGAAAACATGAACTCTGTGAAATTCAATCATGGGAAGTAAAGATTTGGAGGTGTGAGGTCCTGGCCCCATGGGCAGTTTGGAGATGGCTTCAGATTAATTAATGTCAAAAACGGAGAGAGTGAAGCACAGAGAACAATTATGTATGGGACTGCTGGGATGATGTTCGCCGCTCACAGTACAGAGTGCAGTCTGCTGATTTTCCTCTGTGTCTCAGAAAGAGATTGTATTCCCAGTCAGTAATTTTAGCAGCTAAAAGCAATCTAAGAGGAGATAAAGTAGGCCCGTGGTTAAATGGATAGAAGAATAAAGCCACTTACGTAAGTACTCACTGTGCATACAATCAACAGAAGCCACAGTGGGAAAACTCAAATCTCATGTGCACTTAAACCTTTGGAAGACAAACGGGATATAAAACATCACTCAAAGGCTTTTTATTTTAGAGCTCATCTTGTTTCCGTTTCAAAATATCAAACATCCTATCTATTTTTAAGTTTAAAGAACATATTTATGATTATTCTTGCACTATGCTAAAACTCAACCACGGAAGGGGCGCTTCCTTCTCATTTCCACACCATTTTTAATAAAGGTTTACATCAAAAGAGCAACATCTCGGATCTAGCAGATTAATATACTGTATTCGGCTCCTTTTGGCCACAAGAGACTGAAGTAATTGTTCACAAACACTGTCTCAGGAAGCCGGAATAAATCCTCCAATTTCCAACTCAGCAGAAGCTATTTGTTTCTTTCAACAGCTTCTTGTGTTTCAGGGTGACTGCACCGACCTCTCACCACACCGCAATGTCTGTCCTCTTGAGTGCACACATCCACAAGTCTGTGCCCTCGCAAACTGAGGTTACAAGAATCACTCACACCGCCGCACTGCCAGTGTTCACAGCCAGAAACACCTTTTCACGTCTGCCTAATACGCCTTTCATCTTAGTTTGCACCTTTTTTCCCCCTACACTAAATATTCTGTACACCTTTGGCTCTACAAACAGGAAGTTTTTCTTTTGTTGAACCTTGATACGCAAACATCCGACAACCTTTATTTTTTCCACAAAGATTTTTCATTTTTGGATATTAATTTTGTCCAGGTCTGCAAGAGCGTTAAAAACCATGTGAAAGATCTGGAGAGATTTTTGTGTCTAATTTAAAATGCAGACATTAAACAGCTTTAATTCTCTCCATAAATGAAGGAGTCTTTGCCAGCTACAAGGACAATTTTGGAATCCTTCAGCAAAGAGCGATTTCGATGAAACGCCTCATTAAAAAGGGCTAAATAACCACTAGTGCTGACAAACTTATATTAACTGTTAATAATCAGGCTCATTACTGGGATATTATTATTTCTTATTATTCTCGGTTTTATAAAGAGCGTGCAATATGGCAGGAGGTGTAATTAGAAAGGAGGCTCTATTAGAAATACAGACATCCATCAGCTGGGAACCTCTCCTGCAGAGGCCAGCTGCAAAATACTGTATCATGCTACTCATGCCTCTCGTGAGAAACAAGCTTTGTTGACAGGCAAAGGGGCGCTCAGGTAATTGTTTTTGTCCCACATTGGACAAGTTAATTAATTTCAATTACTGGCTCTCCAGTTGAAGGTTAGAAGTCAGAGGCTCAGTGGAGGAGGTAGAGTTTTATGTTTATTATTCCATTTATCAAAGAAGACATCGCTGAATATTGAACTGATACCTGTGAGAGAGTGCCCCGACAGCTTTCCCTCTGAAGTTGTATTAGGAGGCGCTCTGCCTACTGATGGAGGGTGAGAGCTCGGGAGAGTCTGGCTCGCTAAGTAGGCCTAGAACCATCAAAATGGTTTTATAAGAATGGAAGCACATGCTTGTTTTCATAAAATTTAGGCCACACTGTGAAAAATGAAAAAAAAAAAAAAAAAAAAACCTCTTTAGCTTTGAACATTCCCTCGCCCCTGGAGTCACTTTCACCCCCCCATCTTTGAGGTACGACTTTGGACAAGATGAAAGTAAACGTCTGAGCTCTTCAGTCAGGGTATAGACATAGTATGGAGACTGCTCATGTCTGAAAGCAACAATTCAAGGGAGAACAATTTACTTCAGAAAGGTTTTAATGGTTTGAATTGCACGGGGAGGAATGCACTGTTTTGTGTAAAACTGAAAAAAGTGGAACATGACTTGCTTTTTCTAAAGAGGTTGGAAGATTACAGCTGCATCCTAGACATGTTTCTTTGTAAGAGAGCCAATTTTACTTCTATACTATAACAAAGAGCAATTTGATGCATTAATGCTCAACATTTTCTGTCTGCATCTTCATGCATGCATGGAAAGGCCTGCATACAACTACAAATAATAACTAAAACATATTTCACGTCAGATTTGTCAAGCATTTGGAATATGTAAAAGATTTTTTATGCATTTTGTTTTGGTTTAGGTCAGGAATTGGTGGTGCTGGACCCAAAGTACAGAGAGGAGCCAACAGGAAGTAAAACTTTAACAAGCAAACTGAAAACATGACAAAACGCTGACGAAAGGGGGAACAAAATAGATGACCTGCGCAGCAGATGCCTAAATATACTGTGGGATCATGAACAAAGTGAAGACAGCTGTGGAGGATAAACTAATGAAAGGTGAGACTGTGACGGGGGAACACAAAACTGGAGAAGAGAACCTGACATTACCAAAGAACACAAAACTGAAACCAAGCAAAGATAATGAGAAGACTTGAATGTCTACAGTTTGGGTTCAGACCTTACTTCTCCTTCTGTATGGCCTAATGATAATAATAATAAATGCAGGAAAATTGATATCTGCAGCTTTCTCAAGATTATTTCTGTCCTGCGTCAGTTTAAAATGGTATAAGTTTTAACTGTTTGAGCTGCTTTAACCCTTGTGCTGTCCTATGGGGTCCTATCCTATGTCCTATGAGGTGTTATCCCTACCATGACAAAGGTGGATAAAGGTGAAGAGGATTTCATGTAATCCATGGACACCAGTGAAGATCACAATCATTGAAGAAAAAGGTTCAGCAATCTGTCTAGTCAGTGGGTCTAGATGACCTAACCACCAATGTTAAAGTGCCTAGGATAGCTCAAGGGTTAAGCTGTTTTTATGGGGACCGTAGACATTTTTGATTCACTGTTTTGAGTCTTAAAGGTTCATTCAGAAAAATATCACAAGAAGGTGTTTAAAAACTTCAAAAACACATTTTTCAATTGGAGTGGGTTTTAAAATGTGCCTTCTAGGGGAATATTGCCAAATGACAACAAAAGGCGGCTAACAAATGACAAAGATGCAATCAAACCCTTCACCAAATGATCATTACTTCCAAATAAGAAGCAAAATGAGAAGATTACATCTCTGAACAACTAAACTAAACTCACAGGTCAGAAATCAATCTGTTAGAATCTCAGGGAAATCCTTTGATGTAAATCTTATTCCTAGGTCAGATCAATGGATCTTTCAACCATAGCGAAGTTAACTAGAGGAACAATCTTCCTTCTGATCTTTTTAACATCACAGCTTTGGCTTATCTAAAACTTTGCTGCAGAGTTCTAACAAAAAAACACCTGAGTTACACATCTCCCAAGACTAAATGTTAATTTTTTTAGTAATTACTTAAAATATAAGGGGTGGTTTTTGATCTTTTTGTATCTATTAAATCCAAAGAACTCTGAGATCTTCAGATCCAACCTGCAGGTAGAGCAGAGAACTAAATAAATATTGAAATGAACATCCAAAACAGTGAACACAGAGAAAATCAGCTGCCTGTTATCTAATGTGTCAAAGCATTTGCAGTTATACAAATAAAACCTTTGTTGTTTTACAAGTTACTACTGCACAGTAAATCTAAAATTTTCATCTACTTTTGCGTTTAATCAGTTTTTAATGCATATTTTTCTATTTGCTTGAGTTTTTTCTATCTGACTTTAAATCTTTATTGAATTTATCCCTGTTTTTTTGTTTTCAACTATTGTTAAAAATAGGCTGATCAAATAAGGCTTTATTGTGAACAAAATATGCAACTCAACAACAATGTAAAACTCTTAATCAGTGTTCAAAGTTAAAACTAAGAAGCTGCACGCAAACATGAATAAATTCAACACATGAATAAATTATATAGACTATGAAAGCTGTAACAATAAAAACAATGAAATGTTGTTTTTTTCAATCGATTATAAAGTTTGGCAATCATCAAATTTGAAGGGTTACAGAATTTTAATTCCAAGGAAATCCTTCTCAGAGAGTTTAAATTGCTTTTTAGAAATGAAATTAAGCAGTTTTGGTGATATTCAGAAATGTATATGTGCAGTTTATAGGTAAAAATGCTGATCATCTCCTAATTGTAAAGTTTAAAGCTCTTCCAGAGGGGAGCCACTGATTTCC
The DNA here is from genome assembly GCA_023969325.1 of Oryzias curvinotus. Lineage (NCBI taxonomy): Eukaryota > Metazoa > Chordata > Actinopteri > Beloniformes > Adrianichthyidae > Oryzias > Oryzias curvinotus. The sequence continues at coordinate 18,220,937 of CM043725.1, forward strand.
CAAGTGAAATGTCACAGTTGGAACAACTAAATGAGTCCAACTTTGACGCCTTGTTGAGCCAAACACACATTTCTGACTTCAGCAAAACATGTATTACCATAATAGCTACACAGAGCTCCTGTCAACCTTGTAATTGATTGGTTAATTGTTCAGAATCCTTAATCTGCATTGCATTCAGTTCCCGGTGTCGCCTTGGTGATCATGGGATTTGAGTCAACATTTCCTCATGTCGTTTCATTCATTCCCTCTTCATGCTCCTCTCCCACAGAGCATGAAGCATGAGATTGGATTTACGGCGTAATGGAATAAAGCACATTGTTTCCTCCCTTTATTTTTGAGAGAAGAGGATGGAGATAAAACCTCTACAACTTGCTCAGCTGGAAAGTTGATCCAACATCTCGCGTACAGGAAGGCAGGGTGATATGTGTCGGTTTCATCTTCTGGTTCTCATTTTGGTTCATCCGCTTGATGCCGACATCAACTGTGTCTTTAGAAATTGTTCTTTTGGAAGTAGCGTTGGAAGAAGAGCAGAAGTGAATGAAAGAGGTCATTATCATAGGATAAAGGGCTGTAATATGACAGGTGGTGCGATTCCTTGTTGTGCTGTTTGTATTGTAACAGACAGATGAAATTCCCACTCCTTTGTCCAGTTCATTGTTGTGGCAGCTGCGATACAGATTACTCAGCATTCATGCCATCACAGTTAACAGCAGAAATTAAATGAGCTTCTTTTCTTTGAAATCTCCAGAATGTCTTTTTTTTTCTTTGATTCCCTGCTTTTTATCGGCTTTCAGAGCTTTCCAGTGAACACGGTGCCATTTTCAGTTAATTAACTCTTATCTCTGCTTTACTGTTGCAGAGAAAACATTTTTACATGCTGCTGTTTATTTGCACCGCCATTTTTAGGGTTTGTTTGAGAGAGAAGAGTGCAGCCTTTTCTGTTTCAGAAGGACCAGACGGATGAACAAAATCCTTATGCTGTAAACACAATGACAATCCCATCAGAAAGCAGCTCTGATGAACTTTTTGGTTCAACTTATCATTTTTGCTTTTAAGGTGATCTCTATCAGATAGATCCTGGAATTGCTTTTAAGTGTAGCCTAGAGGTGCTGTCTTTATGTAATATAAACATAAGGCCGCTGGATTAGCATTTTAATTCTTTGGTTTTAGATTAAGCTACTTCCATTTGATATGCATTGGTGCAAATTGTGCCTTTGTGCATACTAGAAAAGGTAAAATCTCAGGCAGTTATGTGTTTAAAAGTAAAAGAAGCAGCATTTCAAAATCTTTTAAACAAAAAGTGAAAAAAAGGTATATGTTTTACTCAAAAAATACTTCAGCTGAAGCAACATAGAAATAATGTAGACTAGTTTACTCATCCATATGCAAAAATACATGATTTTATCTTTAATATTATAACTTAAATCTGTTAAAGAACAATTTAGACTTTTAAACTTACATATTTTATAGAATTACTGTTTTTTTGTTAAATTCAATGACAATAAAAGCAATTGACTAAAAAAAAAAAAACTTCTTTGCCATTAACACTTTACACAAAACTATTAACTGTTACCCAATATTGAACAAAGTCATCCAGAACCAGATTAGTTTTCTTTTATTTTAACATATTAAAGATTTCCAATTTTTGACAAAAAAAAATCCACGAACTTAAAAAATGAAGCAGTTATAAAGAAATTTAAATACATTTTAAAAAGTTTTTAAGTCTTGATGCAAGACTTTCTAAAAAAAAGTGTTAATCATTTTTAGTGTTTTTATTGTTCATTGAATTTAGTATACCAAGGCTGTGCTAATTTTCTTTTTTCTTTTTTGGTATATTTAGTTGTGCATTTTCACTCGGCATGAGAGCTGTGTAGAATGATTTACACATTGCACAGAGTGCGTGGAAAGTTCATTGAATATTTATAGTAACCCTAAATCTTTGAGTGAATCAGGTGTTAAATCAGACACGACTTCTGCTAATTCCCCTGATTGAGAGCTGCTTTTTTAAAACGACATTTAGGAGAAATCTCTCACATAAGTTTGTCAAAAGTGAAGTGATAATTGAAAAGGTTAAAATATCTATCTCTCCTGTATGTTTTTCTTTTACATGATGATTTAGATAAATGTTTCTCTTTAAAATTGAATACATATTTAAGGTTTTGGAATAAACCATTGAGCTTAAGGGGGATTGATGTGGGCAGTTTTTAATGTTTAAGGTATTTATACAAAATAATGTGTTCAAAAGTGTTGACTTAACTATAAAATTGAGTTGTTTTGTGTAATTTAGAGAGTAGAACATGTTTATTTATGTACTGAATTGTTTTGCACTTGTGGGAGACAGTTTTTCTAATTAACTAATGGTTTGTGCTTCACACACTCAGAATAAATAGCTGCCTGTTAGCATTTTTATGGGCTTTCTGCTGGAGATAATTTGTGAATTGTTTGTGCTCCACAGAGCTGCAATGTAAGAAACCGCATAGTCACGTGATACCATGGCCTCCCTCCTTTATTAACAATTGAAAGTAACAGTTTTTAAACAACATTTTTTGGATTTTTGACTTGTTTTTTCTGCACATCTGTGGGCAGACATCAGGCTTTGGTTTTGAGTTGGGCTTCCCGAAATCATGATACTTTTTTTGTCATTCTGTTTTTACTATCTTTCACTATTTATTAACAGTTGACGTGGCATAGTTATAGAATGTTTTTTTTTTATGAAGGTCAGTTCATGGTCAATTCAAACCCAAACCATGATTGAACCCCCACTGTGCTTGGCCACTGTGGTGAGGTTGGGTTTTAAACTGAATTAATATTAAGTCATGACTTCTTTCCTATTTTTTATTTCATTTATATCTATTTATTTATGTAAACACGCATGTTATGGCTCTGCAATTCCATTTTGCCTAAACTCACACTTGAGATATATATATATATATATATATATATATATATATATATATATATACATATATATATATATATATACATATATATATATATATATACATATATATATATATATATACATATATATATATATATATATATATATATATATATATATATATATATATATATATACATATATATATATATATAAATATATATATATCAGTGACATGCGGTGGGGTTAATGGCTGGTGAGGCACTGACGTCATCAGTCAGATTTACAAACCATACTGAGTAACTTATTCACCATTTGATTGACAACAGTTAACGTTTTTTGTTTAAAATATCATTTCAACATGTTTTTTTTTCATATACAAACTGCAGCATAGAAAAAAGCACAAACCTTATTATCATCTTACCTTTACTTGTAAATAAAGTCCATAAGCCGCTCCTTCTGAAGAAAATGACTTGCCGCTTGCTATCACTTCTATTATTTTTTAGTGTCATAATCTCAGGGCTCACCGGCGCCCCCTAACATGAGGCACGAGAACTGCTGGCCTCACCCAGCGGCTTTTTGGCCGGCGTTTAGCGCTCAGCACAAGAAACACGTCCCTCACATACAGTTATTTATAAAAACAAACACTGTACATCATATACATCTGCTAAATTATGTAAACTCAGCTCATATAGTACAAGTGATTGAACCGACATACAGAGAGACAGCAGTACCGTCTGACTGCATGGGTATTGCGCAATCCAAGGTGAGGCTCAGCGGGCTGGTGCCTCATCGCACATCGCTTCTTAGTATCTGAACGGCAAATGCGGAAATTCAGCGATTTTGAAAAGAAAAAAACATCCAAAAATGGTACATTTAAATGGAAAATGACTGCAAAGCACAAATTACTGATTAAATATAATAAATTAATTTACTTTTTCTCTTTTCTTCCCATAATGACAGGTGAGGCTGTGCCTCACCTGCCTCTCCTGACTGCACGTCACTGATATGTATATATTTAGGCTTCATTCACAAAAAACAGGAAACAAGAAAATTTGTTCATCTGAAATCACCTCATCTGTTATCTGATGCCTTTTGGAGATTCTTCCATCCTCTCTTGCCTTCTTCAAGCACATTTATATAACTTTTAAACCTGGGGTGAAAAAACTTTCGTTCTCCTCTGTATAAACACCAAAACTGGTTGCCTTGCTTTTCTTATAGTCATAATTTGAGACTTCCTCCTGAACTTTATAATCTATGGATTTCAGGTTCTGCTGTGTTTTTTGTCAAAACATAAATAATTACATTTCACTGCAATTCCTCCTGCCTTGCTTAACCAACATGCACATGTAGCACACACACATATCATCTAAAGTAATGTTCTTCCCAGATGCAGGAGATCGACCAAACAAAGTCATGCTGACAAATCCTCTTCTTTTATCTCAGATCTTGTTAGACAGAATCCCACATCAGCACATTTAGTCAACATGTCACATGAAAGTGAGCGTAGGAGCGGATGTGTCCATCCTAATGAGTGTGATATAGTGCTGAGCTGTGTGAGTAAACACACACACTCCCACAACTCAAGTGTATTCCTGTCAGGTAATGAGTTTTAAAGTCTATTTGGGTAAATATATATTCATTCGAGTACTAGCAGATAAGCAAATAGACGCACAAAAAGCCCAGCTGTACGTTTGTGATATTCCTGGTGATGGTGAGAGGATGGATGTTGGCATATTAAGTGGAATTTTTGCATAGTGGATGTGAGCGGCTCTGACTGCCTGTCATCTTCAGAAGACTCGCAGTTCAAGCCTGTAAGCAGTTTCACTGAAGGGGCTCCAGTTACTCAGCAAGTACAGTTTGGCCCAAACATCTAAATTCAATTAAAATGTAAATTTGCACTAAGCTGATAAACGAGAACAACAGTTCCTTTGGCACCACGCAGGAAGAGTCTCTTTACCAGGAGGCTTAAATCTCATCTGGGACGGCGGGTGAGCGATGAGCCCCAGCAGGAAAATGGTTAAAGGAGATGCAGGAGAGATTTCCTGACTTTCTGCTTTTACCTTTCTCGCTTCCCGTCCAGCGTAGATCTTCTCTGTGTGCCTGTTTTTTGGAAAACTTTCTGAAAACATACAAAGAAAAACATCTTAGAAAACCAAAAAGTGTGGATGTCTTCAAGACAATTGGAGCACTTTATAACCTTCCAGTGATTTAAATCACTTGTGCATGATGAGAAATTAACTCAAATACTGCTACGGTTGAACTTTTATCCAATTTTTTTTTCTTATCTTAATGGGTTTTTCTCTTTTTTTTTGTTTACAAGCAGCCAAACTTTAAAAAATGATAAACTCCAACTAGGAAAACACCCAAACTAATAATAATAATAAAACTTTAAATCTCCTGCGGATGTAATAAATCTATACAATTAAAGTGCTCCTCTCTTTGTGTTTATTCCAGGTGCTCATCCTTCCTTCCTGACGCTGAGTCATCCTCCCTTATCAGGAACAGGCACGTCCCTGCCCTGCAGATTTGATCCAGAATACCAGACCAAGGAAAAATGAACAACCTGCTTATCATCCTTTCAGCACCTGATGATGATGATGATGATGATGATGATGCTGAACTCTGCGAGACACTAGCATTTTCTTGCAAGGCCAGCAGTTAATTTAATGAAATAAAATACTCCAACAACAATGATTTATCCAAGTCGTCCGTGAGCCTTTTTTTTTCTATCCATTATGCTGCCTAGTAGCCTTCATTGTGACTAATAAGTGCCTTTTCAACAACTTATAAAAGTGTTTTTTTGTGGAAATGGATGAATGAATGTGGCCTCTAAAATCCCAAGGTACTTTATGTAATTTTTGTTTAAAAAAACATCTTATATATATATATATATGTTGTCACTGTTCGTTTAGAGAAAAAGCTATTTCTCTCTCTTTAAGTGTTTCTACAGCATTGTTAGAGATCCTGTTTTGTTTTTGTTGGCCTCTGAAAGTGGATCAGGGTTAGAGTACTTGTATATTACTTTGTGATGTTTTTCTTTTAACTAACACTTCTCTGCCTCTCAGGTCCAGCACTTCACGTGATTATTGTAGATGAAGACCTGGTGTGTACAATTAGAGTGGTGGGCTCGTACCAATCAAATGATAAATTATGAGTAATTTATCTTTTGATTTGATTGGTTTTAATCTCTTCATGAAAGCACCACATACACAACTATATCTTCCAAAAGCTATACACCAATTGCTAAATTACCCAGAACTTGCAAAGCAAATGGTCAGACAGAAAAAAATCCATATTCTATTTATTTTACCCTTTCACTTGATCTTATTCAAAAAAACAAAACAAAAAAACTTTCAGTGCTCCAACATCATAGTGCATGAGAGACGTGACAAAATTACTCTTTAAAACTTTTCTAAAAGCTCTCAAGAGAAAATATTATACATTTTTGTGTTTTGAACATTTTTTTTCCAATTTAAAAATATTTATACATTTTAAACCATTCTGTGTACCATTCCAAAGTTTTCCAATATTATGTTATACCTTGTTCATTTTGTAAGAAGGTATTGTTTAAGGAATTTTCATAAGGAAATTTCAAAGTCTTTAGCAATGGTTAAGCTTAATAAAACTGTGATCACATAGTTGGTTTAGTCTCCTGAATGCCTTTTTTGCATTTTATTTTTATCTTGGAAAATGAGGAGTCAATATTCCTCCTGGAGCAGGGAATTTTTCTCCTCTAAACCTTAGATGTTGGTGTCAGGAGTGGGATTGACACTAATGTGTTTGAGCAGACGACACACGAGCACATTTAGGACCTAAATAGCAGTCCATTGCCTCAAGGTGTCTTCAGTTCCAGAGTGACCTGAGTGACAGGTGGGACAAAAAAAACTGTTAAAATGAAAAGAAAAAAAAGATGGCGGCACATGCGGGGGACAAGTCAGTAACTTCAGGGGACGATGCTGGAATACAGCTTGAATCAACCTCATTCTCTGCCAAGTTCTCGAGCAGAATTTACCTCAGCATCCCACAGTAAACCAGAAACAAGGCGCTGGAGCCAGTCTGAAGTTTCTAGGTTGGATGGTAGTGATGACATTGCACAATATAGCACCACATTTGAATGGCTGGTAGCAGTTTACTAGAAAGAGCTTGGGCTGTTATACTGGTACCATATCCTACTGGGAACGCACTGACAGTGGATGTGGTTTTAGCAGCTGAAGAGGCCTGAGACAAGGCAATAAAAGAGGCCATTTCGGCAAAAGTATGAAATGTACAAAGAGTTTTAAAGACAAAAATTCAGAGAACCTGACATATAGCCTGGCCAGACCCTACAAGAGTGTTTTTTTAGATAGATTAAAGACTTTTATCAAAAATAAAATCAGGCCAGGGGAGAATACAAAGGAGTAAGTTAATAAATATTTTTTTATTTCGAAACAGCTTCTTCATTTTCTGACCCCTGATCTCAGCGTTTAGGTGAGGACACCTAAAAAGCAGATGTTGAAACGTTCCTTGATGCTCGATTGGGAACGAAGACCTTCTGAAGGGACGCCCATCAGAAGGCTCATGTGAGTTTGTTGCGCTGATGGTTTGTTGAAGCTACAAAGGAAAACATCATTTCCTGTAGGTTTAAGCTCCCGTTAAACATATTGTTACATATGTGAGACATACATGTCTGAGAAGTCCAACTCAGCACATTACTGTCATCTGCCTCAACCATGACATGCAGAGGTTAGCCATGAAGGCAAACATTGAACTGAAATGATGATTATTGATGAACCAGACCTCAGTGCATCCATCTATTTTATTGGGTGACTTCATGTGATGGGATCATGATATGGATCCAGATTGGGAGGAAGCACATGGAGAAAGTTCAGTGTTATGTTCAGGGTTGCAGAGGAGCCACCAAGCATGCTTGACAACAAACTCAAGGAAGTTTGCAATGGTAAACCAAGAGGATCAGTATCTGGGTCACATACTTGGCAAAAGTTTTATCAGACAAGGTTTGAAGCGATCACAGGGGAAATCTTTCTTGGGCTGGGTGGGTTGGTACGGAAGATTTTTTTACTTTAATATAAAACTTTACTACACATGCTGCACTCGTCTCTGACCTAACAAGAACCATAAAAAGACAGATTGTCAGGGCAGGAAAAACAGGTGGAAACTTTTCAGATTTTAAAAGATGCTGTGTGTTAGGAGCCAGTTCTGCACAGTCCCAACGTCTGACTCCACCATTCAGACCAATGCGTCGCACATTGGAAGATGTGTAAAGCATTGGTCTCCAGGTAAGCTTTATGAAGGAAGGTAAAGGTGGCAACTCACACCATGTATCCAACTTTTACTTTTATCATCAACTTATATGACAATGTCCTTTTGCTTAGGATTTTTCCTACTTTAAAAATTTGTATTAGTCAGTTTAAAGTGCAGGATATGTCAACAAAAACCTATGTTAGTTGCACCTCAAATCTTTTAAACTGTAAATAACAAGTAAATTCAGACCTGTTAGGACAAAAATAATTAATGTTTTTGAGCTATCTGCAGTTCAATTATCTCAAAAGAGCTAATAAGAGGTTATTATAGCACACAGATGTCTATGAGACACTAATATAATTTGAAGCGTGAAAGAAACTCCTGTTGTTCCACATATGTTCTCAGTTGATCGTCTTAAAGGCAGGAAATAAATAAGCAATTTGTGTTTTATAGACCCTCCATTTCCAAGCTTCAGAATACCTGTCATTCAGAGGCACTGCACCTGGTCGCACATCTTGAGAATACAATTCAAATTTTATGGGCAATTGCTAATAAATTAGTAATTTGTTTTATTTTTCAAATGGCTTTCAACTCCTCAGTGATGTGGAAAAGGCTTGAATGAATATCCTTGATGACAGTGTTTCCATTATGCAGCTGTTTCATGAAGATGTTATGACTACTAAAGCATTTTAGGTGAAGAATTGCCGCCTGTTGCAAATATGCTAATATTTTCAGAGGAAAAAAGAAAATGATGTCAATACCTACAGCTCCCACTGGCTCCAGTGCATCGCATATGCCGGTCTTTATTTTAGAATAAATTTTACAGAACTAAAAAGAAAAACGTTATCAAAAACGAACATAAATGTATATGTTCAAACAGCAATAATTCTGTCATGTTCAAAGAGTTTACATTTTATTAATATTGTTTTTTTATCTCAAACTTTAAATAAATATATCGAGATTTAAAAAAAAATATTGATTCAATGGAAACATTTATTGAAAGTTTTTAATTATTTTACTTTTTATCAGCTGTGATAAAAAAAAAACTCAGGAAAAACATTCATTTTTTTCCCTGAACACCTTTACTTGAATCAGACTGCCCTCTAGTGGCACTTTAGAGGAGTGCAACTTCCGAAAATGTTTTGTCTGCTTTTCAAATTCAGTTTATTTATTTAATATTTTTGGAGGACAGCTAGACTGTTCAATTTTTTTGAATCTATAGCTAAAAGATATAGGCTGAACTGAATAAAGAAAAAAAAAGAGAAAATATTAACAACCAAAAATCAGGCACACATCTACAAAAATATTAAGACATTTTGATCAAATAGTTTTTTATTAAATGATTTTATTTAAATATTTAAGAAGATATAAATTCCATTAAATTCAGTTTATATATAACCAAATTTGTTTTAAGGTGGCATACGCAGATGAATAAAGCTGATGAGTCACTCAATTAAGTTTTGGGAATAAGGGGAAGAAGCTGAGCTTAGGTCAGAGGTGAGCATTTGTGGGCAAAAATATGCTTTTGTGACAAAGAAGAGCACCACAGATGCAATATTTGCCTGATGGATGGTGAAGAAGAGAACGGTAGAAGGAGCTTCATTGCGTCTTGGGATCTAGAGAAAGCTTATGGCAGGAAAAGGAGATTCTATTTATAGTTTGGAAGGAGTCTGGGGTGACAGAGAAGCACATTGAAGTTGCGTAGGTCATGGATGAGATCTGTAAGGCTGTGGTGTTTAGGGTGGAGGTGGGACTGCACCAAGGATCAGCTTTGAGCCACTTCTTCTTTTGCTGTGGTGATAGACAGGGTGACAGAAGATGTTAGACCAGAATCTCTGTGGAGATTCATGAGGTTTGCTGATGACACTGTGATTTGTAGTGAGAGCAGGCGGAGGGACATCTAAAGGTTTGTTCTGGAAAGGAGAGGAATGAAGGTCTGAAGATGGATAGGATGAAAATAATTCCACCAGAGGAACAGTTCATGTGAGATGTTTTGGAGATAAATGCAGGAAAGCAGATGGGGATGGTCTGAACACGTTAGGAGGAGGAACAGTGATCAAACTGGTAAAAGGATTGTGAAGTTGAAGATACTAGGACAGAGGCCTGGAAGAAGACAAAAGAGGAGGTTCATGGATGTAGTTACGGAGGACATGAAGGTGTTGGTTTAGACAGATGATGCAAAGAGAGTTAAATGAAGCTGAATGATTCGTTCCGGCGATTCCATAAGGGAGACACAGAAAGACAAAGAAGTTTTACAGCCTTATACACACAAAAAAGGAAGAAAACATGAAACCCAGCAAAAAAGATCCTTTTTACACAATTCAAGACTGAAATAAAATTTAAACTAGATCCACAACCTCACATAACAAACGAGCTTTTCAAAGTAGCCTAAATAAACAGCCAGTAGATTGCATAGAGGGGTCTGTGTAATGTATTGACATGTTCATTCGAGCATCTTTTCAATGATGAAATTAACAATAATTTATAGTTAGAAAAATATTGACTTTTACATTACATCTGTTCAGGACTTCTTTAATTTTATAGTGCACTCAAATGGTTATAAAAAAGGTCTAATAGTTCGAAAATATTGAAGAATAATTCTATCTGACTCAGTCATACCAACAGGATGAGTTTTATGACCTGTCCCATCAAGAGGAGGTCCACAGCTAAATCCTGACATGCTGACAAAATTACTTTTTTAGCTGCTTTGAGAAGACGCAGAAAAAAAAAGAAATCTGTCTGAAGAGAAAGAAGTCACAGGATCTACAGAAAGCTTTGATCCAGCTTCAGAAGATGTCACACAGTTGCTAGGATACTGAAGTTAGCTGAAATCAATGGAATTCTGTTTTTTTTTTTTTCATTATCTGTTGTTTTTCCCCCCAAATTGGATTATAAAAGTGACAAATAAAATTGCCACAATTTAAATGATTTGAACTAAGAAGAAACTAGGTAAAAAGTCCTGCAGGGCAGTTACCATGGCAACTTTAAAATAAAAGCCTAATTTGAATGATTTACAATTTTAAGCTGTTTTTACAAAAAAAACCTGATCCAAACTTTAATCCTAAGGTTTTGTTGTAACACATTCAAATATTTCAAACGTTCTAAAAGTTTATGCATGAACTTCTACAGCTTTCACACTTCAGCAGAAAAACAAGGGAAAAAGATGGTTTTCTATCATTGTGGGGCTTTAACTTTGTTCCACGATCACATACTCGCATGACAAAAAGAATAAAGAAAAAAAAAGGCACTAGAGTACATGGCTTTTATTTTCATAATGTTCATTGCTAGAGTCGTTCCAAAGGGCTGGACAATCTTGTCTGGTGTAGTCCAACCGAAGAGCGACAACCCAAGGCACTGGCCTGCATCGAGGAGCAAGTTCTGGTTCCGTCTTTGGCGGTTCTGCCACACATACTCAAATACAAACAGGTGATTCATGGGGGGGGGGATTCTTACAGCTGACAAAGCAAAAAAGCACAGTAATAACATTTTGAAGTGGAGTATGAACAAAACCATTTTTCAACGTGTGTGATCGTAACAGATTGTAACGTAAAAGATGTGGTCACTGTTTTGGTTGGACTGTTCTTTGGGGAAAACGTTAACAGCTTAAACTCATTCTTTCTCTGTAAATATATATTTTACAGTTTCACTTTTTCACATTTCTATTGATACATTTCTATAGAGATGGAGTATTCTTTTATAAATTGTTCATTTTCACCACATGTATTCTGTTAATGAGGTTGTTTTCTAGCATCATCGTTGTCCTGCAGTCCTGAAGAGCAGAAACGGGGCATTTCTATGTACAGGGGAAGGCGTTCAGTCAACATTAGGACTTTGAATCACACTAAACCAAGCGAGTGTTTCAGAAGACACTCAGAAGTGGAATGGAGTCATTTCCTCTAGTGCGATGGCCGTATAAGGTCGAAAGTTTCAATCCTTCGTGGTTTGGAGGCGTGGTTTGGAGCGAGGCACATGGGCGTCTTCGTGTCATCAGTTCAGCACATCAGTTTAGTACAAGGTAAAAAAAGAATCAGTGAAGACAAACACACATAGAAAAAAAATCAAACATCCATCCGATCAGGAGAGAAGAGGCTCTCTCAGGCTAGGAGAGGTTAGGCTGGATGCATCACTGAGGTTGGATGCAAGAAGGCAGTGGATGGAAACAAAGGCAGAGTGGCATCAGCGACCGTTTAGCTGGACCGGTCCTCCAGCCCAGACTCGCTGGGGCCTAGAGGGCCGTCCCGTTGAACAACCACAGTTGGAGGATTCAATGTGTACGGAGGCGGGGCTTCACTGTTGCCTATGGAGTTCTGCTGCTCAGAGATGAGAGGAGTGTTTTGGGAGGGATGAGAGGCGTCCGCCTCGTCGCCCCGGGCGCACTCGCTGTAGGGAGGCGGCTTCAGATCATCCTCTGTAAGGAAAACGGAGAACAACAAAACCTTTTATAAGCTTTTAGTTAAATAAAGACTTCCTGCTCAACTACTGATGAAAAACAGGAGCAAAGGTCATAAAGACAAATATTTTAAATGTGAATGATTAAACTGCACCAAACTTTGTTTAAACACCCTAAAGTTTATTAAAAAGGGTCGGAAATCTCTGCTTTAGTGTTGGGACGTTCTAACGTGTCAGGCTGAAGGGGATTTACAAATGATGTGGGAGGAGGATTTGCAGAACTTGAACCACACGTCTCTAGCGCCGCCTATCATTTTTTTTCCTCTTTACACACTAAGAAAATTACAAAATGTACTCTATGGGATTATTTGAAAATAGATCAAACCAAAAACAGCCCACGGTGTTGGTGGTAGGAAAACCAACCATCGGATGTGACTCTGCAATGGAAAATGTGGCTCTACATCATGACATTAGCGTTGGATTTCCATTTACTAAAGAGGCTCAACCTAAAGGCGCTGGGCTGAAAGTGAAAGCTTGTTAGATCGAGTCGTCTTTAACGAAAACCTGAACCAGTCAGGAATGTGGGGCTACTTGTTGAACTCTGAAATTTAAAATGCAACATTAGAAGGAGAGGAATTACAAAGGAAAACATGATGAAAGAGGCTTTGTCAACCTACAAAAACAAAGGAGAGAATCAGCAGCATTTTTCCACCAACACCTTTTTGCCTTTAGTCCATTTAAAATTATTATTTTACAGGAATTTGAGTTTCCATAAGAGTTTTTCACTGAATCTGATTGTATATGTGAACTAAAACAATGAAAACAGTTCAGAAGAGAAGATTTTTTCAAGTTAGAATATTGGAAAAAATGTTTTTTGCTTAGCATATACCGTACATCGTTAATTTGTGTTATAACTCTAGGATAGATTATTACTAATTAATCTGATTAAGTATGATCATTCAAAACCAAGGAAAAACAGAGGTATTTCTAAGATAGGGTCATTTTTATTCTGTTCCTATAACCCAAAGCTGTTCCACTTCTGAGAAATGTTACAATAAATCCTCAGTGACCACAGTTAGGAGAAAAATGAAGAAACAGTCTAAATGTTCCCATCGTTGACTGACATTCATTTTGAAGTCATTCAAGCTATGAAGAATACATAGAACCAAAAGTTGAAACATCTTCTGAATGATTTTTACACAAATACAAAAAGGCTGATTAAAGTGATTAGACAATGTTTTATCCTATTAAAGACCCACTTGTTTTCCTCGTCTGATCTGACATCTGGCACAATGCTAGTGTTAGGTTGGAGTTGTGAGGGGCTGTGAGCTAGCGGAAGAGAATGTAAACGGACGGATGACAGGAAGTGGGGGCGGGCTTGCTCCGTGCCAACAGTCACACCCACAACTCAAGTGAATTTCTAATGAACTCCTGCTGCTCTGCAGAAACTAGGTCCTAGAAGACGACATGTTTTTTTGTTTTTATTTTTGGCTAAAAACCACATAATCATGATTAAACGACCACTGAAAATGCTTTGACAATAGATCAAAGGATAACTGGAGTGGGACTTTAAAAGTCTTCATTAGTTCTTGCTGCCTCAGCCAGATGTCATTCATACAACCCACAGTTCTAACTGCACAAGAACTGTAAAATGGTATATTCCACCTTCCACGCTGCCACTCTCCCCCTTTAAACCTTCAACTGTAGCCAGGATGAGGCTCCGACTTCCATTTCTCTCAGTATGAAGCCGAATTTCTAACATAGATTAATGCATCTGAATCAACCACAAGACAAGAATGATGTGCGAGCCAAAGTTCACAGTACCTCCAGACACTGCCTCATATGGGGGCGGCATGTCGATGTGGGAGAAGGAAGTGGCTTGTGGCCCCGTTGTGGATGGTTCCTCTATCGACAGGTCGTCCTGCACAACGTACCAACTGGGCCAGACAGATGTTTGCTGCAGGGGACAGAAACAGAGTAAATGGTGCAAACAAAGCAGAAGCAAGTCAATGCAGAAGTGCACTGCAAAGACATATGCCGACACGCAACATTAGATTAACCATCAGGCCTGGTTCACACAGTAAACAAATGAAAGAACCAAATAACCGTTCGATTTAGACACACATTGACTAAAAACAGGTATTCAGACACCTTAGAGAGGTAAAAACAAAAAAAGGGAAATTATTTATACTTCAGCTTTTGAGCAGTACATTTCTAGCTACACGTTGGTAAGATAGGAAGCAAAGCTAATAAAAATGACTTGCAATTATTAGAAAATGTCTTTCCTGTAATCCGGCTTTTTGCGTCAAAGAAACAGATATGATGCTGCACAGTGGCAAGCTCCAGCTAAGTGCTACTAGACTAAATCTAAGACAAACATTCACCGTCTCAAGACTGTTGCTAAATCAAACCGGATCTCTCACCCATGCCTCAAGTTCACTCCAACAGTTGCAGTACTCACAACTTTTTTGTGTACTTCTACACCACTGTAACCAGTGCAATTAAAAACAAACACGCAATAAACGGTAACTTGCATCCACTTTTCAAACTTCTTACTTATCGGTGTTTTCTTTGTTTAACCAACACTGAATTCTTTAAAGGGATTCAACATGAAATATCAAGAAGTGTCCCATCATGCATCACATTCCTTTAATAGACAGAAAACCAAACAAATGTAATAAGGACAGAGCAGAAAATAAAAAAAAAAGATTTTATGTAAGTACAAAAATAAAGTGATATGGAAACATCTACCAGATCTGATCTGTGGGAGCGTCTGCGTCAAATCAGTAAACATGAAGGCATGAAGCAGAACAATTTGATCTGAACTCTTATTTATCCATTTACTGGTTGGACTTTGTTATATCATTATGAAGTCTTTGCATGACCACTTGTTTTTTCATTTTCTTGTACTGAATGTTAGACATTCTGAGAGGACAGGAATCAAGAGGATCCAAAATACAAAGAGAAGAAACTAAATTATAATGACAGTAAAACGGTCAAATAGGAGGAGTTCTGATAAACAGAGGAAAATGTGCATCAACAAATGGGAATATCGTTATGCAGTCAGATAAAACAGAAAAGACTGCATTATTCTGCAAATTGG
The DNA here is from genome assembly GCA_023969325.1 of Oryzias curvinotus. Taxonomy (NCBI): domain Eukaryota; kingdom Metazoa; phylum Chordata; class Actinopteri; order Beloniformes; family Adrianichthyidae; genus Oryzias; species Oryzias curvinotus. The sequence goes on from CM043725.1 coordinate 18,236,554, forward strand.
ACACACTGCAAATGTTCAAAGGAATGTGGAGTGACGCGAGGACAAAATGTCCAGAACAGCGACGTTTCCAGGATTTTTTTCCCCCTCAGAAATGAGGCATCATTTCCTAGATCACAAATATCCTAAAAATAGCTAAAAGTATTATTACAGGGCTTTCTAATGCAAAAAAAAAAAAAAAACAAAAAAACAGGTTAATAAAAAGGAAGCTAAAACGTTGAGCTGCAGAAACGCCATGTGCTGTGACTGGATATAACAGAGAGGCTTAGAAATGTGATGAAAGCAATACAAGTTTGACGTTTTCAAAACTTTTTGATCAAGTTCTCTGAATCTTTTGGAGGTGGTGGGGGGGTTAAAGGAGGTTTTAGAAAAATGCTTTCAGAGGACTTTGAGGGGGGAAAAAGAGCTCCTCTGTCCCTGAGGAGGAGACACCAAATGATTCAAAATAGAGCTGGTTTAACCAGAAAACACCAGCGGGAACAAACTAGCCTTCAGAGATTGTTTGACACGGACAGTTTAACAGTGGACTTCACCAGCTCATTTACAAAAGCTGGTGATGCAAAAAGCAACTTAAACAAGTCAAACACACAGTATTAGGTTACTGACTTTCACACATATTTATAAAATATCATTTAACACAAAGGTAAGGTGCTCTGTATTGTTAGAGTGAAAAAGCATTTCCTGACTGAATTCAAATCCAGGAGTTAAATTATAAAGAGTAAAAGTCATCCATAGTCTTACTAAGAAAAGACATGAAGAGTATCAAGAGCCAATAATTGAAACCCACGAGCAGACTGCAGACAGCGTAAGCACTTCCTCTAATGTCGGCTGAGACCTACTTAGACATATCTACATGACATTTAGACTCTGAACTGCATGGTAGCTTCTTCTCCAACAGTTTCCGTTTCCACACACATTAGAAAAGGTCGACAGACTTTCCTAACAAAGCTAAATAACAATCTAAATCTGCGGGGGCTGAGACACACTTCAACGCATGACAACAGAGCTATTCATTTCAGGCTGTGGAGGCTTCAGACCGAAAGGTGGAGTTTTGCACTTACACTCTGTCTCTCACACATCTGATGAAGATAGGCCCTTCCTCCGACAATGACTATCTGGGCATTGCGCGTGTTGCTCAGATATGCCGCCAGCTGCCGCTGTCTTGACCGGTACCAGCACACGTAGAAGAATATCTTTACAATGATGAATATGATGACAACTCTGTAGATGAGAGAGACGAGAACTTCAGCTTTTACACGCTGACAAAAAAAAGGTGCAATCGAACACTTTGAAGAAAGTCAAGGCAAATGAAATTTGAGGCTAAAATGAGATGGAAATAATACTAAAAAAATAGAATTTTCCCAGGAAAGAATCTCAATGTTGCCCACTTCCTGCCTCAAAAAGCAAACTCTTCTCTGTGACATTTTGTGTTTACACAGGCCTACCAAGCCATGCCCCTTCGAGGTGGGAAATGTCAAAGCATTTCTGAAAAAAGAACAGTTTCAAAATCAAATTACATCCAAGATATTTGATATGATTACAGCAGTCTCATATGATAATCACATAAGTGCTCCTCCAGACAAAGCTGACTGCCATCCAGTATAATTACAGCACACAAAAGCTGAGGGTTGGATGCGTTGACACTGTCATTAAAATGACAACGGTACCTCAGTTATAACTATCAAATCAATAGAAAAATAACATAATATACTTGAAAAATATATTATTTAGGATGGAGGACGACATTCTAATATTAAAAGTACTACCTCACCTGCAGCGGTTTAGCACTCATCTGTTGACATAAAAGTACACCCATAGTAAGGTGTAATTATAAAACCATAAACTTTACTCACATGTACCAGTACAGCTCCATGTTCTTCTTCAGGTGTTTATCTCTGAGAGGAGAATGTCATAACTGGAGAATAACGTGCTGAGTCCTGTCCGAACATCCAACTTTTTCCTGAGAAAAAAAAAGAAAGAAAAAAAGAACACACTTTAGAAAATTTACATTTTCTTTCTTTTTTTACACCATAAACCTGTGTTTTTATTATTTATAAGCTAAATATGGGGTGCTGAGCAATACATGATAAACATTTTTTGTGACTAGTTATTTGTTTTCAAATTGTTTAGCAAAACTTAAGCACCAGTTATTCGTGTTTATATATTTTTTAATTAACAGACTTGTACCTAAACAAGCACAAAAAAGAACATTGTTGTGAACTTACTAGTAATGGCGTCTCAAAGTTCCGAGTTAGCATAAAAAATGAGCCATTCGGTTTTCACGTCGCCGTTAATGATATGCAGGTTAATCCCGAGGAGCCGATGGATGGCTGCTAATGTGGCTAAAATGTAGCAGGCCGAGGCAGAGAAGGCTTTAATCACTCACCGCGGGGCTAAACCAGCGACCAGAACCGAACTATTTCAAAACAGTGGCTTCTATTTTTTTAATAATAAAATCAATTTTTTTTTTTTAGCGTGCAACAAGTTAGCGAGGAGCTAACAACTTCACGCGCACGGCAGACTTGAAGCTAGCCGACTAACGAAGCAATGTGGTGCGTTCACAGCTACCTTTCGCTTTGTCAGAGGGCGGTGTTCGTGAGACCTCGTGTGTTGAGGGGAGAAAAAAATCTACTTTTACTCAAGATGGTTTTATTTGTAAAAAGAAAAAAAAAAACATTTATTTGTCTGTAATATTTACATTCATCATGGATCACAATTTAATATTTGAGTTCCCGTAGAAAGCTAGAAAACGGTGTAACAACCAGTTTTTCAGCGACTCCTTAGTAGTTAGCAGTGTTTCCAACAGTCCGCGAAGGCAGCACAAACCTTCAAAATGTCAACATGGTGAGCACAGGTTACCTCGAAAAACAAAACAAAAAAAAACAATAGTTAAATAAAGTTATTAAAACATGTTTTTAATTGAAAGTCTGAATAATAATTACAAATGTTATATTTGAAAGATAGTGTGCTAAAAAGGAGATTCGTGTGAAAACATTTTTTTTGGGGTAGGTCAAAAGCTGTACCAATGGGGACAGCATTTGCTAAAATTGACTAAGTAAAAAAAAAAAATTTTTTAGACATTTTTCTGCAAGTTTTAATTTGAAATTCAGAGTAAATCATGTAAACAGGTTATCTAATTAAATTAGGGTGGCTACAAATTTTACTAGATTATCAAAACACTAAATTCTGCACCTCCATCTGGTGATTCGTTTTAATTCACATTTTCACATGTATAGCAACAAAAAAGGATAAAGTAAGTTTGAATGGGGTAAAACATCACCTACATTTAAAAGCAATATTTGATCAAATTCATGTTTTATAGCAAGAGTTCTGTAGAATGTGATCATATGTAAAAGCATACATTTATTTTCAAAAAATATCCATGTATGTTCTATTTACAAATTACTATTGTATTTTTAGTAACACTGCGACAGAGAAGCTTTCTACCAAATGCTGAGAAATAATTTAACTAACCAATTTATTTCTTAAAATTTCACGATCATATATTCAGGGAAAAGCCATTTATTTAGTTCACAGACATGAAACCCTGCTTTACAAGTGCAAACTTCTTGACTTGTCCCCTAAGTGCTCCTCATCTGTTGTCTTCCACAACAATAGTCCGTCTCGGGTAGGTATCTATTTCTATAAATACATAACGGAATTCATACTTTCCAGTTTCAAGATTCTGCAAGACAACAAGGATACCATTATTCTCAACTGATTGAAAAATCCACACAAGAAACAACAGGTTTTCATTTAAATAAAGACTTACCTCTTTAGACTCTGAATGGACCGTCCCTTTCAGGCCCGGCTCCGATCCCTCAATGTAAAACTTCAGTCTCATGTGCTTAAGTCCATCCTTTACATACTCCACGTGACTGAAGTGGAAATATGAGAATAAAGAATCAAAAACCCCTCCAACAATGACATATATATGTAATAGCCTTCACATTTTGTAACTCCATTCTTCTCCAGATTCTCAGATGCTTACAATAAATCCACACGAAAACCACGTTAGCTCTTTAAAAGACAATAAAAACTTTCATGTTTCATAGCTGTGGGATCTGGAAATAAATTCTCCTTCATGACAAGTTTTGCATAAAAGTTCAGTGCTGCTGAAAATATGATTTATAGCTTATGTTCGGGGGTGGGATTCTGCAAGGAACTCCTTCAAATCCTGCAAAAGCATTTCCTCTAAACCTAAAGGCAGGTGCTTGTTATGCCAAGTTTGATCAGATTTACTGTATTCTATACAGTGAATCAATGAAGGCTAATGAAACATTTTGCTAGTAAGAAAAAGTACAATAAGATAAGATAAATTGTCAACACACCTGACTTGCTGCCTTCTCCCTCGGCGGGTGGTCTCACCGTAACATTTAATTGGTTCGCCAAATGCCCCAATAACCTGCAATTAATTATGTATTTTTTTTTTTTACTTTTATTTTGAAAAAACACAATGATTTCTAGCCATTTCAATAGTAAAAAATTAAAAAATAATGATAGGAGACGCCATCTGGCTTGATTTTTTACCTCTGGGTGCGACCTGACTTTGTCGAAGGCTCTGCTGTAGACTTTATTTGGGCTGGTAGAGGAAAACAGCTCTTGGAACACCACATATAACAGCCCCCCTGATCAACACAGCAGAAAACTGCAGCTGATTATTTAGGTTGTGTGTTCTGAGACCAAATAAATACACAACGTATGATTGTTGTGTAGCCATTCCTTGGACTCATGCAGTTGAATTCACCTGTTACTCCAAGCCCGATGAGGACCACGATCAGGTAGGTGAAGTCTCTCCCAGCATCTTTGACTGAAAGACAAACAGAACAGAGGCTCTTCAGTGGCCCGTGCATTGTGGAAGAGTTTACATTTAAAAGCTAAATTTAACCCAGAGTGAAAATATTCCAGGTTTAATATAAAAGGAAACTGGGCAGATGGGTAGCTCTCTTAGACTGCCGCTATAAGAGATGAGAAGAGGAGGAACTCATCAACATAACGTTAGGTCTGACCCCTTAGTATGCCCCGGAGGTATCATGATGACAAGTACTTAAGATCTCAAGTTGATGGTGAAGCTGTGAAGAGGCTGGAAAAGCTGTGAGATTGAGCTATACATGTAGGAATCAGCGCACATAAAAAACGCCATTGCCTCACATGGCAGCAAAAATAAGAGCGGCGTCATCAGCACAGAATTAACGAGAAAGTAGGGTTGTGTGTTACTGCCAAAAACAAAAAAAGATTTTGATATACAAATTTAGGATTTTATTGAATAATGATTCATTTTTCCCGTTTTGGTAAATAAAACAGTGTTTTAGCCGTTTAATTTAAAGTCTCACTTCACTCATCTTTTTGATCTATTGGAAAAGCGTTCCCAGTTCATTATGATTCCAGCCTTTTTAGCCCAAATCCCACGTGTGTCGTTTTCTAGGACACAGTTTCTGCAGAACAGCAGTAGTTCAACAGAAATTGACCGCTGAGCTGTTGGCGTGGAGCAAGCCTGCCCCCACTTCCCATCACCCACCTATTACCCGCTCACCCACTAACTTACAGAACCTTAAACCCCCAACCTAACGTTACCAGCGTTAGAAATTACTTAATTACTTTAAGAATAATCATATAAAAATAGAATAAAGGAGCACCTTTTTGGTCTTACACAATGCTGGAATATATCCTAAATGAAATATATCCATTGATTTGATGAATTAATGCAGAATTTATCTTCAAGATTACTTTGGATTTTCTTTTTTTTTTTTTTAACCTTGTTCGATTGGATTTGGAAATTGCTTATTTCAAGCAATCAAAGCAAAAATAATGCTGAAAACTACACAATCAACAGTGTTAAACATCCATACAAACTAAGATGTATCATACACAGAATATTTAGTCATTTAATTAAAGATGACTTGAAAGGGCATGGAAGGAAGCAAACTTATCCCACACCTTACCATTTTCTTTACACGAATGATCATTATCCGGTTCATAACTTCTAAGCGGATATTTATACCTTTACCACAGTTGCATGTCATTGAGAATTTTTAGGTCTCAATAAATCACATGAAAAAGATGAAGTACATAAAAAAGTGAGTGAATGATGGCACTCTGAGGTGTAGACTAAAGAGGGCCCAGAACAGAAAGCCTGAGGAACACCACAGGAAAAGGGAGTGAGAGTTGTTTGCAAAGAAACTTTGAAAGCTGCGTTGGTTTTAAGAAAACAAAATGGGTGGTCCTAAAACAAGATTTTTAGTTTTATCTAAATAAAGTAGTAGCTTTAAAACCCATATAAAGAGACAAGTCAGTAAATAATATATGCGTTTAGTGGCTCAATCTTAAAATCGGCATACCTTTCTGAGCTGAGGACACTTTAGGACTCTGATAGGCAGAAACAGACCTGTGCTTCTCCTCCTTGTTTCTGAGGATAACGTGAACAGAGAAGCTTCTTCGTGTTTGACAGAGACAGCTCAGGGCGGACACAGGAGCCTCTGACCCACGGACGGACACGCCGGGGATGACCGCTCGTGTTCTGCGTGTGAACAGCAGCACGCCAGCCTGCTGCACGGGGACAAATGTTTTCCCGGAGCTCCGCACAGTTTGCTGCACGGCTTTTAAAATGTGCGTGAAAGACATTATTTTATCCGACGGACAATATCTGGAAAAAAGTAAAGAAAACAGCAGCTCATCTACTGAAAATAAGAATCAAATAACAGAGGTCTTTCATGGTAAAGTGGACTTGCAATACTGGAAACCGCCATTCAGACCTCTGATTCACTGACCTGCTGGGTCAATCAGACGTCGAGGATTTTCTAAGGACGGCTACTGCCCCCTTCTGTCCCGGATGTCAAACTGCAGCCTTATATGTAGTCTGGGGCTGTTTTGTCCTTACGTCGTATTTCGCTTAATTTATTTATCTTCAAATTTGTTTTTGCGGCAATTCCTGATTTCATTCCTTTTTGTAAAAACCCACACTTCGTTTTACTGATTTTGTTCTACCCAATACTACCCAATAATTCCACAATGAAGTTGAAACTGTCCAAAAAAAGTCAATTCTGAGTGATAAATTGGTATTTTTTCTACAAAAATAATTATTAAAAAATTGAGATCCAACAGTTTTTGTTTTATAACAAAGGTAAAACGTGTAGAGACTAAAAAAATGTATAAATCAAAAAACACAAAGCATGCAACCATATTTAGACCTACTTAATTAGAAGCAGAGTTTTTTTTTCAACATACAAAATATTTATTTAAGGTTTCAAACTTATTGACTTGGTACTTAAGATTATGTAAATACTCTAAAGAGGTCCTTAATTAATACATGTTTTTTTAAATTACAGGTTTAATTTATTTTAAAATGATCCTTTCAGGTTGATCAAAAATGAAAGGAAAACAAATTACCGGTACTGCTCACTACAGCGTTTTAAATGCACAGCAGACCTGAATATGTATGTGCTGAATGGCTGTTTGAGTCAGCACTCCCACCAATTTCAAAAACACCTGATAAATGCATGAATTATCTTCTCTATTTCAATTTAAGTTGCACTTTCCTGGACGCAAATCTACATGACCGAGATTTTATAACAATGTTATTTAGTGTCTTTGAGATTATCACTTACATTGTTGGTGCTGCTTGAAGTTGATTTATTCTGAAACAATATTCCTGTCTGTTTTTATTCAAACTAATGTTGAAAAAAAGCTTAAAGGGTTTAAAAGCTTATCTTTAGTGTGTTCAATAAATGTTTATCCTGTTCGGCTCACAACCTGGACCCCTGTGCAACTGAGTTTGACACCCCAGTAATACGAGTATATCAAATTCATACATTTGTGCTAATTAAAAACAGGGAACACAAAACAATGTGGTCGATGTGTATGTGTGAACAAAATATTTCCATTGCCACACCAGCTTCCTTCCTTCTTCCTCAGGGGACTGGTCAAATACAAATAGGAAAACAGGTCAATTTATAAAGCAATAAATAAACAACAAACACAGATTTTGTTTTAATTTTCTGGCTACTCTTTTTGGGGATCACCACAAAAATCCTCCCACGTCGTTCGGCTTCAGTTTTACAGCGGATGACGTCCTGGACTCAACCCTCTGCCTTTTCCCAGACTTGGGACGAGTTTGTGGAAATGCTGAAGAGTGGCCCCCATGTTGTCGCATTTGAAACTCAAACAAGAGAAAAACGTAGCCACACAATAAAAGCAGTAAATATTAGTTTATTTAAAAGATTCAGTCCAGCATTTTCCCAATATGTTATCAAATAAATGTCCAAACTGAGTTTTAAAAAATCCTCTGCATCACAAACAATCAGAATAAACTGTTAGTAAAATGAAAAAAAAAAACAACAACTCAAAATGAGTTGATGATCCAATAATTAAAAGCTGTAACACTACCTTTAACTTTTCTTATGACCAGTTTATATAAAACAACACAAGTTTCTATCGTGAAGACATCACGTCAACATAAAAAAATAAAAGCTTTTTTTATTTTGACAGATACTTAAAAACAGTTTTCAAACCTGTAAAGATTTTTTTTTTAAGTCTCTTCAAACAAATTTACATTAAAGGTACTGTGTTCTCCCCCCCAAAAAGTTCAATTTTCTGTAAGTCGTCTATTTCAAATGATACTTCAAGGTTCTTCCACTCTAGAAAAATCCATATCTTCCAACCAAAGCAACTACAAACTTTCTGCCAATTGTTTTCCCTCATCACTGCAATCTACAAGTTACTAAGGGCAAAAGTCCTTTAAAGATGAGTGTGGGAGGGAAACCGGTATGTCGCTGTGAAATGTGTCCAGATGCAGAGGAATGGTGCGTCTGCAGGAAAAGAACAGCATCGTTAGTGCGGGCCTGCTCCTTGTCCTGCACCGCCGCTCCAGCTGCTTCTGACTGAATAGACTCAGACTTACGTTATTAGTGACGTCTCCGCCTCCGTCTCTGAGCTGGTAGATGAGTTTGCGACTTTGCGTGCGCGCGTTTGTGTGTGTTTGAGAGGGAAGAAACAGACAGAAAAATTGATAAGTGCATGTGCAGCTCTGCACAGCTTTCCTTCTGGATTTATTTCTGAGAGAGGTGAACTGTCCAGACACAAAGTTAAAGCGATGTGTGCAGAAACAGAAAAAACAAACAAACTGTTTATTTAGTAATCACAGAGATGACTGCACATGGGTCAGAGGAAAGAGTGGAAAGTCTTTATGCGTGTTTTTGTGACATTGAAGACACACGTACAGGCATGTACATGATGAATGCAATTAAAATGATTACAAAAAAGAAATAAAACACATTTAGACACGAGAAAACTCACAAGCACAAGTGTGTTAATGTGTCAAAGAACTACACTGGTAACATAAATCCAAAACGTCCTCTTTGGAAAAATGTTTGCATCAATTTCTGACTAAATATTAACTGATCAACTGCTTCCAGAAGGCCACATGCAGAAAAGAGTCTAAATATGGAGGCCTTTTAGCTTTAAGGTGGTATTTCTGACTAAATGCGCTGTTTTCTTTTTTTAATGAAGGAATTAGCCTAAACGACTCTGAAATGGATGAGAAAAAATACACATTTTTTGAAGGAATAAAGGCACTGCACATGAAACCCGCAACCTTCACAGCCAGGTTCCAAACACCTTTCAGCCAATCAGAATACGGAACTTTAAATACAAAAATATTGTGTTAGTATTTGGAGAAAACGTATGACTTTTAGGAGATGCAAATGCAACAAACCAATGTGCAAATCAGACAAGGAAGTTGTTAAAATGATAAAAACAAACCACGTTCTTGATGTGAACTCACACATGGAGCAGGATGACTTAAAAAAAAATCATCCAACAAAGATTTTTCAAAATTATTAATCTTATTGAACATGTGCAGCAGTTTTGCAAAGATGCATAATAGAGCATATTCAGCTAAAATATTTTTTTTAACAATATAGTTTCTTTTAATGGCCAGATCCCAAATTTAATGTAAAAAAAATCTTTGGAAATTCCATTTACAACCTTCATCTATATTCCTTCATAATGTGAATTTTTATGAATTTATTTAGCAAAGGCTGGCTTTTTCCATGAAACGTTACAGGATTCAATAGCCGCTTTTTTCACTTTACTGTCCTTTTTGATAAGAAACAAATCAGTTTTGTTTTTAGCTAATGTTCCTCAGACAAGAACACATAGACGAATGTAGATAAGATCAGTAAATTCAAGAACAAAAAAGGATACAATTCATTTATATTGTTCTGTAAAGCACAGGTAAAATTAGCCCTGAAAGATCATATTTTTTTTTAAAAACAATTCATTCTTTTGATTCCTTTAGTATAAAATGTGTTTCATTATAAAGACACGATGCTCCTACATTAAAAGAGATGTTCTATTTTTTTTATTTTTTTGCTTTAGTTACAAAATAAAAAAAGCAAAGCCTATCTAAAAGTTAGTTGAAATGTTCAGAAAGAAATATTGTCAAATTAATTTAGGAAATTTTAGGCGCCAATGTTGTGTAAAAACGTAGTTGAACATGCAGCACACTTAAAGTACTTTGAGGGGTTCTGAAGTAAATTATTAGTATTAGTGAGAATATTCTTAGCCATTTTATCATGTAGATGCTTTTAGAAAAGAAGCATGCACAAGCAATAGTCTTAAACTATTTTTGGTGATCTCCCGAATTGGATGAAGTTAGTAAGGAATTCCATTTGTTTCACATTTAGACTCAATTTCAGGAACTCTAATCAGTTGTTTAAATCAGAATATGTAAGTCAATAACTCTAAATAAGTGAAACAAAGATGATAAGTCAAGTTAGGTGGGACTTATAACATAGACGAGTGTTTTTAGCGACCTGAAGCTCAAATTGAATGATGTGAAAGTAAAAGTCCAGGGGAGGAAACAGCCTTTCACAGAAGCTGGGCTGATTCCATCTAGTCCTCAGTGTTCAGCTTTGCACATGAAATGTGCAAATGTGTGTTCATTCCATCAGTGTCCTTCATCATCATCCTCATCATGCTGGTGTAAATCTCTGCTCCACTTTTTCACTTGTCAGAGAATTCCGCTCAAACTGCTCCAGGAGAACGCTATTCTCAAGAAGTCTACATGATGGAGACAACGCAACACAACGCAGAGCATCAGCAGACGCACACAGACGCTTTGTTCACACGCCAACAGCAGACTGCTCTGTGGCCTGCAGACATGAAGCTGCACAGGTGAGCTGTCGTTGCTCCGACGGCTTTTTACCAAATAAAAAAAAAACATCTTTATTGTTTTATTGCAGCTTCATGAACACACTGTCACAGAGCATGCAGCACACAATCTTCACACAGGCAAAAACAGTATGTATCACTATTAAAAACACATTTAAATAATATACTAACTGAAAAACATGCAGATATATAGAGGACGTCTGAGGATAATAACTCTCAAAATATACAGAATGTGTTGTGGTGACGGACACATCGAGTTTGTGAGGACAACTTTCTTGAACTTCTTTAAAATTCTTTTTTATGCAGCCCGTACCCTGACATGGGTAAAGCAATAAAAATCAATAAAAAATACAAATTTGTTCCCACAAAATAATTGTGATCTTTCGTATTTTCAAATAATTAATTAATGCAGAAATAAACTTGAATGCTTAATAAAAATGGAATATAAATAAAATATATTTTGCAGCATATTGTAATAGACATATTTGGCAAAACTGCAATGGAAACACTTTTTCGAATTAAATGAGTCCCGTGACCCACAACTCTGTAGACAGTTTGCATCCCTTTTCTTAACCCGCTGGAGCCGCGGGGTTGCTGCAGACTGTCCCTGCTGCTGTTGGCTGAAGGAGGGATGCACCCTGGACAGGTCGCCAGCCTGTTGCAGGGCCCATGGGGCTGCTTGCTATGCCTGCAGACAGAGCGCCGCTGCAGGGCGGGGAGACAGCCAGCTCATGCCTCATGAATCTTATGATGTTTTCATATTTAATTGAGAAAATAACAAAAAGATCCCTTAGCTTGATGTTTGTTTTTCTTTCCCCTCTCTTGAACTAACATGGGACACAGAAATAGCGGCTGAAAGCCGATTTTGCAGCAGGGGTGAAGCGGGAGAGACTCTGAATGATCTCATGAACCCAGACATCAATACTTTTGTAGAGCTTTTCCAAATAAATGAATCCGATCTCTAAACATCCAAGGCGTTTTGCATGCATTCTAATGACATATACTGAAAGAAATTTGAAGGTAAATCAAAGTGTTGTTCACATCTGTGCTTTTGAATGACTTATCATTTCAGGTAGTTTTTCCCATAAATGATTTAATGGGAAAAGTGTAATTACACATTTAACAAAATAGATGAGAAGATTCGCTATATTTTCCACAAAATCAGATCAGAAAAGAGACTAAACCTGACAAATAACTGCTTCCAGTTTATGCAAAAAAAGTCTGCTTTTAGGGTTTTAAATACTACGTTGTTCAAGCGAATACATATTTGAGGAAACAATTTACATATTCCGTGGGAATGAATTACTATCGAGGGGGAACAAATTATTAGTTTGTGGGAACAAAATACTTTTTTCATGGTAGCAAAATTCCAATTCGTGGGAATTATTTAATTATTTACCCATGTCAATTCACAGGCTCTGTGCTTTTTTTTTTATAAACTTCCTTTAAAATCTTACAATTTAAAGCTCACAGCATTTTTTAAAAGCTCATTAAAGGAATCATTGGAATAGACTCATACATTTAGGGTACATTTTACAACCCTAAAATTTTGTGAAACATTTTTACCAAAAAGTATTTATTTAGTGTTTAATTAACTATAATTAAATTAGTTACAGCTAATTTAAGTCATATTGCTAAATAAATATATATATATATATATACATATATATATATACATATATATATATATATATATATATATATATATATATATATATATATATATATATATATATAATAACAGTATTGTAATTTGTCCTCAAAGAATCCATCTCTTTGAAGACAAAGATGGATTGTTTTAAATATGTTAAAGGTCGAATATATACAAGCCAAAGTGGATTAGTTTGATCCTAAAAATGCAACAAACAAAAAAAAAGAAAAAAAGTGCTATTATTATCAGATTTGATTTCAACATCAACTCTACTGGAAGTCTATTTTTAAATTCATTTTATTATTTTATTTTGAAATTTGAGGTCAAAACTGAAAAAAATAAAAAATATATATATATATATATATATATATATATATATATATATATATATATATATATATATATATATATATATATATATATATATATATATATATATATATATATAAGTATTAATCTTCCTTTAGTTGAAATGCATGAAAAATTTTAAATCTTCAGTCCTCATTTTTGGAAAAATATAAAGCCATGGCCAACCAAGTGAAAGATGAGTACAGAACTTTTTTTTTTGTTTATTTTCTAAAATGAAACATTTATAGTATCTATACTTCTCTCTGTCAGTCCTACAATCTTGATTTGTGCTTTCACTAAAATACTGTACACAGTGAAGTGTGAGCATTGTTTTTAACTTCCCAAAAATTTCAAATTAAGTTTTTGCCAAAGAAATGTATTCTCTATTTTCAAAGAATTAGAGAAGTTAATATGGACTAACTAGTTGTCCACCCAGAAAAATATAAAACGTTAGAAACAAGGATGCTTGGGAAACAAAAAATAAAAACTGGGACATGAGAGATCCAGTGTGAGACGGCCTATGCCTTCACATGAGGACATACAGTCAACATGAGCATCACAGAGACTTTACACACTGACAGGGCAAAATGGCTGCAGGCAAAAAAGACAATTTTGGTGAAAAATAATAAAGAAAAATTAAAAAGCACAAACAAAAGGAATAATATACAAAGTAAAAAGCTCAGGCAAAAGTCAGAAAATGATTGACATCAAAGCATATACTGTTAGGGAAACTGCACAACAAAAATAGAGATGTCGATTGTTAAATAAGGGTGCTTACCTTGAGATTGTCTCCTAGACCCTAGTTGTGTTGTACTCTGATTCATGTTTGCTCAAAGAGCCAATGAGGCAGAACCTGAAATGTCACGGCTCTTTCATTTAATCTCAAACTCCTCTTGCATAGAGATCAGAATGCATCATGTGCTACATAACAGCAAAACACTTCACTCTGATAGTCTGTGAGAGCACTGCATGCAGCTTTTTAGTAAACAGTCAGAAAAGAGCATGTTGAAATTGCATGCAGAAAACGTTGCATTTCTTAAAATATAAATAAAATAAAACAGACTCTGACATCTTCGCACTGTTTTTTTGTAAACATATACAGTTGTTACTCAAGCATTCAAGGTGCAAGTATTTTTGCTGTTAAATAATAGATGCCAAAATGTTGAGCTACTGGGATTTTGTAAGAAATAGTTTCAGTTTCACAGTTAAAAATCTTTTAGAGTATAATTGTATTTTTATGAACTGAAAATTCATCTAATCATCCATGTTTCAGATGACAGGACGACCAAAGCCTATCCCAGCGGTCACCAGGCATGAGGCAGTAAACGGCATTCAAGAAAAGGTTCTGGTTTGTCTCTGAGAGGCACCAATTCAAGCCCTTGTGTGAATGGTCAAAACTTAATTTACTTTTGTCGGAATTTGCTTGATGATCTTCTTCTGACAAAAAAATGTTGGTGACATTTTCCATTCACGGGGACTCTAGCTGGGCCGCTTGATATGTTCAAGCATGAGCATGCAAGAAAAGACATACTTATCTATGTCAATTTAGCCCTTTGTGAACAAATGTAATGGTGGAAAAAAGGGGAAATAACAAAAAAGTTAATGTAGAAATTAATCTTGCAAATAAAAAAGAAATAAAAAAAAAAAAATCAAAGGAAAGTCAAGAACTTAAAAAAAAAGAGAGCAAAAATATTCCTTGCACATTTCAAACATCCCTAAGGTAAACTCTAGGTGTGCTGATCCTCCATCATCAGAAATCTATGGATACTGACCGCTGTACTGCCTTTTCGTGACGTGAGAGTCGGTGGCTGGTGGTAGGAACGTCTTCCAGGTCGTCGTCTAGGTCGCACCTAGTGTCCGCCGCCTCCTGCGAGTAGCTGTGCTTCATGACCAAGATGCTCCTGCGGTTCCCTGTGGTGGGCAGCAGGGGCCGGACGGCCATGGGCGGCTGCGGGAGGTCTGCCAGAAGAGTGGCAGCTGCGGCGTCCCGGACGCTCAAGTTACTGCGGCTTCCTCGCCCGCTGAGCGACAGTTGGGATATGTGTGCGGAGCCGGGGTTGGAGGAGGAGCCACAGTGGTGGTCGTGAACGCAGCGTGAGGAGGCACTGCGGAGGGCGTGGTAGTTGTCAAAATCTTCTGCCAGGTCAACTAAGTCAGCTGACGCTGCTGTGGGGGTGGGAGCACTCCGTAAAGTGCACAACTCGTAGTGGGGCGGTTCAAAAACCTCCTGAAACATGGTGGGGTCAAAGTCCTCACGCCGCAAGACATACTTCTTTCGTGGCTGCTTTATCTGGACAATGACAGAGACGATGAGGAGGATGAAGACAATGCAACACGTTACCCCAATTATTGCCCCGTTTGTGGTGTTCAGGTTGTCCAGGAATTTGGTGTTTCTTTTTTCTGTGGAGAAGAAAAAAATACTTGACTTTATTGTGCATTAGGTTATATTTTTGTTAGCCTAAAAGTAAATTAACCCTTTTGTTTTGCTTCTTCTTTTATCCCAGTAAACCCACTTCATACATATACTGCAGCCTTTAAAGTCACTGGGATTACAATGTCATGAATGACACAGAATCCATTATAGTTTAGTAAATTACTGGTAAATATAAAATGAGGTGTCTATGCTGCAGTGGTTTATTGTTTCTTCCTCTCTTTCATTAATGGTTCACAGTAACAGGAGCATCTGCTCCCTAGTATGTTCAGTTTTAGGTGTGGGAATAATAAAGTTCCAAGAAAGAAAAAAACATAAAAAAACTAACAGACACATTTGAAAGTTTAAACTGAAAGCCTATATGAGAAATGTATCAAAAATTCTCAAAATTAGCAACATAAAAAGTTTTAAATTAAGAAGATTTAAACTTTTCTGGTTATTCCAAAACTCCAAAAATATTAAAAAAAAAAAATTATAAAGATTCTACATTTGTAGTTTTTTTTTTTTTCTTCATTTTTTAACTTTATAAAGCTTAAATCCTTTTATTTAGGTGTGGGGGACAAAGATCCAATTACTATTATCGGCTGTATCCTTACGTCTACTAATAATGGTACTGATTTTTTAGAAAGTGTAAACACTAAACTAAAGAATAAACTATGAAATCTTTGAATAAAGCTAGCACAGATACCAACTGCACACAGCAATAAGTGATCAATGATCCATAAATGATCCGTAAAGGACAATGATGTAGTAGATGAGGCCATGATGGCTAAACTTTCTTAAACAGTTGATCCAAAAGGTCAAGTCTGACCTGCATTCCTTTGAAACACACAGAAATCTACAAAGAGTAAATTAGACGAGAGCAGCTCAGGAAACTAATCTGAAGGTTGATGTGTGGCATTTAAGAGCTGGATGAACTTGTAGCCGTGCACTGAACCTCACTGAAAGCAACTAGTTACATTTAGACGTTTAAATGAGAAGGGAGTAAAATTTGACATTTATCTCTAATGAGGACAAATGTGGGCTCTATGCACCGCTAGAGGAGAGAGGCAGAGAGTTCCAGGCTCAGAAAAATAACCTTTGAATCCTGCATGATCACAGACTAAAGCAGAGTGGAAACTACAGCATTCAGACAGCACATCGCTTTAATCAACTGACTCTCAACAGCGTTCAACACAGGCTGTCAGAGCAAAACTGAAAAGTTTTATCAAGACTTGGTCAAAATTAAGAGTCTAAAACATAAATGTACATTTGTTTAACAACATATTCAGAATCTAAACACATTTTATGATCTTATACGACCATAAGGGAAAAATATGTATGAACAAGTTCAGCTGCAGCAAAGTTCAGCTAAAAAACACATTTGAAGCACCAATATATTTATCATAATAAGCTTATTCATGTTACTGGTTATTGCGGTGCCAGTGTTTTTAAAGGGGATTTAAATAATGAAGTATTTCCTTGAAAAACATACTGAAATGCAAGCCAATATAACAACTCTATAAGTGGTGTCTAAGCAACTAAGGACCTAAGAAAGTATCATTACTGCAACAGTAAAGAAGATGGCTGCTTAATTTTCAATCTCTTTGTAGCAGTAGAGACAAAAATAGCATAAAAAAATGACAAATATCAAAAGAAATCACAGACTTTGTGGAAATATTTTGGTAAATATTTGACCCTTGTCAAAAGAAAATATTACTGATCATCTGAAGGTCTTAAATTAAATCAATAATGGGATTTTATTGTCATCTTTGGCCCAATGTCACTTAAGTACATGTATTCATTTTAGTTTTTTGGGGGACTAATATCAGCAAAACAAAAGGTAAAAAAAACAAAAAAAAGTCTGAAACTTAAAAGTCTATTCTCTTATAGTTATTCTGGTCTTCTATTTTCTTAAAATTAGATTTTGAAGTATTCTGAAGATAGTTCCCAAACATGTACCCTTTTCCTAACATAAAATGTTCTTGTTACTTCTCAAGGGTTACAATAATGTGCCTTGACAACCAATGCGCTCCAGTAAAGTCTTCCGCTGGCAGATTTATCAATCAAATTAGAGTTTTGTTGGTTCTATTAATTTTCTCTTTGTGTTAAAGAACCATTTGACTGTGTTTATTTTGTCCTTTTTAGTTCTTTTGGCTGTGATGGGTTGGCGACCTTTCCAGGGTGTAGCCTGCCTTCACCCACAAACAGCTGGGACGGACTCCAGCAACTCTCTGATGCTAATCAGGATGGAGCAGAATTAGATAATGGATAAATGACTGGGTTGGATAGTGCTGTTGTTGGCCACTTAAAGCCCTTTACATAAGCAGTTATAAAACAATACACTTAGCTCCATCTCAATCTGTCATGATTAAGAGAGTGATGAAGACAGAAGTAGGAACATGGGGTATCAAGCTACCAAAGCCCTGACTAACAGATAATGTCCCAGTTTTGACTGCATTACTAAAATTATTATGCAAAAATTGATTTCAAATATCAGTCATGGATTCAGTCTCTTCAAGTAGAATGAACTGCAAATGCATGGTTTTATTTGCACAACTATTGCCTTTGAGGGTGTTTTTTTTTCTTTCTACTTTCTGTCCCTGTCCATGGTGCTGAAACACTAAACGTTTTTTTTCTTTGACCTTAGTGCTGCTTCAAGCTTTTAATACTGAAACAGGAGGGACAAAAAGGGGACATATTTGAATAACATGCAGCATCTCACCTTTGCACTGGTTCTCATCCCAGGGGTAGACACAGTTCTGTAAGCCGTTACACACCAGCGTGTAGTTTATGCACATATTACTGTGACAAAAGAAGGCATCTGCATCACATGGAGCTGGAAGAAGACAAAACACCAGAAATTATAATAGTTAAAGTGAATAAATGACTCAGATTCAATGATGAAGATTCTCCTATTTAAGAGTAGATTGAATTTATGTGTAAAAACTTAGTATTTTAATTTGTGGATTGCAGAAAGCAGAGGCTTCTGGGAAATTCCTGTTTGCTATAGCACAAATCCTTACAGGAAGTACTGCTGAGGAACAACTCAAAAATGCCTGGCTCTGAGGTAATAAATTTGGATTGGCAATACTCAAAGCAGACCTGTTTTCCCTGAACCCATCTGTTCTTCATGAATTTTCATCTTCAAACATGTGCAGGGATGACTTCAGGACATGAATGAATTTCCTGCAATCTGTCTGTACTGCACGCATAGGTGGTTGTACACATCTACAGGGACAAATCTGACTCCTCATAATCACTGGCGCAAAAAGCTCAAACAAACTCTGCCTGCTTGTGCCTGGTGTTGTCTGCCTTGTACAGCTCATGTCAACACAATCCAAACCGAGCCTCGAACGCGTGATGCATTGTGGCACAAGCCCTCCCAGAGTGGCCTGTCTGAGACACAAGCATTAATATCTTATGTCCCCACTTTGCAATGATGACAGTGTGCAGCAGAGCCATCTGTCAGCAGGACAAGCACCTTTGTCATAAGTATGCAAGCATAGCTGGAGGATTTTAAGCGAAGGTGCCCTTGCTCTCAACAACCAATCATACTAATGCATATGCCATCTGAATGGTCCCTTCTTTGCCTTTAGTGGCCATTACTAGAGAGGAACAGCCAGCCAAAGATAACTTCTGTTAACTCTAGTAATCCGGTATTAGATGCTTATTTAATTATCAAAACAACGCCTTAATAATATTTCAGTCAGACAACTCTTGCAGAAGAATGTTTATTTCACAACATCTTTAGGTTTTCACAACATCTTTAGGTTGGCAATCACAATTTGATTCACAACTTCGTTTTGGCATAAGGCTCCGTTCAATTCCTTGAGACAATTATTTTTTCCATACACTTTCGGGTAACAAAACCCCCCGTAACGGAGCCCACAGGTGGAAGCCGGGGAGGAGGGAGGGGCAAAGAATTAGCGCTGAAGGTAAGAGAGAATGAACAATTGTACACTTGACTTAAATAGGACGCTAAGCAGGTGAGTTAATTGCCCTAATTACCCGCCCTAGGGGAGTAACCTGTACTTCTGCAGAGTGTCGCCCGAAATGCGACGAGTCGCTTTTGAAAGATGTGAGTTTATGTAATGTTGGAAGAACTGATCTGAAACTGAAGCAGTGATTGCTTCAGTTTCTCTGCACTTGCAGGGGAAACTGTTCCTGAAGCCACCAGCAGGATTTGATAAAAAACAAAGTATGCCCAACAGAGATCTCAAGTGTTACAAAAGATCAAAAGCAGCTGTTTGATTTAAAGACGGGTCACTGTTCACAAGGATGGAGGGAGAATAACCTGCAAACAATGGCTTTGTTGAATGCTAAGAAAGGCCAGCTCCCGTTTCATGACGTTATAAGGTCACATGTGTTTCTCTTTGGTCTAAATGCTACATTTTGCAACAGACATGTATCTTCTACGTTGTTCTTCATGAAACACAGAAAAATGCAGACACAGTTTGTTACAAACACAGCCAATATGGACTCATGGCCAGTTTGAGTTATTGGTTATTTGGGTGGCAGGACTGCAAAAAATCCAGCTTCAACCCTAGTTTTGTTCATAAAAAAGAAACGTGAACAAACAGAACCTTCAGACATCAAGCCTCTATGTGGATCAAATAAGTTGTGGTTTTTACTCCTTCAAAGCAGCATGACCGACACATTTACAAACATCCCCGGGCGAATGAAGAGCCAACCACTCCTTGTTTGCTACTGTACTGCCCCCTGGTGGCCTACTTGTCCATTCAAGTTTTCCGCATCACAGGTTCTGAACAATTTAAAAAAAGAAAATGTTCATTTTAGGGGTCTGGGTGAAAAACACT
Organism: Oryzias curvinotus; assembly: GCA_023969325.1. Classification (NCBI taxonomy): domain Eukaryota; kingdom Metazoa; phylum Chordata; class Actinopteri; order Beloniformes; family Adrianichthyidae; genus Oryzias; species Oryzias curvinotus. The sequence goes on from CM043725.1 coordinate 18,256,949, forward strand.
GTTTCAAAGTCACACATAGAAACAGAAAATGGTTTTAAAAAATTGTTTTTTGACCTTAAGGCCACGTTAACTGTAAATGTATAACATATGTTCAATGTATTTAGGGCCAAAACACACAAAAAAATCATGATAGGTGTCCTTTAAAAAACGTGATTGTAACCTGTTATTAAAATATTGAAATAATGTCTTCTCTCTTTCAAATGTCACCTGCTGCTTTTCTTTATCTCTATACTCGCCTCTCTCACACACAACCCTGCCAGGTATTGGGCCTTAGGCAGTCTGGCATTGGTGTCACAGCTTCAGAGACGTCAACGCTAAAACTGCTGTGCCAGTTTTTATTCCAGGTCCTATCTCTCGTAAACTGAATAAGAATGATTTACTTACAACTCTTTCTATAACCTCTACTACCTGGGTTCATGTCAACAGTCCATAAGTCAGACTTGCTCTGAGTATTTGTCCAAATACTAATTCTCTTGTTTTCCAACCCCTTTTTATCCTTTTGTTTTAGTTTAAAAAACTGTTCAGTCAATTCTTTAACTGTGCTTTTCTTCACAGCCACTAGAGGGAGCCAGCTGCTCCTCGTTTTGTTAGCAAAGACGTGTCCCTCCCCTACCATCCACACAATGAGACCAGACGTTGTAAAGAGTGTGATCACCTCTAATCTGCAGCAAAATTAATTTCTGGGACATTCTGTAACTAAAGTGCCCTTTTGACCACACAGAAATGTTCACAGTCGCTGCGGCGTGCATACATTATTTCCTAAATGAGCAGCTCATAAAAATAATGTGCCCATGTCTCCGCAGGCCTGTACCCTGAGATCTTTCTTCTGCAGCAAACGTGTTGCATACGAAATGAAAATGAATTAACATTGTTTGAAATTTTACATGACAAAAATATACTTTGGTAATTGTCTATCCTACAAAAAAGGCACCACTGATTAAATTTAGATTTATTTTTTAAGTAACAAAAGAAAAATTAATGTTAAAATTTGTAATGATCAAATGTTGAAGAGAATCATCCATCAAATCCTGAATTCTGACTGATCTACAGCAGGTCTCTTCACAGAGTCTCCACATAGTACAAACTGATTCAGACTATATGCCAAAACCTCTTAGCTGTTAAGACTTGATTATTCTGCGCTGGTCTCAAGTGGCCCCATGCACCAAGATGCTTCACAAGAAACAAGAAGTTAAGTGTGTGGAGAAGTCAGAGCAAATAATTTCATCGGCAGCCCCAGAGCTGTGCTGCAGATGAGGCGTAACAGTGCTGACAGCTGAGAAGTCACACAACCACATTTATCACCTACGACATAATTGCTTCGTGGGTAAAGCGATGTTTCAATCTCTTACGCTTCACATTTGTGATGGTTTCAATATGAAAGCAGAGTTTGGGAGTGATGCTGAATGAAGGTGAGTGGCATCGCCATGTGTTTGTGTGATGCACATATTATAAAGGTGCAGGTGCGCTTTGGAAATGCAATTCTCCACACGGGAGCAACTTGCAGGGAGTCAGCAGCTGTGAGTGGTCCTCTAAAGGGCTGCTGGTTCCTCTGGGAGCAACATGAAGAAGATTTAGGATCAACGGTGGCATGGGAACACTTACTGTAAAAACTGTCCTGTGATCTGAACATCCCATCTGTGGTGGGCATGCTGCATATAAAAGAGCGCTTTAAATTCCTATTTTTATTGCTTCATCTGAAACTGATTTTTTAAATTAGAGATTTAAAGAATCAAGGTATATGTTTTTGAACTTATTACAAGGTTTTCTCATTTTTTGAATTTGATCTTTTTGAGAGAAAAAGTGAAGAGTGGACTGAATTCCTGGATGTGCTGCTTTTGCTTTCCAAAGCGCTGGCACTTCTGTCCCTTCGCTGTTGACAGGGTGGGTGCATTGGTGCTGCGCTGTGGTGGATGCTACTGCTGCTGCTCTAAAGGCTGAGGTCTGGCTGGGGATCGAGTGAGTGACTTAGCCAGCGCCGTTGCCCTGGCAACAGCACATCCTGGCTCTGCTTGGTGAAAAGGCCTCAATAAAAGGACACCGACTTCACAACTCTGCTGCTACAGCTGTTGCCTATAGTGATTTAAGCTCCTCCAGTCTCCTTAAAACAATAAAGACTCATAGCCAGTACACACAGGCAGAACACACAGATCGTGCTCACACTTTTATGATACAATTCATTTAAAAACTTTTTTTTCTCATTTACTTTTGGTCAGAAAGTTACTTTTCCACCTTGCTATTAAAAAAACTATCAATGTAATACTGCTTGGCACTTATTTTTTGTGTTTATCCCATTTAGAAAGGACTTTCAAAAGAAAACAGGCAATAGAAAAGGTAAGAATGAGCATCTGTGTTAACAAGAAACTTGTCAGTAGCTGCGTTTCCATTGACTATGAAACTAAGCAAATTGGATTTATGATAATAAATTTGCCTAATGGAAACACAACAATTTTGAAAAAAAAAAAACTTGTGTTTATCGGAAAAAAGGTTTTTGCGCTTGGAGGAGGGTTTATTGAGGCGTATCGAAATTTGACGTATTTTGCAAAACTGCAATGGAAACCCTTTTTTTAAAATTGAATGAGGTACCTGACCAACAACTGAATATCAATGTGCTTCCTGGTAAGAACTGGCTGCCTTGGAATTTTTGGATCCACCGTTCCTCTGTAAAATCACCAACCATGATTTCCCAAAATGCTCCCACGTGTAAGTAGCGTGCCACTCCATGGCCTGATTAACACACCTCCTTTGATAGATGACGATGAGCGCCAGAGCCGTGGCGGAAATTTGAATGTTTCTGCTGTAAATCAAAGTATTGTTCACATCTGTCGCCATGTTTTTGAATGACTTATTGCGTGAGTTGGTTTCTGTTTATTTGCATAATTCTTATTTAATGGAAACGGTATATGCATAGGTTAATTGGTTACTCTAAATTGTCCCTAGGTGTGAATGAGAGTGTGTATGGGTGTGAGATTTGTGGCCCTGCAACAGACTGGCAACCTGTCCAGGATGTCCCCTGCCTTCGCCCACAAGTGGCCAGGATAGGCTCTGGCAGGAATAAAACGGATTAGAAGATGAATGAATGAAAGAAACGGTATATTTTACAGAATTTCAATAAAGTTTTGCGCACATGTGTAATGGAAATGACACTCCTGTTTTCGAAAGGTTTTAAAAGAGGAATGAACTGCTCACCAAACTGCAGAACAAGTGAACGAATTAAGAGATTTTTCATGTTTGCTCTTACGCTCTTGGTAGGTTGTGAAAAGGATGCGGAAACGACTTTTTCGGCTCAGCTCATCTGCCCACATGCGGACCACTCCCAGTGTGGAAACGAGCATGATGTCATTGGCCACTGTGGAGCAGAACTTACTCTTCAGGTCTTCCACTGAGCTGAAATAAAACAGTTAGATAAGAATACATGTATTTCAACCTTGCAAAATAAGCTCAGATCATGATACTGCCGCCACTGTGTCTCACAGGTTGTGTCAGTAACTGGATTCTCCTTGAAAACAGACTGTACATACTTTGTTCATTCATCAAAAGGGAAAAGAAAACCTAAATATTTACATTTTGATGCAGTAGTTCTATTAAGCTTTGGGTTTTCAGTTAATGTTGAAGTGGTGTGAATGCCAGATCCCTGAAGTACCACCAGATGTACTGTATTTTGAGTGAAAGGACTAATAATTCTGGCCATTTTTTTAAACATCTTTTTGAGAAATACAGCTGGGTCCAATGCTATTCTTTAATTCAAACTTTTTCACATGGCTTTATATTAATTTGATATTTATAAATAAATATTCAATTTAAATTCAAGATGTTTTCCTAGTAAAAAAGGGAAATCATTTAACAAAATCAAACTTATGTTAGAAAATAGTATTTCAGTGCATTATTTCAAATATAAAGGGAAAAAAAACAACAATAATTGTTTTTTGGTGATTTTTTGGCACAAAATCCAACATAAATATCTTGCATAATGATCCAATTTGTCGTTTTCTATTTTAGGCTTAGCTTAAATGTATAAAAAAAATATTCAGAAAGGTAACTTTCTTCAAATTTCTCCCTTTGACCTAAAACAGTTAAGACAAAGTAAGATGATTGAATAAAACCAAAACAACTTAAAAAGTCACCTGCCACCATCGTAGACTGCTACAAAGTTGCGCTTGCATTCATTGGAATTTGCCATTTCATAGTCCAGAAAACGCAGATAGATCTGAAAAAGGGACAAAAAAGAAGAAAAAGAGAAAACGTGAGGAAAAGCAGCAACAGTTGAATATGAAGAAAGAAGAAGAGGAGAGGAATGATTCCATCTCCTAAAGGTTGCTGCATTTGCACCTTGGTTGCCATCCCAGCAGCTGATGTAGCAGATTGACAGGCTGCGGCTAGTCATGATGCATGAAAATTAAATGAGACAGTCTGTTAGCTCTCTAAAGACGTGATCTGTCGCTGTTTGGATAGAGCTCTTTAGATTCAACTTCAAGGAGATTTCTGTCTTTTTGCTACAAGCTTTCCAAATCAGGAGCAAGAATCCATTACACTCAATGCAGCCAGCTCCAATGAAGCCCTAAAATCGCACTATAAAACAGACACGCTGTGCTTAATGAATCATTATGTGATTCATGACAGAAATAGTTCATGCACTTTAACCTCCTCAGCTCTTACTGATGAAACATCTACCTTGCTTGTCACCTTGACTCTTCATGATGGCTATTCCACACTTCTGATCACTGTCTGTCACTCATTCATCAACTGCAGCTTTGCTCCGCTGCCCAGAGCTCTGACCAACATTACAGCACAAACTCCGTAAAGTCAACCTGACATTGACAACACGAGGGAAACGAGCTGGTCTAGAAATATTCTCACTCCTCCCAAGGTTTTATATTCCATCTATCAGATTTCTTCTAATAGAAGACCTCTATCGAGGTCCCAAATGTGAAACTACTTCCAATTGCCAGTAGCAAAATTTGTATTATGGTTTTATTTAGATAGAACCTAAACTGCCAGATTTGAAAAAGATCTGCTACTGTTATTGTCATAAATATTTTTTTGCCATCTAGAACCACATTTAATACTGAGAAGCAGCAGTAGTTAAAGATTTTTGGCAAAGACATTCAGTGTATAACCACTATTGGGCAAGACAGATGACGGAAATACGTCCCCGTCTGCAAGTCCAAGTCAAGTCACGTCCTTAGCGTAGTCAAGTCAAGTCTGAAGTCGTAAAGGGGCTTTATCAGACAAAAGCAACTCATTTGAGCTTTTAAGTGCATTGTAATGTTTGTTCCTCACGAAATACAACCCCAAAGTGGTATTTTGCTCCATTTCTAACAGTTAAACAGGCTAGCTGAGCAGTGGGCAAGATTTGGGGAGGGAGTTAAAAATGTCAAACTCTGTATGACGTGGCTGAATGACCTTGCCTGAATGTCTCAATGACCCTAATATTTTGTGCGGGCCACCTAATATATAGGTTTGCCCATTTTTCCCTCGCAGACGGCCCATATCCACCCCTAACAGCAGTTGTGATGAAGGCTTTGTATGGAGGCATGACAGCAGCAGGAAACCAGAAGAGGGTACCAGCAACTTTCTAAACTCATGTGTAAACATTGGGAGAATAAGATTTGTAGCTTACATTTTAGTCTTTAAAGAAAAAGAGAGAAAATAAAACTATCAACACACAACTTCACTGTTGTGATAGCATGCAGAATAGGTTAAGGTAGTATATCTGTAACCACAGACGCCAGACCGGTGAGAAAATGTGCAAATTTGTGACAGTTCTCTCTTAGAAAAACAAATCCTTAAATATTAAACAGAGTCAAAATGTGCTTGAAATTAAAAAGAAATGCTGAGTGATTGTTACACAAACGTGCACAACAGTTGAACAGAATGGTTCAGTGCTAATACATAAAGATTTGGAGCACACCAACGTGCAAATGCATAGCTATACATGCACATGGTTACAGTCGTTGTATATTTTATTTTTATAACTGGCCTCACAACCCACCAATCCAGTAAAGCAGCTTAAATCTACGTGTCCAAGCCTCCACATGTAGGTGTCAATCCCTTTACTCCTTTCTTTTATCTTCCCCTCTCAGACGGGGGTTTTTGTCTTTCTCTTTGTGGGGTGAAACATCTCCTTTGGTTACAAGTCCACCACTAAGATTCTTGCAAATTAAATTCTGTGTAAGGTTAAAACCATGGCAGTTCCAGAGAAACTTCAACCTTGGTCTTCTAGACGTTAGAGCCTGAAATATCAAACATTTGTTTTGTATTTTGGACACCAGCAATAAATCTATTGAGCTTTATTTTAAACAGAATGGTGTTCAAAATCCTACAGAAACAAGGATGTGGTGCCAGGGCTGTCTTTGGGTTTGAGATTGGATTGGATTGGATTGAGAAACCCCTAACACTCGAGAAGATATTTCAAACAGCACTGATAGATAAAGTGGAAGGATCCCAAAGCAGAGACTGAAGCCGAGGGTAGGTTGACAATTTATTCCTTTTGAAAGAAAAACTAAATCATACAGGATGCTGAATTCTCGGAGCTAGACAGATATACAGGACAGGTGCTAAGAGCTACTGAATAGTAATCATCTGGCAGGGAGAAAGAGAAAGGTGCAGGCTTTTAAAGACATGGCGATGAGATGAGAATCAGGTGTACAGTGTAGAGAGGCACCAGGGAGAAGGTCAGCCACGCCCCCTGCTCCACTCTGATCATAACAAGCCCCTTACAAAAACCCTTAGCAACTTGTCGGCAGCCATTGCAGCTAAGTTAGATTCTGTATTTAACCTTAAAACATAATTCAAGCTAACATATTTTTGGAATTTAAAGCCAAAGAAAGTTGAACAATAGCACATTGAGGATTTCTTTTTATTATATTTACTTGAATTGTTTCAGGCAAACTCCTATGTGTTGAGAATTTATTATGCAGTAAGTGCAGAAGATGGTTGGTGGTTTATTTAGGGTAAACTATTGATCCCAGAGGTACTCCTCTTTCAAATTCTTTATGAGAAAATTTGTATTAATTACACACTGATGCATAACCCATACAAAAGTTTACATCTGCTGCACTGCAGGGAACGACAATGCAAAGCAAATTTGACACTGTTCAAGACGTGCAGAGAGTTGTTATGTAAAGATAAAAAAATGGCAAAAGTAGAAATGCCTCGTGAGGGAAGAAAAAGTATGTATCAGAACAAAAATAGAATAAGCCATACTTATGATGTCCAAAGAGAATCACACGGCAACAGCAGATGAGCAAACTTTTATTGGAGAAAACAATCCTATTCCCTCCAAAATGTGTATTTGTTTATATAAAGGCACTTTTTTTTTGGCAGAAGCTGTCATAAAGTAATACCATGATAGCATTAAAATTGCTGCAGTGCTGTCACTTCTGGCAACACCTCATGGTCATTACTGCTTACCTGCAGGTATTCTTACCCTTGCCATCTCTTTCAGCCATCTGCTATCTAACCCCTAAACCCCATTCCTTATACATTTAGACCTCTGAAAAAAAATGTATTATGAAGTATCTCTCCCTTTTTCCTCCTCATCCACCTCGTTTTTCTGACTTTATGCGCGATCTTCCGACTTTTCCTCTGGAGTGCTCCGGTGCAGTCTAATTAGAGCCTGCAGTATGGGATGTCATTATCTCGCTACTGTTTCTGGCACAATGGGCGCAGTGCAGTACTATTTCAGCACGGAGGAAAAAACGAATAACCCCATGCATGCACATACAGCATTCAGTGACGGGGGGAGGGGGATGGTTCACTCGCGGTGGATGCATTCAATGCAGCTCCCCCACTGCTGCATGTTTGACAGAAACCTGAAAATGTATTTCTTACATTCCAACACTCTGACAGAGCAGATGAAAGTGAAGGAAAATGTTTTGCTCTTCTACATCGCTCTTGGCAACTTTGACTTGTACCTTAAAACTCTTTTCCTAAAGGACATTAGTCATTTTAATCAAGTGAAACATGTGATTTGACAAGCTCATACATCAATTACGTTAAAAATGCAACAATTATTTTTACCTTTCAGTGCTACACAACATATGTTTACGCTCTTCCAGTTAATTGAGAGCTATTTATTAGATGTGGTAAGATGTTTTGTCCTGTTGGTTATGAGTTTGGAACAATGTCGCAGACAAAAGGCAAGGCTTAACCCCTTAATACCAGAGATGTTGCAGGTAACACATAAATAACTCACACTCTTTGAGGTACCATAACCCTTTGACCATTTAAACGGTCAGCCTAAGCGTGATTCAGCTGATTCTGACGGAGACAAAAGCGATTTTGCTCCAGTAAAGTAAAATGATGCATAGCGGCGCAAAGCTGTTTTTCTCACAGCTAAATTAAGTTATTTGTGTGGGCACATCACTACTGTCAAAGGCTGCATATTAGTGCAAGGCTGCTTTCTCCACTTCAGAATAAGATAAACAGTTGAGACAGTAGTGGAAGGAATGTCAACACTGGAGCTAAAGCTCAGGTGTCAAAGGGTTAACTCCCTTAAAAGAAGAATCAAGGGTTTACTAGTTAAAGGTGAAGTTAAAATAAAATGGTAAAGTAAAGCTTAAAGGGCTACTTCAAACTAGGTGATGATTTATTCTGCAAAAATATGAAACAAAGACAGAAAAAAAGAAAAACATACTCCTATTTTTTTTATATCTGGTTAGGGCATCAACAAAAGAACCAGCAATATGCCAGAAGAACATTTACAGTCGCTTTTACGCGCTTCCAGGATCCAGTTAGACACAGATGAAAGGTTGTAGCACTTGTGAAACATGGCCTTTTCAAGCACTGCTGCTACAGCCATGGGACACTTTTCATCTTGTGGGATTAATGCAACACAGGTACTTCTGGTGGCTTACCGAGTAAGTATAAGGTGTTGAAGTAGTATTACATTTAGACCCTATATGTGCACCTATGACTTCTTGACATGCCCATATCACTACTCTACATGGATTTTCTTTTACCATACAAAATATACTTTTGTGTCACTATGTGAATTAACTCCGCTGGATAAATAAAACAGAACATGCTTAGATGTATCCAAAAGACAGCAGCATAAACAAGTGCAGGCTGCTGTAGCCTTTGGGTCAAACTGCTATTTTATCAGTTAGATCCTCCTGCTCTCCTTCTGTTCTACTTGGCAACAATGCAAAGATTAAAAAAAATAGCAGTGACTCAAAGTAATCCCCCGTTTTGCCTGACCCTATTTGGGGTCAGACAGCAAGCAATCACTTCACCCCACAAATACTGTACTTACGTATTAATACGTACAGCTGCAAAAAAACGCACAAAAGCATCTTGATACAAACCCTCATCTTGAAAATGTGTGTGTGGCATAGAAACAGACTGGAAAGAACCTAGGGACTCAGGAAAATCAAAGAGTTTGTTTTTCCCCTTATCAGCAGTTTTCTGGATTTTTTAATGTTGTTTCGGTGGTTTGTTGTTTTCCAAATGTCGACTCCCTTAGCTTTAAATTGTAGTTGTACTTGAATGGGACAACAGTTTATGGCACTAACCTTGGAACGAGGTGGAGCACGGATGTACCATTTACAGTCGACTGCCTCTGCAGCACCAGCCTTTCCGTCTCTGGTTATCTGATGAGACTCGACGATCCCTTCAGGGCCGACCATGTCGTACTGACAGGCTGAAACACATACATACATGCAAATGTTTCTGTGGCAATATGGTGGCGCTCACTTGCTTGACACACATGAAAACATTTGGAAAGTAAGTGGAAATGAAAACGGAATAGAAAAACCTGCCAAATAGGTGAGTAAATGAACGTGTATTTTCTTGCTCAGCAGGAATCAGCCCTTAACTCTAACAAATGGTGACATGTTGGGTACAAAAAACAGGAATCCATAGCTCCAGTGGATTTCACAACAAATGCTAAAGGTTTATGATAACTGAATTAGAGTGTGCTATCCTCTCAGGGAATTTATCATCAAGCATTAAATTGTTCTGCTGTAGAAAGATACAAAAGCTAAAGGTTAACTAGCTGAATGCCTTTGGGGTCATGGGGTTGCTGGAGCCTATCCCAGCATCTGTTGGGGGAAGGGGGAGTACACCCTGGATGGTTCGCCTGTCTGTCACAGTGTCTGGTAGTGCATGAAAAGCCCATAATGCAACAGTTTAGTCTGTTGTTTGTGTTAGGTGCTCATGCTTGGCCTACAATTCAGATACCCTTAGCTGTGTGCATGATAAATGTGAAATGCAGTCCAACTGTGTAAACATTGAAAAAAAAAACAACAGAACACATCTTTAATACAGAAATATTAGTCTAGTTTCTTCATTCAAAATCCACATTACTTGAGGGGATTTTTGTTTTTAAGAGTCCAAACATTGTATTGATCTAACTCTTATGTGATCAACCAACACCTCTTTAGAATCTGTCTCCAACTGTTTTTGTCCTTTGTGATCTTTTCGTAGTGCTTGTGATGTCTTTTTCCCTCCAGTTTGCTTTATCACTGATCACACCTGGTTTCTGTTTATTTTCTCAGCGGCCTCAGTTCACCATGACTGAATGCAGCTGCTTGGCTTCTGCCGTGTGTTTGTTTCACCTGTTATTCATTTTTATTTGCGTCTCGGTGCCAAGGTTTTAGTAATCTTGCTTTCGTCAGGCTTCCCATTTTAAAATGTATTTTTACGTTTGTTTATTTATTTTCTTATGTTGATTGTTATCTTGTTGTCGATTTTGCTCTTTCCTGTTTTTGTAACCAACCCAACTGCGGCGCATTTAAATCCTTCCCTTGTGAAAATAAGACATAAAGAGAGAAGAAAGACAGAGGACCAGAGACAGAAGAGTGTACCTACAGGGCAGTGGTGGAGGAACTCCCACGTCTCCAAAGTCTGGATCTGAAAAGAGAGCAGAGGAGAGGGGGGGGGGGACATACATTTTTAAAGAACAATAACAAATTCTGAATCTCAGCAGAGCCAAAAACAGTGACACAATGTCATACACATGAGCCTCCCCAAATCGTGCAACAGTCTGCTCTGTTCTTAATAAAGACATTTGTAACTTGTTGTTTTCTTGTTTCTTTGATTTGTTGATTCTTATTTATCCAACTTGGGCAACTGGCTTCTAGTTAACATTATCTGCCTTAATGGGTTTCATCAACCGCTTCCCAAACTTGATTTCTATGGTATAACTGTCAGCTCAAACCAGTTATAATCTTTCTTTTATTTAGTTAAAGACTGAATCTGTCTTCAACCTTTTTTTCTAGTATTGCAATAAAGGTTGCACGTACAGGAACATGCAGCCTTAATCACCTGCTGCTATTATGTCTTGTGTAATGACATAAAATGAGCACTTTCAAATTTGATGAACCAAATGAAAAATAAAAAAAAATACACACTTCCTTCTGCATTAAAAGAAAAGGCAAGCGTGCCTAGTAAGCTTTACAATAAGGTCATAGTTAAGTTGTTTTTCTAGAAGGATCCAGCAGCAAACGAAATGGTCCTTTTGCAGTCCTCTAACACAGGAATAGGAACTCTTCTCAGCAAAACTTTAACTTTAATTTTTATTGCAGTTTGCAAACTCAAAAGGAAATCTTGCATATACCCTCGCAAAATGTTTTTAGACCATAAAAAGTTCTGATTCTAACTTTTAACAGAACTTGTATTTATTTAAGAGATGGTGGAAAAGACACAAATGTTTTAAACATCTGCATTAAGCAAGTTGAAAGCCATTTCCCTGTATAATGATGCAACAAATGACATCAACGAGGATGCAGCAGTTTAGTCGTGTAACGATTTCTTGTTTTTAACTTCCCAGTACCTTTTACCAAAAGATACCACATTACTCAAAGGATTGATTTCCAAAGACAGAAATGAACTTCTCTTCTTTCACATTACTTCTGCTTCATGCTGTGCTTGAAGGTTTTTAGCTTCCTGCAGATTTAAAAGAAGATGAATAGTTCATCCCTAAAATGAATGTGAATCCCTTAAACTGAATTGCTCGATTACAATGAGCGTTCTGCAACTGGGTTTGTCCCATAATTCAGGTGGGACCAAAAGGAAATGAAGGAAATTGTTCAAATTACTTCTTTTTTTTCAAAATAAAAGAACACGGTTGAGCAAAACACCATGTGATCATTAACGACATGCTCATCTGCAAAAATCAGGTCATGACAAAAGATGAAACATTAAAAGATTGAATCCAGATAATTAGTAATATGATTTACAAGTAAGAGTTGCATCAGGGTGTCTGGATTTCCTGAAATGGAGAGGATCAGTGTGGGGCACACATCTAACATCTTGATGAGTTTGGATTGACTGCAGACCTCAGACTATGCCCAAAAGACAAAGGACAGAAAAGAGGAAATAGATGGAGGAGAATGATGAATGGTAGGTGGAGGAGGAAGGACTAGACAAATGGATTAGAAGAGGGAGTATAGGTGAGGGATGAATGGATGGAAATGGAATACGTATAGAGAACGGATGGGCGGATGAGACTGTATGTGCAGGCGGAAAGAAGTCCTGTATGAGTGAAGAGGCAGAATGAGAGAGGAATGAATCGATGAGGATAGCATATTGGTCGTATATGGGTAAATGGACACGAAGAGGGTGTAACTAACAAAGGCTTGACAAAAATGGACAATTAGAGAAGAATTTGGTCAAAACATTGTTGACTTCGGTCAAAAAAAAACAGTCAGGTATAAGAAAGTGTCACCAAATCATTGAAAAAGGAGGGCAAGTAATAAGAGATGTTTTTTGATTGTGAAAAGATAGTTGAATAGAGATGCTAATTTGAAAATTACAGACAGACGTTCATTGATTTGAGAAGGTCATCAGATAACTGAGGTGTGGTCCAGATTTTGGACCTAAAGTTAGCTATATTAACTTTATTTCTTTGAACTTATGATACATCTACAGCACAAAATCCATTTCTGCCTATCTTATTCAATTATGCTGTGAAAGGCATGTCGCTTCAGATCTGCAGACTGCTTTCCAGAAACTAGGAACGCACAGAAAATCTGATTGTTGTCTGCCATATCGTGACATAACTGCCACAGTCTGAGCTCAGAGTGGAAAATGAGGTCTGATTGCACAGTGGGGAACTTTGCCTAAATGTCACCATTTTCTTTTTCCTTGACCATATATGTATGTGGTAATGTTACAGACCTTTCTGTCTGGGTCAGTAACTCAACATTTGCTCAATGAATAAATATTTAACAGTGATTAAAAATCAACAAAAACTACATCAGATGTTTAAAAGAGCCAATAAAATGCTACATTTAAGAACCGGAATATTCACTATGTTGGATTATAACACCCTCTGGGATAGAAGAAAGACAAAGGCAGAATTTGGACAATGCTCAAGTAAAAACTTAGAAAAAAGAAGAAATTCCGAACTGTAACGTGTTTGATTCAAAAGTTTCTCTTGATACTTTACAACACTTTTCCACTGATTAACTGCTACTTTCAACCAAGGCTCGAATGATTCAGTCTGTTCAAAGCTGAGTGGGAGATACAGAGCAATTGAAACCACTTTGCTGGCCTTGCACAGCTCACTGGTAATGAATATGTTTTTTTTTTTTCTTTTGGAGAAAATAACGTTTTGCTTGAATTTATGTCTCAAATAGATTCTCCCCAGAAAAGACATTACAAGGGCACTTTAACACAACAGGTCTTTTTTTTTTCAAGAGAGAGGCATGGTGAACTAGCATCCATTATTCAGAATATGCATTTGCTTCTTCAGATGCAAGATGACAACAAAGAATGACCAAATATTTACTAACTACAAGAGCGATTAAAAAAAAGATATTTTTACATTTGGGCTACCACACACCAAACAACCATGAAGTAACTGCCAACAGATAATAATGTCAAATTAGAAGGGGTATTCCGAGCATCTAACTTTAATAAAATGTATTTTCTTGACTGATTCTGGGAAAGATCCTTTGGACGTTTGTTTTCCTGTAATTTGTAATAGTTAAACTGAAATGAGCAAAGATTTCTGAGCTGTTACGGAAACATCACATTACTTTGAAAGGTGCATCATTGGTCAGTATGAGTCAGTGACTCATATCAGCTAGTAATGCACCAGATATCAGTGCAGGGAACTGAAAGCACACTTTAAAAAAACAACCTACATGGCTTTTCATGGTAGGTTGTTTTATGGCTTCCTTCAGTTTTCGGTGTTGTAGTGGGGGGATGTAGCATCAATGGAACTGACATTTGCAGAGTAAAATGTCAGCATTAAAGAAGCAGTTCACAGTGACAACTATCAGAAGTCAGGAAAGTCTGCTTTTCCTCAACAAATGTTTGGTTTCTGCACTGCTGAGGGCCAGGATGTATGCTATGTGGTTTGGCTGTTTTAACTGATCCCTCACAGAGGTGCTTTATGGGAAATGAAAAATTGAGTGAACCCTTAAAACACAAATGACTCAAGGCCCTGAATGGTGTTTGCTTTTTTAGTTTGACCCCTTTAGGCTACAGTAGAAACACATTAATAGTGCAGTTGAGAAGAAAATCAATACAGTAATATATGTGCAGTACAAAAACCTGGAATAGCATTCGTATGTTTTGATTTTATATGTCATTGTAAATATTCCTGTTATAGGCAACACATAGGGAATGTTTTACACAAATGATGCTGCTTTATGACTCATACTGACCATCAACACAAAAATAAGAAAAGTTTGACCGAGTGGTAAGAAACAAAAGCAATTATAATTAATAATAAATAAATATATAAATATATACATTTATTGTCGGCAATAGATTTAGGTTTTTTTTTTAGTTACTGATACTTTGTAATTTTATGTCATTGTTTTTATACTTGTACTATCATAAATGCTTTTATTTTTATTCTGAAGTCTTTTTTGTTGTTCATGTGGCAAATGGACCTTGAGTCTGTAATAACAAACTTCATCTTAAGAGTAAGTGATTGATTTTAGAGAAAATACAATTACATCCTTTAAAGTTTTAAACCTACATTATGCTGTTATGTTTAATTTCACACTCTGGATTTACTTTAGGCTCTATTCACCTGAATGGCAATAATTAGGTCCAATTCACTTTGATGATTAAAAAAATAATAATTTTATTTTAACTATACATTATCATATAAGTGTCAGTGCAGACAGAGCTGCATTGATTCTGTCAAAGTACTGCTATTCAGAGACAGCTGTTCCACTGTTGACAATGATTAAATTAAGCTTTATTTGAAATGAACAGTAATACCAATAAACACACATTTATTTAAAACGTAGTACATTATTATTCATAAAGGTTCCTGTTCTGCCATCCACCCAAAGGCATAAAAAGCAGTAGAAAAATATTATTAAAATAATCAAAGGACTTATTGTTGTTAACTATGTGTCTTGTTACAATTTTTGGGCTTTTCAAGTTACAAAACTGAGCACAGAAAAATGTTTATATACAAATAAAAAAAGATGAGGCAGAATTAATATATGTGAGAATGAACTGCTATTGTCACTCACTTTACAAAGCTGACATTTATTTCTTTTCTGAATACGAATAAAAACAAAACGGCTTTATAAGAAAAAGCAAAGAAGAATTGATAAGCAAAATGCCAAGGGCAAGGGAGGGGCATACAAATCAAAAAAACTTCATTTATGTTTTGCTTGGTGTGTTCAAAAGAGGGTATCATGCTGACTCCAATCAGATCTGACCTTTTTTTTAGAGGAGTCTGCAACACACATTGTGTTAGATTAATTTCATAAAAGAAAATTAAAGATTCAGTTCATGTGGAAATGAGCCTCTTAGTTTCCTATCTACTAGATCAGAGGAGCAATATTCAGAAAAGGAGTCTTTTAGATAATGAGATTACAGCATTTTAGCTAATAGAACATTTTTTTAGAAGAAGCCCTGTTTTAGAAATGGTTTTAGTTTTTTACCTCTCATTGGCACTAAGTAAAATTCACATATGACCTACAAGCTGCTTTTTACAAGGAAACATGACTAATCCTTTTTTAGATGGAGAACCAATAACAGCATTTCCCCCACTTCATGCTGGTTTCCAGGCAACATTAGCATTGTCACAAATAAATACATTGGAGATTTACATTTCTGTTTCATTTAAAACATCAAAAGTAATTGAATCCTTAAATTTTAAAGCTTTTAGCAATATTTCTAAAGTAAAAAAACCAAAACATCCAAGCATAACATTCACTATTCATCAGGCCATTGACAAACATCATTATTAAAATAAAGTATTTGGAAATAGCTCTTCTAAAAATATTTATAAATTCACAAATTTGCTTTCAGCTTTTCACACCTCGAAAGCGTTTGCTGGGGGTCATTTTTGATGTAACAAGACATTTGAGATGCCCTAATTAATGTTTATTTCTTGACAAAACTCTAAAACTTGCTTGCAGTTCTTGCCCTCAAATCAAACACATGAAGTAAATTTATATTTTTTTGTTTTTCTGAAATTTCTAACTCTGGAATTATAGGTAAACCATTAAAAACAAACCAAAAAAAAAAAGAAAATCACAATTAATCATTTGTCCAATCACTAACAAGCAAATATTGAGTTTGCAAATAACAGCTCAAATATTCTGTTTTTTAGGAAGCTTTAAGCAACCTCCTATAAACAGAATCCTACACACACATGCAGGAAAAATAATACAAATAATTTGAGATTTTTTGTAATGAAATGCTTT
Organism: Oryzias curvinotus; assembly: GCA_023969325.1. NCBI lineage: Eukaryota > Metazoa > Chordata > Actinopteri > Beloniformes > Adrianichthyidae > Oryzias > Oryzias curvinotus. The sequence continues at coordinate 18,273,577 of CM043725.1, forward strand.
GAAAAAAAAAGTGTTTTTTTTTTTTTTCCAGATTAGCTTTGCTGAGCTATGCAGATGAAAATGTCCATCATAAATTCCCTCAACAGAGGCATAGAAATGAAAAGAAAGTGCCGCAGGTTTGTCAGCAAGAAATGTGAATTTCTAATAACAGTGTGATGCCATTTGTACTGTTCGGTGCTTCGCAATGTGGAGACTCCAGATGATGTCATTAATGGAACCACAATGAGTTTGATTTGGAGATGAACAGCAGCTCTGTTGTGACAAAGCAGTCACTCCTTAACGGAATGTGTAACTGCACGTGAATGAGAACAAATGCTCCTATGGTTTCATGAGGCAAATTTCCAAGAACACAACACACATAAACACTAACACACACTCTTGCAGGCTGTTACCTCACACGAAAAAAAAAAAAAAAAAACTCAATTTCACAGCGGCCTCGTTTCCCCTCAGCTGCTCAGTGGTGACATTTAAATAACCATCTGATTAATAATCTCTGCTTAAGTGGTTTATCAAGTTAATGAATGGCTGTCATTAATCACAGCAGACAGAGCTTCAGCTGGAGTTCCACAGACAGACAAACGAAGAGGTGGAAAAACTGACAAGTAGAAAAACCCAACAAAAAACAAAAATGTGTGGAGCAGGCTCAGACAAACCTCGGATGAAACGCATGCTGCATCTGTGCTGGACTTGTTGCTAAAGCTGAATAAAGGTCAATATGAAAACTGTGATTTAAACATAATTTATTCATCTAGTTATCTGCGCTCGATCGATCCTTTTTTAACCCTGCAGATGATTGCAAAGGATCCTAAATGAGAAGGTCATGGAGTTTGTTTCACCAGCCCTGATCCACGACCACATGCTACACACCAACTCTGATAAGAGCAAAAGGAAAACTCTAGAAGAGCAAAAAAAGGGAAAAAGAACTCATCTTATGCGTATGTTGCACAAAGTGACATGCAATATTTCTTGTATTTATCTTGGGAAGCCTGGCTCTTCTATCTCACACTCATAGACAGTTTGTCCTTGACTCTCTAAATGTAAAAAACGGACTGTACTCCAGCAAGATGAGCCTGTACCCGCCTAAATCCCCCTGAGAAATATCCACTCTTACCACACTCATCTCTGGTTCAGGTGCCCTTGATTAGAGCACTTAACCCCGGGTTACTCAGGTGGAGGTGTACAGGATCCAGAAATGTCAACTTAAAAATTGTACAATTCTCTTCCTTTTGTTGGAAAGATGGCCACAACTCTTCTATCCACTAAAAATTACAGAAACCCAGCGATCTCTACCCTCAAGTGTACATTGATTTACATGAGGCATTATTGATCTCCATATGAGAAGCAGCTATAAAAAAGCTCTCATAGCACATAAGGATGCAGTATCTTGCCCTGAGATATCTGAAAACGCTTCTTCAAAGCTCGGGCAGCAGCTACAAATGCCACATAAATTTGTTTACCAGTATTTTTGCAGTATTAGTCTTTTTTTTTTTTTAATTACCACACCATCATCAATATAATGAAATCAAATACAACAATAATCATTTAGAACAAGATTGTATGGGGTTAGTCTAACATATTTGTACTTTTGCACATTTTATATCCTTGACAGTAAGGTCATGTGGTTTTTGTCTTCTAATTGTTCAAATTCTTTCTAATAAGTCTGCAAACGAAAATGTAATACATAAAGAGATATATTACATGAGTTGTTTGTCACCTAGAAACCTTGGCTGCTTTAGCCTACACTTTCACTAACACAGACAACATAAACTCATGTCTTTGTAAATAAAACCTATGCAGAATAAAGTAATTCACAGTTTAATGAAAAGGCTGGAGAATTGAATCATATATTTTTGAGGCAAATAATTAACTCGATATTCACATAAAAATGTAGATTTTTGTGTAATTATGACTTGTGGCAATTCGATTTTGATTAAAAAAATTAAATTTAATCAAATTGTTACTCAACACTTTGTACATCTAGGAGGATTTTTCATCATACCCTTCTCTTATTTATCAATTTTTGGTTCAGCAGGTTCAGAAATACAGCTGAGCCAAGTCATTATGGCCAACAAATTTTACTTTCACTAAATAAACCAAGGGATTTATTATTACAAACTTTGCTATAAACTCTAATAATAAACAAAGGTCTGTGTTTGGGAGCATTTTGCTTATTGCTAAATTCCTGATACTAACATTCATTTTTGAGCTCTAAAGGAAATTACATTTTAAAGTGTCATTTCAAGCTGGATATACAAGTACCATCTGGTGGTAATAGAAAACTGAGATCATTTTTAGAAATGCAGCAGCATGTTCTGTTTATAAACTCAAAATTTGTTCTAAATGGTGGCTGGAGATAACTATGCTTTGCATCACAGCCGATTATTAAAGCTTGCACTCGTTTAATAAATAAATAGTGAAAAAACAAGAACTAAAATGGGCTGATCAGTCTCCTCCTGTGTCTTCCTCATGTCACAGTTGAGGGTCATTGAAGGTCATTTCTTTGTCAAACCCATTTATATTAAATAAATTATCTGTTTGTTCTGTGCTGTGACCCAGTTTTATCTCTTGACTCATTGGGTCACTTGTTCGTTCTTGTCTTTATCATTTAAAAAACGTTGCCAAACTGAGTCCAATTGTGTCGTATTCTGAGATGGAGATGCTCATCCATGCTTTTATTTCTTTTCGTCTTGATTACTGCAACTCAATCTTTACATGTCTAAATACAAAAATCTCTTGACCAGCTCCAATTTGGTCCAGAACGCTGCTGCAAGGCTTTTAACCAAATCTTCCAAGTTTTCACACCCTGTTTCTAATCCAGCTGCAATGAATCCCCGTTTGTTTCCAAGTGCATTTTAAAATCCTGGTTTTAACATATAGAGGTCTTAACAACCAAACATCGGTCTATATAAAAGACTTTGTGTGGCCATGCACTCCCAGCAGGTCCCCAAGATTTATATAAAAAAAAATCACTGTTGTTGGTCTCCTTAGGCCTTCTTACAGCTTCTCCCATGGTTGTTTCAGACCATCAGAAGAGATGGTCAGAATGTAAAGAATGTGTTAAGGATATACTGCACCCTGAATTATACACCAGAAGTTCAGAAATAGGTTATTAGTTAAACAAGAACCAACACTTTTCACCTTGAAATAAACAATGGCTAATGAAGACATGTGGTAACCATGAAAACAAAAGCTCTTGAACTGTCACCAACATCACAGCTAACACTGTAAACCGAAAACAACCATTGGTCAGCTTGTAATGTGTTGTCAAAGGAAAGCTGTGGGTAATGACCTATGGTTGATTTAAAGTAACCCACAATGAAAACATTTTTATTATAGAATCATTTTTTTCATTAGACTTGAAGATGAGCACAAACAATGCTTTATTTGTTAACCCCTACATCCAACTCTATTATATGCGCAATTATTCTATAAACTCTCATACAGTGGTACAGTTAATATGGACATTTGACTCAATCCAAACATCCAAATATTTTATCTAAGTCTTCTTAAGTGTATCAGCAGCTCTATGAGTGTCCAATAAATATTAAATTCTAACAGTAAAATTGAGATAAAATCCTTCATTCACCAACAACTGAAGAATAGATAGAATTTAAATTAACATCTTTATCTTAAAAACTACCAAAAGTGTGCCTCTTTTTTCTTTTTTCTTGGTGTCTTTTCAATCACAAACACACTGATGAATGAATCTAAGATGGTATGGGTTTTCAGATGCTGCCAGTTAGAATCACTTTTCATGTCAGATCCACTTTTTCATGTTCATGTTTTGTTTCATTGTGTCATTCTCACTTGTCTTTATAGTTTCACAACCACAGGATCAACTGCAAAAAATATGTCCCAAACAAAAAAATACAGGGACATTTTGCCTGGCAGTATCAGTTTAAGTCCTTGTTTGAGATATTTCAACAAATCCGAAGTGTTGTATACATATAGGCTTGCAGCTATGACATTCCTATTTGCAGGGTGGAAACAAGAAACTGACTCAAGCCTCTATTTCTTTAGTCACATCAGATCAAAGAACATATCCAGTTATCAGAAAGGATGCACAATTATGAATGTTTGCAGATATTTTGAATTACATGTAAGATGATACCTCTTCTTCTTTTTCTCTGTGTTTAGCCTGCTGCCTTTAGGGGTCGCCAGAGCAAATTATCTGTCACCATATAACCCAGTGGTGGGCAAACTACAGCCGGGGGCCATATGAGGCCCGTTACACGATTTAATGTGTCCCATCACACTAGGATAAATTATACTGTTATACTGATTATACTATATAAACCCATCAGTGCAATTGGCACTAAAATGAAAACAAAAGCCACAAATTTGAAATAAAAAAAGATATATATATATACATTTTGAATCAAAATTTCAGTGTGTTTGGCACAAATGCCATGTCATTTCTTTTGCTTATTAGAAGGCTGATCAAAACACTTAATTTAATCCCAGTGAAGTTGACTTAAATTATACTCTGATTAAAATAAAAAATAAAAAAAGAAGAAGAAGAAAAGAAAAATACAAAAAGGAAGAGTCAACCAGAAAAGACTTTGACTTTGACTACCTTAGCTTTTCAGTCTGGTAATATAGTAATATAGTGTATGAATCCAGTATGGCTATTGGAGCTTGGTAAATGTGTTGACAGACCAGTGTTTATCTCTGTCAGAGCACAAATTTAAACAGTTGCTTTTTTTACTTGCAAACTACTAGCTCAAAGTTTTCACTTTAGATGTGTATGCTCTCACTGAAGGCATGCAATTCTCAGCAGGCAGGCAGAACTCTGCAAAACACCAGAAACAGTGAAGAAATGGCAGTACAGCGAAACTCCCGATGGAGCTTAGCGAAGACGCTGTGATTTTGGGGGTGAATCTTTATGGTGCAAAAGGACAGTCAAAATGACAAGATGTTGCAGGTATGCTGATGTACTCACAACTAGATGTAGGGAAAGCAGGGCTATATAGTGGAGTTACTGGAGGAAATACAAGTATGTTCCAGTCTTACCTGATTAAAGAATTCTCACCAGATGTCTTTGCATCAAAGCAGAAAAGCATTTGGAATTTAAAACCGGTGGCTGCATGGTAGTGTGGTGGTTTACACCAGTCACTGACTTCTTGGTTTAAATGTAGGCTGAATCATTTCTTTGTGGAATTTGTCTGATCTAAATATATTTCATTGATTGATTGATGACTCCAATAACTTTCTCTTTAGAAGTTATGTAATGCTGTATTCACACCAAATGTAATTTGTATCTACTGCTTGTAAATCCACTGCTCAATGCTTGTTCAAAAGTGTGTTCATAAATCTGATCTTCCAGCTGCATGTGGGAGGAGCTCCCATCAAAGGTTTTTAACCTCATAGCGCCATTATGGAAGTAACATATAGTGCTGAGAGCTTGGGTTATTTATTTTAAAGAACTCTCCAAAGATGTTGGCAATCACGTTGCCGTGGCTGGGTTGCTGGCTGAGCGGCAACTGAATGACGGTAGCTTTCAGAGGCACTTCTACTGGATCTCTCTGTGGTCCAGTTCAACAACTTGCTGTCCCATATTAGTCAAAGGAAGACAAAAGAAAATAAGAAATAAAATTGGAGGACTTTTTATTATTGTCTTAATACACAAAATAAAGATATAATAAAGTTCAGGAGGAGCACAAACGGCAACAATCAGCTTTTTCTCCAAGTTGGTTTTGGACTCCATTACTGTACACATTATCAACACCAAAGCTTAGTTCCTGATTGGTTGACTCAAAGGAAAACGTCGCCAAAGTTGATATTAGCTCTCTGGAAACATTGTGCAGCAGCGGTGTTGTGCCGGCCAAAGTACACTGCCACTAGAGCGTTGTAAGCGACCTCTCATCGTGTCTCTACATTGACTCGACAGTAAACCAAACCATCCCTGCCGTACAAATCGCGTTCCGTATTAATTTAGCTTAAGTGGTTGTCAGCGTGTCTGCTGTAGGGAAAGACTGGCAACCTGTTAAGTACATCTTTGACTAATATTTAGCTGGGATAGGGTCCCAGGTAGAGGCAAGTACTGACCGTAGACTGACAGTGCTGGAAATGACTTACACTCAGGTTAAATTAAATTAACATATCAAATTGAGTTGACTAATTTTGAGGTTTTAAATAGTACAACTTCTAAATTGTATGAAATCCTCAAAACATGTAAATATGTGAGGACAGATGCACATAATTACTTGTCACTAAAAAAGTTTCTTGAAGTCCAAAAGTGAACACAATATTTTGTTTTTAAGGAAAATCCAAAAGAAACTACATTAAAGTCAGCAAGAAAACTGACTGCATTTCCTTTTGCAAAAGTGATGGACATATAAAAATTCCCACTGACTAAAAAGCAGTCATACAACCACACAAAAGCGCAAATACCCATATAAATACTATCTATAAATAGCATTTTTGTGTGAGCATAGGTTCAGATATAAAGTACAGAATGCTTACTTTAATTTTTACCTTAAATATGACTTTTTCTTTTGTGTGAAGTGACAGCACATGTGTACATGTATGTGTCTTACTGGCTTGGTTGGGGACTTGCTACTGTTGAAACAGTTATTGGTCCCTAGGCATCGCAGGTGTTTCTATCTAAGTGACGCCACAATGACAGACAAATTCCATCCAGGTTCCATTTGGGCAACCATGCAATAAATCAACACTCTGCAATTCATTATTTCAGAGTGACTGAAATGCAAGGAGAGAGGGTTTGAGTGAAAGATACACCACATAAAGAAACTCAGAAAAGTCAGTTCTGCTGATCTGCAAACAATACCCCATTGAGAAAAGTAATCAAAGATTCTGATAGCTTTTTTGAGAGGGAGTTTTATATCGGGGACATTGAATTATGAGAGATGGGAGACCTGTTTCGATTTTCACCGCCATGCTGCAGCTGTTTGAGAGGGCCCAGGGGGGTAAATCAATGACCCACACACTTTTCTAGACCAACAACAGGCTACAGTTTGGCTCAGTGGGGTAATAAACTGCACAGGAACTCATTTAAGCATCAAAAATGAAGTTTAGTGGATTGTTGTCAGAAATGTTGAACAAATCATTTGTATTGTGACAATAACAAAAAGTTGACAAAATTTGCTGAATTTGCTGAATAGTTATTTGTAATGTTGAGTATATATGCAAAGAGAGGACCAGACACTCAATATCAGAACCAAGAAAAAGGAAGATGGTCCAGTTTCTTAACATTTCTTCACTTATGACAGTGAAAATGTCACAATGTGTGGTAAATGGACATTACCTTTCCTGGACAAATACTTTATGGAAGAAAACTGCCATTGCTTCATCTAAACATGCATGTTTAGATCTAAACATGGTCTGGAATTGGTTTCACCTCAGATCTATGGGGGCACTTGTAAATCTTTCTTATTTGTCCAAATGTAACTGGATTATTTTATTTGACTAGATTCATTATTTATTTTGAGCAGAAATATTACAAAATCCTTATTTTTTCTAAAACACAGAGGGAGGTAAAGTCAGTTAAAATTGGATTAGAATGGATTTAAGCAAGATCACTGCGCTGTAACCAAAGTAATCATCTATACTCACTGTTCTGGGACTAAACTGGTTCTTTGTCCTGCTTTGCCTTACCTTTATCCTTCCAGAGCCTCTTTTTGCAGTAAATTTTTCAAGTACTTTAGTGTGATTAATTGTACAACAACTTATTATGAAAGTAAAAAGAGAAAAGCTTTTTTGTGAAAGACAAAATAACTGGCACTGAACAACCATATTTGCATTCATGAGAACCAGAAAGCTCATTTCTTTGGAGGTTATGTGGAAAAAGCTCACATTAAGTATGAAATTGCATGAAATTACCTGATAAGTAATCATCCAGATAGATGACAAGTTTAAAGCCTCATTGCTTTCCTCACCGCATATCACATTTTCAAGCTGTGTCCAAATGAGTAAATGCAGTCAACAGTGAAAAGGACTACAATACTGTTGGAGGGTCAGATAGCAACCTGGTTCCACACCAACAAAAAGAATGAATCTGTGCGCACATTAGACTCTGTAGGGATACTTATTTAGGTTCCTAAACAAATTCCCAAAAAAGCAAACTGGTTGTAATAGACAGTGACCAGAGTTTACACAACTCGTGAGAAAATGAAATCTTTTTGTTTTTATTGATCATAACGGTGATGGATAATAAAATAAAAGAGATCAAGCTACATTTTTGTTATTTTTGCTTTGATGAGTTTTGCTTTTTCTCACAACTTTATCTCAGTGCCTTATATATTTTTCTTGTCAATCTAGTCCTGTTTTCACCTATTACTGCTTTCCCAGCTCTCCCATAAATGTTCAATTGAAGATTTGTTACAGGTCATATTTGTGTTTGGTATAGTTCATTCTGTTTTATCCCTGCTGTTCTCTCCTCGTGTCTCCCCTGCAGAAATCCCTCTACAAATAATTACTGTGTTTTTTAGAGTATATCCATCCATCCATCCATTTTTTTTACAACGGTTTTAACCCTTACTGGGTCCCTGGGCTGCTGGAGCCTAACCTGGCCTCTGCTGGGCAAAGGCAGGGTATACCTTGGACAGGTCGCCACACATGCACACATACATTCACATCTAGGGACAATTTTAGTCATCAATTAACCTATAAAGCATAAGTCAAAATTTTTGCCATAGTTTGGCTGGGGGTATGGCTTATATGTGCAACATAATTAATTTTATTTATTTTAAAATAAATAACAACCGCCAGAGGGCACTGTAGGTGGATGTATCAGTATTTGCTGCACAAAGCAATGCAGAGGAAGAAGCACTCCTCGGTGTAATGCTGGGCTTGGCGGAATTATTCCAGAGTGACATTGAGAATAAAAAATAAATTGTCAAGCGTAAGGCTGTTTATAGAGAATCTTGCAGGTCCTGAGTAATATAAAAATATTTTTTGAAAGATGCTTTCACTCGAGCATTTCTGCCTTTACAGTCATTGTTTGGATGCTTTTATCATCACTGACTTCCAATCTAAATGTAGTGTGACCTCTAACAGACTGTTTGCTCAAAAAAACACGAGTGTTGCATAAAAACAGAGAAGCGCCAAGTCTGGCTCTGTCAGTCGGACCACTACCTGCTTCCTGAAGCATAAAATTAACTGTAGCAACATGAAAATCAGAGGAGATATTAAAAAACAAAAACAAAAAAAAAAACATCTGCCTGATCGTTAAAATCAGCACCTGCAAAGCAGGACTGGTTTATAACCCTGCACATTTACAATATGCTGAGTCTCTCCCTTTTACCGAACAGATGTAAATAGATTTGCACACATTATTATTGCCATGTGCCCCTTGCTGCAGTGACGCTGGATTCACAGCCTGTTGGCACAGCAACAAATATTTTCGCACACACAAAGAGCCACTGATTGTCTATCAAATAACAGCCACTCGCACAATGTTCTGCCCATCTTTTCTCCTCTCACAGAAGTCATCAGCATGCAGAGGGGAGTAGATGCTCCAACGCCACGTACCAGACTTCATTACACTCTCACTCCAGCACACGACTGGTCACAGTCAGGGCTGATGGATAGCTCTGTGAGGAGGGTGAGATGTGAGGTTGTCATGGTGTTGTGGTCAAAGAAATCCAGCAGGACCTTGTACCGTTCTAAACCGAGTTCATGCATGAATGTGATTCACACATTAGCATGGCTGGCTGTGTGTGGAGAAGATTTGCATGTGATCCCATACTTGGAGCTTCCAGATGGTCCATTTTGTTTTAATGGGTTCTGACACTGCTTTTAGGATTGCCCTGACATGGAAGTCAACAAGAACCAGAGAAAAGAACTCTGATAAGGCTGGAGGGCAGTCTGAGTTCACACCACTGAGTCAAAATCCTATCCAGCACATCCTTGTACAGTACTGTCATTCTGACACTCATGTAATTATAAAAAAGTAGTCTCTTCATTAAGAAATCTGCCTCTGACAAATGCAGCAATTCAGATATGTGTTCTAGGTGGATTTAATGTAACACATATCAAAATTCTGACATTTAATGTCATATTGTATGACTGGGGGTAGGGCTGGGTTGATAAAATCGATGAATTAATCTGAACTGATCCAAGCTTAATAAACCAGTAAAAGATTCATAACAGTATAGATCAATCTTGTATAGCTTTCCTTTTCCGTTGACCTAACACATAACAGCAGCAAAAGCCAAAATCCGCTTCGGCTTTTGCTTAATCTTTTGACAAATAGTTTAATGCTATACCACAAGCTGCACCTAGTGGCCAAACTGAAACACCCTCCAGGAGAGGCAGAACATAATGATCTGCACGTTTTTGTTGGAGCTTCTTATTTTGAGGAATCATGTAACAATCCATTGTGTGTTAACAGTTCAAAACATACATAAATTGTTATTGTATTTCTATAAAAATAAGTCTAAATTTGTAAATCGTGTAAATTCAAAATGGAATTAAATCTAATTGAATCAAAAGAATTGAAAGAACTGTAAATCAAATGGATCCAGGCTGTGGTGATTCAAATAGAATCAATTCTGGAATTTATTGGTAATACCCGGGGACAAATTGAGGTTTCTTTTAATGGTAAATGGCATCTACTGCTTTGGCAGTAAAGCTCAAAGCACTTTACTGCCCCATTCACTAATGCACACACACTGACTGCAGCAGTAGGGCGGTCGACCTCTGATCAGATTATTGCAGGTTCGATTCCCGCCTTGCATGTGTCGAAGTGTCCTTGGGCAAGACACTGAACCCCACCTTGTCTCTGGTGGAAGGTTAGCATCAGTGTTCGGCAGCCGAGCCCCCACCAGTGTGTGAATGTGTGTGTGAATGGGTTTGTGACTGTAAAGCACCTTGTGCCTTTGAGGAAGGTAGAAAGCACTATACACGTATACGCCATTTACCATTTACATGGCGATCTGTGCCATGTAAATGGTAAAAGGCATACACAATATCTGTAATGAAGTATTGCTCCATTTGAATGTCTTAAGAGACATAAAGAAGTAGGATTACAGAATGCATAGCAACTAGTGCAAAACAGGGTGTCTGAAATGGCGTTTTTTTTATTTTATTTGAAAGTTATGCAATTTTTTTGAGTCATATATTTAAAATCTTAATTATCTATTTCGCTCTCCTCACATAGATGCAAAGACCGTGCACAGATGGAATTCCGCTGCAACTCAGTAAGTAGACTCCACATCATCTACTGGCTGGCAATTGAATGTCTCAAAGCAGCTCGTTGTGTGACCACACTGAACAGCTAGAATAGGTCTTATCTGTTTACAGTGTGCCTCACTGTTCAAATTTGTAGTTTTAATGATACATTCAAGAACAAACGATTAGACCATAGTGTTTACACTGGACAAGGAGGGAGGGGCGTTTCCTTCTTGTTCTATTTTTCTACTATTTACTAGAGCATGTCCAGTACCTACAGTTGGAGGAGGCTTGGTGCAAAACGTCGAAGCGGTTCAGCTCTGTTTCAATATCGGAAAGACTTACTGTAATGATTCCAGCCGGGCAATTATTACTTTTTCCTCCATGATCAATTTTCTACTTGTTGGCCCTTAAAAAGGACCATTCATACATCACTACACAATCCGAGTCCCTGATTGGTCAAAGTTCAACCTGGTGTAACTTTTAACACCAAGCATTCCATACATAGAGCCTGAAAGCAGTTGTAGAAACTTGCATAGTGATGCGTGAACGCAAGAATTTTGAATGCTGAGGCATGAAACACACATATACTCATGTTTACGGAGACCTTTCATTGTAAGTGGTTGTTTAAACACATGTTCCCAAGGGCGCTGTGAACGCAGTTTAAGGCTTAAGCTCCTGAATAAGCAGTGTTTTGTTGAAGACCCTGCAATCTTATGTTTTTGTGCTCCATGGTCAATTCTATCGCCAAAAAAATTTTGGAAAAAATACCAATGTTTTAAGTAACCATTCTTTGAATGTTTTACTTTTTTTAAAAGCTGCAGTGAACTAAGACTTTTATTTGAACTAGCAAAAGGAGGGTCAAATTAAGTCAATCAATTGAAAGATTTTAGAAGCACATACTCCTGGTGCAATATTTTAGAGAAAATGTCTCTTGGAAACTTGTAAATGACATTTTCAGGAAAGCCTGCATTTTGACTAAAACTATGCCACTTAAGTCGAGGAGAATTTAAACTCCATTGGTACTGATGGGCTGAAAGACTACATATCTCTCTGGGGCTTTTCAGGAAGTTTGTGGATAGTCGTAATATCTAGTTTGGTATTCCAAGTTGGTTTTTTTTTTGTTTTTTTTTTCATATCCTGTTCAAGCACCAACTCTTCAGTGTCTAACCACAGCACTGTTTTGAGCCCCCAAAACCCAAAGAAGTATCAGTCCTGGATAGCTAAAAGGAGAGATAGTCTTTCAGTGGACATTGATACAGTATTTTTCTCTCTCAAAGATACTTAGATTGCGGAAAATTTACTACTGCCTTTTCAGCAGAGGCACTCTGGGAAGGACAACACTGCAATGATTCTTTGTGCTGTACTGAGCTGTAAAGCATGTAATGGATTTCTTTACAACTTCTCTCTCCCACAGAACACAGAGGCCCCTTTAACATATTTTTTTCCAACCTTCTGTTAGAGCTTTGATAAAAAAATTAAAAAAAAAAGTCGGATCAACAATGTTGTATGCTTACTGCAACATACAAGTTCTTAAATCTTAACACAGCGGTTTGCGGAGTCATTATGTCTTTAATCTAAAAATAATATACACAACATTTGTGTTGTTGAATACCATGATGTCTGCACGCTTTCCTATCAGATTTAACATTCAGTGCAGGCGTTATTTTGGCTACTGTTCAACCTCCATAGTCCACTGTACATCCCAGAGTTTGTGTCCTTCACGTAAATAGCTGGAGATCAAATGTTAAGATCAACTGTCTTTGTGCTCCGCTGTCATTCTGAGGGCCAAAGGTCAGCAGTCAAACTGACAGCTCAGAAGCAATGGCACTAGACTCTAACCTACAGGTCTGCATCCATAAAACATGTCACCCACAGCCTACATCACTCTGTGTCAGGGACGTTGAGTGTTGCTCTGTTAGCAGCCTGACATCTATGTAAAGACAGTCAACTTATGGAGGCTCTACCCCTCCGTCTGTCACTTGCAAGATCTAATAAGAGCTTGATTGAGGCTAAATGGGATTCAAACATCTAAAAAGAAAATTACTGAAAGTAAGTAAATCAAAATTGATTTACACTTATTTTAGATCAAGAAATGATTATATTGAAAAACACTTTGCAATGGCAGTGAATTTCTACAAGAAGTAAGAAGAGAAGATGAATAAAACGAGTGATTTGACTGAACTTTGATGCTTTTCAGAGAAACACCTTTAAAGCTTGTTGGTTTGAGTCTAAATTGCGCTAAAATTGCTCCACATTTTGTGAATCTGAATAAAAAACATACATATTTAAAAAAAATGCTGGTTAAAAAGTCCATTGGCTACATGCTTCAGGACCTGCAGCATTCTTTTTTTTTCCTGTGATGTTCTGCGGACATCTGAGGACGAGGTAAATGCCAGGTGAGGTTATAAACTTTTATAGAAAGAAATGAAAAACAAACCTTGACCATTCTAACAAGATGCACTTAAACTGCTGTGCTTCAAACCCATAAGATAGAGGTGACATGTAGAGAATCTGAACTTAGTTTTACACAGATTTTATTTAAATTTCTTGAGTAAGAAAAACAAATCTAGTGAAAGAACGGCTGCTTATTTTTAAATGAGACATTTAGCCTTTCAGATTGCCGCAGAATTGTTATACTTGCAAAATAATAGGAGAAGCAAAAATAAATTCTTACTGGGAACTAAGCACATCTTGAGTTAAAGCATGCAAACATTTATTAACATTAAAAACAGACCTTAACACAGGCAGAATGCAATCATTTCTTTGATATAAGGTTAATTAGGACCCTCGCATTATATATGAAGCTCCACCCACTTACAAAGCTTTATTTTTAAGATACCACAATAGTTTTAACACAATAAAGCTGCTTTTTTCTTGCCATAATACAAATTCTAACAGTCTATTCAGTAGGACTATCAGCTGTGTATCCACCTGACTTCTCCACAGCACAACAGACGGTCCCAAACCCATTTAAAAGACAAGAAATTACACTTATTAAACCTGACAGGGCACACCTGTGAAGTGAAAACCATTTCAGGTGACTACCTCTTGAAGCTCATCATTTTTTTGTTGTATATGTGTATAATTCCACATGTGTTAATTCATATTTTTGATGCCTTCAGTGTGAATCTACAATTTTCATAGTCATGAAAATAAAGAAAACTCTTTGAATGAGAAGGGGTGTCCAAATTTTTGGTCTGTACTGTATATCATTTCAGATGACAAAAAGAAAAAAAACATCTTAACATTCAGAAGTGTCTAAATCTTCTGATATTTAAACTGAACTGCTTTTGCATCAATAATTTGATAATGAATACATTCAAATTAAACTGTTTTCTTCCCTAAATTTGATCTTTTCTATAAAATAAAATCAAAATAGATTTATTTCCTTTTCTTCTGAGCAACGTTAAGGGAAAAATAAAAAGAAACATTTAAATTATAACCTAGTATGACTTGAGTTTTACTAACTTTTGTTCCTATATGCTCTAATTTAACAAGATTGGTTGGACTTTATCCCCCCAAACAAATGATAAAAGCAGCTTTAAGGAAAGCTAAAGCCTAGTTGGCACTGGAACTCTTGCCTGCCATCAGCACAATAAGAAGGCAAAAGGAACAAAGCCAAGCGTTAGCTCTCTAAGCTAGCTGTAAGGGGGGTGAGCAGCAGGGATACTGTACCGCAATAGCTTTCAATTCATATCTGCCAGATTTGAGTATGAATAAATAAAAACATCAAGATCTGTCCAATTTTCTTTCAGTCCTGAAGGCCATAAAGCAGAATACTTCTGACACCTGCTATGATCATTCATTATCCTTTCCAAGCATGCATTATTTCACATGAGCCATGTTAAAAATAGTTTGAGAGTGAGAGAAATCAAGCCTGCTTGTGCTGGACACAGATGACAGTGCCAGATTAGGAGATTATTTATGTTTAATCTGCTCAATGTTAGGTCCCACGACCAAATTACTCAACAAGTCACATCTTACATGGGGAAACAACAAGCCATCTAGGGAAAGGGAAGATTCTCTAAAGATCCTTCAATAAGCAGGGGCTACAAACAGCTCTGACCTATTGTGGCTCCGTGAGTCGTGACCCATGACTGTGAATTGTGGCTTGCAACCCTGTGAGTCAGGTGAGCCACCGGAAGTGGGTTGGAGCTGTTTGCAGCACTTCTGTCTCTCCTTTTAGGATCAGATTTTTTGTTGGAGGAATAATTTCTGTTTTTTCTTTTTTACATTTATCCAGCTTATTTGAGTTGGGTGTTGATATAGTGATCTGCCTACTTTACCATCAGGGTTCTGGTTTTAAAAATAAACTTTAATAAATGTTGATCCACCTTAGACCTCAAAAAGAAAAATGTAATATTCCTTGTATAGTATAAAACATTAACATTTGATGCACTGAGATTTTTTCAAACCCATGTCACCAATAAAAGTAAAAAAAAAAAGACAAAAACATTGGAATCTTTAAATGTTGTCTTTCATTTATTAGTCAACACAGTTATATGATTAAAAGCAATTAAATGCTTACATTAAAATCAGTTTTCAAAGTACATTTTTTTCTGTATAAGTAAAAATAAATACATAAATAATACTAATCAGCAATTAGAAGAACTATTAGTTAAAACCCTGTTTCTATTGTCAAAAATGAAAATATTTTAGTTTGTAAAGGTTTCAGAGACGTTAGTGCTTAGTAGGACCTTACTGACGTAGTTGGAAGCTGCAGTATCAGTGCCTGTCTGGCAGAAAAAACCAGGGTAGCAGTGATTCACATCCTGGTGGGACATTTTTTTTTAAATACAATTAAAACAAAATGCAAAAAAGCACTTTTTCAAATTTGACAGATGTTGCAATGTTCTGACAAGTAAAACAAACTAAGAAAATGTTTTAAGTAGTTGGATTAATTATTTAGTTGTTGAGTAACTAAAATGTCCTTGGAAAGGTCATTTTTTGAAATTTTTTTTAAATATTTGCAATTCTGGTGTTTTTTTACAGCAAAAAAAGAAAAGAAAAATCATATGAAATCACTTTTTCTGAATCATGAAATAAAAGATAACATGTCAGACAATAAAGAAATGTTTTTAAAAGGGAATTAGCAGAAAATGTTGTTCTATCAAACATATAGTCCATTAATACATTGTAATGTCTAAAGTTATTTAATTCTATAATAGGGAAATAAGAAAATATTAGAACAAAACAAGAATGCACAATCATGCAAAAGTGAAAAGACAAAACAAAAGTAAGCTGGGCTGCACCTTACAAAGCTGTCGAGAACAGCAGAGTCAGCTGGTTGCCAAGAGTGATGCTAGGAGACAGGCAGTGTGGAACTTGTCCACTGCAAACTGACATGAAAAGACTGGCACATGCCACATAAAACAGAGAAAGCTGCACTGTCTATTGAGAAGTCAGGAGGGGCAAAGGCACAGGGGGGTTTTGAAGAAGAAAGAAGGAAGAAACATTTGATTGAGGTGAAATGTGCCAGGGCAAAGGAAGGAAATGAAAGAATGCACAATTCTAGATACTATAGAAGAAGTGGAAAAGTTGGGGATGAGAGGAAGGTGATGAAGGACCTTTGACATGAGATGAAGAAAAACACTGCAGACTGTCCACATTCAGGAGGAAGAAGATGGGGATTAACAGAGATGTGATGACTTGAAGTAAGAGTGCTGGTGTGTGTGTTTGCCTGTATGTGGCTGCTGATGAAGGCTATCTTTCTAACAAGGACCTAGCCACCAGCCAAATGGTCCAATAAAACATCTGTCTCAGCAAAATAGAGCGGGCCGATCAATACCTATACAGTTAGGGTGATGGTGCAACTCTATGCAGGTTTATGTTGTTGTTTTTTTAGCCCAGGACTACACACTAACACAGCACCTACTTCAAACAGCTGCACTTTTATGTCCTAATGTCACAAAGGAAAGAATGAACGCATAAATGATTGGAATTCTTTGTAGTTTTACTGATAAGTTGTGTTATTGTACAGCACTGTTGATATTTCTGTTGTGGTTTCTCCAATGATTGAGGAGCAAACAACAATGTTTCTTAATCAGGTGCTTTGATGACTCTGACGTTGGCATTAGATACAATTCAGTTTTGCTGTCAACACAAGTCCTTTTTCTCAGATCCTGCAAAAACTAGTAGATTGCTTATTCTAGTAGTCCTGAATATACACATGATAAAAACTTGGTTGGAAGTTAATTAGCCAAATATGAAGTTGGTAGAGTAATAATATTGTCAGAGAAAACAAGGAGAAAATAGTTACTATTATGAAAATAAAAATTACCGCAACCGTGTTTGATCCCTTTTCTCTTCTATATGTTTAACCTAAATCAAGATTGGTCAGGACTTTTATAACTGTATCAAGAGTATTGGCGGGTATATTCATTGCCCAATTATCTGCTTTTTTTATTGCATTTCTGGTTAAACTTTGATTTCCCACCTTAAATATTTTAGAGTAAAATCCTAATGCAGATCTTTTATACACCGTCCTTTTTTGACGTCAATAATTAGACAAATAAAGCACAACCAACACAGACCATGCTTAAAGTAGAATGTAACTGATGAGGTTTTTTTTTTTTTGTAGAGGACAAGCAGTTTTTGCATCAAATGTTCCTAACCTGACATTTCTCAGTTTTATTGGCTACGTAATGTGACAGTGGTGGTACAAGGTGCCTTTGCACCACAGTTGTACAAGTAGCTCAAGGAGGAACTAAGGTATACAAAACTCCTCAATGTCATAAAACAGTTTATCTCCACTGTGTTCAAGACCCATTCAAGGCCCATCAACTGACACCAGTAACACACCGAGAAGGGTACCAGTGATAGACTATATGCTGTAATGATAAGGTGGCAAAGATAAAAAAAATAATAAAAAGTGGATTGGGCAGGTTTAACACTCATCAAGACTAAAAAGAATAAGACTCAAACATTTTATTATTTGAGATAGCCAGCTTTCCTAGATGCCATCTATATTCCGTACCCCTAAAAGTATAAACGGAGATGAGGACTGTGTTGCTACATTTTAGAGCCCAAGACTCTAAAATATCCCCCAAAGCTGCCCCAGATGTTATAATATATTGGTGCTAATTTACCACATTTAAAATGTTGTTACTTGTGTGCATTCATTTGCTGAAAATATGGACATCTGAAAAATATTCTAAAAATGGTCTTAGAAGAACCATCCATATCAAAACTGACTTTGTTTATCCACTGATCTATACATAATGTTTGTGGTAATGTATGACCCAAAGGAAGGGGTTGCTTAGAAAGAATAAAAACAACCACACACACTCATTGAGTACAATTTAGAGTTATAAATCATCTTAACATGAAGGTTTTATAACTGTGGGAAGAAGTTAAAGTAACCTGAAGAATCCCATAAATGGCACACAGAAAGCCCTCAGCCAGGATTCCAACCAGGAATTGGATCTGAACCACCTTACTGTGAGGCAACAGTGCCAAACACAACTGGAAGCCAAGATGTGTTTGTGTGATGCATGGAAACTAACCTCCATTTGCATATTTTTTTTTAGCTTTTCATGCTTTTTTTTTTAAATGACTTCAAATTCATTGGGAAAATATGCAAATGTGACTGTAGAAGTCTCCAAATGAACACTTTTAAGCACATAAACACAAATATACGAGGAATTATAGTGTGGCCAAGCCATGCTGAAGATGAATTATACATACTGTATATGCTCTGAAATGATTCTTGTATGTCACCTTTGAAGTCTAATAAAAATGGAAAGAAACACTCTGATCTCCCAGAGAGAATAACCCTGTTGGTCAGATTCACAGCAATCAAAAGGATGGTCTGTTTCTCAATGCGTGTCAGGAGAAATTAAGACCCCTGAATGAGAAA
The DNA here is from genome assembly GCA_023969325.1 of Oryzias curvinotus. Taxonomy (NCBI): domain Eukaryota; kingdom Metazoa; phylum Chordata; class Actinopteri; order Beloniformes; family Adrianichthyidae; genus Oryzias; species Oryzias curvinotus. The sequence continues at coordinate 18,292,571 of CM043725.1, forward strand.
TCAAATCACACAGCATTTCCTTTCATCTTCTCCTGAATCGATAGCGTGTCATAAAGTGTGTTGGAGCAGACCTCACAGCCTCCTGGTATTTTACACAAATGAACATGGTTGCTCCTCCAGTCCTATGCATGGTATCCAACAGAAACCAAGACTTGGAAAATGAGTCTTCGGAAAAAAAAAAAAAGTCAAGCGTATTTACAGTCACAATGACATGCAGGAATAAGACCATTATCAGGGTATTTGCTTTTTAATGCACACATCTCCATCTTTCACTTCTGTCAATTAATAATTCTTTTCCTGCCTGGATGTTTAATAAAGCAAAAGTTGTCAGTGAAGTCAAATGCACTGGTTACATGTTCAAACCCATGCCTTTGCAACATTCAGGTGGACTTTGATAAACCCCGTTAAGATGTTTTTATCACCCTCCTTTTCCTTTTCTCGTAAGCACTTTCAGCCTTTGAGCTTTGGAGGGGTGATTTGAGAAGCATACGAGGTTGGTGTGTTAAAAGCCATAAAAGCTTAATGGTGGAAAAATTGGGCGATTGAGAAGGTACATGTGCTGACTGAGAAGGACTGATATTTGCTGCACAGAATAACATCAAGTCATGTGAATTTGCAGAAAGAGGATGCAGCACATCAGCTCAGTTGCTATATATGAGCAATCTGTCAAAAAGTTTAATGGAAACTTGAACATTGCAAGAACGCCCCTTTCACCACATGCCAACATCTAAATTAAAACGTTTATTTATACCAATTTGATGATCAGAAGGGAGTAGAAGTGGCTGTGAATCCCCAGAGTAATAAGTTCTTCAAAGAGGACAGGATATATTAATAATTTTTCCATAAAAATTTGTCTTAAATGAGTTACTTGTATCTTATGGTATATTCAGACTGGACACAATTTGCTCACTTAAAGTGAACCCCAGTTTATTTCCCCCAATAATCTGGAATACATTTTTAGTCTAAAAAACAGCCGAGCAGACCCTGGTCCGGGACAGGAACAGCTGTCTGACCCATCTTTCGAAGTGGTCTCAGTTTTTGAATCAAACAAAACTCCAGTTTGCTCAAAGTTTCCTCGGTCTGAAGAGGCTCCATGCTCGGAGCGGAACAACTGGACCAAAACAGCCACCATAGCCAAGCATTAAAGGATGTAAACGGAGCAGAAAGGAAGCAACCATAAGACAGGGACAAATGTGGAGCAATGATAAGACTCATTGAAATTTGGTCGGATGAATGCAGGCTTATTAAAACAACACCTAACATGATACACATTGATTCTTTTGCTGTTTTCCTGACAATCATGTCATAAACACTTGGCAGCGTATTTTTCACAGTCCCCTCAGGAAATGCTTTGCCACATTCCCCCACTGTACAAAAAGTAGCAAGTAAAAAGTGTTGTACCTGAAGTTGATACAGACGTTCAAAATAAGTTTAGATATGTGAACTATACCGACAAGGATCGCAAAGCGCAGGACTTCCGTTATTCTTTCTCTCGTTGCTTTGCCTTGCCCTTGTAATTCCTGGCCAATAACTAAAGAGATCTTTAGTCTTTGGTTCCTAACAGAATAGTCCACTTGAAAGCAGGTCTGAAAACAGTCCAAGCTCAAGGTTTAGGACTCAATCTGGACCAAATTAAACGGACTCGGTCCAGACCAACAGACTCTCCAGAGAGTGTGAGTGCATATACAGTATGTGTTGGATGGGGGGAACGCAGATCAATGTGGGACTTTTAATCAGACATCACGAAGGGGTATTAAAAAGGAAATGTGCTAAAAAAAGAGGGGAATCAAATAAAGATCTTGCTCTGTGAAAATGAAACACTGCTCCACTCTGCCTGCTACACGAGCTAATTATGCCGGCCGCGTTTAAGGCGCAGATGGCTCCCAGCAATAAATAAATAAAGAAATTAATAAATACATGAATGGAGAGAGTAAAGGCAGAGTTGGCAACGTGCATAACTGATTCTAAATCTGGTACTCTTGCTCTTTTATAAGCACTTCGTTGCACAAGGGTGTTACATGTGTCGCCCTGATGTAAACTCTTTTGTCGGTCTAATGCGGCTCTAATAAGCTCTAATGCTGCTCTAATAATCCATATTAGTTTAGAGGTAAAGGAAAAACATTTCGGTTGCTTGGACAAACTGTCACCTTCAGCTGATGAAATCTACAAAGAATTAAAAAAAAGAAAAGCTTGTTCCGGTCAGAGTCACACTGAGATCACCAAAGTGATGTTTTTGAAAGTACACAAGCTGTGCCCAAACATAAAAAGAAAAAGTAAAAATTGCAGAAACTGTTAAAGTTAAAAACATTTTGCCACAGTGGGAAAAAAAAAAAGATTGGATTCTCACTTTTGAATTCTCCGTGTATAAGTGAACATACTAGTCAAGGGTAAAAACTGAAGGATCAATTATACAAATTAGTTTTTTGCTGTTGATTTTTTGCAGTCAAAATCAATTGATTTGAGGAATATAACTTTTCATACTAAGAAACAATAGCAGCATTTTTTACACTATTTAATTATGCAGCTATATTTAGAAGGTACGGTGTATATTTTGACAAATCAAAAGACAATCTTTTGAATTGTTGTGTTTTAGCAGATTTTCTATTGCTGGTTTTATTGTTGTGTAGGGCTAAGCTTCAATGTCATATTCCTGAATTGATTAAATTATTTCTGTTTTGTTTTTATTTCTCCTATGTACCTTTGTTTGGCATTAAACAAGAATTCCCACAAAACTGGTGATTTCAGCTGAACAAAGGCAGGGGATTTCGTCAGCAAAGAGTAAATGCTTATACTCAAACTAACAGAAAAGCCCTATTTGATTAGGTTCTTACAACAAAACCGTGGTAAAACCTGGAAATATATTCTTTAGATTAACTAATCCAAACTGGATTAATAAAAATCAATTCAACATGTAGCAATAGTGTCTTTTCTTCGCATCAGACTTTCACTGGAACTATGTTAATTGCATAAACGGTTGAATAGTTATGTTAGTTGAACAAATGAAAACACTGGCACTTGTGAAAAGAGTTAAAGTACCTCTATATGTTATATTTTTTATTATAGCATAAGTTTAATAAAGTAATTCTGTATTTCTTCAGAAATGCAAAAAAGAATACTGTTTTTTTTTTTTTTTACTGCAAATCTGTCTGCAAAAAGACAAGCGCTGCACAGACAATCAATGTGAAGTGTTTTTCTTTGCCTGCACAATTTGCCAAAAGCCTTGGGCAAAAAAGAGGGCTAATGGACAAAAAAGGGGGGACTAACAGCCAGAGGTACTCCACTTGTTGAAGGACAGCAAAGAGGTTTTGTGGTTTTAACAGGCAGGTGGTAGAATGATTGCAAGTTTCACTAAAGAGCATCTAAAAGATACCAGTCAGAGTTTGGGGTTTATGAACTGCGAGAAGTTATAATGGGTGAGATCTTTCCAAAAATACAAGCATGACAAAAGCAAAGCGAGCAATTTTGAAGTGCCTACTGTTGTATTGTGTTTAATTTCCAATAGGACTTGGGGGGAAAAAAAACACATAACTAGAAAAAAAGGCTATCAATAAAATGCTTAGCTGTGTTTGTGTATTTGTGTAGAAACAGAGTAAGAAAAAAACTGTTATTTCATCCTTACAAAATCCCTTAAACTCATTTCCATTTGTTCCCACTGTGAAAACCCCAAAGCTGAAGCAGCAAAGTATACATTGTGTAGTTGCTTGTAGTAAGGACATACTTAGCTGAAGTACTGTAAGTGACAAGAGTGTGTTTGTGATCTTGGAAAAAAATGACAAATTAAATAATAACTTTAAGGGTTAAAAACTGTAGGTAGCAACAAAAAAACACATAACAATACATGCCCTCCTTTCAAAATACAATCAATTTTTACTGAACTCTTCTCTTCTGTTTCCACTCAGCATTGCTCTTTGAAGGTACAGCACAGTAAAATCAATGACTCAGGCTTTCTTCTGGATCACAGTCAATCTCTAATAAGGTACAAACACACAATGCAGTTTTTAGGAGGAGTTTAAATCAGCTTTCTTCTCTCTGCTTCAACTTCTGGCAATTCTTCTGGGTAATAGGGGGTGGTTTACTTTCTTTCAGTGGGTTTTACTGTTGTGTTGAGCAAAAAAAAGAGGGGGAAATAATGCTTCAAATGGAGTATTTAGACAAAGTATAGCCTTTTTAGATGTACAGTAGGCCTTTTATTTATGAATAAGTATTGATTGACTGCATGTTGATAGAAAAAAATAAAGATTTTTTTTTTTTTCATTTCTGGTACAATCAAAGAATTAAGGCTAAAGTAATGGACATTAAAACACACACATAAAAACATTGAAAATAAAGAATAATAAATATTTAAAAGAAATTGTAGAATACCAGTAATTAAGACAACCAAGGAAACAGGACCTCATAGTTTTAAGGCCAAAGATAGAAGTTTCAGATCCATAGTTTAGTTTTTAAAAACTTTAAAAAATACAGAAAACCGTTTTGCCTCGAGGGAAACAAAAAATTAAGACAAGCTTCAATGGATCCAACTACAAATTTCTAATTTAAGAAAAAGAAAATTGGGTCCTTGTAGGGCACAATTATCTTAGGAGAAGATGGTGATTTAAATCTCAGTTGAGTTCCTCATCTTACCAGAGAAGGCCCGAAAGGATTTTTCCTTCAATATCCAAGATTTAAAAAAAAAAAGAAAAAAGGTAGGTTGGCTATGTGTAAGTAGTATGTGTAAGAGTTTCTGACAATGTCAAATGAAGCAGTATTCTGTGCATGTAAATCTCAGAAAGATAAAACTCTCCTACTCTAGACACACCATTCTCCCTTTCTTGCCATTTTCCTCAACCAGCACACAAGTCAAAACAAATGTCACCCATCCAAACGGACTGGAGTAAAAAAATTAAATGGATTTTGTGATCTAAGGGTTGAGATGCAGCTGCCCAGCGGAGGTCTGGAAGTGTGTAGCGGTGCTTGTGTTAGGAGACTAGGAGTAGCATACAGATTTGAGAAGGCTTCCTCGGCTAAATTCTAGCTAGATAAGAAGTGGGATTAAAAAAAAAAAAAACACACATCTTCCAAGGTTGCTGTAAAGGAAAATAACAAAAACATCTTAATTTACCACGCAGAAAAAAAAATGTTTAAGATTTTCTTCATCCTGTAAAACAAGAATTTACAAGGTGGTTGCTCAAAGGTGAACCTGAAAGACCATGTAAATGGTATTATGTAAATGTACTGAAGGGATGAATAATCTACTTTTTTGACAAAGTGTAGGATTTCTGAGAACTATTTTATCCCCCTGCAGCAGATCAGATATTTCAGAACACTGAATGAATAAACAATCATCGAGCCCACATGAAAGAAGATAAACTCAGCAATTCTTGCTTGACGCCCTGAAGGTATGCAGCCAAACAGCTGTCATAAAAGAAATGCCTTAGTCCAAGTGAGGCCATTAGGAGGGAAATGTTTAGGCATTTTAAACCAGTACAGTTTCTAAAGAAGTGTAGCAGCAGCTATGTATGTGTGTCTATGTCACTTGTCATTTGAATGTGTTTTGGGGGGCTACTACTTATTAGATGCCACAAGTTAGTCAGTTGGCATCCTTTAATAGACACTGGAGTAAATTGAGTGTCAGCTCAATGAATATTCAGATGGATGCAGAGCCTCAAGGCGCCATTGAGCGGCGACTTTTATCAATTCATCCCAAAACCTACTCTCAGCAATCCAAATCTTTCCGCTTTCCAGTGAATCCTCCTCACCCCTCCTCGGCTTGTCTCCAGCCTGTTCTGCCTTTTATCCTTTTGATCCAGAATTTGCAGTGAAGAGTGCTCTTTCCTGTCCTCTATTCCCCTTAGCTGTACACTTTTCCTGTGCAGGGGAATAGTGAGAGCCAGTGGCGGTGGGTGGCCATGTGCATCGCATTGTATAGAGGTGCTGTGATTAATCGAGCTTGCCAAATGCAAAGGGAAATTCAAGCAAGGCTGTGCTGTTCAGCATGCTGTTGGTGTTTAAGGCAGAAAAAGAGATGATCAACTTCCTGGTTTTTCCAGGTCTTTGCTCTCAGTAATTTGCCAAAAACGCTCCAGTCTATAACCTGAAGAGGATTGTCTTAATTGACTTGTCGGACTCGAACGGTGTAAAGTCCTTGGTTTGAGGAAGGATAAAAACATCAGTTGCTCCCGCAGCTCTGCTTTCCTTCAACAATCAAAGATGGAGCGCCATATGAGTTTGATGGAGTGGGCAAGAGAAGGCTGGAATGTGCGAGGAAAGCCGATGAAACCAACATCTTGTCTGCAATCTTCTTCATTTTGCAACACTGGCATCTTGCTTGTTTAGTCAGCTGCTGGAACGCAGTTTTTGCTGCCTTCCAACACAAATTAGCCTCGTCCTGCTTACAAATTTCATCACTGACTATAATTAGGTTATCACAGAATGTCTTCATTTGGTCTAATAAAAATCACAGTATATGCTAATTTGACCCCATTGTAATTTTTTTTTTTACTTCTTTCTTGGTGGACCAAAAAATCCATACTTATTCTGAGATATAATATGTTTAAAAATGAATTGTCAGCAATTGATGAAACAAGTAAGAAAGCTTTGCTGTAATTCTGTCAAACACTAAATCTCCAAAGGATTTTAAGGTCCAAAGCTCCAATATGACACCAGCTGCACTATAATTTTACAAAATGTTCTGTCCTTTCTTTTAAAGGAGTAATATATGCTGCTGTGGCATTTTAATGATTCTAAGGCATTGTGAGGATTACTGACAATCCCTATTTAATAATCCTATTATGGCATTGCTTCTCTTCATTGGTGAACGCTGACATCACTCTCCCTGCAGCAAAATAAAAGCTTGCTATAACCTATTAGATTACCCTGATTCCCGATGTAATTTAGTTCCCCTGCTGGGAAGCCAGGGAGTTTAAAGTTTTAGCCACTGCAAGCTGGTGTGAAAGTAAAAGGACTGGCACAAATGTCAAAAAGAGAACATTTATTTTACTTTCAGTTCTGATTCAAGACTTCAAGACATTTCTTTACAGGCTTTCAAAGAAACTATTTTTCCTGTCAAGAAGGCATGAAACACAAGTAATGTAAAAATCAATAATCTATTTGGTGAAATCAAAGCCACAAATCAAGCATTTAACTTCTTTCCGCTCCAAAATGTGATTGTGGTTTTAAAAAAAAAAGATAAACGTTTAGAGTTTAGAGTAGAGCAGCCTGCAATGTGAGCAGATATGCAACAAACAGCTCCATCCCTGTTCTGCCTAATAGAGCATAATGGAGAAAGTTGGACGCCCAGCATGACAGCTAAAGATCTACCACTGTGGCAGGGTAATGAAATAAAGAGCCCTTTGGCAAACTATTGTTCCTGTAAAGTAAAAAAAAAAACAACCAAACAACAGCACACACTTAAATCAGGGGAGCTCATTTTCAGTGCATCATTTGTTTATGTTGCACAGTAAGAGGCTTAAAGACTGAAGCAGCCAAGACTCCTCCAGATTGAAGGGATGCGTAGTGAACACAAAAAGGTTTCGGGATCCTATATTTATACAAGGGAATTGCGGATTGCTGGATTTTAAATATATATATATAAATATATATACACACAGCATTATGTACACAAACACCACCCTCCACCACCCACAAGCTTAAGTTACTACTGCAGCAGAAATTGAGCTAAGAGAGCGGTCCACTGAGCGCCACAGCATCTGCAGCTGGACGGCAGGCCTGGCTAACCAACTAACACGGAGGAGCAAAGCAGGATGTGGGCTGGACTGATCAGAGTAATTGGCTAGGAGTGACTGAGACAGCCAGAGGACGTAAATATCAGCAGTCCTCCTGGATAGCCAGTTAAGTTCCACCAGAGTGCTAAACTCCAAGCACTTGTCCCCAGAGCGAAGACTCGCTGTCCGATAAGCTGTTGAACCGCCGTGCACCCCCACTTCTCTGTCAAGCTGGGAGGAACCCAATGTGATAACAGCACAAGGGGCAGAGTTAAGCCAAAGAGAGGAGTTTCATCCGTCAAAAAGTGAAACAACAGTACGGCATCTGGCCTTGGAATGTAGTTTCAAAGTGTTAATTTAATTCAGGGCTTGATGGGGAACCACTGACATTGGTGACCTTGCAGCCCATCAAGATAGACAGCTTGGTACAGTAAGGGAAACAAATTCTTTTTCATCAAAGAGCCTCACATCAAAGTATTTCCTCAGACATATCTCAGACATTCACGTAAGCTTATTTACTTTCCTGCAGGTAACAACTGCTACAGAGTTCTGCAGGTAATTTTCCTTCTATTTTGATTTCTTCATGCTTTACTGCAGGTTTTTCTCTGGGCTGTATCTTTTTGGGACAACATTTTTTCGGTCATATTCCCACCTCTACTTAATAGCATTCCATATTTCAAGTTTCAAGTTTGAGGTTTTGACTACTAAATAGAAAATTTCTCAATAATAATATTAAACTTTATGTATTTTTATCAAGTTACTTAAATGTTAAGTTAAGGTTTACCATATTTGCATCAGAGGATGGAACTAAACAGAATTACTTTGATGCAAAAGGTTTTATACAACTTTACTGTTTTGTACATTCAAGTAGCAACATTTTTTATAAAATATTCTAGTCTGTGGTTGTGTTAACAATTAGAGGGGGAAAAAATCTTTCAGCCTACATATTACAGAGGAAGTCTGTTTGAACCAAGAAACTAGCTGAGGGTAGCACTTAGGAGCCAGCCATCCAGTTTTTTTTGTTTTTTTGCTGGATGTCTGTGGCCAAGAAAATGGGCAAACCTGTATGGGGCATGCAGGTGACCCACACAAAATAGCAGGGCCATAGGCCAGTAGGTGAGCCCTGAGACCAAACATTTTCATAGACACTTTTTTTCTACAGCCATAATGCCTTGCTTGCCAAACGCTTGTATCTTTTCGTCAGGGCAGTTGTGACTAATGCTTTACTACCCAGAGTGTGGTTTAAGGCGCTCTGTACAACAGTGTCTCCATACAACAGCGTCACCCATACATCATATGAGCGAGCAACTTACATTAGACTTACTAATATTTCACTTAACACACCCACGACAACCAATATGTTAGGAGCTGGAGGTGTAGAACCCAAAATGCAGGAGACTGAGCTTGGTGGCAGAAATTTAAACATTTAATAAAGACACTAAAACACGAAAAAACCCACAGAGAAACAAAAATATGACAAAGCAGATGACCTGACAATGAAGAACTGAAAACCAGACACTAAAATAGACTTAGAGGAATTAACTGAAATGAAGACAGCTTTGCATGGTCATCAACCTTAACCTTGACCTCAAAACAGAACATGATCAAGACCAAGAAATAAACTGACAAAACCAAATCTAAGAGCACAATCCTTACAGAATGTTCAATATTCAACCATCCTAAAGGGAACTGCAAGACACACCTGCACTTCCCTTAAACCGTGCCTTAAACCGGTATAGATACAATAACCGTTTGGCCTACAACAACTGTTCGGGGTCCCTCGAGTAGTGCTGACGTCGCATTATGTGATTGGTTGTCCGTTGGTCAGATTGACGTATCAGATAGTGATTGGCCTGGACAAATGACAATATTACCATAGAAAAAGAAGAAAACAAGTCAGTTGTAAACAAGCAGAGCTCCGAAACAGAGTGAGATTATCTTCTACACGTGCTTTTATTATTGTTATGATTATTATTAAGTGCATTTGCAGCCAAACGGACTGCGGTCCGAACCGTTCTCCGGACCAAACACTGTAACAAAGCATCTTCCCTGCCTGCGAACACGAAGCTACGAGACTCCAGCTGCTCTCCTTAGAATGAACCTGCTGCTCCACATAAGTGAACCATGTCTATAACAGCCACATATCTTTTTACAAAGTGAGTTATTGCAAAATCCCTCTATCAACACTGTAAAGAATAATGTCAGACACAACTTAACAGGGAAAAGAACTTTATGTTACAAAAGGAAACGTGAAATGAAAATATGTAGAGCCCAAGCAGATCTGGATGCTGTGTAGTTTGTCCACGTGGGGTTACCGTAGTGCAGGGGTCGGCAACCTTTTTTACTCAAAGAGCCATTTGGGACCGCCCCTAATGAAAAAAAAAGCACCCGGAGCCACAACCCGTTTTGACATCATTATATATATTATGCATGTATATATTATATCAAGGGTGCTCATTAAGTCGATCACGATCGATTTGCAAGGACATGAGTGTAGATCACGGTCCAGAAAAGATTTAAAAAAAAGTACTTCTTTCTTTCCATCGTCATGTTTATTAGTTACATGTTTATTTCAACATTATTGTTTATTTACTGATGATTAAAAACTACACAGTGAGTTTACATAAAGATACTTTTGTATTAACAGATGAGGCGTTTTATTACAAAGACAGAAAGCAGTGACCATCGTATTCATGCTCTGCTGTAAACGGTCCAATGCGGGGAACGTGGCATATTATGAGGCTTTTGGCGCTGCTCGCTCCGTATTGTTGAACCTTTTGTTGCGCGATGACTTCTCTTTTTCTCTCGTCTTTCCGATCGTGGTCAGAAGCGCAGGGGAGATTTCCTCCAGAGCTGAAGGCAATTCTCCTTCGGGGTTCACTCCCCTGTTCGAACCCTCAACCTTCAGAGCGGATTAAAAATGACTCCAGAAAAGTTATTCTGGGAACGACGACTACTCTTTATTTAGTGCTCCGTCCTCCGAACACACAATGTATTTCACGCACACACCTCCGCTCCGTGCTCACACCGCCATCTCCACCTGCACGCCCCCCCCCTTCTTTCTCGTGGCACGTGCGCCGCTCAGCACACACCCGCAACAGTATAAAGCGTGTGCCTCGCAGCTTCCTTGATGAGCTCGTATTTATCGGACTGCAGAGCTTATAGCAGGAGGAGACACGCGGGGCGGCTTTAATAAACTCCGGTTGCTGGACTTCTACCGGGGACGTCCCCGTGCTGCGGGGAGAAAAAGCCGCTCTGATGACAAGAGTTTGCGCTGAGTGAATTTAAACTCGCGTCTGCAGTGACGTATGTGTCAGAGGATGTCCGATTGGCCATTCTGCATGTCAATCAAGTCCCGTACTTCTCGGTGAGGATTTTGATTGGCTGATGGATTTTCAAGAAGTACTCTCTTCCCCTTCAATCTCCCCCACGTGCCCGAAGATGACCGGTCGATCGCGACCGACGCGACGAGCTCCCCTGCTCTGAAACACAAATCACCGCACACGCGAGTCCAAAACACCGGCGCAAACTCTCCGTCACCAGAAAGCCGCTCCCCGCTCCGCGCCACGCCAAGCCCCCGGCAGAAAACCACTCCAGACCCGGAGTGTTTATTGAAGCCGCACGCGTGTCCTCCTGCAATCAGCTCTGCAGCCCTGGCCCGACAAGCACGAGCCACCAAGGAAGCTGTTTTTTACGTGGCACGAGGCACGGAGCTAGCAGCGCCTTTGAAATGCCATGAAAAATGAACAAACTAAAATAAATTTGAATTTTTATAAAATACACATTATTTTCCAAAGTCACAGGGAGCCACAACAGAAGGATGAAAGAGCCACATGTGGCTCCGGAGCCATGGGTTGCCGACCCCTGCCGTAGTGTGACGTTTTCCTCAGTCGAAAGGACTCCGAACGGTAGTTGTAGGCCGAACGGTTATTGTACCTATACCGCCCGCTCCTTTCTATAACCTTAGACGGGCTTGAATGAGCCAAAAAAAAAAAAAACTGAACACGTATGGGTGACAATACCTTCATCAAATGACATTAGATTTGTATATAGACTCAAGAGTAAATAATGAGTAATGATTAAACCAGTAAGACACACTATTTTGGCATAATTTTACCAGAAGAACCTCAAGTACACTTGAGAGATTATAATGATCCTTGGAAAAAAATGCTTCAGTATGGTTACTAGCAATTTTTTCATAAGAAAAAAAATTGTTTTCCCCCTAAAATGTATTCAGTCTGAATTATATAAAGAACCTGAATCCATGCACAGTTGATAGAGGAGAAAAGAGGCTATGTTAGGTAAGAAAAGCAAAGAGATAAGTGTTGAAACTGAGGGTACTGCTGACCTCTTCCACAGCTGCAGGAGGTGTGACTGCAATGCTAACTCCCTTCATCCATCTCATTCTGAGAAAACTGTGTGGAAAGAAGGGGCAGCTGAAATGCACCACATGACATACTCGCTCTTTTTGTATGAGCAGAATATTTGTCATCTAAAAAATATATATAGGCAGTATAAAGAAAAACCAAACTGTAATGGATCCCATTATGCTTTGACACAAAGGAAGTGAGTGGGTGACACACATGCAAAGTGAGAAGTAAGGAACACAAAGCAGTCAATGTCAAGGAATAAGGCAATATGAAGTTTTTCCTTTGTTTAAAGTATAAAAACCTACTAGATGCAAGCAGTTCATTCCTACAAACGCTAATATATCTTGAGAACTTTAGAAAATGTAGCAAAAAATATTTCTCTCCAAGTTTTCTCCCTTACATTTCATTGAACTGTAGGTTTGAAAACTGTAAAAATAAATAAATGCCATGTTTAAAAATCAACTGCCAGCTCTGGCCAGACCCTTCGAAAAGAAGCAGACACCACATGTGGCAGAATCTTTGATTTCAGCTTGGAATATAGTTAAAAGCTGCTTTATTGCCTTCTTTTTCGAGTCTGCCTTGTAAATATGGATTCAGTTCAGTGTTTAAATGTCAAATGTTGCCTCCAGCAAATGTCTTTAAAGCAGCATGTGATCATCAAATCAAATCAAACTTTATTTATAAAAAAGCACTTCTCATGCCTTGTACTACGCCAAGTGCTTTACATTTAAAAACAAAAACAACATATACAAAGTATTACAATAAAAACCCAGCCCACCCTTAATCTTTCCCGCTACCCTCTGTTAACACATACGACCCATGATCCCCACACACAACGAATACTGATAAAAGTAACTTCTAAAAAAAATGAAGGTTTGGCTCTGCTGTGAGGAAACAGTATTTGGGAATTCATTCATACCAGGAGCCAGCTTGGCCATAGGAACATCGCCACAGTGCCCACCCAGACCAGGACAGCAATGGGTCCACTCCAAAGCCGTGAGGCTGCAACATTAAATTCCAGCCGACAAGCAAGGGCGACAACCACGGCAACAACCACAGACAAATTAGCAAGTCCTGGTACAATACCACACCAACCATTGTGGCTAAAATCATAGTAAGATGCTAAACTCAAACACATAAGATGTAGATGAAAACATTGAACTGAGAATAAGATTAATCACATAAAATAAAATATATAAAACAATATAAATATATATCAAGAAGCTAATACATCAAATAAGCAGATAAGATCAACTAAAAGTCAAATTAAAAAGGTGGGTCTTGAGCCTCTTTTTAAAAAACCTCTACGGTTTCTCATGTGTATCATGTGAAGTTGCCACTTCGACCATTGACACCAATGACACCATCAATGGTCAGGATGTCTCTTCCAGGAGCGACAAGTTGTTCCCAACAGTTTCATTTCTAATTTTAGAATTGAGTCCATCTAGAATAAGCCCAAACATCCTTTTTTTAGCAATATTTCTGGATGCTACTTGTCTTTTTTCATTATTAAATGACTCTCAGTCTAGTTAAAGCCCAAATGGTACTATTAGGGCAATTTTAAAAATCAGTGTCACTTTGCTTTGGAGTCGTGGCAGTAGTGCAAGATTCCAAATCCAAATGAACTAAAACCTATCTGCATATTTTTTACATTAAAGTTTTCAAACGACCTAATTTTTAAGACAAACATTTTTTAACTTAATAAACTTTAATTAACACTGCAAAAGCCTGAGTTTCTGTGATATATTCTCAAACAGAGGTGAAAAAAAAGCTTCATGCAATAGTAATAAAAACACAGCAATGAATTAATAAACGTTTTTTGTTCAGACAAAAGTACAGAATTTTAGTCATCAATAAAAGATAACGGTTTGTGTTAGTTTAAGCATTTATGACATTGGGGTAAAAGGCCATAGCAATCATCTCTCATTAGCATTGAACATTGATCTTAATGTAGACTAAATAGTTTGTGTTGAGTAACTCCTGTTGCTCGAGATTCATATGCAGTTCAATGTTAGAAGACAAGAGCACACAGCTGCCTAGTATGGTAGAATACATTTGGTGTGTCAATGACCTCTGAAGGTGATGGAACTCAGGAAACTTCATCTTGGCCATAAAATACTAAAAGCTGACAAAAGTGCTGTTGCTTCAATGGCACATGATGAATTTGGCTCAAGAAGAAAAGCAGATATTTGACTTGTCTTTTGAAAAACAAATATTTGCTTTGGAGTTATTTTATCCACAACATTTTATAAATGAGCCTGATTACTTTGCAGTGGAACATGATTGCTTGTTTTACCGTTTACTTGGAGTAGATCTGCACTTTTCTTTTTTAATTTTTGAGACATCCATCAAATACGTGGAGAACCAGCTTGGCATTTTGATGAATATGTTTATTGTCTTTCTTACCAGGGGTTGGATAAGAAGATTAATGCCCCTCTTTCAATAGGAAGCTCCCATCGCTACCACCTACAGTCTCTAAGATTGCTGCAGAAGCTGAAAACTATTGACTTTTCAAAGGTAGATTGGGATGCTGTTGTTTTGAGAGCCCAGCAAGAAAAAGAGCGCAAAGCATTGAATTCATAGAAAATCCGAATGATCTTACTGGAATTAAGCGTTTGTAGAATTGAACCAAATTGAGACGACTACAAAAGTGAAGTTTTTCTCATTCAACAAAATCTGGTGGTTATAGCTGTTAGGCAGGAAAGACTTTAGCCTGGCAGCTTGTCAGGTGTGCTACATGTCACACAAACTAATGATCCTCATTTTGGGTTTCAGGTTAATGGATTCCTGCACGCACACTGACGCACATTTCAACTGAGCTTGAGTCCCTCTGCAGCAGAACGGTGATTTTTTTGTTTGTTTCGTTCTTTTCGCCACATTTGAGAAAAGCTGTGATACTGGTTACAACTGAAAGAAAAACTTTTTGGATTAAAGATTAAAAAGATTAAACATTTACTACACAAATTGTGCGATGATGACAATTGAAAATTGTCGCCACATTAGGCAACTTTCTAGCAGTTTTGAGGTCATTCTTCACAGCATTAGTGAAAAAGAAACATTTATTAGTTTTAGTTTAAATTACATAAGCACGAAAATGTTCAATATTTTTGCCCTCATTTTCTGATTCTTGTTATTTATTTCGAATCTCTTTTTTAATGAATAGTAAAGATCTATAAAAACAATAAAAAAAAATCAAAAGTAAAGAGCACAAAAATGACCTTTGATATTGTAAAACTTCCTGGTAAATGACGTCCAGTTATTTTAATTTTACAAACAGTGACAGTGGATGTGAAGAGCTGCACGAAACAGCTGAACTGCTTTTACACTCACACAAAACACATATCGTAGTTTTTGTAGCATCAAGCATACTGAAAATCTTTTTTATTTTCTCAAAAATAGACTGTCCTATAATCTTGTGTGCTTTATGTGTGAATTTTGGTAGTGCTGACCTCAGACTGAATGTGTGTGGTACACAAAACATCTTTTAAAGTACTTTAGTGTGGTGGTAAGCTATAGAACAGTGTTTTTCAACCAGTGTGCCGGGAGATGGTCAAGTGTGCCGTGGGAAATTGCCCTCATTAACTGATCTAACAACATTTCCCATCTCCAGGATTTCAGCTCTTTGTTCATCCAAACAGGCCCTGATAAAACACTGAGTAGTTAGGAATATAAAAGATCATAAAATTATTTTTTCTTTGTGTTTATTAGATTCTATTAAATACATTTTGATAAGAATGAAGATACAGCGATTTAGCTGCAGCTATTCCTGTTAGCTATACCAGTGCCGCCCCTTTAACTGTCTCCACCAATCATTCTTGAAGGCTGAATCACATGTCCTCAGTCTGACCAATCAGAAGTGGTTAAAGTCTTCACTTCCTTGTTTAGATTTAACTCAAAAAGTCTCTCAGTTCTAACAAAAATACCAGCTAAAGCTCGTCTTTAGCGGTGTAGCTTTCCACAGAATCCGGTGTCAGACCGTGGAACAAGAGAACAAAACCATGAAGCTCAGAGAAGCTGGTCTTTCTGCGGTCGGCGGATTTATGGCACTACATCTCCCATGATGCATTGGGTTAGAACGACTGTCTTAGCGCACAATGAGCCTCTACTCTTAACGTCTTTAAACAAGGAACACACATCAAACAGTTTTTGAATCTTTTAACTTAACTTTTAATACAACTTTTAGAAAAAACAGCTGCAACTTCCAGCTTTTTCTGCCACAAATATCATGAAAATGCCCGTGAGATTCCGGTCGGCGGGCGGGGGTTGGGGGGGGTGGGGGGGGGCTGTCGATCAATCCAGACTGAGTTTTTTCGTTTTTTTTTTTTTATTTTTTTTTTTGGATGCTGGTGTGCCGCGGGATTTTTGTCAAGGCTAAAGTGTGCCGTGGCTCAAAAAAGGTTGAAAAACACTGCTATAGAATCTCACAGCTTGATGGATTGTTTGAGCATTACCGCTCATAGTGATAGGTACTGCACTTTGACATAGGGAACTGAAAATGTCAGTGTTTTATATTGTATGTGTTACAACAGAACCATGTACTGAGTTACAGTAAATGAGTTGAATGAAGTTTGACTTATCAGTCATGTTACACTCTCTCCAAAGGCTGGTGTATATCTAGATGCATGGGAATTACAATACAACCTCCCTATCAATTCTTCTGATAAAATGCTTACTTCTTGGTATGTGAGCACTCTGGGTGGTGTAGTCTTCCACGTTATATGACTGTTCTGTCATATAACGATACAAACATTTTCAAATCCTGAAGTCTTTTTGTGGCATAAAACAATCAGCAACTGATTTAAATGTGTCTGCATATCTTTGATCAAACATAAACTCCACCTGAATTTTTTAACTTCAGCCTTCTACTGGTTATGCATTAACAAAAACAGTAAATTAATTTTTGTTCTTATCTACGGCCATGGAGTTGTAAATAAATCTATAAATAAATCTATAAATAAAGTCTCCAGCACAGGGGCCAGTTTGCTGGGTGACTGAGTACCCTAAGGGTATTTCCAACAAATAAAGAAGCTAGTTGAGGTGGTCAGGCAGGTAAATACAACACTGGTACACTGCTGTCCACACAGCTTACGTTTGTAGATGGACAGACGGATAAATATTAAAGTCAATTGAGTATGATTGATTAAATATAGGTCGATAGTAGGGCCGCACGATATGACGAAAACTCGCGATTTGCAATATACGTGATCAATATTGCAATGACGATATAACTTGTGATAGATGAACAAATAGCAAAACAACCAAACACATCATTTCCATTTCACTGCGACAGCTTAATTTAAATAAGAGTCAACATAACTAAAATTACACTCTAAATGATCCTCATCTACATAGGAGGCGAGCACCTAACATAAAATGGGTCCATCTAATTGGTGAAATGCATGAAGGGATTTATTTGATTCGTTAAATACTTCAAGCTGCCATAAGATTGTTTTAGTACATTTAAGGTAACCATTTATTGCAATTGTCGCTGTCTTTTGCAATATGCGTATTGCACAGCTTGATAAATTAGCGATTTATTGTGCAGGCCTAGTCAATAGGTTAAATTCTACCACTCTTTTGAATGGCAAATGCTAGAGCTGTTTCCTCTGTTGATTTGTGGGTATTTTAAATTGCAGGGTTAGCCTTAATTCTGTAAGTCTAGATTTTTTGTACGTTTTGATAAATGTATAAAAAAATAAAAAATAGTAAACAATATGGCCCTCAGCTTATCTTTCTTCTTGAGAGATGCAAATGTCACAACGCAATTTCCCAAACAAATTTGTAACTAATTTAACAACGAGATGTTGATGTCTCAACTGAGGCTTTTTGCTCATTAACTTTTTCATTACGGCATTGCATTTATTCGTACTGGTGGCAAAAGGAAAAACAGATTGCACTGTGACTTCTACTGCTGCCACATGGATGGCTGGATAATGCAAGATTTACCTCAACCTACAAGCTTTCTGTGTTATCAGTTGTACTCCATCACAGTAAATTCCCATAAAGAGCTCAGCCATTTTGATTTCTCAATAACATCAGAGATAAATCTATAGCTCTTACACACCTCAGTAACTTTCTCCTCAACAGCTTGCAGCTTACAGCGTGTTTATCAGATTGAAGATCTTTGTACGTCATATAAACACGAACAAATGTCCAACAGCAAAAGGACCGTAAAGGTAAGATGCATAGAAGACAGATGTTCATGTTCATGCCATGGCACTTTTAAGCCTCAAACACACTTAAAACATTAACAGGGTTAATAAACCCATTCAAGCGTTGGTGAGAGACTGTTAAATCATTGGTGTTCCCCTATTCTGTGTCATCAATTCTTGAACTACCTCTGTAAAGAAATCCTATCTAAAGATGAAGTGACAGTAAGGTTTAAAGCAATAGCATGACAGCAAAGGTTGTCTTTGACCATAAAGCGGACTTTATGTCACCATAATTCACATAATGACAACAGAAAAATAGTAACAAGCTCTCAAAACAGATTTTTTCTGATGGGATTGTGGACTGTTAACATGTAACCAATCTAAAAACACTTCTAAAAGCCAGAATCCTTTCAGTGACAACTAATTTTGAAAGAAGTTGCAATTCTGGAAAATTATTAAGACAAATAGAACCAAAAATGAAATGAAATGCATACCTGCTGTGAAGTTGTAGCTAGCTGAAAATCCCACTCCTTCCAGTTCTCCATCTGTTTCAAACTTAATCCACAGATATCGGCCGCTACTCCTGATGTCAGGCGGGCTGTGCTGACCACAGTACCGCCCGAGGATTGGGGAGAAGCTGAATGGGCCATCCCGGACCTCGATGTTGTCAAATTTACATTCCCAAGAAGACTCAATTGAATAATTCTCCTCGAAGTGCAGATCAAGACACTGCCTTGGAGGGGCTGAAAGAGACAATAAAAGTTATTAGCAGAAAGCAAAGAGTGCATTGCTGGTCAGGCTTTAGAAGCTCAAGCAATTTTACTGTCAACACATGTTAACGTTTGCACCTCTAATCATGTCCATTTGAAGCTGTTAGTTCCATATTCCTTTTTGCTAAATATTATGTTGGAATCAGATCATGTGTAATCTGATTTTATGTGCAATCTGATTATATATTCTGATGTGAAAAGTATAAAAGAAACAAAAAGAAAAATGACTCGTAGGTACAGTCCTTTGACAAAACAACTCAAATTCTTCATCTATGAACACATAAAGCTGCATATCCTGTGAATTTGTCCTGCTGCTATATTAAAAAAAAAACAATAAAACTACAATGTTCACCTTCAAGGATGTAAACACATTCTGTGTTCGGGGGGTATTTGTTTGGGTAATTGGGAGAAGTAAAGAGCCCGCCTTCTGCTTCTTTCACCCATGTTCCACATTGACCTGCAGGCTTCACTCCAGAATTGTTCCTCACTAAACCCAAAACAGGGAGCAGAACAAAAAAACAGGAAAAAAAAGTCAGAGATCAAAGACTCAGCGGAAGGATATTTATGCAGGAAAGACAGTGTATTGATGGAAATTACCTGAAGTGTCCTTTTTTGTTGCCATGGCCAACCCAAGCATGAGTAGACTTGCAACAACTGTAACATCAAAAGAAAAGAAAATACATCTTTTTGCAGGGAGTCTATACGTTTTTAGGCTTGAGTCAGAAAAGTCATCCCTGTTATTGGTTCTAGGGGGTTTATGACTCATTTTAGCAATTCGATTAATATATTAATTTGTGGTTAATGATACAATTTACAGTCAATATTTGTTCATTTTAAACGATTCGATTCACTAAAATCAATTCAGGACATGTTTAGCCAAAAAAAAAGTATGACTCAGACATAAACACCAGGGTACTGAACAGTGCAGGTCTTCCAGCAAGTTAATAAAGTGTAAATTAAATATGTGTACAAACAGTATCAATATAACTGATTTATTTTATTTGGAAACAACTGTATAATGGTACATTTGATTAACACCTTGCCTCCGACAGATCAGTCTGGTTGGATCATAGGAATGTAAGTTGATTAATCGATTAATTGTTACACCCCTAGTCGGTTCATATGTAATGACCATATTCTCAATGCATGTCTATGAAAGCTTTTTTTTCTTTCAAAATAGACACAAATGTATTGACTTTCTCTAAAAACCTTATACTGTGACCTTTAACTGGGAATTTAAGATTAACAAGATGCAATGCATTTTATTATTATTATTATCATGACCTCATCCGATTCCCCTTTTCTTCAAATAAACCCTCATTCAGAGGCTGATTTCCGCTTTATCTGTTGCTTTGATATTTCAAGTCCCCCCCATCCTCTCCCAAACTGATTAAAGGATTACTTGACTCTTTCTGAAAGCGGGGAAGGATTGAAAAGCTGTAGGAGCTTTGGAGCAAGTGTGCTTCAAGTCAGGAATAAAGACGTCTTACCGTGATGGAAGCTGCGTCCATGTACCATGTCTGTTCCTTTCACAAAGGACTTCAGACTCAACTAATTCCATTTAGATTTGGGAATTCTTGAAGAGAAAGAAGAAGAAGAAGAAAAGCTACAGATTAGTTTTTGTTTTGGGGTTTTTCAATGCAAACTCGTGTTAAAAACCATACAACCTTTTAGAGGGCGGGGGAATAGACATTTAAAGACATTTTTTTTTTTTTTTAAGGAGGGAAAAATCACTGATTTGTTCCAACTAATCACCAGTTTTCTTCTAAAACTAAAAGCAGTTCCAAACACTCGCCCGATTTCCATCCAAACGTTTGTAATACCCTTTGGTGCTTTTGATGCACTGAAAGGATTACTAGTCCCTTCATCAGCCCTCCTCTAATCGCTCCACCTTTGCGATCTTCTCTCGGAAACCATCACTGACAGCCTCCTTGTGTCCGGTTTGGTCCCTTCATCAGGAGCTGGGATCCCTTTGAAGCGCACGAGACCACGAAACACTCATCCCTGCGGCGGTTTCAAGTCACTCTTTTCTGGTGCGTAAACAAATTTCAAGAGCAAAAAAATAAAAATGAACATGAAAAACACAAGATTTTTCTGGTTGAAGAAAGAAAGAAAGAAAGAAAGAAAAACATCTACATTATGAAGAATTTTGAGCCGGTTTTCTCCCGTTTTCACTCACGGAGTGTGTCTCTGTCTCCGCGGCTGACAAATGAAGCTTCCCGCAGCACGCAGGACTTAAAGCGTGATCCCTTTCCTCCTCATTCTCCTCCTCCTCCTCCTCCTCCTCCCCTCCTCCTTCCTCGTTCAGCACAGACTTCAGCCTTTAAAGCGCCGCAATCCTCGCGCACCTTTCCCGCCGAAACTTCTCCCAGACCCGACGTCTTCAATGCGCATGCTCGTAAACGCACCTAAGCGAATACCATTGATCGTACACCGATGAATAATAAACCTCTGTGCAGTTAAAACGTGTTTTTATGAATTTTGTACAGCTTTCTATGGAAGCGTATTGCATTCAGTAAAAAAAAAAAACGGATGAAAAGGAGTGATCTACATTTTACTTTTTCGCATGTTAATAAAAACAATAAACCTTATCTGGTCATGTAAATTATAAAATAACCTGCAATTTGAAATTGAAAAGCCACAATGTGTCTGCATCCTGGAGATCTCCGTTTTGTTTATCACAATATCTCCAGTCTGCATTTCTGAGTATTTTTTTATTCAAGCCGTAGTGAACCAGGAGCAAACAAAAATGTCATTGGAAAAAGCTTGACGCAGTGTTGTTGAAGATACAATCAGCAGGCCACTAGCTTCCAGCTCTGCTCCATGCTGATGCACCCACTTGTAGACAACTAGATCTGTGTACATCTTTGTTGTCCTCGTCCGGCATTTGGCTCAAAACTGTATGGCGGGATAGCGTCAATATTGCTTACCATTGTTGTTGCACGGAGCAATAGATGGATGATGGGAAATGGCGGTGGGCTTACTCCACGCCCAACAGTCCTGTCCGCAACTCAGAGGCAAATTTCTGATGAACTCCTGCTGCTCTACAGAAACTATGTCCTAAACAATAATAGAATGGCATTATCACGAATCAAAGACTACCGGGAACACTTTTGAAATAGATCCAAAGACAATCAGAGTGGGTCCTCAGGTGATTTAATACATTTCTTTACCTTTTTTTGAGGATATCATAAAAAACAATGTTAATATAAAAATAATAATAACAATGGATTGGATTTATCTTCACTTTTCCGGATGCTCAAAGTGCTTACAATGTATGTCAGTTATTCATTCACTCCTCATTCATACTTGGTGATGGTAACTACTGATGTAGCCACAGCTGCCCTGGGGCAGACTGACAGAGTCGTGGCTGCCAGTGTGCACCTACGGCCTCTCTGACCATCACGGGACATTCATACGCATTCACACACCGGTGGAGCCACAGTGGCAGGGAGGGTGAAGTGTCTTGCCCAAGGACAAACCGACGGTTGACTGGGGAGTGGGGATCAACCCACTGACCCTTCAATCATTGGATGACCTGCTCAACCGCCTGAGCCACTGGCACCCCAATATGTTTAATATTATTAGAAAGTGTCTTTCAATTCCTCCAGGGATACAAGAGTGGAACACATTTAAAAATACAAGTAACAAATGGTAAAACATTATCTAAACATATAATACAGTAATAGGACAGCAAAAAAAAAAGTTAGTGAGGACAATTTTGAACAGATGTGTCACAAATATGTAAGTGGACAGATAAGGGTACGAGTACTTTAATTACCGTAGCCACTGAGGTATATCTAAAATTATCAAGAGGGGTTAATAATTACGTGTTACATTTAATCTTCCTTGGAAATCTAGACTGACTTGTTGGCAGAGAAACCTGTTTTCTATCTCCCATTTAGAAAGCAGGATTACTGTGCAGAGATGTGTCAATTTGTATCAGCGCTCACTGCAGAGTCACTCTTATACCTGATGACAAAGCTGATCAGAGGTGTCCAGGGACAACGCAGGGCCTTGGGTTCCCAAAATAGTATTGGCATCCAGGAGACAATATCCATCTTCTGATATTCCTGCTGCAGTCTTGGACACAGTCCTTCGTTCTGCATGTTAGCATTACTGGTCAGAGTTATTGAATTAGAACAAGCTTAACTTAAGTTATTTAAAGATTTTTTATTAATACTTCAAAAGAGTAGAACAATTTTGTTGACTGTATTTACTTCTAAAATAACTCTGGTATCTTTAGAGCTTCCCGCTTGCTTTATGACACAATGTTACGAAAGTTTGACTCTTAGTCAAAGTTTCTAACTACTTTATGTTTTAAAATGTTAAAATTAACTTGAGAAACGCAGAGAATTTAACAGCTCTTCACCAAAACCTTTGACCGAGAAAAAGTACAATTTTGTAAGATGACCCTATATGAGCATTAAAGTAATGATTATGTCAAGTTCTTTCACACTGAGGACATCTTGGGAAAAATGAACACCTATTTTTCATAAATTTGACATATCTTTCCACTTATTTAAAGCCAGGTCACAGAGACAGCAGCCTGAGCAGAGATGCCCAGGCCTCCCTCTCCGCAGAAACCTACCTCCATTTCTTCCAAGAAAACCCCAAGGCGTTCCTGGGCCAGCCAAGAGACAAAGTCCCTCCAGCGCATTCTGGGTCATCCCGGGGGGGCCTGCTCCCAGTGGGATATGCTTGGGGAGGCATCCAGGAGGCATCTGTAAGAGATGCCAGAGCCACCTCAAATGGCTTTTTGATGTGGAGCAGCAGAGTTTTCTTAGCAAAGTTATGTTTTTATTTAATAGAAACCATTTTAAATATGTAATATGATATTTCAGAAATTAGTAAATGTGAAAGAGTGCTGTTGAAGTGTTTTCTTTTCTTTTTCCTACTACACAGCCCAGAAGGGCTATGTTAACGTGAACACTTCAAGAAAGTTAACATTTTTTTTAGGTCAAGTTTTGAACAATATCTTTAAATGTTTGGATACTGCTTTTTATGGAGATTGTTCAAATTAGTGTAATTGACATACAGTGGTGGACAAACTTGTTGATACCCCTCAGTTAAAGAAAGAAAGTCCACAATGCTCACTGAAATGACTTGAAACATTCAAAAGTAACAATAAATTAAAATTTATTGAAAATTAAATAATCAAAATCAATCAATTAATTAACAGAATTATTAAAAAAAAAAACTAATGAACTAGGGCTGGACAAAAATGATGGTAACCATAACTTAATATTTTGCTGCACAACCTTTTGTTGCAATCACTGCAATTAAACGGTTTCTGTATTTGTCAATGAGCCTTCTGCACCTGTCGACAGGTATTTTAGCACACTCCTCATGAGCAAACTGTTCCAGTTGTCTCAGGTTTGACGGGTGTCTCCCCCCACTGGCATGTTTCAGCTCCTTCCACAGATTTTCAATGGGATTCACATCTGGGCTCATAGAATCCACTTCAGAATAATCCACCGCTTTTCTCTTAGCCATTCTTGGTTTTTTTTTTTTGTGTGTGTGTGTTTTGGATCGTTTTCCTGTTGGAAGACCCATGACCTGCGATTGAGACCAAGCTTTCTGACTCTAGGCAGCACATTTCTATCCAGAATGCCTTGATAATCTTGAAATTTCATTTTACCTTACTCAACTTCAAGACACCCTGTGCCAGATGCAGCAAAGCAGCCCCAAAACAGAACTGAGCCTCCTCCATGTTACACAGTAGGGACAGTGTTCTTTTCGTTGTATGCTTCATTTTTGAGTCTACCAACATAGAGCTGATGTGCCTTACCAAAAAGCTCCAGTTTTGTCTCATCTGTCCAAAGGACATTTTCCCAGAAGCTTTGTGGCTTTTCAACATGCATTTTTGCAAATTCCAGTCTAGCTTTTTTATGATTTCCTTTCAACAGTGGGGACCTCCTTGGTCGTCTCCCATGAAGTCCACTCTGGCTCAAACAAGGACGAATGGTGCGATCTGACACTGATGTACCTTGATCTAAGCGTTCACCTTTCATGTCTTTAGAGGTTGTTCTGGGCTCTTTGGATACAGTTCCAACTATCCGTCTCCTCAATTTGTCATCAATTTTCCTCTTCCGGCCACAACCAGGGAGGTTGGCTACTGTCCCTTGGGTCTTAAACTTGGTAAATGGTAAATGGCGTATACTTATATTGGCTTTCTACCTTCTTACAAAGGCCCAAAGCACTTTACAGTCACAGTCCCATTCACCCATGCACACACACATTCACACACACATTCACACACTTTTGAATAATATGTGCCACTGTCGTCACAGGAACTTCAAGCTGCATAGAGATGGTTTTATAGCCTTTACCTTTACGATGTTTGTCTATAATTTTGTTTCTAATGTCCTGGGACAATTCTCTCCTTCGCTTTCAGTTGTCCATGTTCAGTGTGGTACACACTTTTTCACCAAACAGCAATGTGACTATTTGTCTCCCTTAAAATTCAGCAGACTGACTGATTATGGGTTTGAAAATAGCTGTGATGTCAATTAAAGGACATACCTGGGTTCATCATGACCCCCTGGGCAATTAGTTCTCAGTCTTTTATGGAAGTACCATCATTTTTGTCCATCCCTATTTCATTAGTTTGTTTTTTTAAATAATTTGTTAATCAACAACTCAAAAGTAATGGCTGATTTAGATTATTTAATTTTCAATTAATTTTAATTTATTATTACTTTTGAATGTTTCAAGACACTTCGGTGAGCATCGTGGACTTTCTTTCATTAACTGAGGGGTACCAACAATTTTGTCCACCACTGTATATAAGATCAGTCCTTTTTTTTTGGCTTTAGTTGCTAAAGCTTTATACAAGAAGCTTGTTTTTGCTGTCTGTTAAAGTTTTTGTAGTTTTTGTTATGTTGCATTGATTTCCTAGTACATTTGTGTGATTTGTGCAAGAATTCTTAGAATTTGACAAAAGTCTGAATGAAAATGAATTGAATTTGAGACTAGAGCAAAAGAAGTTCTGGAGGCGCAGGAAGTAAATAACATTTTTGTGCAGGTAAATTATTACTTTTTGCCTGCAAGATAAATAGATCAAAATGGAATGATTGTTGGCATACATTGCACTTTTGGTAATCTTGAGCCAATACCGAACACATCAGAGGATATTTTTATACTTTGTGATATGATTTTTTTATCGATTAATATATATATGTGTGTGTGTGTGTGTGTGTGTGTGTTCTTTTAAAATTTGTCTGTATTACTACATGGATGTGGTAGGTATAGTTAGACATAAGACAAATGTACATATATTTTTTTCTTAGTAAGGATGGATTCATACACCTGGAGTATGATCCAAAGCTTTAAGAGCATTTTTTGTGGCATATTTAGCCTTTTGCCATGTTGTCCAACAACTTCTTATGTATGGCACCATATGTTTGTGAGGGCTGAACCTTTAAGATAAACCAACAATGCTGGATGAGAAATATTTAAATGAGGCTTATCAGGTCCACTGCATGCAAGAGTAGCTTCTGTAAATTTAAAACCTGCTCTCAGTTTAGCTGCACAAACTGTCTCCTTGACTGAGTAGCAATAATTAGGGGGGTGAAGGGTTCGAGGGGCATCTTGGAGAGATAATTTGTTCAATGGCAGACTCAAAGTCTACCATTTTTAATTAAGGAAGTCTATCATTTTTGCCAGAGATAGCTACCATGCTTTGTTGGCCTTAACTAAATCTGTAATTGTAATCAGTCAAGGGAAATGGGGCATCCAGGCATAA
Source organism: Oryzias curvinotus (assembly GCA_023969325.1). Lineage (NCBI taxonomy): Eukaryota > Metazoa > Chordata > Actinopteri > Beloniformes > Adrianichthyidae > Oryzias > Oryzias curvinotus. Next base: position 18,319,313 of record CM043725.1, read on the forward strand.
CAATGTATATATTTTTTCATTCTGCAAAACTTGGCATCAAAGCACATCTTACTTATGACCTACTTAATCTATTGGCTTCTTTATCTGTAGTTAAAATTGAACATTTTCAATTTTCCAGATAAAAGAATCTCTGAGGAGCTTTTATTTATTTTTTACCTAAACCAGCAAAACTAATAAGGTCCACTGAAGATTTTTCAAAAATAAATGATTATTTTTGCAGAAGAGCAAACAATACAAAATTGCATTTATTCCTTAAAGTAAGATATCAAAAGTAAACAGAGCCTTTTTCTTTAAATTTTTAACAAAATACACACAAATGATTACTTTAGTTGGTTAAGTTTATGGAGGTATAACCCATAATCTATATTTTTGTTGTTGTTGTTTTTCTTTTTTTTATCTGAGGTACCTTGTAATTCATTAATTCATTGAGCAACACCCAGATAAAATACATGAGAGATTAGACCCACAATTTTATACAACTCCTTATACTAAATAATCTGTCTTGAGTATGAAGTGATGGACTTTCTTTATCCAGGTACTGCACCTGGAGCCAGCAGGAAAAATATTCCATCAAATGATAGCCTATAACTCCCTGTGGCTACATGTTTTTTTCTCCTTTTCTTTTAAAAGCTCTAGTTAGCTTGAATGCAGCGAGCTATTTCAAGCCATTTGCTGCCTCCCTCACACACACAAAAAAACACACTTCCACAAACACACCCAGAAAAGTGGGACTAGTATGATTTATATAAAATATGTCATAAGCAACTAATCAGTCTCAGAACAAAGGGAAATACAGCTGCCGTAACAACTACTGTATATCCATCACTTATAATACGGATTTCTTGTTTTATTGTACTGTTTGTAAAAATAACCAAAACTTTACTAAATACAGCTTGAGACAGAAAGCCCAAGTCCTTTTTAAAACTAGTCAGTCTCAGTGGCAAAACTAGGAAGTTTTATCTGGGGTGGTAAAGGGACGGGCTGGAGGTCTCGCCCGGGGAAGGACCTTGGATTAAACTAATGATCAAAAATTTTTATCTTTGAACATTTGATTTTGAAATATTGCTTCAACATTTTATAGTTGTCTTTGAATCATTTACAACAGGAACAAAACTGCTGATAAAAAAGGACTGAAGTTGGGATTAGATGCTACTACTTTTTAGTTTTTTTTTTATATTTTGGTAGAATAATACCCCCCCCCCCCTAAATAAAAATAAAGAGAAATGATATTAACCTTGTGCTTAATATAATGTGTAATGTAATATTTTTAATTCAAAAGATTTAAAAGAAAGAATAAAAATGAAATTGCACAAAGCTGATTAAGATTTGATGAAACTGACTTAATTCTGGTTCTTTATTTGTGGTGCACTTCATAAAATCAGTTTTTTCAAACAATCTATCCGTTTTTTTGCTTCAAGCAAATGTTAGTTTGGTATTCAGTAAAAGAACAGAACAATTGCATTCTTTTATTATTCTCTTTTCCTTTATTAGGGCAACTCACCTGTCAATCACTGGCTTTACCATTTCAGCAATTTTCTCTGTCCATGTGGGACAGCACTGTTTATGAACTTTAAGAGTATGCTGAGTCGCCATGCCTGGTCTTCAAAATTTCTCTTGTATACATTCCTACAGCATTGATTTAGCAAAAAGCAAGAAATCATTTGCACAGCATTTGGTTTAACATACCCTTTGCAAGCTGTCTATGAAGTCCCAAGCCCCTTGGTTAAACTGACTGTGTAATTTGTCATTCGAGCTCATTAGCTACTTAGGCAAGATGCCATGAATGCTATGGAGTGTCACTGTGAACTGCTTTTGTGCAAGTTGTATATCAATGCATGTTTATCGTAAAAATGCCACTGCATTTTAGTGGGATGCAAGCATAAGGAAGGCAAATGAATGCTTTACCGTTTTGTTTAACTACAGACAAAACACAACTACAATGTTCTCCAAACTTATTTACACCCCTATGGAGTTCAGTCTTTTTAGCTCAAAATTTGTATATACTCATGACCTTTAACTTTGTACACTTAAAAGTTTAAGGCCCATCTATCCATCCATCCATCTATCCATCCGTCACATACGTCATAATTGTTTTAATTGTGAGTCTTATTTTTGGTTCCTTATTCTGATTTCTGCTAGTACTTGTGTAGTTTTGCCGTGACTCCTCCCAGCCTCCTCCTGCGGTTCATCTTACCTGTAGCCTACTTAGTCTCTGTATTTAAAGGCCCACTCCAATAAAAATTGTGTTTTGGCTTTTTTTTAACATGTTCTTGTTCTACACTTACCAGAGCAATACACCTAAATAAGAGGGTTTATGTTCGGGATACAATTTTGTCTTAAAATGGACATCACAACTTATTTTAGGAAATCCTAACAAGACAAATGTACTTTTTCTATTGGCATATATTTTCCACTTATAACAAAAGAAAATCATTTTGTAGTCTATATTTTTTTAACTTGGAAAAACTTTTTTTGTGGAATGCTTTCATGGGTTGAGGATACAGCAAAGCTTCAGAGATCCTCCCTGTTGAGCTAAAGCTCCGCTGTTACATGGTTAAAAGAACAAGCAGAAAACCAAACACAAGTCAATGACAGATCGAGCTGGTTTACACTGAAAGAAACGCTTTTATTAGCTGTTTTTTATTTTTTATTTTTTATTTTTTTTAAACTTGTCCTGTCCAACAGCTGGGCAAACAGATGAGAGCTGAAGGCCTCTTGTGTTGGACATATTTTGCTTTAACAACAGGGGTTATTAATCTTCAGACAAACCAGAGGAATGTCTGAATAAACCCCTTTTGTAGTTGAGGCCAAACTTTATTAAATTCCATCATGTTTGAGAATCTTTGGTGCTGGACCGGACGGAAAAGGAAAGGAGGGAAGAAGAGAGAGGGATGTTAGAGAGGAGGGGGGAGAGGAGGGTGATAATAGGAGGGGGGGGGGGTAGAACCATGAAGCAGCCTAAAGCAACAACTTTACTGGATGTTTATCATTACGGTAAGGTTCAGATGTACTACAAATCTCAAAGGGCGGGGCCTGTCCTCACACACATTCAGATGTTATAAACACACCTGTTAACTGCAAAGATGTCTACTTGTCAACATGTACACAAAACATGCACACAATAATTCAATTTCAATTCAATTCAATTTTATTTGTAGAGCCCAAAATCACAACAACAGTCGTCTCGATGGGCTTTGAAGTAAAACATGAACTCAAAAGGATCACGAATACAAAGAGTCAATACGAAAATACTAAAATAAACTAACAAACTGACTAAGCTATACTGGCATCCCTGCCCTTAGACCCCCCTTCGCGGTAAGGAAAAACTCCTAAAAAAACCGGATTCCGGAAAAAAAATGAAGAAACCTCAGGGGTGCCCACATGAAGGAGGGATCCTCCCCCAGGACGGACAGGCGATTTACCAGAACTCATAGAGAAGAATTAACTTATCTAACTCTACATCTACATATTTAAAGTCCAGCAGACGAGCTTCATCCAGCCGGGGTTGGGGACAGTCAGGGGCACGAGTCGAGCCGGAGACAGGAACCACAGCCAGGTTCAGGAGCAGGAGCAGAGACGAGGTACACAGTCAGGAACAGGAGCACGGATGGGCCAACTGGAATCTGGAAGCACTCCCACTCCCCAGGAGGGGAGAGGGATAGAGGGACAATACATGAATCGTACTGCACCAAACAGAGACATGGATAACTAAATGATAAATGATGATCACAGATAGAGAAGAGAGGAAGTGTAGAGGTAGATGAGAAAAGAAAAGTATTGGAAAAGGACAGAAAAGAGGACAGAGCCCCAGTGCACCATAGTTACCCCAGCTTCAACTTCTAGCAGCCTTTTAAAATAATAGTTATTGTTATTTAGTTTAATTTAAACAATTAACATTAAGTTAAATAATCTCTAAATCCTAACTAGTCTGACAATAAGCCTGTCCAAAGAGGAATGTTTTCAGTCTAACTTTGAATGTAGAAACTGAATCTGCCTCTCTTACATGAGCTGGGAGTTTATTCCATAAGACAGGGGCTTGGTGGCTAAACGCTCTACCTCCAACTGTACTTTTACTAATTCTAGGAACCACAAGCAGTCCTGCATTTTGCGAGCGAAGTGTTCTGATTGGATGGTAAGGGACTATGAGGTCATTAATATAGGATGGGGCCATTCCATGTAAGGCCTTATAGGTTAACAGGAGGATCTTGAACTTAATTCTAGAATCAACTGGGAGCCAATGGAGCGAAACTAACACAGGAGTGATGTGATCTCTTCTGTTTGTTCCTGCTAACAATCTAGCTGCTGCGTTCTGAACAAGCTGGAGACTTCTTAAGGAACTCTTAGGACACGCTGCTAACAAGGAGTTACAGTAATCCAGCCTCGACGTAACAAATGCATGGATGAGTTTTTCAGCATCACTCTTAGAAAGTATATTTCTGATACAGATATTGTTCACACATGCATACTTATGCCCCTAAACCAACCAGTGTGAAACATTTCATTCATTCAATCCTGCAAATTATTAGTACAAAGGTGAGCTAACACCTGTGCTCAGGTGAGTGTTTAAGTTCTTCTAAATGAATGGTGGAATGTGAAAAGAAGGAGGGAGGGGTGACCAGCCATCCCCACATCAAGACCCCCGCCGCAGCAGCAGCGGCAGCCGGAACTCCCAACGCCACCCGGCAGCAGGCAGAGAACAACCACCCCCCGGGCGATCATATCCACCACCCAGGCCAGGGCCAACAGGACCACCACGAGGCCCCCAGAGCCAGAGAGCAGGGAGGCATGGGGGGAAGAGAGCGCCGCCCCAGCCCAACCAGGGGAGCAGCCCCCCCGCCGCGCCGGGAGGGCCCAACGCAGGCCCCCACCCGAGAAGAGCGCCCACAGCCCCAGACGAGCACCCCGTCACCACCCAGGAGTTCTGGGTATCCCCCCGCCCCAACCCCAGGTACGAGCCAGGACCCCCCAAGGGAGACCCGCTCTGCACTCCAGGCAGCCACCCACCCGGCCTACGGTTGGTCCAGGAAGGAGCAAGGCAGGGGACAGCCGGCCCCGCCCCGGAGGGGGGCACCCCGGAGAGAAGAGGGGCCCACAAGGGTTGTTGTTAACATGGCCCGACCAGGCTCGGCCACAGTTGGAATGTGGGCGGGGGGCCAGCGCCCAGGGGCAAAAACCCGAACCCACCCCACAAGGAAACGGACACCCCCGGCTCAGGTGTAATGTGAACTCCCTCCCTGCGCGGAGAGAGCCCCGCCGGGCCCAAGAAACCGGCACCCAGGGGACACTTATTAGCTGTTTTTTATTATCATGAAGCAATGTTTCAATAAAGAAAATCTCCTAACACAAATCATCTTCCTTTTGGTGCTACGCTCAGATATCAATGTGTTACGTAAAGATCTTAAACTTGTAAGGACATCATTTTTGAGGCCACAGAGCACTACCATTTGTAAGATTGATCACAAGTTTATAATAGAGATTTAGTTGCTTCGACTGCTCAATTAATCAGTCATTTTTTCCTTTTATATTTAGACTCCGTATTTTAATATGATTCTAAAAGCTATATTGAGTACTTGGATAGAATATCTTTTGATTTAAAGGCCATCATTAATATTTAATCAATAGAAACAAACACATGGGAGAGGCTAATGAGTAGAGAACATAATGCAAATATTTTTGGCTCAGTATTTTCCCCTTTTTGGCTCGAGAGGCTGCCCAAATGTTACAAGACAGGCCATAACTTTTAGAAGTGTTTCATTAAAGACTAATTTTGTCCGCATTGTAATTCTATGTCCTACATTATCATTAAACAATAATGCCACAATATCATAATTTTCAAATGTATTTGAAGTCAGTATAACGCAAAAATGTTGAGGAATTGTGCTTTATAGCTTAAACAGAAAAATATCCAAATGTTGCAATGCAGGAGTTTAATAATTCATCTCGGAGGACAGTTTCTGCCACAATGCCCTAATCTAAAGCTTTATGAGATCCTGGGAAGATATCATTTTCTGAGCCAGTGGGAGAAATTGTTTATTTTTTGCTTTGCTACATATATATTTGTTGTAGATATTTTAATGTGTTTTTGTAAAAATGGTCGATGTTTTAAGAAAAGGCCTTTCTTTGATTGGTTTTTATTGATAGCTTATCTGACAAGGTGGACAGATTTCTCCATATATGCAGCTTATGTAAATCATCTGTCCCAACAGATGTAGATGTAAGATGTAGAACTTTTGCAGTGCGACATGTGGAGCACCAAATAAACCCCCCCAAACAACAACTAAATCATCTATCTTAAATATTTAAACACATGCATAAACAGAGAAACCATTATGTTTTTTGAAAAAGCCAAAGAAACACTAAATTGCTTTTAATTGTTGTAAATGTTAGTTTTGGCCAGTGCTACCAGAAAGGTAGGTAATTGTTCTTTGTTGTGTTTCCCCAACATCCAAGTTTTACGCTTCTGCTGTTGAGATAACTTGTAGTAAAACTTATGGTAAAATTTACGATAACTGTTATTTGAATATAACCGTTGCAGTGTATGTAAATGATGCATTAGTTGTTTTTTGTTAATGTATCGAAAGTCATATCAAAATGCGCTTTTATGTGTGTTTACAAGTCTTCCCAGTGAAAGTGGTCGCTTGAGCGCATGGTACCAACGGCGGTTTGAAAGTGGCGTTAGACTTTGCCATTCATTTAGCCATGTGAGGAAAATTAAGTCTGATTGGCTGCCTATTGATTTAGTCTAATTTCGGGAAGAACATGTTGACGTACATTTTTTTTTCTACATAGCATTATGACAAAGAAGCAGATTGTGTAATTCATTCATTTCTGTAGAGATGGTCATTTTCGTATGCAAATCATGAAGCGTTCCAGACGTACTTCCAGCACTTTCCTGTTACCAATGAATCCCAACAGTCCTGCATCACATTATCCGGACAATTTCAATTTAGAAAATTCTTTGTAAGCTTTATTGCATTTTTGTTTTTAGCCCTATTGTTCTAATCTCATCGCTGCAGCTTTTACTCTAATGCTGGAGCACTTGGCAGCAGAAGAGCAGAGTAAAAAAAAACCATAAAGGAAAGAGAGGATGTGGGGGAAGGGTTAGTGGAGTCAGTTAGGAGGAAAAGGAAGGAGAAGTAGGAGGTGATTAATGATGACTGTAGAAAAAAATGGCCAAGGTGGTTTGTGAAATTAACAGAGCCTAAGCCAGCAGCAGACCAAAGGGAATCAAAGGTTCTTGGGGTACCATCCACACAGAGCCAACAAGTGTGCATGCATCTGCAGTTGTGCATTCTTGCAGTTGGTTCCATGCATGTCAAGATCACATTCAGTCAGATGGCACCTCCATTTGTGTATAGGACATTATAGGACTATGACTATCGGACATTTAATCAAAGCTAATTAAAGTTCATTTTTATTTGTTTTGTTCAGCAAATTACAATTATGGAAAAGAATTTTAGAATATCACCAATTAACTGCCTTGCCACTGGAAAAGGCTGCAGAACATGTTTTGGTCTATCTTTGTGGGGGGGGGGGGGGGGGGGGGGGGATCGTAAGGAGCATTAGTTAGAGCAGCAATAAAATAAAATAAAATAAAAAAAGATAAAGCTGTTATTTTTTGCATATATAAATATGGTCACTTTCTCTGGCAAGACAAGGTTGGAGGCTTCATTTGCATGCCCTGGGGAGACATCTATCTTTTATATGTAGCCTATGATTTCCTCCTCTGCTCAGTGTCCTGGCCCTCCTTGTCTGACAAATTAGCAGATATTTTTGACAGCACAGGGTGGGTTCTGGTAGGTTAGCCACCGGCTGCTTCTAAAGAGAATAGTCTAATCTCCCCTCTGGCAGATCTCAGACAAAACGTCAACCCCTAGCTCCACTTTTCATGGACATCAGATTGGCTCTTTGACAAACAATGCTGTTGTCAAAAAATAACAATGAAACTCCACCATCTTAGCTCATTCTATGTAAAAACAGGACTATTTCCTGTTAGGAAAAAAGCTAAACACTTACATTTTTTTTTTTTTTTTTTTCTAACTTGTCCTGTCCAACAGCTGGGCAAACAGATGAGAGCTGAAGGCCTTGGATAGAATATCTTTTGATTTAAAGGCCTTGTGTTGGACATATTTTACTTTAACAACAGGGGTTATACACTTACATTTTAAGTGTGTGTTGCACATTTTGCCAAACAAATGAAAAAAAAAAGTTTTTTCAGATCATGACAAGAAAATCTGTGGAAGTGCTGCAGTTTGGGCAGAAATTGAAAGCAATAATTAAAATGCACACAGTCAAAAATAAGTTAATATGAAGAATATGAACGTGTCTCAAACTACAGAAAGAATTGAATATTTTCAGTTCCTACCAGCACATACCTAGGATAAACATCAGACCAAAGGAGTCCAGACCTTACTGAAGAATTGTGAGTCCATTTTCGGCTGGGATATGTTTATTCACATCTGACTGTACTCAGCTTGCATAAATCTCTTTGATGATAGCCACAAGAACATCTGCTGGAGCAATTAAAAAATTGAGGGAGGCAATAAAATGTCTGTTTGAACCAAATGGAAATGCGAGTTGTACTGAGAAGTTCTGACCAAAGTTGCATCTAAAATTTAACTTTGACTCTTACTAAGACATCTTAAAGAGGATGACTCCGTGGTAAGTTGTAACTTGCTGCAATTCAAAAAAACGTTTGTCTTTACTCAAGTTAAACTGCTGACTTGTACAACCATTTTATTTTATAGTGAAAGTTCACAAGAACCTCCTGCGCAGCTGTAAAGCTCTAACACCGTTCCGCTGGGCACAATAATAATGTCCAGTTGCTCTGCAGCAGCTATTATTTAACCTAATTGATCAAAGTGTTCCCGCTAGAAGCAATGATTTAGTAGAAGGAGCTCTGCTAAAAGTGTGAACCAGGTCTGTTTGGTCATTCAGGTGGACAAGTCAGTTTCCCTTTTGATTCTAAAAAGGAAACCCAGCCACCCTTTTGTAGAAGCTAATTTGTCACTCTTTTCAATTCAATTCAATTCAATTCAATTCAATTTTATTTGTGTAGCCCAAAATCACAACAACAGTCGTCTCGATGGGCTTTGAAGTAAAACATGAACTCAAAAGGATCATGAATACAAAGAGTCAAAAGGAAAATACTAAAATAAACTAACAAACTGACTAAGCTATACTGGCATCCCTGCCCTTATACCCCCCTTCGCGGTAAGGAAAAATGTACATAACTTTATTTTAAAGTTCTGTTCAACCACCTGACAGAACCGTTTCATGGGTAGGACCCATGCGGCCCAACTGGGCTCATCCCAAACAAGCTGTGAAGGTTCACTGTCCTATGCAGTCACCCCTTGCAGAAGGACCATGTGGGATTTGGGTGCAATGATGTTTTTAGCAGCAGCTGAAGGCAAAGGCCTTGGAGTTCAGCATCACGATTACTGAAGATGGCTCTTGTGACACATTCCCTGTCTGGCAGGGCTCTGGAGAGCAGATTGAATTTGTGTCTCACGGAATATCTGGGGATCATCTGAGACAATATTACATTTGGTAATACCGGTACTTTCATTTTTTTTTAATTTACAAATAATGCACAGTGAAAATAAAGAAAGAAGAGTAGATGGTGGTAATGCAATTTATGATTATGTAGTCTGTGTTGTTGTTATTGTATTTGCCTATTTTAATACAGCTGAATCTGTTATCTTTTGAAGTATGAAGTTTGAACACCTGACACTCATCTACAGAGTGGTAAACCGGAATACTCTAGTAAATAGTCCAGGACAGGTCAACTCAGCCTAGGCCAGTGTCCGCTGTTTTCTAACACCGCATGAAGTCCTTATTGGATAAACACACTATCAATCAGGTGAGCAGAATTTCGAAAACCACGAGTCGCCCTCAGCCTGGTTTGCACCCTGCCAGGGTAACCATACAGCACATTTGCCTCACTGGTAAACCCGCTGTTCAGCAAATAAAAAAAACATCAGAAGCTAAACTTGTCAACTCTCTGATCCCACAATGTTGGAACAACATCTCAGCATGCACAGCAGCTTCACTTACAATCTAAAGCTCCAAACAATTATTTTGTAATTTCCTATATAAGCATATTTAAGGAATAAATAATAAACAAGCTTCTTCAGCTCTTTGTGTCTTGGTAAAGACATTTTTCTTGAAGCACTTTGTGACCCTGAGCTGTGTGTTTTGCTTGTTTTGTTCCTCATTTGTCAGTAGCTTTGGACAAAAGCTACTTCTAAATAACTAAATCCTCCGCTCCCGCCTTTCCACTTCTCTCTCTGTCTACAAACACACCTTCCTCCTTTTTGGGAGGAGGGAGGGGTTACTCAGTCCAGCTCTCATACAGTAAATGGGTGCAACCAGGGCTTCACAATTTCAAGAGCCTTTTGTATCTTTGTTTTATTTTTTTTTAAACTGTCAATCAGTAAAACTAGTGTATGTGCTTGAAAATATGTGTGTTTACATTGTATCTTCAATTATCTGTGATGAGTTTCTATTTAGTTGTCTTTTTCATCTTGCATCTTACTATATTGGCTTGTATTGTTGTGTTTTCTATTTATTACTGTATTTCTTGCTCTTTTTTTGTCTGCTTAAGGAATTTTCAAAAGAGAGGAAGAGGAGTTTGATTATAGTTTAATGTAAGCCCAGCAGGATGAGTTTAGGCCAACATTATGATTCTGTCTGAGCACTCGAGTATGAAATGTCTCCCTGCCAGCGTGTCTAGCTCTGAACAAAACAGCAATTAAAGCAACATCATGTTTTATGTCAGCCACATGAGAGGAACCATGGGGAGCGTTCACATTCAGGGCATCACTTTGTTGTAGATATGACTTGCCAACTGTGTTAGTCCCGGAGACTGAACAAACATCTGTCTATCTCAGTCTTTGAGCCCCACTAGGGTCTAATTAAGTCCAAAATATTTGGACTTCTCTTATTAGCCACACTTAAAGGGCATTTCCTCCACTGGTTAGGCAGTTGCACTGACTGAAGATAAACGGGGGAAAGATAGACTTCTTATTTTTGAAGAGTGTTAAAAAAGAAAAAACCTCTTTTCTCACAGTGATAGAAGGTTTGAATCCCAGCTGGGTCCTTTCTGTGTAGAGTTGGGATGTTCTCCCTGGCATGTATTTTTTTTTTTCTCAGCTTTCTCCCATGGTTAAAAAACCACTGACAGTTGGTTAGTCACTCAGGATGCATTCACTCCAAAGGGAGTATTTTCAGTCTACATGTGGCCCTGGGATGGACTGACGACCTCTACAGAGTGCTCCCTACTTTTAGTTTCTTTTAAGGTGACTAAACTGGAATAGTTGGTTGGACAGGTTAAAAAGACATGCATTAAAATTGATTTTGTGTCTCAGAAATGTGTTCCAAAGTCATCAGTTATGTATCTGCCTGAACTAATTGTGTGCGAGTGATGTGGACAAGCTTCTGCGGCCGGATAATTGATCAATTTTGTTGTGACAAACACCCACAATGCAGCATGCAGGTGTAAGAAAGTATTTCCAATGCTGTAATCTCCCTGGTTGTTAGCTACAAAGCTGTAGAATTTTAAGTGCAGAAACTAGTGCTAAGGGCTGCAAAACCACAGGGACATCTTAAAATGTCCCTGAGAAACAATATTAACTAGCCAAATATATATTTTATTTCTTGGATCAACAAATCTGGAAATAACTCACGGCTTTGTATTTTTTAATTATTTTTATTGTGAAGATTCAATTTCCAGCAGGATGTCATTATTAAATAAGCCTCTTGAAGAAGAGGTGAATCATTTTCAGTCATTAAAATAAAACCAAGTCTAGTTGAGTACTTGTTTACCTACTACCTCTACTGTTTTGTATTTTACCTACTAGTGCTATTGTTTTGTATATTGTCTTGTTTAACTCGGATTTCACTGAAACAATAAAGCACTGGGAGCAAAATTTGATGTTTTCCAAAATATATATATATATTTTTTTTTAAGTCTGGGCGTTCATGAAAGAGCTGGTGTTCTGCCTCGTTCTGCCCTACCTCACACAAAATATTCTGCTTCCATGTGATACAAGTCTTCAGAACTCCCATGGTGCCTTTGGACAACTGTGGACAGCATGTTCTAGATATTGCCCTCATGCATGAGGAGGAGAGCGTGTGGAAAAACACCTTTGAGAGGAGGGTGACACGTTGCCGTTAAAATGTCGGTTGTATGCGGTGAGCGTGCCATGCGTGCTTCAAGTGCTGATGTTTTTATGGAGACAGATGAGAGCAGTGCAATGAATGCTTGATTATTGTGGCACGGGGGAACAGTGCGGGTAATTCACTGACACCAAGTGTCTGTGTCCTGTTGTCAGTGTGAGGACCTGCTGCTCTGCAACCTAAATCATCTTTTATCTACACACCACAGATTTCTCAGATGTAGCATGGAGGGGGTCAAATTTAACGAAGACTTTGACTTTGCTTCACATGGGGCAACAGAAAAATATGTAGCGTGAAAGGGATAAATTTGAAATATTCTATTCCAAAACTGGTTGAAAATTAAAAATTTCGTTAAACCGGAAATTTAATAAAATGATCCTCAGGGCACCACCTTCATAATGAAGAAAAAATATTACACATCAATTCTGAGCTGTTACCTATAATCAATAAAGTAATAATCAATTGATCAGTTTCTCAGCCATAGGCAGTTTGTACCTTTGAAGGGACTTTACCACAAAAAAGAAATATGTGAAATTTAAACAACGTTTGAACATTTATTGAAAACCATGAGGATAAAAAAAAGCAGGAAATACTGGGCATAATAGCAAATTACTATTAGCAAATTATTAAGTGTGTGTTCTGCATGAAAGGGTGTTTAAGTGATAAGTTTGAGGATGGATCCCCAAAGGGGGATTAAAATTGGGGCGAGGATATTAGTTTTGTAAAAATAAAGTTAATCTTTACTATGACCACTGAATGAGTGAAGCTGTACTCTTTACCAAGCGATCTGGAGATCTGGTTCCATTCGATCTGTCAAGAATGGGCGGAATGTCCCGATAACGGCAGGATTCTTCAGGAATAAGGATTTGCGCCAAGATCATCAGCCAGACGTAGGAGAGATGACGGTTTCTCCTCAAAGGAAACCTGATGGTCTGCTCAGTTCAGTCAATTGGCTTCTGGGGTGGTGGAGTAACTGGATATGCAAATGTCATTGCCGTAATCCAACTCTGGCCTCTTAGTGTACCTTTTTTTTAATTTCTGGATTAAAGAAAGGAGTGGTTTCCATATAAAACAAAATTTGAAACAAACTTATGTGTGTATAAGTCCTACATGTGACAAAACAAATGCTTCATAATTCACACAATATAGACCATCAAATATCAGTGGATCAGGGGTTGATAGTAAAAACAGGATTATTTCATTGGTTTTGATATAAAAGTTAAGACACTTTCTTCTGTGAAAACAAAAGTTTGGTTACAAACATTTCAAGTTGACACCAAGCCACTTGATCTTGACGCTGTGAAGAGATGTTTGCATGTTGGATAAATTAAACAAAAGTTCTGTCTGGTTTAATTGTAGTAGAAGGTTGATAGAGTTCACTTCATATCCCACATGCTTGCAGTTTTCTGTCAGAATTTCCTGCAGGCGCTTTGGAGATGCAGATCTGCTTGGCCAAAGGGGAGGGTTTCTTTGATGGCGTCATGTAGAGATGAACTAGAATTGGAAATGTGTATTAGCACAAATTCTTGTCCAGGGTCACCAAAAGTTTAAGATTTTAAATCCAGGTTGGGAGATTAAATCAAAAATCAAATCAGATAAATCTCTGTTTATACTGCACTTTTTACTTTATATTGCACTAGAAAATAACACCAAGTGCTTTACACCAGAGCAAACACTTTGTATAAAACAAGCACAACAGTATGAATATAAAAATAAAGCAACCAACCCCACCCCCGACCCACACAGAACCCCTAATCCCATTTACGCCTCCCACCCCCTTATACTTTTGGCGGTTAAATTGCAACATGAAGCCTCCTTTTTCTTGAAATGGTGCCTTCCAAAGGAAGCTGAAGCAACCAAATGGTTAACCCAGGTCACAAAAAGCATTCCAAGAGACTTGCATGCTGCACAGAGCATGTCCATTGAAAACAAAAATATAGCATGATAATAAGTCTTGTTTGCAAATTATCTCAATCTACCATAAAATTTAGTCTAATTGTTAATATACTGAAATTGTTCCTTTTGCTAAATCCCTGTTTCAATGACGTGTGAGTCAAAAGTCTGCCATCATCATGCCCACATGAGCTGCACAATGCCAGTGTCAAGACCTCATCACTGGTTTATTAGCAATGTAATTAGTAAAGTCATACATAATGAACACTGCATGGCATCTCCTAGCCTGACAGGGTTGACTAAGTGCCCTGCTGTCACTTGGAGCTGGAAAGTCCTTGTTAATACCCAGAAGACAACATGTCCCAGTCGGCTAAACAAATGCCACAAGCAGGATTTATTTATTTTATTTTTGTGTACTACAACGTCCCAAATGCAAGCAATTCTCTTAGAAATTGTGTCAGCTTATGCTTAACATAGAAAATGGCTTTCTTTTGGGGTGGATTAAAGATTCCCTATAGCAGTGACAGCACTAATTGTATCATTTCTCCAGCAAAGTTTTATGAAGTGCAAGTTTGGAGCGAAAAAAAAAAAAACTCTTCAGTACACAAAAGAAAAAGCAGAGTGGTAGAATTGTGTGAAAAAACAATAGTTGTGTCACAGTTTTAGTTTCTTTATTTTTGTTGTCTTGTCTTTTGTTTCTTCCTGGTTTGAGTTCACTTCCTATATTATTTTGTAGGGGTTCCTGTGTTGTGTCGTGTTTTCAAGTTTTACTTTTGGTCCTCATCTGCCCTTACTGTTTCACCTGTGTCTCGTCAGTCCTGCATGTATTTAAGTCTCATCCTTCCCTTCCTCCTGTGCTGCTCCATAGTATTAGGTCTCCCCAGTTCTTGTGTAATTGGAATGTTTCTAATTTCGCGTTGTTTCGCCTGCTCTGCAGTGGATTCTAGTTTCAGTGTTTCTAGTTTTGTTTAAATAGTTAAAGACCCTTGTTCACCTGGAATTCCTGCCTCCTCTCTGCGTCTGGATACTTCCTCAGCCTCTTCGTGACAAGTTGTAAAGCTCTCATTCATTTGAGTGTTACAGTGTTCCCTCATTTTTTATTCGAGATTCAACAGTAAAATTCTTTATAGAAAAAAATCAATCAATGCTCTAATTTTCTTAAATTCTACTTAACAGTTTGAAACGTTAAACTCATTCTACTAAAAAATAAGGCATAATCACATTTCATTTTGATTCTGCCTCTAATAATTAAACAGCAATTTTTTTTAAAAAAATAATTAAAATGAAGGAAATGTAAAATATAATTATAGGAAATTGGGAAAAGGGAGGGGGTCATGTGATCTGTTTACGAAGAAGCAGTAAATGAAAGTAGACATGACAGCACCAAAAGGGACCTGTTAAGCTCTGGACTTATCTCAGCGCCGTGCACATCTGTGCTTGCTTTTGCGTTAGCAGCTGCCTGAGAAAGAAGGCAAAGAAAGCGATCCAATACAGATTGTCTGGCTTTTAGGAACAATTCATTTGGGAAAAAAATAAAATACGAAAAATGATTTTAAGTTGAGAAAAAAAAAGGTGACACTACATCGTCGAATACCTCATTAAGAAAAATATAGTAGCATCTGCATTTGAAAACTATTCAGTGAAAGTAATAACGATTCTCTCTCATGACTATCATGCAATGATTTTAAAAGTTGGAGCCGTCTTACATTCACCAGAAATATTAAAGTCACTTTTTGTTGATAGTATGTTCTGTTCTGGAGAAACTTTTGCCCGCTTTTGTTGTGAAATGACTTAAATTTGTTGGATTTGGGGGTTTTGTGGCCCTTTTACAGCATGCGTAAAGGTTTGTTTTGACCAGGCTTTTGATTGACCTTTTCTAGATGTATTTTTGCTTCAGCCGTCAGACAAACAATCCGGCATCTTGGTCTGAGCTTGGGGACCTAAATTAACACATTTGCAAATATTAATGTTTAAACACATCTAACTTTGACTTTCATAAAGCACAGTCATGACATTGACTGACAAGGAAATGAGGGTCAGTACATTACACTTTATAAGTTGTAAGGACTTTATCGACGATCTTGCAGACTGTTAGCTACCCCTAAGTTTATTTATGTAATTTTATTTCTGTCAAATAACAATTGGCATATTTATGATTTTCAGTCTTTATAGCAGATGTAGCTTTGGCTGAGAACTAGAAGAAAGCTGCTATAAGAATTATCTTCAGGCCTAAAGTACAATTAGTTTGCTTCTGACAAAAAATCCACACCTGTTAACCTTCATGTGGGTTGGGAAGTAATCACTGCAAGCTAAAATTGCAACTTAATAATGACTAAAATATAGAGGAGACAAAAAGGGACAGCAAAGTCATCAGTGCCAAAGTAGTTCACAATTTTCCAAAAGTTTTTTCTGTCATGTTATTTCTCTCTTCTTCATGCCCTTATTTTTAAAAAATATAGTTATTGGTCTTGTAATATTTTTTTCTGTAGCAGGTACTGGTCCTTTTGCTTTTCTTCCCTCTCAAGTCAGTGGTTTCTTATCATCCTTGTTAATTGCCAATTCATTGATTTAGATTAAAATGCTTAGCAAGGACTTTATTTAGATTAAAAAGCAGACAGTTTTTAATTTTTAATAATACATACTAATAATAAATAATATTGGCTGAAAGAATTCTTAGAAATTATAAATTAGTTTATTTCTTCTGTTTTATATTAAATAAATTAAACTTATGAGCAGGGGCAATAACATAGATTTGGTGCTTTGGATTCAATTTTGTGTGAAATAAATATGGCCATGTTGCCATGGCGATGAATGAAAAATCATTGATGGACTTTTTGTGTGTGTGTGTTTTTTGTAACCCCCCATTTTTAGCTCTGCAGTTTCATTGAACCATAGCTAAAACAGACCTCATTGTGAGCTGCAAAGCCAGTGCAGAGAGCCTGCAGCCTTAGTCTGGGGCATTCCTATTATTTATGGGTTTAATTGCTTGATCCTCTTCCTCACTGGGAGATGATATTATTTAGCTTATTGACTGAAGCTCTGAGCTGGAAAAGCTCAGTACAGATAAAAAGATTAAATAAAAGGGGTTAAAAAAAAGGAAGAAAAGCAGCCGTTTCTGACAGTAAGCTGACTGACTGGTGAGTGGCAGACCCAGTTGTCTGTTTTACATCGCCAACCCAAATGAACCACTGATCTGTAATCAAACAGGCAATGAAATAGTCATCAGAGCCTCTGGATTCAGTAGTTTTTACAGTAAATTGCTTCACATTAAAAAAAGTGAAAGAGAAATAATTATCCCTTGTCTACAACATGTCAGTCTTTAGTCATTTATTTAAGGAATTGAAGGAAAAATCAAGTCGGATGACAAAGTGACTCAAAAGACAAACTTGTGGCCCTTTTACAGTAATTTTACAGTTTTACAGTAATTTTATAGTAATGATGAAGCATTTCTGAAAAAACCCCAATACTGCGATAATCTTTAATATCTCTCCTGTTTCAAACACAATAAAAACAGATATCTAAATATCTTTTTTCCTTTTTTTCAAAAATCTAGTGATTATCTTTTTGATTTAAATTTATTTCCACATAATTGGTTTACTCTCAAAACTAAATGTAAAGATGAATAATCAATTAAGGTTTTAAAAACTCAACTCCATAATAAATTGCATTTTTATTAAAGGCAAGTCAAATTAATAAAATGCAAAGGAAAGATAATTCTCACTTTTTTATAAGATTAACAGGACATTAAATACAAATGTTATAGCTTTTATATGTGAGGATTGAATTATTAGCTTTGCTAAATCACCAATTTTTGTTGCTCCTGTTTATTTATTAAATGTTTAAGTTTCTGCCACAAGCCTGGTGTCCTGCATTTTGGATCCCGACTCCACTGGTTCTTTCCGGTGAAGATTTTTGTTTTGCGTTTAAGTTTGACTCTCAATCCAAATCAGGGATGGGTGTCTGTATGGCTTCCAGATATCAAAGCCCTTCTCATCACTGATGACATGGTTCAGGTGTGTTCAGCCAATTAGGACATGCCAGGTGCATTGGAAAACATGCAGGAATGCGGACCTTGAGTTCTGGAGTTGCTCATCCCTAAAGGTCTTTATTTCCTGTCATTTCTATATTTTTTTATATTCTTTTTAAAAAGTAAGATAAAAGTAAATCTTTCAACTGTTTTTGTTAGTTTGTTGGCTTTTTATACATGCTATGCATATTTGCTATATCTGATGCCTTTATCAGCCTAATGACAAGCAACGTGTAGGTGAGACTGAACAGATAAGAGCAGTAAAATTCCATTGAACTCAACAAACCAAATTAAGACAAAATGAAAATTGGCAGCCTTGTAGAAGAAACAGAAGTCCATAGAGGTCCAAAAAACAAAATGATGCTCCGCTTTTTTTTTTAATTGTTTCTGTCCTGTATTCTCTTTACCTCAATACAGTCAGAACACGTACAACAATTAGTAAAAAATTTTTTTTTCTTTAGCCTGAATGTAAGGTTTTGGAAAAAACTGATAATTATACTTACATGTAATGTGATTTTCATTCATTGAAAACAATCCCGTTTTTTTGTTGAGGAGTAATCAATAATAAAAAATAATGTCTGAGGTGGCTATCCCCCAAAACTTCCAATTAAACATTGTTCCAAAATGGATGACTTGGCAAGAAATACACATTAAGTTTTTAAGGGCCCAACTGTGGGTCAACTCATCCTGCCAATAAAAAGAACATGACCTGACTTTGTGCGTACATTTGTGCGTACATTTCTGCTTAAATAAAGTCAAAAGAATTGACAGTGGAAGTGGCACATCTCTGAATGGAAGATCACAGGTTCGGTTCCTGCTCTGCCTGCCCATGTGTCCTGATGTGTCCTTCAGCTAGACACTGAACCTCACATTGCTCCTGGTGGTTATTAGTTGGCACTAGTGTTTGGCAGCAGTGTGTGAATGGGTGAATGGGACTGTGACTGTAAAGCACTTCGGGCCTTCTAAGAAGGTAGTAAAGTCATACATAAATATACGCCATTTACCATTTCAGCCACACCCCCATCATCAATACATGCCATGAATAGGCTATAAATGAAAGAATATCAGAAAGATTTTGAAACCAACATACTTTTATTTTGGCATAAAAGGCCCTCTTTTATCATTGAGCAACAAGACTTTGCCCCTGTCTGCCGACAGTCTAGTGCAGTGTTTTTCAACCAGTGTGCCGCAGCACACTAGTGTGCCGTGGGAGATGGTCAAGTGTGCCGTGGAAAATTGCCCTCATTAACTGATCTAAAAACATTTACCATCTCCAGGATATCATGGATATACGTTCGTCCAAACAGGCCCTGATAAAACACTGATAAGTTAGGAATATGAAAGATTGTAAAATAATTTTTTGTGTGTTTATTTGATTCTATTAAAGACATTTTGATAAGAATGACGGTACAGCGATTTAGCCGCAGCTTAAGCTTTGTTTTTGGAAAAGTCCCGCCCGTTAACTGTCTCCACCAATCATTCTTGAAAGCTTAATCACATGTCATCAGTCTGACCAATCAGAAGTGGTTTAAGTCTTCACTTCCTTGTTCAGATTCTTCTCATAAAGTCTCTCAGTTCCACCAAAAATATCAGCTAAAGCTCGTCTTTAGCGGTGTAGCTTTCCACAGAATCCGGTATCAGACCGTGGAACAAGAGAACAAAACCATGAAGCTCAGAGACGCTGGTCTATGTGCGGTAGGCGGATTTTTGCACTACATCTCCCATAATGCATTGCTTTAAAGTGACAGCACAATGAGTCTCTCCTCTTAACGTCTTAAAACAACAACAAACACACATCAAACAGTTTTTGAATCTTTTAACTGAACTTTTATTTAATCTTTTAGAACAAACAGCTGCAACTTCCAGCTTTTTCTGCCACAATTATCACAAAAATGCATGTGAGATTGTGGAGGGACTGTAGATTAATGCAGACTATGAGCTTTTCCTTTTTTATTTTTGAATTTTTTTAATTTTTGGATGCTGGTGTGCTGCGGGATTGTTTTCAAGGTTAAAGTGTGCCGTGGCTCAAAAAAGGTTGAAAAACACTGGTCTAGTGGTCATTTGAGGTACTGCAACATTTGATGTGTGAGATGTAAAAGAAAGCAAGGAAATTGATTAGAGTCATGTAAAATATTTTATTGCAGTTGTCAGGTCAAACATACTGATCATTTTGGATGCAGGAAAACAGTGTAATAACTACAAATCCAAAGTTTTAAGTATTATAAATATATTCTTAATTACATTCATAAGAAGACTTTCTGCTTCCTTGGTTCCTAAAACTAACATGGGCAGGCAGGGAGCTTGTTTATCATCTGTTCCAGGTCCAGTAACTAAAGAAGCTGTAAGTTAAAGCCATATCCCTGAGATTTAGGTTTATGATCCACTCTTCATGTAAACTGCTGACAGTAGGTCATGGCCTCAAATACAAGCAGGACGCCATAAAAGGTGAGCTCCCTTTTGAACTTTGATTTCTCCATTGTAAAAAAACACTGCATTAACCTCCAGTCTCAGCAATCTGATGGCAAAGCCCACTGGAGCAGTAAGTCATTTGCTTAATCTGCAAATGGCATTAACACAAAGACTGAATGGCATGTGATTATTTATAGCCAAGATGAGCATCTATGATTTAAAAAAAAAAAAAAAAAAGCCACGCCAGGTTGAAACTTTATTGCACTTTGAGACACATTCTTTCCTTAGAAGTGTCAGAAGATTTGGCACTTCAAATACGTTTTTTCTTCTTGTGTCATCATTTGATGCCAGGTTCAAAGGTTGGGTGTGTCGCTCTCTAATAAGCTGCATTTGCAAAGCAGGGTGCTTGTCTGGCTGCAGGTGAAAGCCCAAGCTTTAGCTGTGGTTTGTCACAGACAGACGTTATTCATCCGACCAATGTGATGGCTGATGAATTGGCAGGCTACAGTGGAAATAGAAGGCAGGCAGCCCCACTACAGCAATTATCAATCACTCACACTTCAAGGCTATGCTCGTATTTCATGCCACTATTGTATAGCAGGATGGATGTTGCTCAGGTAGATTTATATGCAACAAAAACCTTATTTTCTTTTTAGCCGTTAAGTACATCTTTACAAATCTTACATGTGCAATAAAAATGATCACTTTTTCTACACCGCTGACATGCCATCCATCCTATAGGACAGCTTAGCATAAACATTTTTTTTTTAAATTTATTTTATCTTTGACCTTCTCTTCATGCATCATCTGTATTAGATGGGTACTGGTGCTGCTTGTCTTTTTGAAGCAATTGTTAACTTTAATAGATTGCTACGTTAATTTACCCAGCGGACTGAAAGAAAAGCCCCGACTTTGAGGTGGATCGAAGCCAAATATAGAACCGTTTAACTTTCAGTGTTCAGAGTTTTGTCTGGGAATGTGTGCAAGTTAATGGTAGCGGTGAAATCTATTCTTCATTAAACACACTTAATGGAGGCAGAATGAACTATCAGGGAGGAAAATGGCTAATCGTGTAACTGACATCCAAAAGAAGAGAGCTAGAACAAGACTGCTATTAAACAGTGAATTGCTTTGATAAGTTATCAGGGAGACATTGTAGGCTCTTTATTCTGTTCTCCCATTTCAAAAGACTTGCATATTTGAATTTACATCTTGTTACATCCAAGGTTGGGGGAACCCCGGATGTCTCATGCTGCATGCCCCCAGCTGTTACAATCACATCAGCAGAGAAATACCTGTAAGTCGTTTCCACAGAAAAGGGGCTATTGTTTTGAAGTGATCAAGGCAAACAAAAATCTTAATGATGTCCTTTAGTCATTTACTGATGCGCAGTTCAGTTTTATATTTTGTGTGAATGTTTCAGATATCCTGGAAATATCCTACCATATGTTTATTTTATTTAACCTTATGGCATTCAGCAAAGTAAGCATCTGATTGTACAGAGAAACCTGTTTTCTTACTGTGCATATGACAATAAACCCCTTTGAATTCTTGAATTCCTGCAGAGTTGACAACACATTTTACAGTTAACTCTTTCTCAACTTATAATTCTCTAGTTTCTCATCTTCCTAAATTTCTTATTCGTCTAGGTCAAATTTCAATCTAATTCTGGGCAGCAAAACCATGGACAGATTATTTTCATGTAGGAAAAAGCTGCATTCTCAAAAGAACTGCAGACTTTTGTTTCTCTGCAGTTTGTCTGCAGTCTGCGTATCACACATTGATCATTCAGTTTGTGGCGTTTTCCTTCAACAATTAGAGTAAAGGGTCTTGAAATGAGATGCACTGACTGACATGTCCGACATTTCTGTCATCTGCATGAGTGTTTTTTTTGGTTGATGGCAGTTGGGAGTCATAACTGTCATCAAGCAGACTCATTTTTGATTCGTCAGATCAAAAATGGAATCATTTGTCTCAAATTCCAAGGATCCGATTGTTTAGACGAGATTCCCAAACTGTCTGACGTCCAGATCTGTCTGTGGTGTTTTACTGAGATCAGATCTTTGTGTTCTTTGTGTTCCAGAAATGGCGGGAGCAGCAGGACAGCAGCTCAGGAAGTGAGCTGCTATTTTGTTTTTTAAAACAAACGGCAGAAGAGCTTAGATGAAATCCACCAATTAGCTAATAAACAATGCTAGTGTGATTAAGTGCAAGCCTTCAATAGCCAAATGTTGCTCCAAATTTGACTCCAACAGTAAATTTGGTCGTATTTGGGGTTTAGCGAGTGTTAATTTTGGAAACCGCCTGCATTCCTTTATCCTTGGAGTGTTTTTCTTCCTATTCTTTCTAAACTGGATGCTGACGTTTCTTTTGATCTTTTCTCCATTTTCCTCAACCTTGAATAGACTTTTCCGTCTGTCAAACACCCAGAGTTAAGATGAGTGAGATGATGGAAACAAATTCACTTTGATGCAGACTCCTATTTTGTTTTCTTTAACTTTTTATTAAATCCAGTAAACCCAATAAAGTATATTAGTTTTATGGATGTCGACTATTTTTTTTTATTAGGAAGCAGCTGTTAGTGTCCTGCAGGGTCTGAAATCATAAGCAGTGAGTATAAGCCCCGCCCCCCACAAGATAATATTGGCTTTTTGATTTTCATTGCAGAAAATGTACACATACCCTGTTTTTCGTCGGCAATATCAACCAGTCTCCTAGCACCATCAGCAGAAGCAAAGCGCCTTGAAAATGTGGACAAGCCAAGCCAAAGAAGGAGGTGCTTACAGAAGCCCGTAGATATGTCAGCACAAATGGAGGTGAACCCAGTGACCAGTTTTGGTATTGGCTCACTGCAAACTCCAGTTTGGTTAATACCACAACCAACGATTTAGATTGCTCTTGGAAAACTCTCTGGGCTTTGTTGTGGATTTAATGCTTAGCATCTCCAGTGAGGCTGCACAGACATCACATGTGTCCAAAAACAAACAACTGTTCCTTCAATACACTTCTCAAATGAGAGAGATGGGAGAAGAAGATGAAAAGTACCAGAGAAAGCAGGAAATGTAAGCAGAAGCCCGTGCAACTGGAGACCAGGGCTGCTTGATGGTTGAGTTTGGAGACTTCCAGGGCTAATTCATGAAGAAGGTTTATGATGACAAGAGCAAGGAGGCCCAAGCCCTTATTGAATACTTGGTTATGGCGGATGCCAGGCCCAACACAAACATGGTAATTTTCAAGACATGTCATAAAAAACGGGCATCATCTCGTACTACTGCCCCTCCAGCTGCATCTTCTCTTGCAACTCCCTTTGCAACTGCATCCTCCAGTGCCACCCCAACCTCCAGTGCCACTACCCTTTCATCCACGAGATCTGTAGGTGAATTGCTGGTAAAGTCCTGGACATTGATGGGAGGTATGACCTCAAGAGAGTATCTGGAATGTAAACGCTGCAAGAAAAAAAACCCAATCCTGGTCCAAGGACATTTTGGGGTAGATTGACATTGGTCATCACAGCAATTTCTCAGCTCTGCAGGTGATTCATAATGACACATTCATTATATAGGTGACTTTGTGTATTCATTTTTCGCTAACCTAACATTTGCATGCCTGTACTGTTGTTTTCTTAGGTACTCATGTGACAAGTGGGTGCTAAGGCTGCACAGTGAGGCAAAGACAACGCGTCCTACCTCAGGGAGTTGGCACTCCACTGTCGGAGGAGGACCAGTGGAGTGGAGGAGACTGCGCGATTAATTGGAACACTGATCCATCAGTTCAACCCTGCAGATGGGAAGGACACCTTTCAAGTTCCACTGTTGTACCACAAATGGATTGAACAGATTTGAAATGAACAGCAAAACCAATCCAAGAACTTCCCACTGTACATGAAGACAGGAACACTGAATAAAGGTGGCATGGAGCTGTGTTGCTACAGGTGTGCCCGTGGGTCAACCTCCTTGGAGTCCTTTCACCTGCACCTTAACCGTTTCATGCCAGGTAATGTGCACTGAACATCTGGATTCCTCACACTCCATTTCCTTTCATACGGTTCATATTTTGTAAACGGAGACATATAAAACCCTGTTTCACTCAGGAACCAGTGCCAGTGATGCGCACTTCCAGGCCTATCTCCTTGAGGGCTTGATGACGACCGGATGGAGGACGCTGTAAAAGGAAATTCCTCCATCTGGTTATTTGGAAGTGCCAAAAGTAAGGCTGAGGACCAACTCAACTAAGCAGTGCTTGAGAAGCCATGGGATGAGTGTTATCGCCGTCCTGGAGCATATACAGGTAAAAAAATATATTCATTTGCTATTTGCAATTTATTTATTTTGCTCCTAGTGTCACGACAGCGTTAACAGCTTTTTTTAGTTTATTTGTGTAGGTGAATTGCTAGGTATTTAATACCTTTACAGTCAGATTGGCAAGACACTTACTCCCATGCTCCAGACCCTTGAAGAGAAGGAGAGGCTGATGAGAGAGTTGATGACCAAGACTTACAAGACAAGGGGTTTGGGGAAGACATCAAGGAGGACATCACTGTTCCAGTGTTATATGACCCCCACCATGATGTTGTTGCCAGCCCCTCATCTTCACATTAGCCTCAACTCTCAATATCACCAGATGAACCTGCATCTTCTGCACAGCATCTTTCCTCTGTGATGGTGTCACAGCAAACAGACTGAAAGCAGCCCTTCAAATGAGGCAGAGGTAAGATATTTTAAAGGACCATCCTTTCATTTTAGTCTCATCTTATTCACCATTCCTAACAGTCATTTGCAGTCATTGGACCCGATGTCAGTACTGGCTGGGAAAAAGTCTAGGATCTGGCTTTTTTGTGTGTGAGGCTCCTTACCTCACTGACCCACAAGTAACTGAGGCCATTCGATATTGGACAGCCCTCCTAGATGTTAATAAAAAGCAGGGTTACACCAGGAGTAGAAAGTGTCAACAGGCGTCTGATTGGACATTCTGGGTATCTAAACTCGGTGACCAAGCACCAGCTGCTTGGTTGAGGCTATATGCATCAAGCTCAGCACTTTACATAAGACTCCCACCAAAAAGGCTGGTATTAGCACCCCAAGGTGGTCCAAAATCCTCACAGATTACCACCATATCCGGAATTTAGTTCTGAGCAGTCGCAGGCTGATGGGAGAAACCACGATCCAGATGTTTGAGCTCAATCAGACGACAATCATTCAGTAGTAAGCATGGCTCATTATTTTTTTCCGTTTCACTGACTTTTTCAAAACATAAACATAATACCGTTTATTTGTTTTCAGGTTTCAGAAGTGGCAGAAAAACGAAAAGAAAAGTGTTCTTGCCCAGCGGTCGAGTCCACTGGACCGAGTTGCTGATTCGCAGCTTCCAACTCCAAGGGACAAAATGGATGGGAGGTGAAATAAAAATCCCCTTTTCCTTTATTCTTTTTATCAGGCTTCTTTTTTTTCACCTCACAATGACACACAAAATCTTGTTGTACGAAGACAAATTTTCTGTCAACTACACCCCAGGTTGTACGTGTCTCTCTTCCTGTCCTCATGACATTGACTGTGCTAAATATATTTAAAAAAATGCTGGAAAACTGATTACTGCTAGAAAGAAAAAAGCAACCAAGGATGATAGATGTGGGCACGCGGAAACATGTCAGAGTGCTGCATAAAATACTAATAGGATGGGTGTGGACTGGGAATAACTGACAAATAGTCCTTATCGTTTGTCTGCTGCTTTCTCCTTCATGCAGAGGCTTGTGAAGGAAAAAAGGGAGAAAGTTTTATACGGTGTGTAAATGAGGGAATGAAAACAATGCATCTGCTGTGAACGGATATATATATCCCTCAGGCAGAATAAAAACAAAGCTTTTGAAAAAAAAAAGCGACGAAATAAATCAGTTGTGTGTTATTTAGTGATAAAGATCTGCATTCCTGTGTCATACTTCAGAATGTGTTTAGTTACACCTGAAAATGAATTATTCAGGCTTACACCAACAAAGATTACGAAGCGCCAAATAAACTGAATGCATTAATTATTCCAGTGCAGACATAGTTGAATGTTTTATTTTTTCCAGCTCTATTAAGTTTGTCAAGAAAAATGTCAGCTTGCTTTCTATAATCCTAGTTTTCTTTATATTAAAATGCTTTGTCGATCCAAATGATTTTCTGTGACAGGATTAAGTGATGCAAAAACCCTGTTTGCTTCTTGTTTCATTTGAGTTTGTAGATTTACAGGGCTGACAAATCAAGCTAGTTTATTTAAGTAATATTTATTTGAACGGGGATAGTGATCATTGATGAACTTTTCTGTAAATGTTTGCTGCAAAGCAAATTTTTCAACTGTAGTCCCTGGGCAAGGTGTAGGTTTGCCAACAACTGACAGCGAAAACACATAAAATCAACAACAAAAATGACAATACAAAAAAGCAGCAAGAGTTGGAAAAGTAAATATAATTTTTTCGACACATTTTTACTTAAAAAAACCTACATGTATATTGATAAGTCCTCTACAAAAAGGAAACCATTTAAAAACAGTCACAATGCATCCAACACTTCGCGTTTAGGCAAAACTCATCAGGGGTCGCCACAGCGAATCTATCTTCACTGAATCCCACGGGTTGTTTGGCAGAGATTTTTACGCTAGATGTATGTCATCCTGGCTGGGCCAACACACGGAGTCCCAGATTTGGGCCCCCTTGTGGCTACATAGTTTGGCAGTAGTGCAAAGGGTCTTGCCCAAGTACTCATACTGGATGAAGCTCAGCCCGTATCCTGGGAATCGAACCCTGATTTCCCATGTGCCAGTCCTGTATGCAGCCAACAGAGCCGCTTAAAATGCATCCAACACTGACATAAAATATACAAGCTTGTGTAAAATCAAGTTCTAAAAACCTGTCTTTTCATTGCATGAAAAGATCAATTTTTTCCCCTCACTTTAGTAATCAGAGATTTTCTTAAACGCAAACATACTTTGTTAATCCCCACAGGGGAATTTTAGAAAACCTTCTGTAGAATCATTCACTACATTTGTAATATTTCAGATTTCTCCAAGGAAAGAAAAGGAGCATTTGTCCGATGCTTACCCCAGAAAAAAGTACACTAGTTAAACACGGGAAACTACCAATTCACCAAAAGCCCTTTGTGACACTCACTACTACCCATAGACGATACACAAAAGCCAGTGTACACTTGTGCTTCGTTTCTGTAGCTTGTCACACAAAAACATCTTGAGGAAAAACTCTTTCATTGTGTTAAAATGATTAAATATTTGTGTCATTTAAACTTTCCGTTAATCCATTTAAAATAGAAGCTAAATACACACATCTTTTTTGTTGTAATACTGGGAGTTTCACATGTTATCATCTTAAACTTGAATTACATTCCTTTTAAAAAAAACAAAAACAAAAACAATCTTAGACTTATGGTCTGAAAAAATTAGAGTAGTAGCAAATTTGCTTTCTGATGCAAAGAATGGATGTAGTAAATGGTCTCTATAAATTTTCCATATGTCTTGGCTTTGTGTGTGCATTTAACTTCATTTGTAATATCCAACCATAAGCATTTCGATTAATTTCAGTTTTAGAAGACCAAATCCTACATAGGGATGTCAGCAAAACAAAAAGAAGTTTTGTCACTCACATGTCACCATGAATTTTTTTGAACCAGATGGAATTGGCTTATCTGACAGGAACAAGGCCACCAATGTGTTGACCTCTAGAGAGAAATACGTTTTGTGCTCCATTTTTGCAGGGTTGCTATCTTTCACCTGCAGTCCCTGGACAGATAGGTATTCCCAAATGAGTTTTAGTGTAATGCTCATGCAAACGGATAATGTCTGTATAAAAGTGTTAACTTAGACATTTAAAATTCTCTCTGAAGAAAGAAAAAGAAACCTCCAATAAACCGATTCTTGCTGAAAATGACAGTTTTCCTAATTCTTATAAAATTGCATGTAAATAATATAAAGTGATTTCAATGGTAAAGTCCACATGTGTATTAAAGATGGGGCTTTGTTAAAAAATAAAAATAAAAATAAAATCACTTGAGCAATGGAATTACTTTAAAAAAAAAACATGTGCTTTAGCAGGAATTGTGTCAAATTATGCTTAGAAATGATTTGCACAATATTATTTTCTATAAAATCCTCCATTGTTATATTTAAACATTTTCTGCTAAATCAGAGTTGTAAAAGTAGAATATTGTTGAAAAATTGTGGTAAATATTTGTCACATTTATTTTTAGATAATGACGTTTTAGTTTCATGTTTTTATTCCCATTTGTCTCAGTTTCCTTATCACAAAACACAGTTTAAAGTCATGTAAAATAGCAGGAGACAGTTTTTAGGGGGCATTGTCTGTTTCATTGATGATAATACATTTGAAAATTATGCATTCCTCTTTTCCAGATCTAAACACAAAATGCAAGGACGCCATTAACAACCGTAGTGATTCAATCTAAGTGAGCATGCTGGGAAATTGGGTAAAGGAGAGAAAAATTAAGAACTTTTCTTTTTCAGGACGAGCCAAGCTGAAGTTGCTCTGCACAGTTGAGTAGTGGAGATAAGCCACAAAGCAGATGTCTGCATATCAAGTGTTTTCCTCACTTGCCACATTTCCAATAGCTGACTCCCAACTCTGATTTGCTTGAGGGCACAGGAGCAGGGTTGTGAATGTGCTGTATTATTATTATTACTTTGGCTTGTATTTACTGTTGCCTTAATGGTTTTTGTCACATGCATGTCTTGTGTGGTTTGGATTTTCATGCCATCTTTAAAACATCTTTGCTTTACCTCCACTCATGTGACACACGGAGAGCATGGAGCATCATTCATGAGCAGCTGTGTCACCTCAGATCAGTGGTCCACTGCTAACCTCAGTCATTAACTGGTGATTTAAAACTAAATACTAATGGTTCCATGTGCTGACATTTGTGTATTTGGTGTTGCATGAACAGCTAAATTTACTTATAGACATGGAAACAGATTTTTAGGGTCTATGGATCAAATAACGCATCACAATTTCTTTCCAAATATTTTGATAAAATTTGTATGTTTTTTTTTTTTTTTTTTTAATTTAGGCGTGTAAAGAAAATAAAAAATAATTATTCTGCACGGCCAGTCAGGAAAAACTTAGCATTAGCAAGGAACTCATTTTTATCTAGGCTCATGAAACTAGAAGAGACAATCAGAGATGTTTCTGCTATTGATTAGAGGAAGACCAAGATAGATGTGTGAACGCTGTATTGATTTTTCTTATCAAGACACGCTTACTGAGAGACATCAAATTGCTTCTTTGCATGCTGGACCCAGCAGGATTTGTCGGTAAAGGTCAATGAAGATGATGCATGTTCAGTCAACTCCAGAGAGCTCACATTTCAAACTGAGTCATAATTTAAAGAAAGACGGATAAACGTAGATTAGAACCGTAAGCCAACAAAGCAATTAGCAGACTTGAAAGACATGCTTGAATATGCACTTTCACAACTGCCAATAGTGATAGTTCTAGTTCTAATAGGTTAGGTCTAACAGAAACATTTAACTTTTGAAACATAGTGCTCCCTCATTTATCACAGGAGGAGATACTTTCCGTAATTAACCCATGCTAGGTGAAATCCGTGAAGTAGAATTACAGATGTTTTAAGGCTAAACACTAAACACTTTAAAGACTTTTCTCAGACAGACATGAACATTTTCACACTTATCTCTCAAATTTCAACCCTTTATATAAAAAAAAAAGTAAACTTTTGTAGAATGGAAGCAAAGATCTGCCTATGATTGGAGATTTTTGTAACTGGCTCCAGACATCAGCATCCAGAACCCGAAGTCCTCAACGGAACCAGAAGGCCCCCCATATCGTAAAAAAAATTAATAATATTTAAAAAAAAATTGCAACCCTAACAGTTATGGTTTCTCCCCTTTTAAACTTATTTTAACATATATATTTCCTCTACAATTCTTAAGACTTCTGGGTTAGTTGTATAATGTCCACTCTCCAATGTCGGGCGCCATCTTGTCTGCAGGTCCCTCTGACACATTATGGCCATGAGACACGGCAGGGGTATCGATTGACAAGGTCAACTGCAAATCAGGGCACAGAACCTGGTGCGGTGTAGATAGAAAAAAAAATGCATGCAAAATTGCACTGAAGAAAATCTTCAAAACAGCAAGACTGCAAAATGTAGTGACAGAACAAAGTATTATGTTGCATTTTTTTAGCACAAAATAATAAAAATAATGATTAAATCTGAAATAGAGATTCAAATTTGAAGCAAATAAACAGATTTTTTTGGTCACTATAAAGTTGTTAGGATTGCATTCTTACAGAATGAAAAAATAATAATAAATAGAAAAATATTCAAGCCACTATATATATTTAGAACTCAAAGCTTTTAACAGACTTCTTTGCAGAGCTAAAAAAACTTCCCAATGACTTTCCTGAGTCACAATAGACATTGGTCTGCATATGCGGAACTGCCCATTATTCAATACTCTCTGAATAAGGACTGAACAATAGGGTTGAAGCTGACAACACAGGGAATACAGCAGGGACAGAAGAAGTGTGTCTCTTGAATAATGCATGCTGTTACTTGTCCTCAGTACAGTACAATACAGTACTCACTCACCCATTTTGTGTTATGTTGTACTGGCCTTTCATCAAATACACGTGCCAGTTGAGTAGTGTCATACTATTTACTGTATTTAACCTCAGCAAACCAAAAAACAGGCAGAGGCCCTTCACCTGCACTTCACCGTCCATTCATCAACTCTCTCTGGACAGGGGCTTCACATTTCGAGTATTTTCTTTTGTAATAGCAATAGTGAAAAAAGTATTTGTCAGAAGAACTAAACACTGAGCATGATCTAAAACTCACTTTTTAGACATCTTTTTTTTTCCACTAAACCCCTCTGTAGGAAAGGAACCTCAGCTTCACATTCAGTTTTATCTCTATAGCACCTCTTCATCTTCTCTGTACTATCTCTCTACCACCTCTTTACTGCCTCTGTACCACTTCTACTCCATTTCTATTCCCCCTGTGTGTTTTGCACCGTCCCTGTATCACCTCTTCATCAACTCAGTTCTGTTCCTGAGCTGTGAGCCAAGTTGTGGACAGGACTGTTGGCGTGGATCAAACCCACCCACACTTCCCATCACCCATTACAGCCTCTCACTCCCCCCAACCTAACATTACCTGTGCAACAAAAATGGCGAGCAGTTTTAGCGCCATCCAGATGCCAGCGCAGATGTACATTGATGGTCATCTAGAAGTAAATGCATTAGAATGGAGCAGAGCAGGGAGCTTGTCACCCACCTGTCTTTACTATGTCACAGCTACAGCATTTTTTTTATTTGAGCCTGATTCACAACGATTTGAATTGAGAAATACTCAGAAAGAGTTTTTAAGTCTTTAAGGTTACCAATAATGGCCAAAGTAACTATTTTTGGCCAAAAGTACATACATGTGTATTAGGGGAAAACAGTTGTGGTGAAGTCCTGACAAAATCAGCTCAGCCACATATAAATCTCAGATCTTGTGTGAAAAATGAACTGAAAGGGCACATAAATCAACGCATGGTTTACTATACTTGATGCTATCTCTCACTTTGATTTATTTACACATCAACAGGCATGCAATTTGCAAAAATCAAAAGGTTGCATGGATTCAACGTTTTGATCTGACAGGTCATTACATTGATTTCAGAAAACATTGTGCACAGCAGTTGGGGTGGAGACAAATTGATAAATGAAAGGAGAGCTGAATGTGCTTCTCATTCAAAGAGAAACACTAACAGTGTTGGAAAAAAAAACAATCCAAAGCCTGTCAGACAGCGTCTACATGTCTGCAAAGGTTTTATATCCGGCGGATTTTCCCAGCTGTCTGCAGACCTGCTCCTTCATGCAGAAGAGTAGAGATTTTTTGATCTTTGCAGAAGAGGATTAAGTAAAACCCCACAAAACTGTTTCGGGTTTAAGACTGATTTTGATCCTTCATGTGCAATATGTGTGCTTGTATTGTGCAGATGTTAAAAAACATCTCCAAAAGTAGCAAAAATGTAAAAAAAAGTACAACTTTCATTAAACTTTTGAAATGGTATTTGACATGCTTCTTTTTACTTATCACCTTTATTTAGGCATCTGTGCTGCAAAAAAAAGCCTTTTGTAGGCCCAGCTTGGTGTCTATTAGAGCAACATGCAAAATAGCAAACCCAGACGCAACTTGAATATTAATATTTGATCGATTCAACAAAAGGCATGCTTGTTTTAGAGCATTAAAAAACAAAAAGAACATTCTTTAATTTTTTGTTGCTTCTACAATAGTGTATTTTGAAAACAAAACAAAAAAATAATAAAAAGGAAAACCCTGCATTAAATGTCCACCATAGTTACTATGTGCATCTCCAGCAACATATTCTCTATAAAATCCATTCTAGAAAGGTTCTTTTTTTATAATTTATTTTACAGCCCCAAATCTTTTTGAGGCATAAGCATCTCTAAAACATTTTTTATTAACCGTTTAAATGTTTAAAACAACCTTCTGTTTTTGATATCATTAGCTTCATCTAAGACCATATGACTGACAGGACTAAATAATTAGGATTAACTCATCCTTTAATCCCCACACTTTGCATGCAAAACAGCTAAACATGTCAGTTAAGATTATGGCAACATAGAAATGCAAAGAAGACCACAAAGAGAATCCATCTGTACATTTTTGAGGTGTGAAGCCTGCTTGTCCAGCTTTCTTTTATTTGTGCAGGAAGAAGTCATTGAAAGATATCACTTTTTCTTAATTTAAGAGTCGAGTCATATTTAAAAATATAATATAAAAAAATATAACAACTCCATTGTTTGGCAAAGCTTTCATGTTTCTTTGGAATCGCGTTTTGCTTTAATACGTTTAATCAGGGTTTTGAAAATGTGTTTTACTTTCCAAGTCACAGCGAAGCAGCAATCCACTGAGCTAAAAATCCAGTCAATTAAACCTTAAGTCAATGGTGGCATTTGGAATATAGATGTCATTTCCATGAACCATTTGTCAAGAAAAAGAAAACAAACTGTGAAAAACTTTTTTTTTAACACTGTTTGAGCATTTCTGATTATGCAAAGGCGTCAGAGATTATTTGTTCATGCTTAATGAAAAATAATGTTTAAACATAAGATATGTACAAATAAAAAAAAAGGAAATAAATACATTTGCTTGTGTTTATTTCCCAAACTATCCAGTTTCATGTCAGCCATATGCAATTCCAAAAAATCTCCAGAGATAGTGGGAAAATGTTGTAGGGCTGCAGTTTGAAATCTCACAGCTTACTCAGGTGCAACAGAAAAAGAAGTCAAGTTGCAGCTCATTGAAGAGACTCAAAAAAAAAAAAAAAAAGGTCAAATGTTGCATGCTCATCCTCAGAAGAAGTCCCAGGCAGAGACTTCTGCTGATTTTGCTGTCTCCTGTATCCTTTAAGTGTCAGGCTTTTCTCATAGATGGAATCTCCATATTTCTATTCCTCACCGTCTCCACCATTTTACCATAAAAAAAAGAAAAAAAAGGATTATTTGAAAGGTTTGCCATTTTAGCAAGTAAGCCAATACATTTGTGTAATACATTAAAAAAAAAGGTTCTAGATTAACAATTCCAATATGGAATTTTAATAATGTTGATTATTTCTCGTCAATTCACATGTGAGGGAACATTTTTTGTTCCGTTTCTCAAGGGAGATTAGAACAGGTTCATATGCAGGACACTTTCACTAAAGCTGGAATTACTGTAAGCTGCTAAACACAACAGTATGGAAAAAAAAACAAATACAACCTTTTGACAAAAAAAAAAAAAAATCCAATTTTGCCATTCTATATATATTTTTTTCATGAAATCTACTAGTTAATCTCCAATCTCTTTTTTTTTGTCGTTCTGTTCAGTTAGTCTTTTTGTGACTCATGTGAAGGGGTCATGGTGCTTTCATGCCCCTTCGTAACTCAACTAACCATTTTCATCCAAGATGATTCTTTCCAATTGTGCCAGTTTTTTTTTTGTTGTCAGATTTTTGTATGATGGGATGAATTTATCATTAAAGAAAACTTTGTGAGCTTTACAACTAAAAACTGAACATCAAAAATTCTTGAACTGCTGATCCTCAGAGGAAAAAGAGTAACCGCATTACATTTTGCACAGTTTGTGATAAAAGGTAGATGATAAATATGACTTCTAACAATTCATATTAAATATTTACTTAAAGCAAAGCTCAGGCAATGCCTCATCAACTTTTCAAACATTATAAGTTTACATAAGGAGGAAATGATCAAACTTTTGTATCTTTCTCTATGGGGAAATCACTACAAAGATGAAGGGAGTTTGCAAATCACATGCATAGGGGAATCATAATCATCAACACTAAAATAGATGAATTGCAATGAACTACAGATCTGAGTATCGATCTTTCAAAGCGGTGTCAAAGTGTCAAGGTGCAAATCCTGCAAATCTTTCTCTAGGCTATGATCGCTGATCTTGGTCTCATTTTAATCCAGTCAGGAACATAACAATTATTAGTTTCTCCTTCCTGATTGTGTTTACAACAGTTAGTACTTCCCACACGTCACTACTAAATCCAAGTCCCCGTTTAGTCACAGTGCCGCAATTCAGCATGAAAATGTTCAGCCTGTTGAACTTTCAGCACACAATGAATGAAAAACACAATGAATGAAAAACTTGCATGGCGTCTAGTACGACAGTGGCTCAGGTGGTTGAGCGGGTCGTCCAATAATCGAAGGGTCGGCGGTTTCGATCCCCGTCCCCACCAGCCAAAATGTCGTTGTGTCCTTGGGCAAGACACTTCACCCTCCTTGCCTCCAGTGTGGCTCCACTGGTGTGTGAACGTGTATAATTGATCCCGGTGATGGTCAGAGGGGCCGTAGGCGCGAAATGGCAGCTACGCCTCTGTCAGTCTGCCCCAGGGCAGCTGTGGCTACATCAGTAGCTTACCATCACCAAGTATGAATGAGGAGTGAATGAATAATGGACACAATGTAAGCGCTTTGAGCGTCTGGAAAAGCGCAGAAAAATCCAATCCATTATTATTATTATTACGCACGATCACATGCGTTCCACATGCGGAAGCCAGAAATTCTACACTACACGTTAGACATTTCATTGAAAGTGGCCCTTTAAACCCTTGTGCACACAGCCGGTCTGTATGCACCTTCAGTGGTGGCGTATAGAGCGCTTGCTTCAGATCGAGTTTGATCACGTGACTTTCCAAATAAAACTTCACTAGCGTATTGCTGAATGCAGACCATTCGCACCAGTTTAGACTTCAGAACAGTACTTATAAAGAGGCATCACTCATTGTGTGTTGGTGGTATAAAAGAGAGTAATTAGTTGTGATTTTTTTCTCTCTCTATAAGCTTGTTTTACTCACAACAGCGGCACACAAACCAAGCACGAGGAAGAGAGAGAGAGAGAAGGATAGACAGGTGGAACAAGAACAAACAACATCAACACAGAAAGATAAAGAAAAGAAAATATGTGACACCAAGAAAAGAAGCAAAACCTGGAACCATTTACCCTTTTGAGAGTTTAACCAGCTCCACAAACAACCTCCACCTGAGAACAGAAAATCTGAAAACCCGAGCAGATCATTACTGACTGAAGCCGGGACACTTTGTTATTTTAAATGCCAACTTTCACTGTGATTGATTAAAATCTTTTTTTGTCCTCTTGCTTTGCACATTTCAATTTATATTTTGTGTTGTAGTTGCAGTGTTTTGTTTCACTTTAAATTGGTTAAAATAAAAGATTCAACATTTCCTTTTATGCGTACTTTTATATCATTGTTTAGAGTAAATGATTAAGGCAAAGAAACAATGTGAAGAGCTGATTTAAAAAAAAAAAAAAAAAAGGGAGCTGAAAGAGTCCGCTCTTTTTAGTGAGTTGAGCCAGAAGAGACAGAATTCCTATTACTTATATGACCGGAGGAGTCTTTGCTTTCATTGTTTCTGTGGTCACATTGCTTTATACACAGGGAGACATTTTTTTAGGTCAGTTTAGTAGAACATTTCATTTACTGACATTTGCAAATCAGATATTAAAAACACTTTCATATAAAAACATTATCCACACATTCAGCACAGATAGGCCAACACATTCATTTAGAAGTAGCACAAGGATAAACTGTTCCATTTATTTTATATGGGCATTTTAAAGATCTAATTTTTATACTAATTTTGAAGACAAGATTAGTGATTCATTGTTCTTTTATCTAAACATGTTCTCAGATAAAAGACATATACATATATATATATATATATATATACATATAAAAAAAAAAAATAAAAAAAAACGCCCCTCTCACCCTCCGTGGGTGGTTTCTCCTCCAAGCTCGGGTCCTCTACCAGAGGCCTGGGAGCTTGAGGGTCCTGCGCAGTATCTTAGCTGTTCCTAGCACTGCACATTTCTGGACTGAGAGGTCTGAGGTCTTTCCAGGTATCTGTTGTAGCCACTCCTCAAGCTTGTTACTGCCCCGAGTGCTCCAATTACCACAGGCACCACTGTCACCTTCACTTTCCAGGCTTTCTCCAGTTCTTCTCTGAGTTCCTGGTATTTCTCCAGTTTCTCATGTTCCTTCTTCCTGATGTTCCCATCGCTTGACACTGCCACATCCACCACAACGGCTTTCCTCTGTTCTTTATCCACCACTACGATGTCTGGTTGGTTCGCCATTACCATCCTATCAGTCTGGATCTGGAAGTCCCACAGGATCTTTGCCCTCTCATTCTCAACCACCTTCGGAGGTGTTTCCCATTTTGACCTTGGGGTTTCCAGTCCATATTCTGCACACATGTTCCTGTATATGATTCCAGCCACTTGATTGTGGCGCTCCATGTATGCTTTACCTGCCAGCATCTTACACCCTGCAGTTATGTGCTGGATTGTTTCAGGCGCCTCTTTGCACAGCCTACACCTTGGGTCTTGTCTGGTGTGGTAGATCTGAGCCTCTATCGCTCTGGTGCTCAGGGCTTGTTCCTGAGCTGCCAGGATGAGCGCTTCAGTGCTGTCCTGTAGGCCAGCTCTGTCTAGCCATTGGTAGGACTTCTTGATATCGGCCACTTCAGTTATGGTCCGGTGGTACATCCCATGGAGGGGTTTGTCCTCCCATGAGGATCTGTCCTCCAGCACTGTATCCTCTGCTCTCCATTGCCTGAGACATTCACTGAGCACACTGTCAGTTGGGGCCTTCAGTTTGATGTACTCATGCATCTTGGATGTTTCATCCTGGATGGTGGCTTCTACGCTCACTAGTCCTCGGCCTCCTTCTTTGCGGCTAGCATACAGTCTCAGAGTGCTGGATTTGGGATGGAACCCTCCATGCATGGTGAGGAGCTTTCGTGTTTTAACATCCATGGTCTGTATCTCTTCCTTTGGCCATCTTATTATTCCTGCAGGGTATCTGATAACTGGCAGTGCATAGCTGTTTATTGCCCGGGTCTTGTTCTTGCCATTGAGCTGGCTTCTCAGGACTTGCCTTACCCGTTGGAGGTATTTAGCTGTTGCAGCTTTCCTTGTTGCCTGCTCCAGGTTGCCATTTGCTTGTGGATTTCCAAGGTACTTGTAACTGTCCTCAATGTCGGCTATTGTTCCTTCTGGGAGTGAGACCCCTGCTGTGTGGACTACCTTGCCTCTCTTTGTCACCATCCGGTTGCATTTCTCGAGCCCGAATGACATCCCAATGTCAGTACTGTAGATCCTGGTGGTGTGGATCAGGGAGTCAATGTCACACTCGCTCTTAGCATATATCTGGATGTCATCCATGTAGAGGAGGTGACTGATGTTGGCCCCATTTCTGAGTCGGTATCCATAGCCAGTCTTGCTGATTATTTGGCTGAGGGGGTTCAGACCTATGCAGAACTGCAGTGGGGACAGAGCATCACCTTGGTATATCCCACATTTGATAGACACTTGTGCAAGTGGCTTGCCATTGGCTTCAAGGGGGGTTTTCCACAGTTTCATTGAGTTTCCTATGAAGGCTCTTAGTGTCCTGTTGATGTTGTATATATATATTTAATTTGTATATATAGATTTAATTACATACATTATATATGTATATACATACATATATAGACATTTTATATATATTTATATATATATATATATGTATGTGTGTCTGTGTGTGTGTGCATATAAAATTTTAAGAGATTTTTAGTAACTGCATCAACGAGAAAGCATGCAGGGTTTGTTGACTTAGATGGACAGAAAAAGGGTCAATAGGATAGTGTAGAAAAGTTGCACAGAAGAACTTGCATTAGTTTCCTGTCTAATAAATAGCTGAGCAACTGGTTCATAAAAGCTAAAACAATATATGCTTGCCAAGCTTTCCATAAACATTTAACGAATGTTGTAGTATTCTCCAGTGTCAACCTGTTATACAAATATTTCTTGAGGTTGTTTTTAAAATCTGTACATGAATCAGATCCTTTTATAATTATTCTAATTTGTCGTGATTTTCATGTCAAGGTAATTTCGTTGAAGTGATGCTCAGTGACAGAACATGTCTCCATTTTCAAGGACAGCTAAGTGTTAACAAACTGTTTTGTGTTGCAATAATGTGCATACTGTGTTCTGTGTTACTACTGAGGGGTGTGTGCTCCTGGGAAATCACCTAAGCAGGAATCAGTATAGGTGATTACCAGACTTTGTGATCTCAGTCATTATCTCCAGAACCACAGCCACATAAAAA
The DNA here is from genome assembly GCA_023969325.1 of Oryzias curvinotus. Classification (NCBI taxonomy): domain Eukaryota; kingdom Metazoa; phylum Chordata; class Actinopteri; order Beloniformes; family Adrianichthyidae; genus Oryzias; species Oryzias curvinotus. Next base: position 18,358,533 of record CM043725.1, read on the forward strand.
AATGCTGTTGGTTTCATAGGGCAGATGCATCCCAACATGAGTCTCCGGGGCTTCATAAAATGCTGCTAAAACTTCCCGCCACTTCCAATAACCATGTGACACACAGCAAGTACTCAGGGCAACAGGCGTCAGGAATACAAATGATTGTATGATTTGTAGTGTACTGACTGTGCTACTCAGTGTTTACGATATAGGAAGCTGGATGAATGTATTTTGTGACAAAACGTAGCTATGGAAAAGTGCCCTCAGCAATGACAGTACTCCATTGATTTCTCTAATCACTTTGAGGTAATTATGCAGGAATATGCTGAATGAGCTCCTAAGGGGTAGAACCCTGAATGCTTTCTGTGGAGAGACTGTGATTACGGCTCCCCAGTGACACCCACCACACTCAGCTGTAGCTCTGTCACAGGAAAGCTTCTACTTGACACATTAAATATGGGCATTGAGGGATAGATCCTAATGCAACACAGCCGCATCAAAAACAGAGGAGTGTGCATATGTTACAACAGACTTTCGGGTTGTTTTTGTGCGTGCCATACTCCTTAATGTCAGACAAGACTTCTATGTACTCGGAGACTGAAAGATGCAGACAAATTAGCAGATTATTAGATTATCTCACTTGCTAATGGGCAAGTACCAGTTATTCCTCAGTATTCAAGTTCCCAAATTTGAGTTAGTGATTTTTCAACAAATAAAAACATATTCTGATGCTCACTGGATGTGGTAACTCATCATAATTAACACTACTGGGAGAGTGAATGTTTTAAATAGTTTTTGAGCAGTTTCTCCAAAGTTTAACTAACATTTTGCTATAACAAAACCCACTAAAACAATGGAAAAGGTATCTGTACATGTTGCTGAGGAGAACTCGCAACACTTCCACCACACATCTAACTTCAAGTTGAGTAAAATTTTAAAGCAGCTACATATATAGAGTAAAAGTTTCCTCAAAACACAGAAGTTTGGCTTTTATTCACCCACATCTGTTCATTTGAATTCACAAAGTGAAAGACCAAATGTATCCAAGTGTATTAATATTGAAGGTAAACAGAGCATCGTTATAAAGGACAACATGACAGATACACATCAATAAAGTAGAATAAGATTCATGGTAATGATAATATGTAAAAAAAAAAAAGTGGTGAGCATCACAGCGTACAGTAACTATAGTACTAGATATGATAATGAGGATGTAGTAAATGTAATTGATGAGCGCTGACAGACCTTGGCAGCATATTTCAGGTGTATGTGACAAACACTTTCCGCTCAGTAAGCAGAGGTGATTTTTTAGATGAGAGCTGATGCTGCTCCACTCAAGCTGTCACAGGAAGCTGGCAGCATCAGTTCCACTGACACATCTGAAATTGGCTTTGGTCTACCTGCCTGTGAACATCAGGATCCAGGTTGACCTTTATCTGCCTGATCGTGGAAGAGAAAGGACATAGTAGTAAAAGACAGGGAAGGAGAAACATAAGCTGGAAAACAAAGTTATGAATCGAAGAGCTTCATAAAAAGGGGCGGACTTGACAATTTATTTGGTGCATACAAATGAGCCAAATCTGTGCCAATCAATAGGGGAGGATTGCATCCTCGACAGCTGTATTTATCTTAGTGATTCATTGTTCTTTTATCTGCACATGTGCTCAGATGTCTGTCAAAGCACCTCTTTATTATTCATCTGCATAGCCTCGAAGGTTTCCTTGGATATCTTAGTGATATTTAGATGTGCTTTGTTTATCAGGGTTTCGCAGTTTCCTTTTATTTGTTCAAAACACTAAAAACGTACACCTGCCGTGTACTAAATGCCAAGGACAAAGCTCACTGGTTAAAATTCAAACAATAAATCAGATGCTGTGATGTGTGCACGCATGCTATCCTTCTTGCAGGGCTTAACGTGTTTCGCCTTCTTAAATCAAAAGGCTTTCAAGTGGCTAATGTGATTCTCCCTGCATTTGTGTGTCGGCTGTTGCTCCTACGTGACTCTTAGACAGCGGGACCACTGTACATTCCCGGAGGTATTTTCAAACGATTGTTGTTCTTAAAGTTCCCCTAAATATCATAAACCCCCTATAGCAGTGCTTACCGTGTTCCTGCCTACACGCTGATGCAATAATTGATGGAACGCCTGCAAGCTAAATGGACTTTAAACCAAGTCGCCACCTCATTTTTATAATCAAATTTACCATGTGCTTCCTTGGAAAGTAAAATGCTATTTTGTTGTGATTTAATATGCAAATGTAAATAAGCTGTTTGTGTCCAAATATTTGGGAAACATAATTTAAGGTGCATTTGCTGTGTATTTTTATGTGAAAATCAAACATTTGTTTTCAGTGGTGAATGATTTGCACCTTATGAGTGACGCTCAATTACTCTGGTCATTTTAGAATTAACAATTTTAGATTTTAGTTCGAAAACAAGCTGAAAGCAAATCAGAATAAAACACTTAATTCCTTTGTCACAACTGCCTTTGTGGGTGGATACGGGTATGGTCTGCGGGCAAAAAAACGGGCAAACCAGTACAGGGCACGCAGGTGGCCCACACAAAACTTTAAGATCATAGAGCAAAAAATGTTCAGGCACATTTTTTTCTATGGGAATGATGAGGGGGTGACATGTCATAACATTTAAACCACACATAAGGGTAAGGGTGAAGTACATGAGATGCAAGCATGTTGTATGGATTTTTCCTTTTTTTCAATCCCTTAAATCCTTCGCACAGCACTAGAAAAATTAGATTAGAGATTCAATTTGACTAAGAAAATTAGACAATCAGAGTGCAGTTTGTGTGGGTATCCTACAGGCACTTACCACCTGTATACAGACCGCACATCTCACTAATGACTAGAGTGACAACATTATCACAGATATGTCATAGGTGCATGCAATTTACATTATCCTTTCAAACACTTCAGGATACATTTACCACACGCACGACAATGGTACGTTCTATTTTTATGACATCCCTTAAGGTGGCCATAGACCCTAAAGGGAACTGGAAGACACACCTACACTCCGTTTAAGATACATCATCTCCTGTCCATGACCTTTCAGGGGCCCAGAGAACCCAAAAACCCGCAGGTACAGATCAACCTCTTATGGGTGCATGTGACTGTAATGTAGACTTGCTGGAATTTTTGGTGTCTTCAGTTCAGTTGAATAAGTTAAAAAAAGAGAGTACACTTTCTAAACCTACCATAAAAAATAAACACAGTGTTAGACATTAATGCCCATTTTTGGACCTGAAAGACACTTTAAAATATATACAAGTTTCCTAAGTTACAGAGTTACTAACAATGAACAAACTGGAATCATTTAACAGGAACTACCTACAATCTTTGGTCCTCCACATCGATAGGATCGGAGTTCATGCGACTGGTGCATCTAGATGCCTCCCAGGGGAGGTGCACTGGGCATGCCCCCCCGGTTGCAGGAGAGACTACATCTCTGGTTTGACCTGGGAATGCCTCAAAATTCCTCCAGAGAAGCTGGAGGAAGTTCAGAGAGAGGGAAGTCTGGACGCCTTAGCTCAAATTCCTGCTCGGCCTTAGATCAGCGGAAGAAAATGAACTTCTTAACACTATCATATTGCTATGCTTTGTCACTTACATTTACAGCAGAGTTGTCAAACCACTTTTGCGACTCTTTTTCCTAAAGTAAATTGCTGCCATTAGATTCAGTAACTTTTTCTAGTGTTTTTGGATTTGTTTCTATGACAAACATATTTCTCGAACCATTAGTAATGAACAAAATGTGCTGCTGTAAAGGCCCTCCCACACTCAAAATCACTCAAATCATTGTTTCTTAATTGGAGCCACATGCTTAAAAATAAATCTGTCTTCTTTTAAACTGCTTTCACTTTTTGATTGTCCTGAATTCCTTCACTATTCCCTAACCCCTTCTAAGACTTTGTAGTCCATACCTAACCAGTGCCCTGGATTTTAATGCAGTTCAGAGTGACACATGCCCAGCCTTGATATAAGGGCATATATGACGTTGTCACCCAAATGGCGAAGTTAGAACCTAATAAATATGAACATTTTATAAAGGCCATTTATGAATCCACTGTGTTCTGAAGATGAAAACTTACTTTTTTTTTTAAAATGACAAATCATTTAAATGTGATGCATCATGGTCTATTTTGGGCATACTAGTGACCATACAGACTAGTTTTTTACAGAGACTTCTGGGAAATTTCCAGGGCACTGATATGTAGATTAGGACCCCTCTACAAAATGGTGAATGTCAAATAAAGTGCACAGAGTAGTGAGCAGTAAATAGTGTGGGAACACAACCCTGCAGCTTTATCCCTAATTCCGCACAAGTAGGAGTGCACATGAACGCTAATAAAGTGTGTCAAAAAAAGCCCATGCCACTGCAGAAGAAAACAAGAAGGATTTTTCTTTTTATTTAGCATGTTACTATGTCATATTATAATAAAATACTATAATAAAAATGTATTTTTCAATGGCGACCCGGCCAGGAAGGCAGTAGAATCTAACAGAGAGGGCTACCAAGTATAGCCGGTATTATACTGTCAGACCAGTGTATATTTATGTTTGCCTTTTTTGTTATGATAGGTCAAACATATCGCAAGAGTAAAGCAAACCTGACACGAGGACTCAGGCGAATTTGATCCATTTGGCCTCAGATCAGCAGAAATGTAACAGTGAGAAACCTTGACAGAGATATGCTGGTGTCCTGCAGACCTGTGGCAGGTCAAACAGTGTACCCTTTAGAACAACTGAAATGGACCTGGAGCATCCACGGGAAGAAATGCACTGCTGGCAAAAGTGCTTAGACGTTGATGAATGTTGTCCTCTGAGCGTTAGGTAACATTCTCGGATCAGACCCGGGCGCTTCGGCCCACAAGGTTGAGAGTACAGCAAAAAAGTGATGACATGAGAGTGTGAGAGCTGGGGCACTGAGACCACAAGAGCAGCACTGAGTCACTGGAGCAGACTGGGACACTGGCTCATCAGAAGACAGCACATACTGCTCATACTGTTCAATGCAAATCATATAACCTCATAGCTGTTTATTGGAAACATTGGAAACATGAGGATAACATCGAAACTAATACAGGATCAAATCAAGTCTAAAACTATGTTCAAATCAGACGTGTGAGGTGTTCTTGAACGCATGTTTAGCCCATGGTGTTCACACTAAAAGAGCAGGGAGGGGCTTCTTCTTCTTTTTCTTTTGCTACTGTTTACCAACCATTATCAAATCCGAGTTCCTGATTGGTCAATGTTAGACCTGGTTAAACTTTCAACGCGCGTTTCAATGAGGCGCGTTTTTTTCCCGTCTGAAGACGGTAGCAACACACGAATGTGAGAGTTTAAATGTGGAAGCCTAAAACACGCATTTACATAGATTTTTCTTTGGAAGTGGTCGCTTGAACCCACGATGCCGAGGGCAGAGTGAACACAGAAACAGATGATGATTTTTAAAGGTATTAATCAAGAGATTAATCAATTTGAAACATTATGACACACTGAGTTATATTTTTTGTGGGGAGAACTGATTGATATTGAAGTGTTACATTTTTTGTACCTGTCAGCCAGCATAAGTCGTTGAAGTGTTTCAGTGCCTTCTTGTGGCCACTCTCAATTTCATTCCTCCTTCTGAGTCCCTGCTCACTTGTGCATTGCTGTCAGGACTCAAAAAAGATTAAAAATCAAAGTCCCTTAGAAACAGCATGGAGCACATTGGAAAATGTAAGTCCAGGACACATTCAATGTGTGTTTTTCTCTTTAATTCAAATGATCAAATAAAGCCTCTTATCTCAAAGCAAAGGTTTACAGGCTGACAAACGTGACAAATGATCCCCATCAACTCCAGTAATCGTAATCAACTCAGGTTTTCTCTGCACCCCCCCGTGCACTCACACATGACATTAAAAAAATGTACACCTCCACATCCAGTTGATGCACAGATTCATCTTACCTGTATCCGAGGTGATGATCATGAAGTGTGGAGATTCCCGTGAAAAAGCACTGCTTGATTAGTATCAGTCATACCTATGTCTGCAAATAAGAATGTCTCATTGCGAACCCTGAGCGTGTACGCCTGGTTAAAAGGCTCACATTAGTCAAGTTAGGCAGTCATTAGTTAAAAAGGAGCTCAGACGGGTTTGTTAATGAGGAAATAAGAATTGCATTTGTCAATCTAGTTGGAGATCGGATGCATGGAATCATGAAGTGGGTGAGCGATTGAAAGAAAAGCTTTAGACGATGATAGCGATGTAATGAAGTGGGGTGCAACATACTTGACCTTTCAAAATTCATCTCACTCTGACAGGATTGATTTAAGCAGGCAGATTGTAGAGCTGTTGACCGTGGCAACAAAGCTTTCCATCCGAATTAGCAAAATTGTTATTTTGTTGTAGTTAACAAGAATGCAGTGATAAAGAAAAGATGAAGATATGAGCACAAATATTTATTGCTTTAAAGAAACACAAAAAATCCAAGCTTCTGATGCAGTACTAACCCTTTGTGTAGTTGTTCATTTGGGGTCATACAGAAACACCAATAATGCCAGGCTAATTACTCAACACAAATGGTACTTATTGATCTAATAACAGTTTTTAATGCTCTTTGCCACACTGAGCTGTGTGTGTGAGTCCATGAACAAGGATTATAAAACTACAGATATAATCAGGTTATTTTCTTATGCATTTTACAAAAACTTTGTAATTATAATGGCAAAATCAAAGTCAGCATTTTCCGAGCTGCAATCATCTACAAAGAACATTTAGGATTTTAATCTTTCACCCTTAAGTTAAAAAAAACAAAACAAAAACACACAATTGCTGTTTTGTAAGAGGCCTTTTTTTACATAAAGAAAGTCAAGCAATATTTTCTTGCAATCTCAATTTTAATTTTGAACTTGGCCTGCTGTATTTATCTTACATTTTACCCTTTTGCCAACAGTTAAGCAAAACAAAAAAATAATAGAACCAATTATAAGCTTTCCACATTCAAGCTTGACCTTTAGTCCAACCTAGATTATTTTGGAATAAATAAAGAACACTGGAAAGAAGTCACTGAAAAAACTATCCAAATAATTGCTCAAGTAAAACCATCAAAAAGCTTAAAAATAAAAAAGGAAAAAATCATACAAGTGCAACAGTTTAAAGTAATGTTTTGATTTTTTTTTGCATTGAACTTGATTAGAGAGAAAGAAGAAATAAAAGATGTAAGGAAGAAAATATGTAAAAAGTTTATCATTTTGAAATAAAATGGAAAAATAACTACAGAGCAACTGTGAAACGAAATTAAACCTACCACTCACCTAATAATCACACACACACACCCACACGCACACACACAGACACATATATATATATATGTATTTATATAAATATATATATATATTTTGCGTGTTTTCATTAGCTGCACATGTTTTAAATCACTTGACTGCACCTCTAAAACAGGCTGTAACATTTAATGTGCCCTCTTTCCTTCCTTCTCAGAGGTGTCTGCATGCAGAAAATGTCTTGTCTGATTGGCCTCTCAGTGCACTGACCTATGACTGTATAATTATAGGTTGAGCCCATAAGTCAGTGTGGTCAAACCTGCTCAGCCATGGGTCAGTGTCATGGTAAAGGCAACATCTCTGCTTTAACAACCTTCATAAACCAGAATCTGGAAGCATCAGAGGTACGATTTTTACTGTGTTGTAACAAACTAAAAATGAAGCAGTGACGAAAGCCTGTCGCTCACGTGGTGCTCTGAGTTCAGCTAAATCAGAATGTTGTGACTCAGCGGCTCTTAGATGACTTGGCAGAATACAGAGGAAAAGCTCAGGTATCGATGTGGCAGAGTGCCTGACATACGTCTTAATTTGCTTTTGTGACAGCTGCAAGCATGTGGAAATGTTGTCCCAGCCACCGACTCTAATGGGTGTCGCGCACAGGTGGCCCTGCAGCAGTGATGTGATTAAAAGGTAATCATTCTGTACCAGACTGCCTTGTTTTGACGTGCATGTTAGGGGACTTTTATTTTCCCCAGGGCATCGTTTAAAAAAAGTGCTTTAAGAGGAAATAAATGAGAAATAATACAATTCCCACATTACAAAATGAAGCCAAAACTGGTGTTTTAAGTTCAGTCTATCTAAACTTACACTGGGAATGGAAACCTCACTGTACATTTGCTGTAAAATATCAAGGACATCTACATATGAATGTACTGCAAGGCTTACTGTATCCACATTCTTCTAGATCTGTTCCTTCATAAAGGACACTTCCTATTGTGTTCAGCAGTTTGCCTCTTTGTTTTAGCCTCCTGCTTTCCTTCTAATAGAAGTTTAGATCAATTGTTTTTGCCTGGGGCACACACCTTTTGCACTATTGTTCTAGGAACTTGGTAACAGCAAAACCCAGAGTGTTTCCTTTGAAGCATCCCAAAGATGCTGCTGCAACCTTTGATTTAGGGCTCAAGTTTGTTTCAATTAATGCCAAAGTGCTGTCACAGGTAGATCAAAATAAGAGGGTGGTAGTTTCTCTACTATCTCAGCCTGAAAGCATCATATCTAGCTCAGGGGGACAACTTAACATGGAGAAAGTTATAAAAAGCCAACCATGTCAATTTATGCTTGTAAAACTGTAATTTTGAAAAACCAATTTTTATGATAGTAGAAAATAATATGAAAGAGACAAAAACTTCCTCAGTATTGCTTACTAGCTTGTGGTAGTTGCTTCTGTGATTTATAAAATTACAACTTGGATTTGATGCTTTCAACCTTGTAATGTAACTCTAAGTAAAATTGCGGCTCAGAATGTTCTAATTTGATCTGGGTTTAAAATCCATGTGTGGATGACCTTTCTGTGACCTTCATTTAGTAGCATGAAACTGTTGGGCTCCGGCTTCCCATCAAACTCCTGCTCTGAGACCAGGCAGGACCTCACTGTGAGAATGAACCAAACTACTGAAGCATCAAATTGCTGAAGGTATACTGGATAAAATGCTGACTCAAGTTAGCTTCTTTTCTCTCCAAGAGACCCAGTAGAACTTATGCAGGGAAGTCAGGTGGAAATAATTGTCATCTTATTGTTTGTGACATTAAGTCCACTGAGTTTACAGTAGAACACAACTTGGCATAACTCAGTGTCACTAAACAAGAGTTGATTCAAAATAATTCAAACAACAAGTGACAATTGGAAAGCTGTGGAAATACATGAGGTGCTTCACTTGCCTTTTTTTTCTGGTACTACCCAAAGAAAACTGAACAAATATTCTCAGGGAAGTCTTAAGGCTGTTATTTCAGAGTGTCATACTATGAAAATTTGGATGGTTTATAAAAAAAATAATTCAAATACATATTTTTCATATGAAAATGATTCAAACGCAATGCATTGCGGTCTATTTTTGTGATTTGTTTTAGTGATCAACAAGCATGCTGGTTTTCTGCAGAGACTTCTGGAAAATTTCTAGGGCAATGGGTTTTGGAATTGTAGATTTGGACAACTCTACAAAGAAATTCAGAAAAAAACAAGCCACCTGATTTCTTTCCTTTGATCCTGCACATTTGTTTGTTGCAGATTAATTTTTTATCCGCTTTTTATTCTATTTATTTTCCTGTATTGTCTGCCCACTTTAAAGAGAACTGTTCCTGAATATAAGTATCCCATGTAAAATGACATTTAAGGCTTTCTATTCTATTCTATTCTATTCTATTCTATTCTATTCTATTCTAATCTTTATGAAACTACTTGAGGTCTTCATCTTCCTACTTCCTATCTGCGGACCTAAACAAATGATTTCAGGCTGTGCAGTGTATCCCCTCATGTTGTGGATGCCAATAATAGTACCAGGTCTAGTACTAGGTGTTCCCCTCAACGCCACTATTGGAAATTAAACAATGAAAAGAAACAAAGTGAAAAGTGAAAGTGAGTTTATCTGTGCAACAGTGACCTTCTCCAAGGGTGTATTCAGACTGGACATGTTTGGACCGCTTAAAGTGAACCAGATTTGGTTTCCCCCGACAATCCAGACCAAATTTTCAGTCTAGATACACCCAAGCGTACCCTGGTCCAGGGAGCACTCTCTGACCCATCTTTGGAGGTGTTTTTTTTCCAGTCTGAGTACACCCTAAAACTCCTTAGATGTCAATTAACAGGCCTTTGGCATTTTTTTCAGCCACGTTTGTAGGTACAAGAAATGCAGTGTAATGTCAGTGTCTGCAAAGAGTCATGGACTGTTTAACTGCACTGTGGTTTTAGCTTTGTTGCATCTGAATTCAGTTTTCAGGGTTAAAATAGCTTTAACTTGTGTCAAAATGTCAGTGTTTAGAAATGATGTCTGTCCTCTAAGCAATATGTGCTTTTAGTATGTAACTCTTCCAAAATTGTGTTCAGTGATGATGATATTCCATCTCCAGGTTTAACCTGAAACACCCTTTATTAAGCCTTGCACTCTGTAATTTTGTAGTACCCACCAATCATATTTTGCAGGATGACTTCACTTCAGATGAACAACTGGTTAGGGAGATTTGGGGCTTTTATGGCCAATGCTGCTCCCATGATTTTACGCCTAATTAACTCCTTTGGTGTCCTGTTTTCACCTGGTAGTAAATATTGAATATTTGAGGTTCCGATTTCAGCAGGTGTGGGTATCTAAAGCCCATGATTATTTTCTAGATCTCTGCGAAATAAAAAGTGACTTTCTAATTTTAATTTAAAGCCAATGTGTTAGTTCAGAGTTCATTGGGAATCAAGAAAACACAAAGATAAACATGCAATCAATCTCCCTCCTGGAGAATGTCATTAGCAGACTTTTTTCTCCGCTGAGAGGACTAAACGAGGATTGTGTCAACGGCTTCTGAGGCTGAATAGTTTGTGGGCCCAGCTGGTCACTCACAAGGGAGAGAATTAAGGGCTAAAAATGGAAGCAATTTTCTTCCAAGATTAGCCTGCGAGGAAACTAAGAAAGATGAGTTTAATGAAGCCAATCAGAAGTTAGGCTCTGGAATGTTATTATTAATCATTTGGGGTTGAAGTTTTGATTATCTTACATATTACTGGCTTGTAGCCGGAACGACAAAATAAAAGAAAATGAGAAGAACGCTGACAAGGACTTTTCTGGTCAGCTGAATATTTCTATCAAGCTGAGAATTCTATCAATCTGACCGAATGTTCATTCGTGTGCTCATTGTTTGCTAAAGAGAGCCATCTGCTGGAGTACTGGTTAAAATAAACTCAAAATGTATGGAACAAATGCTTTACAGCTTTTTTATTTATTACTTAGCAAAAATAAAAAACTATGTTGACAGATGATATTTTCTCGCCATGCCTAAATTCATGCTGTGCTTTCAGTCAAGGCTGCACAGTCCTTGCTCCAAACATTTACCTGGAAGCCTCTCCCTTCTGAAACTGCGATGTCTGAGAAAAAATGAGTTTATATACCAACCAGTCCATTACCAACACACATTACCCTTGCTTCCTGGGAATGAGGAATTGGTAGTTTGAAGCAGATGAAGTGGCCGCAGACGTCGGAACGAAGGTCACCGTGATGTGTGCCGGAACACAAAACCTGAGAGCTATACATGGCCGTGTCATCAGGTTACAGTAATGGAAATATTGGACATTTTGTCAGTGTAATAAAGTGCAAGTCAGCACTTCCATGCCTGGATACATGGCCCTATTTGGTTAGACTTGATTTTTATATTTACATACAGCCAAATACATATGATTTTATGTGATTGTAGATCAAATTGAACTGCTTAAATGTTTCTTAGAGAAAAAAAACAAGGTGCTTCTTGTTGCAGGTTTGTGTCAATTTAAACTGATTCCTCACATGTGCAGTTGTCCTTATATTCCCTCAGGCTGACTTCTTTGAATGCTTTTGGACACTAAACCAAGGTCATTATGACCTTCTCTGCAAAATAAAGTGATCTCTTAGAAATACTATTATCTAGAGGAAACATCAGCCATGTTGGCATTCGCACTGCAATTGTTCTAACAACTGCACTCCCACTAAATCGTCTGGTGTGTTGGGGACAAGCTCCATTTTCATTAAGTGAAAACACAATAGATGATGCTGGTAGACCTGGACCCTCAAAATCTCTAGAGCTTCTCCTGTTTTACATAAATCAGCAAATCCAACAGAAACTTTCAGCACAATAAATTAATGTCTAAACCTGTTATTTAAATCAGCAATTTGCAATAAAACGTTTTTAAAATACATTTTTCAGTCAAGTAATTAAACATGAAATGTGACATATGAACACAATTTTATTGTTTAATTTAAAAATTCACATGAAACATTCATTGCAGATCAGAAGTGTTGGACTTTCAAATGTTTGATGTTTTCCATCTGACACAAAGAGATGGAATTGTGAAAAGTCCTATCATTTCAAAGTACAGAATGGTTAGTAATCTCTACTGAAATGCTTGTTGACTTCATGAACGCTCACATAGACAACTAAACTGATGGAGACAAACTTCTCCTGTTCCTTTGACCACGCAAGCTGCATCTTCACCTGAACGCCGGTTTCCTTATGGTGGATCAGAAAGTGCTCATCGCTGTAGTCCAAACAAACCGGGGACTTCTCCAGCTCCATGGAAACGGGAGAGCAGACGCACTTAAAGGGTTTCCTGAATTCATCCAGAAGAGTGAGATTTATGACACAGCAGTTCTGCAGAAAAGAAAGGAGCAGAGCAAACAAGGAGCTTGACTTTATTAGTGATTCCATTGTGTATTTTTCAGAAAATAAACCGGAAAAAAAGGTTGAAACATTCAGGTGCGCAGGTGTTTTAAAGCAAGATAGGCTTGGACTTGTGCAGCAGATGGGAAAAGATCTGAAATTTTATCTTAAGAAAAAATTAAATTCTACCTGAAATGAAAACATTCATACAGATTAAATGATGGATTTGACCTTTAATTTGAATTAAATATATTCTTCCATTCACACAAAAAGCCAAATCATGTAAAACCAAGATGGATGAAACTCTGTCAATCAATTGGATTTGAATACACATTCCAAAAGACCCACTCCAAGAAAATGTTGTGTTTTTGGAGTTTTTAACATGTTGTTGTGGGATTTTTCTGATAATAGAGAGCATACTTCAAGAGAATTAAGCTTAAGACTGCATTTCTGAGTATTTCTTTATTCAAACTGATGTGAAGGAGACAAACAAGTGCTGTTTGAAAAATAGCTTATTTTTACAGTAGAAAATACACTGGGTGGGCCACAAGCTCCCTGCTCTGAAGCCTCAGTGATAGGGAAGGGAAGGAGGGGGGGGGGGGGTTGCTCCACAGTGACAGTCCTGGTTTAGATAAAGATATCGGATAACCAACTAAGTTAAATTAAGTTTTATTGTTCATATTTTGGGCTATGACATTTGTGATCTGACCTCAGTAAGTGTGTTTATTTAGGATTAACAGCGTGGTATTTTCCTTATTTCATACTTTGCTTATGTTTTAAGTTATAAAAAGAAAACCAGAACCAGATTATCTTGAAGATGCTTCAGCTGTGAGAGACTATCATTCTTCACAAAAGCCAATGATAATAATACTACTCACATCAGGCTAAAATCTAGAAACCACTTTAAAACTAAAGTAAAAAAAACACGTTTTAATTTTTTATTTCATATCTATGTATGACACCTGACAAGTTCAAATGCAGTAATTAGAATTTAGTCAGCTACAGCTTTCAGCCTTCTTTTTTCAAAGACGTCACCTTGTGTCTTCTGTGTCATAGCTTTGAAAATAAAGTTAAAGAGTCAAAAATGCTCTGCTTCTGTAAATGGTTATGACCATGTGTCATACCTCCACTGAACCCTGCAGCGCTTCACACTGCCAGGGCAAGGTGATGCTGCCTAACACAGGCGTGTGCTGAGCCAGGTTGGTTCTGCTGATGGCTGTGAGACGAATGAATCCATCAGAGATCTGATCTGGAGTTCAAAACAAACAAAACTTAAGAATGTCACAATTAGAAGTCTAGTATTAAGACACTAACTTAAAGAAAACTATAAAAAATCAATGAAGTAATGTATTTAATATTATTTTATGACTAAAAAGACCAGGATGCCACAGAAATTGACCACATAAAAAAAGGAAGTTTCCTAAAATTAAATTGTTGAAAATAAATTATAATTTGGTGATGCTTATGTGAAATATATTTTTCATAACACTGAAATCCAAAACAAACAGTTGAAGTGCAATAACTAGGTAAATTACAACTGTGTTGGAAAGAGGAAGCAGTTTGGCACCTTTGGGTCAATCCTTTCACCAAAGTGAATCAGAAAAGGACATTTTTTAAGTAAAAATGACTATATTTTTAAAGAGTTTATAAATGTTTGGCCCCTTGCTACTATAATTTACCAGTATGAACACAAATAGAGTACCTTTGGTGCAAAAAAGCTGGGAGAAGCTCTCAGAGAGTAGCTCACAGGTGGTGTTGTGGAGAACAATGTGTACCTGGTAACCATGGAGACCATAGTCAGGGTCCACATCATCAAAAGGTGGTTTGATGATGGGCTCTGTGTATGGACTGCAGCAAAAAAAAAAAAAGAAAGGTAAATGGTTAAATCAACAGGAAAAACGGATCTTCTCTAATGAAACTTCTGTTTTTAACATGTTCTTGTAGCAATTTTCCTATGATCAGGGACATATATATATATATATAAAATTATTATTATTATTTAATTTAATAATATCAATTAGTATTTCTTTCTTCAAATAGTGATGATCCCTGCTTTGCTCCGTTCTGATGCATCCACTTGTAGACAAATAGATCTATTAACATCTTCATTTTCTTCATCTGAGCTGACATTTGACCTTAAAACTCAATGGCTAGATAGCTCCACTATTGCTCGCTGTTTTTGTTTCACCGCTAATGTTAAGTGAGGGGTGTGAGAGAATGTAAGATAGTGGGAGAGAGTGTAAACAAAAGGATTGGTGGGATATCAGCGGAGGCTTACTTCCTGCCCAAAACTCAGAAGGAAACATTTCTAATGAACTCCTGCTGCTCTGCAGAAAATAAGTTAAAAAAAATAACGTTTTGTTGAGCTAAAACCACGGAAAACACATTTAGGATATATAAAAATATAGTTGGAGTGGGACTTAAAGGTGGTGTAGCAGTGTGTTACTAATAAAGACCAGTAGATAGAGCTATAAGCACATGAAGATACACTATGCAACTCTCAACTGGAGACGGTCGCTTCAGCTTTCAGTATCTAATAACCTGAGTTAGATTATATTTTCACATGGGCATGAAAAATACAGTTTGCTGTCATCACTTCTGATGAATGACAAAAATAAGATTTCTGAAACAAAATCCTGGGAAAGTCACATTATTCCCTTCTGTGAGGAAGTCCATGAGAAGGGTCCTTACAGGAACATCGCATGAATTCTGACCTAATCTCCGTTAAATGTGAACCATGGCTAGGACAGTGCAAAATATCTCAGAAATGTGGATGAAAAAGGTCGGTTCCTGTGCTGCCTACCTCACAGTAGATCCATGAGTGCTTCTCTCCATCAACTTGTGGAAGTGGAGGGTGAACATGAAGAAAGCAACTGAGCTTTGGCCCTGCAAAAAGAGTGTTTTTGCCTTTTTTTTCTTCCTTCAACTAGAGTATGCTAATAAATGATATTAAAGAAAAGATGTGGCTTCATGGGAAGTAATTACCGTCCAGAGACCCATGATGACTCCAGGTTGTAGTAGCTTCAGCTGCACCAGTCTGTCCTGGCCAATGACCTGTGCACTTTTAGTTAGAGGCGGCATGTTCAACTTGGCCATGAGGGACCTCCTATGGGGTATGACAGGGCAAGCACAGCTGATTTCACAGAGAGATGAGGAGACAGAGACATAGAGAGAAGGCTGGAATGGATACTGCCTGTCGTTACTTCTTAGAGCCGGGGTGGTTGAGTTCAATCCTCCTGACACCGTCAAGTTGAAGGGTAGAAATCTCCCCATAGTCGGATAAGTAGAGTCCTCCGCTCCAGCACAGTGTCAAAAAAGTCTTGCAGAACTGAGACCGGCTCAGTTCCAAAACGCACACCTGTCCTGACTTGGAAGTGACGGTCAGTTCCCAGGTGACATGAGAGTTTCTGCAGGAAGATAACACAATGCTGAAACAAAAGGGGACAATTTTGAGGAAAGAAAGGAGTTTGGGGGAAAGCATGCTCTACAAAGGAATGTGGTGTTTCATACAGAAGCAATGCAGAAAACCTTAAGTTTACTTCTTTACTTTTTCATTTTAAATTTTCACTCACACCATCCCACACTGTCGGATGGTGGATGACATATCAAGAAAATTAAGCTCAAAACTGAACTTCTGAGTATTTCTTTATTTAAATTGTTGTGAATGAGGAGCAGACAAAGATTCTTGTTTGAAAAAGATCATGTTTGTGACAGAAAAAATGCTGGGCTGCGTCTTCTTGTAGAAGACTAAATCCATGCACGTTATGGATCTAGTTATGGGTGATGGGGGGGGGGGGGGGGGGAGTGTTAATAAACTAAGAAACTGACTGGGTTTTTTTTGTTTTTTTTTTTAAACTGCGTGATCAATAATTAAAAGACCACTCGGAACCCTTCGTTAACAGACCAAAATATGATCGGAGTGGGTTTTTAATTTATGCTCTAAAATATTGAAATGTTCTTAGTTTTTTTATTTTATTTTGGTACAATAAAAATGTGCAATTTTATTTTGAAAACCTATATTTTGCATTTTGACTATTGTAGAATTTAGCTTTTGTTGGAATGATATGCAACAAATGAAATGGAATTGCTGAATCAATCAATGATGAATGTCGTGATCCATAACCCTAATTCTCCTCTGATGCAGCCGGCGTCCTGCCGAGAAACCAACCAATATCAATTAAGTCGAGGAACAAAGCTAAAAATTGGAACCCGAGAAGTCCCTGATGACCCAAGAGACTTCTCTCTGCACAGACTGTATGTGTGATGCCTTGTGAAATGATTATTAGCAGGGTAAATGGAAAGCTTCTCAGTGTCTCAAGCACGAAGCCCTTAAGGGAAATGTCTCAGAGAGTGGGAGGAAGGAGGGAGCTAAAAGGTGTTTCTTTGTGTGTGAATGTGTCATTTATTTATTTCTTCTTCGAATTTTGGTGGGGGTCATTTGATTTCTACAATTCAGACGGCCTCTGCTGGGAACTCATTTGTTTTGTACTCCCTTTTCCGTGGCACAGCAAATGCAACAAACCTCAAAATTGAGTGCTGCACACTCTAATCACAGCTTCTAAAAACACAGCAGACACTGCAGGGGAGGTGGTGAAAAAGCTTTCCCCCTGTGTGCTGGCATCCCCCACCTCACCCACCACTACCCTGAGCAGACATCGCATTCAGACACACACCTCCTTTCTCACCTTTAATAAGAAAGTGTCATTACAGAAAACAAACCATGCTTAGTTTTTGATTTGGAGGCGATTTTTTTTTTCACTCTGGCTGCCCTTGAACTTTCTCTGCAGCAGAGTTTACTCGTTCAGCAATGCTTCAAGGACGGAAGTTAGGGGAAAACGAAGTCTTGGCAATAACAAAAGTTTGCTGTACATTTTCATCAATGGAAATGTTTTGCTCTACAGTAAAATAAAAGCTACATTTTAAAGAAATATCCACAAGGCTTATAGAGAAATTTTTATTTTTAAGCTTGGTAAGTTTTAAAGGCTTGAAAAACAATCTGTTGATACTTCAGGACTTAGAGTGCTTCTAAGAGATTGAAAAGACATAACATGCATTATAAATCAAAGACACAAGCTTCAAACTTCACCTAATCCAGGGGTCTGCAACCGTTAACACTCAAAGAGCTATTCAGGTCAATTTCTTACAGACTACAACCCAGCAGGAGCTGCAAAGTCTTACCTCACCCTTTCGAAAAATCACATTTGTATTTCTGCTATTGTTACTATTCTGATCATGTAAATGAACTATTGTTTTTTTGGGCATAAATAAAACAAACAAAGAAAAAATATGAAATAGTTTATAAGTTTTGATAGATGTTCAGAGGAGTTCCTTTCAAAATAAAATACACCCTATACCATATAGGATAATCTCAATGCAGTTGTTGGTAGCGTGATGTCAGCAGTGATTTAAAAAAAAAATTGTTTTACTGTCCATCTCAGTCACAATTTGTAAATCAGAACTGGCTAAGTGACTTTTATTGTATTTTTCAGGCCATGAGGGGCAATTAAAATCCTTTTTTTCTGCCTTATAATATCGGTGCACCTTATGTAGGATTTCTGGTTGTGCTTAATGAGCTTCAGTTAATTTTTCTGAGGTACATGAGACTTTAAAATCCATGAAAATGTTTTGGTATGACTTTGGGGTTTGGGCTGGGGTCAAAGAGCCACATGTGGCTCCGGAGCCTCAGGTTGCAGAACCCCTCTCATTGTGCTTAAGTGAGGGTACCTGAGGACTTGTTCTGTTCGGCTTGGCAGACCGGTGAGATGGTTGACATGTCCAAGGAGTTGCTTCCACTTCTTGGTGTCACGGTGTTCCACAGTGGTGAGGAAGAGGTGCTTCCAGTAGCCTGCAGCGGGATCCTGCACCTTCATGTTCAGCCCGGCTACGGGCGGGGGTTTCTGCCTTTTGTTCTTGCCAAATTCTGCCACGTATAAGTTCTTCCAGAGAGCACTGCAGGAAAAGAATTAGAGAATAGAGAGTTGATTACACCAACTAGAAGCTACTTTACTTTTGGCTGAGGCACTAGTTTTTTTATTTAACAACTCACAATCAAGCTTCATAGACATAGTTTACCAAATAATTAAATAATTTGAAAGTCAAATGATTTTTGTATGTTTCAGAAAAACATTTGTGAACAAAATGTATAAATATTTAATGGATGGGCTCATTTTGGCTTTATTATAGTTTATTGTGACAACTGTTTTATTTCTGAATCACTTAATCTGTCTTCAACCAGTTGCCCCAATTGCTGATTTGGTGCTAATTCTCTGATGTTGAGTTTGGATGAAACAGAAACATGAATCATTGCTCCAGATCAGACACCAATTATCCTATTCGTTCTTTAAAACCTCAGTGTCATAACTCTGCTATATCACTCGGTTACTGTTACTACTGTGGCCGTAATATTGTTTTGTTTGTACTTTTGGAATGTTTTTCTGTCTTTGTTTTCTTTTTTCTTTTTTTTTTTGCTGCAGTGGGAGGTTCTTTTTTTCATGTTCTTCCCCTCCTACATTTGTGTGCAGTTTGGAGCCCAAATTTTCCTTAGCTGGCTTAGCTCCTTGATTGGCTGAGGACGTTCAGCTCGGGTTTAAATACTGCCACATCATCTGTTGGAACCCCCCTCCTCGCTGGCAGCAGCAGAGCTTTACTTTGATTACCATTGTAAGAGGCTTTGGTCATTGTATTTTGGTGGTTTTTGTGTAGTTTTCAGTTTTTTCCTATAAGTAAATTCCCAGCTTATTTTCAGCCTAGGTTTGTTAGTGAGAGTTTTTGAGTCATTGGTGCATTTAATTTGTTCCTTTTACCTTTATGTTACATCTTTTACAAGCCCCTTGACAGGGGTTTAACAGTTACCATGTCTGAAACTTTCTTCCAACATCTCAAAGTTGAGCACTGTGGTATCAGAGGCAGACCTTGAAATGATTCTTCACACCTTCATCTCTTCTCGCCTGCATTACTGCAATGGTCCTTTTACTGGTTTAAGCCAAAAGGAGCTTTTACCGCCTCCAGGTGGATCAGAACTCTGCAGCACATCAGTCCAGTTTTAGCTGCACTCCACCGGCTCCTGCTTCCATTCAGAATAATTTCATGGTCAAGCTCCTCATTATGTCTCTGAGATTTTAGAATCCCACAAATCCTCTCCTACTTTTCGATCGTCAGGTGAGTTTTTTTGTTAGTTATCCATCACACATTTTAAAAGTTGAGGGGATCGAGGGTTCAAAGCGATGGTTCCAACACTTTAGAACACACTGCCTCTGTTCCTATGCTCCACAGACTTAGCTGGCTTTAGAAAAAAAAAAAAGAAAAAAAAAAAAAAAAACCTGAAGACCCTTTTAGCTGGTGGATTTTAAGGTTGGCAAAATATTACAATTAACTGAATTTGATCTTTAAATTGCTTCATTTAATGTTTTATCTTGTTTTAAGAGGATGTTTGCTGTATTGTGCTTTTTGAGGATAAATGCTATATAAATACACTTTGCCTTTTTTGTTGGTTCATTAAACATAAATGAACTTAAATAGGAGAGTTCAAACATAAAACTCAACATTCTTTGTTTAATCGTCGATAATGATCTAAAATTAAGGGATTATATTCAAAAGACAAAATGCTAACCAGAAACAAAAAAGAAATATACCATTGCAGCTTACTAAAAGCTTTTAGTAAAGCCTTCCAGCTTCAAAAACAACTTAGAAAAGCTTGATTATATCCGGAATCCTAATAACATAACCAAAAAAGACATGACTACGGTTTGCATTCTGATAAAGATTTGAAATGTAGGTGTTTTAATTTAAGTTAACTTATCGGAAAACAACATGTTCCAAGACTCATAAAGTCAATAAAACTTCAACTTCAGCTTTTTTTTTTAAATAAATCTATGAATAAATTAATCATTGATGCTCTGTTTTATTTGTTATGTATACTACATTAATAATCTTTGTTTAATATTTGTCCACCAAAAACACACAATTTAACAAAGCCATTTTAAAGAATTTTAATTGCCAATTCTCAGTAATGTAAATGTATAATTTGTTAATTAGATACACAGAAATTGACCATAATTTGAAAATCACCATCAGTGAACACTTGACAGCAGCATTTCACACTCAATAAACACACAGATTTTGTGAGGTTTCAAAATATTTGGAGTCACCTAATGCATCCGATTAAAACATTTAAGAATGTAGCTTTGGGTCACCGTGGCAACACCCTTGCTGACACTTACTTGTCACTGGCAAGCTGATGGATGCGCTTATTGACATTACTTATGCTGAGGAGTGCTGGGGCATCCAGGTACAACAAAACCTTTGTCACAATCTCACATGGCAGTCTGAAAAGATAATTAGACAGTGCAAAATGTGATGCGTTTATCTTTGGTTCTTTGAGTCTGCAGTTTTTGTCACAAAATTGAATGTTTCTGCCTTTTTTATGACAGTTCTTTGGCAAAAAAGACAAAAACAAGTTACAGGTATAAGAAAAATAAAAGCATGAGTTAAAATACATTTTTAGAGATGATGCATGAGAATAAATTATACTGATCAGCTTTTTGTTTTTTTCTAAAATCACCTCTTATTGTTGATGATAGCAAAGCTATCCCATTAGTTAGTAAAGTTTTCCTACATTTCACAACATAAAAAAAACAAAAATATGTACACTCTATTGGCCACAGAATAAATAATATTGAGTTAAAAAAGCGGACTGACACATCTTAACTATAAATTCCCATTAATTATCTGGCTAAGTTCACACCAACACCTCTGGCTGTGATTGTACAGAGGTGCGGTTCTTTTCCGGTGTGAAAAAGAACACGGCGGCTAGTGGTGGTGATAATAACAGATATAAGCTAAATTTACATGAAAAGTAACATTTTAGATGGATTGGGCTCCTGTGATGTCAGCAAGTAGTTGGGGGAGAGGGGTGGGGGGTGATAATTGACAACTGTCTAAAATTACAAGAAACAAAAATCAGAAATACACGTGTTTTTTGTTAATGTTGTGACTGATTACAAAAGTGAAGGGTGTGTTTGACTGCTGCAGTAATGGGGTGAGCAGTGCAGATTTTGAAACATAATTATGGCTGAATGAACAGATGTGACTGGATGACAAAAACAAGGTTCCAGAGCGATGTCGTAAACATGACAGAAAGACAAACGCTGTAGTGTCAGTGTCTAAGTGGCCATCGGCTTTTTTCGTTGCTTTTGTTGCTTATTCATAGACTGGAGATAAATAGCAAAAAAATAAAAAAAATAATAAAAAATGGAAATGAAAATAAAAACGACTCCTATTGACATCTTGATCCATAACCTTGACCAAAAATAATAAAGCTCAATTGAATCTACATTTCAATAATTTACACAAATCAATTTTCAACATCAGAAAGGAAACCTAAAAATTATTTATAGGATTTAACTACATGCTAGTGCTTAAATAACTACAGCAGCAGGATTTATTAGCCATTTCTTACTAATTAGTATAAAACATATTATTAAATACAATATGCATGGCATGTAATCATCTCTACTTTGCATTTCTGCACACATACCTTATATGGGCAAGTATTGCAGAGTGTAAAATCCTATTTATCTGTACATGTTAAAAAAAAAAAAAAACTTTTTTCATTTGTAAACACAGCTTTGTTGAAGCAAGGTTACCTTTCCAAGAAGTTCTGCGTGAAAGCCGAAAATGATCCATCGCTTTTTTTGTACACTTCCCTTGATCTTAATCTAGGAGCAACTACTTTTGGGTGAGTTGCCATTTTCTTTACGGTCTTCTTATGTTAGAGGAAAAAACGTAAATTTAGACAACCTCCTGTGACTATATATTTTTTTGAGGTGTTATGTGGATAAAACCAATGCTGGCTGTTTCCTCGTCCCAAAGCTTATTGCCTAAAATTCACAACAGTTTAAAGCATCCATAATGACAGGAAATTTGCCCATAAACCATGCTTTTTTCAAGCCTAATCTCATGCTTCGGGTTGTTTTTGTAGTCCGTGCTCAGTCTCCATGGTGACGGCGAATGAACTTCCGGTGGAAAAGGCCTTCAAAGTAAAAGCAGAAAGCGATCTTAAATATTGGAAGACTGTATACTAAAAAGGAAAGGGAACTTGGAATTTCCAGGATGTGTGTGTGTGTGTGTGTGTGTGTGTGTGTGTGTGTGGGTGTGTGTGGGTGTTTGTGTGTGTGTGTTATAATTTTAAAAGAATCAGTAAAGTTGAAATAAATTAATAACAAACTGTATTGACAGTTATTAAGTCTACAGAGGACAAAAAGAAAAATAAAGTTTTGTTTTTATTCTCTTTCTCTTCTCTGTAATGACCTGTGTTGGCTTGTTTTGCACATGACATAGGTCACTTTTGCTGCTCCACATGCATAATGTTAACGTTCACATTTGTTCCGTTTTGCCATTTAGGGTAAAACAGACTTACAACATTTCTTGTTTAGTTTGAATTAATTGCAACACATTTTCCTGCCAAGCATTTCAATTACAGGAATTTTCAAAACATTCTTTTTTTGTATTTATTTAGTCGTTTTCTGATAGTTTAGGCACAATAACCCATGAGCCATCATTGATAACAGCAGAGGAAAATCTGCCCCTCCAAAGAGTTGAAAAACAGTTTTCCATCCTAAAACAATGTCTACAGTTTCCAAGATTGCTGTTAAGGAGCTATTATTGACACACATTTCTGTGAATTAAAAGCAATATTAAAAAATACAAAAACAAAAAGTGTGGTTGTTGTTTTTACTTTCTCACATTATGGTGTATTCCTTTAAAAGGACTGTGGCCTACATGTATTGACATTTTAACACAATTTGACATTTTCGAACATTTCTGTGTGACCTCTATTTCTGCCGCTCTTTTAAAACTCCGAACATAAGCCGAAATCAAAGCCCAAAGAAATGTTAAGGTCTACCATAAAGAAAGGGTCCTTTGGATCATCAATGTGACTCATCATCAGGGCGTTAGGCCTAAACTAGCCAGGGAGGGCCTGACAAAAGTGATGCTGTTTGAACTGCCTTTATGTGCTATGAAAGAGTTAACACCTCAGGGATGAAAGTCGACAGAAACATCACACAATCTGCCTCCTTTTCTTTCTAACTCTGTGTGTCTGGACACAGACAGACCTCACAATTTGAGAGTCTGACCTCATTTCAAATGTGAACATTGTGTCAATTACCACTGTGTGCAGACAGATGGACTTTAGACAGTTGGCCAAGTATATTTTAAGTGTCTAAGTGTCCTTCTTTCATAGAAGAATGATCATAGAAACCGTAATTTTCTCCAAATTCAAAATTAAAAAACAGGGGCAGCACAAAATGACACACGTCCATTATACACCTAATTGATTGACAGAAATTTTATTTGGGATGCCACCTTCAGCTTGAGTCATTAATGAACTTCTGCGAGTCACACTAAAGCACAAAGCCTTGCAGATTTTATGACGAGTTCTCTTCATAAAAGCAGATGGCGTGCTTCAAGACAAATCACACAAGCGCCCCCCTGTTCCTGGAAGCCAGTAGGCTCTGCTGGCTGTCAGAGAGCATAACCATAACTCTGTTGTCAGTCTGGCCGATCAGCTCGTCCTGATGGAAGTGAAGTCCCTTTCAGGGCAACATTAGCCTCTGGTAAGGTAATGCTATGTAGGCCACATCCCTTTACTGATGGTGTTCCTTGTACTTGACATTCAGTGTTTTGTTGTTACTGTGTCCTTCTGAAGGCTGCATGTGCTTTTTGTCCATGCACTTGATGTTATACACTTTAAATAATACTTTCACAGGTCAAAGTTTTTCACATATGATGCAGGAGGAACAGTACTTTCCATCTGAAAGACACTTTCCATTTAAGATTGATGTTTGCCTTAAGTCATAAGGGCAACAACAAGAATCAGTGTTAGCTTATATTTGTGAATAAAAGTGAGTTGAAGTAACTTTCCCCCCAGAAGCAAAAAGTTGAAGCCAGTCTACTTTCTGGCTGTGTTAATGTGGCCAACATGTCTCTGGTTTGCATATCTTTAAATAGAAAACTGACAGCTCATTAAAGGTCTGGAGTGAAAGTTCACCACATGTGAAGCCCTGTCTCAGACCATTTTAAGGGCGTGGAACACTCAAAGGGACCCCTTACATAACACTTCAAAGAAAAATGACACGTCTGAACTTGAAAGTAAAAGGTTAAAGGTGCACTAGAGCTGGGCGAGCTATAAGTCTTTTTTTTTTTTTTTTCAAAAGTCATACTTTTAACTTTCTTGTTAATATAATTGATACTTTTTGTTTTTATTATTATTATTATTTTGCAGCAAATATCCAACCAACACAATGGACAGTAAATGTTTGCTATAATCAAGAAGCCCGCCCTGCACAAATAAAATATTCCACTGGGCGGCGCACAAGTATCTGCTGGACTCGTAAAACTGCTCTTTTAAGTATTGGATTAGTGACATAAGTGTGCGTGCTGAATGTACTATGCGCGCGTAGGGCTGTCCACTGCAGCTTCTTAATTTGGGATTAATAAAGGCAAGACACTAGAAGATGTGAGCAAATAAGTGACAGTCACAGGGAGAAAATGATACTGCGTCCTCAAGGGCCATTGACCTAACAGGGTTGAGCTGATTAACATGTAAACAAAGCCGTTAGTCAGGGCATCTGCTCTTAATTGCAGCGTGCTTCCGAGGAGTCTGCCTGCAGTGGCTGCGCGCGTGAAGAATGGGCGTGAGCTGTCCCTGGAAAGAGAGCCCTTAGACTTCTGCTTTTTTTTCTGACAGCGATCTGTGCACTCACTTCAGTCCGGCAGAGACAGAGAACACAGCAGCGGAATGGAGAGCTCAGGTATGTCGGATTTGTCTTATTTGCAAGGTTTAAAGCCCGCACAATACCCAGTTTTCGAGAAACAAAAGGAATTCTTGAGTTTAGATTCTGTAATTTTAATTCTGTGTAAAGTTTTCATCAGTTATCCAACTATTGAAACTGATTAGAACCAAATCACTCTGATTTGAATCTTGTTCATAAACCAATTATTGATGTAGAAGCTGCGGCAGCTGTTCCTTTTACGAAGAGAGTCTCTTTTACGCGCACCGATGAAAGTCAGTTTGGTGTCAAAATTCCATCAGTACTGGCGCCTTATAAAACAATTTCAACTTTTCCTCTCATATCACAAGGATCTTCAACAACAACAGTTTGAAACCCTCCCAAAACCAGCAAAGACGCACAGGAGGGAGGGGAGACTCTCAGCCGGAGAGAGTCTAAGTGCGTCTGTGTCAGAGGGTGTTTGGGAGAGTGAGGACGCATCACAGATAGAGGAAGAAAGGAGGAAGAGAGAAGGGGGACTAAATCTGGACCAGGTGATCCACAAACCTTCAAGGGTCGGCGGGGGTCTTTCGTTGTATATACGGGCTCAGTGATCCAGCCATGGTGCCACCAGCGCGCTGCCCGGGACCCTGTGCCATCCTGGCACTGACCCTACTCTTGGGATGCAGCGTGGTTCTTTGCGTCGGCCAGAACGACACGGAACCCATCGTGCTGGAGGGGAAGTGTCTGGTGGTTTGCGACTCGAACCCTTCTTCGGACGGAGGAGTGACCTCCTCACTTGGCATATCAGTGCGCTCCGCTGGGGCAAAGGTGGCGTTTTCCGCCGTGCGTGGGACCAATCATGAGCCGTCAGAGATGAGCAACACGTCCATGACCATATATTTCGACCAGGTGAGGTGCCAACTCAGTTTGATGCCAACAAATTCCCTGTCTGTCTCTAAACCAATTCCTCGTCTCAATCCCAAGTTCTGTTTGCATATTATGTGGCTTTGTTAAGTCATTTGTCGGGTTTCATTCATTTTCTTCTGTGTGATCTAGTCTCTGCAATTTCAAAAATAGTTTGCTTCTTTTTTCCTTTGAAAGGTTTTCCAACTGGTGTGCGCACTGGTGTGATTTAGAGACCACAAAAAACACTGATCAGTCACGCGGAATCATTAATCGGCCGTGTTTCAATTTCCGTTGTGTAATTTGGCTTTGATTGAATGTTTCAGTTAGTCTTCACGCTTGAGGTCTTTGGGCAGCCTCCTGTAATATCTGCATCAAATTGGGAACCCTCCCAAACAGCGACTGAAGCGCAGCCTCAAACAGTTGGCAAAACCCCATTCAGTCTCTTTCATGCGCCTTTTGCGCATAAACAAGCAGCGACATGCATGACCAAAAATAAATAAAAAACACATAAAGCATCATCATCTGTGTTTGTTGGAGCGTGCAAATGTAGACGTAAATATGTATAGATATGTACAAAAAACATTGTCTCATTGTGCACACTCTGTGGTCACAGGTTTTAGTGAACATCGGCAACCATTTCGATCTCAAAGCAAGTGTTTTCCAGGCACCAAGGAGGGGGATATATAGTTTCAGCTTTCATGTGGTAAAGGTCTACAATAGACAAACCATACAGGTGAGTCAAAATGACCACCCGCTTTTAAAAAAGATGGCATTCCGGTGAAGTCAGACTTGAGCCTGGCGCTTTTTTCTTCTCCCCTAAAGGTGAACCTGATGCAGAACGATTATCCGGTTATATCAGCTTTCGCCGGGGACCAGGACGTCACAAGGGAAGCGGCCAGCAACGGAGTACTGCTGATGGTTGAACGGGACGACCGGGTCTATTTGAAGCTGGAACGGGGCACCCTTATGGGCGGATGGAAATACTCCACCTTCTCAGGCTTTTTAGTCTTTCCACTATAATCTAATCTGCGATTCTTCATGGGACTCTGCTTAGGTTGAGGATAAAAAAAAGAAGTGAGAGAAAAAAAAATACATGCCATTTATTTATAACTGAACTGTCAGCCAAGGAAGCCGACGAATATCTGTACACTCGTCCACTATTTAGTCAAACGTTTCCTTGGAGTTGCATATATTCAAATCCATCAGCCAACTTTTACGCAATCTGGATGACTTGACATATTGATCAGCCATTGATTGGCATGAGCTTTTTTTGGGGTGTGTGTGAGGACCCCCCCCCCCCTCCCCTTTTTTGTATTGCCTGGAAGAGAAACATTGTTCCGACTGAGACACGGGTGAACAACACGGGCCAAAAAAAGGAGCGGATGGAGCAACTGATGTCCCGGAAAGGCCGAGTGTTAAACGCTTAATTTTATGTTTGTGCAGACTTAACCAATATTTGCTTTCTGTCCCTTTCCTGAAGTTTTTGGAATTATGGACAACGACAGAAGAAGTGCTTTCCAGCCCAAGCCCAAGACATATGATTCTTTTCTCTTTTTTTTCTTCTTTTTTATGGTTTTGCACGAGAGGAAGTTTTCTTTTTCTGTTTTCTTGTGCTGTCAATGGTGTTGCGTCTGGATGCTGCACATATTGAAAATAAGCCAACTGTAGGCCGCCGACGGGTTCATGAAGTACAAAAAAGGCGACTGTTACAGTCCACAGAGAGGACTTCAAGCCCCCTTTATTCAAAAGAAAATCTAATTTATCATAATGACATTACTGTGTGTTCGGAATCTGCATAGCTTTGACTGATTTAATGTTCAGTGCCGTTGCTCACCAATTGTACATTGTGAAAATAATAGAAAAATCCCTATATGTCCCGCTTAATAAAAGATATTGTATTGTATAGGCGAATCGCATTCATCACTTCTTATTTATGTTACTGCACTCTGAAAGTCAAAGGCCTTAAAGAGGACGCAGACAGGAGGCCACTCTGGTGGCTGTCCAAGGTGCTGAAATCAACGCAGCTCAAATTTAACACTCAGATACGCCATTTAGGTACAAACATATTTTTCCATTCTTCAAATACTAATTGAAAACTTCGATTAAACAGTAAAAACAGATCGTTTTTCTTTTTTAAGTGTTTTTAAAGTTTCCTGGACCTCCACTTGCTGCATATTTGCACCTTCAAGGTAGAGACTTCTTCCTCTGATTCCAAACTCCACTTCTACATTAAAACAATACAAACATTTGCATAGATATGAGAAGCTGCTGCTGCTTGATGACATTTTAGAAAGATGAAAATCTTCCAAAGATGCCTGCAATGTTCTTCAGCATGTGTGTTTACACGCAAACAAAAACATGTGGTGTTTGCCATGCCCTTTCCCTCCCCTCTTTTCCATTTCTGGTACACCTGAGTTGAAATGATCAGGTGATCTGCGCTGGGGGAGTTTTTTGTTGTAATTTTATTGCTGATTGCGTCTTATTTATTTATTTACTTTTTTGGAAAAAACGTACCAGATGTGTGAGGTATGACTGTATCAGACCACACAGAGAAAAGCGTTTATCCTTTATTGATTTTCCTTTTTTCTTAAGTTCATGCCCATCAGGTCACAGACTCATGGGCCTACTGAGAGGTGGGCTGAGCAAAAGGCTCAATATCAAAAGGTGTCCCTACTGCTTTGAACCAGAATTTGCCTGGAGTCTTTAATTTTGCAGGTGAAGATAAGTGATCTCTCTGATGTGAGTCAGCTGGGTAAAAGTCTGTTTACTTGTGCTCTAGTTTATTTGCAAAATATGACCTTTTTCATGACTTGGACCAGAGATGTATGATGGACATTGCCTTTAAAGAGTCTAAAACTAAATCCACTGTGCGTAATAGACTCGGCTTTGAGCATTTTGTATTGAATCTATGATTTATCAGGCTTCTCCAACAATCTTGACACATTGTAAAAGAACACTGAGAAAGGATTTGGCTTTGAAAGTTGAATATTAAAATGGTCTTTAAATCATAAAGTAAAAAAATGGTTTGTTGAATTTCATCTATCGAGGAAGGATTTACCTAGAAAAACAATTAAAAAGTAAGACAACAGAAAAAAAATCCCTTTAGTGGTTTATAGAAGCTTGCCAAAAGAGTTGCACTTGTTTGTTAAAATGCATTGATGGCACCACCAATCAAACGCAAACAAAAGAAATCCCTTTAATTATTGTTTTTTTAAACAGGGAATTCAACTGAACACCAGTTGGCTCCCCTGAGAATATGTTAGACATGAACAGCTGGTAACTTGGGTCTGCTTGCTTACCTCTGCAATGTGGTTTTTTTCCCCTTTTTTCCCCTTTGAATTTTACCTTCATCTTGTGTAAAAGAGAACACAACAGCTGAGAACAAAGACCTGCTGATAGGCTGCTGATGCAGGCAGTAGGCCTGCGTGACGGAACGTGCCAAGGAAATTATTCTGTTCTGTATGAAACTGGCCCATGAAGATCTCACTGTCTCCCTGCTGGACTGAATCTAACAAGAAAAGTTCAATTTAAGATCCTGAAAACGCTAATTAAAAATGTTGTTTTCAATGCTAAACCTGTTTGCAATATAAACGGCAAACTATAAGTGGTATCTCAACAATGCCATTACGGAAAAAATGTTTTTCCCAAAGGATTTTTTCTGGTTAACAGCAAAAACAAAGTTTTCATCACAACAAAATAGCAAACAAATGACTCTTATGCATTGTAAAATAGACTTGGCTCTTCTATTATTGAAGCACAGATGGAATTTTACTGCGATACCCTTCAAAAGCTTGAACTTGCTTCCCATGGTCCCTTTTTTAACACATCCTCGTGACATATATTCTTTCACGACTCCTATTCACATGGAGAGAGATCTTAGATCTGCTGCCCTCCCCCAGCAGTGAACTACATGCAGGAAGTTCAATTAAGTAATAGATTTATGTCAGTTATTTTTTTTTAATGAGGCTGTTTTAGTGAAAGAGCATCCACCCAGGAAGCGTGTACGATACATCATTCAAAATAAATAATCAAATAAATGGATATTTAGTCGTCTTTAATGTTGAAAGTAGGATTTAAATATATCAGAGGAAAAAGAAATATCAAAGTTGTCTGTTGCTGGTTTGAAATCTTTGTTGTCAGGATCAAGACTGCTTTTAGATGTTCTCTTGGAGTCTCAACACTAATCATGTCTTTGTCTTTTTATTTGGATACTTGTTTACTCCTAACAACACTAAATGTGTTATCTTAAAAAAAAAAAAGCATTAGAAGGAAAAAAACACAGATATTTGTTACAGCAAGAAAAGTGCACTCACTTTCTTTTGTTGCCTTAAATCATTCCCCATAGATTTTTTTTCCAATGTTTTCTTTGGGATAAAGAGTAAATCTTACCATGGCAATGAGCAAAATGTCTAACCCAATCCTGTTTGTAGCACAGACTGGTTTCTGTTTGACCTTTATTTTGGCGTAATACATCTCTTTCACACTCATAGGTCATTAGTTTAAAAAAAAAGGCCAACAACACATAAAAAATAAAGCACAGTATTTAAAGAGTGGTCATTTTTGTGCACATTTGAAACTTTCAACTGTTTTATATCAGTATATTGACACTATTACAGTTGAACGTTTCTCAGATTCTAAAAATATTGTTCGGTTTGGACACTTTCAATCAAATACTTTTGTTGACCTTAAAATGCTCAAAACACAAATGCATTTATGTTGATTTAAATGGCTCTTTATGACTGATTTTAAGGTTCAACTTTGTTCATTTATAGCAATGCATTTCTATTCTTTTTGGCTTTAAATTTAAGAAGCTGAAACAACAAGAGGGCCTGCTCTGAAAGAACAAAATGTAAACGTGTGTTCAAAACTGATTAAGTATTTATTCAAGATGTCCTTTCCTGTGTATTCTGTGACATTTTTAACTCCTATTTCAGGGAACATTTTTGAATGCTTGTACTTTTACAAGAAAATGGCAACATTTTTTTTTTCAATTTGCCTTCTTTTTGTTACAGATGATTTAACTCACTGATAACCACAGGGAGGAAAAAAAACGTTTAAAATCTGTTTTTTTTTTTTTTTACTTTTTGCTGAACATTCTCCCGGCTGTGGTCCCTGTTATGAGTGGAAATTGCCTTAAGTGTGATTGTGAGTGAGAATAAGCCTTTCACAGCATCATTTTTATTCAAGCTGTTCACCGGCAAACCTAAAGGCGCTTCCTTCCGGCTCTGAAATTGCGCTCAAGGCCCTCCCTAAATATAATTTAATATATGTGACTGCAAGCTAAATTCGTCCCCATTTTAAATGATGCAGACCTTTTGATATTGCAGCAAAAAACTACCATCTTCAGACTTTATTCCGTCCTCATTTTATGGACACAAAGTTTGCCAGAATTAACCCTTTTCTGTTCTTCCATGCATTTACCATTTCTTTTACCTCCTTCCTCTCTCAAATGTTAAATGCCTGATAATTAACCTCGATCAGATCCCATAAAAGTCTTCACCTAGTTCAGTGAGAAACTTTACCTGGGGCTTTGGTATTTGTAGTTTCTCAGTGACCTAGCTAATTTGCACTTGAATGGAAAGACACTGATGCAAACAAAGAGTACGCTGGGAGGATAACATGTGGCGGTGGCTTGTTAATAATGCATTTGTTTGCCAAACAAATAAATAGACGCATAACACTGACAAACATCAGTCACTGCGCCGCCTCTGTGAACAAGCCCATCCCTGAAGAAAAGGCAGAGAAAGTCTGTTTATACCTCCTGCCACTGCCTGCAATATCCATACCGCTGAAACATGCAATTCCCAAAAGAAAATACAACCTCGTCCAAGCAGCCCCTCTCCGGTTTCCCACCCCTCGCTACCACATACAGACAGTAGTCAACACAGAGGCAGCCATCCATGGCTTACATGAGCAACTCCTTGAAGTGATGGTTCCAATACATCATCTGTCTACACATTAGATTCAGGCACAGTGAGTCTGAGAGACAGCTTCCTGCACCCAGCACCTAACCAGTTTAACTCCATTCATTAGAGTTGGGGAGGGGGGGACCTTGCTTCAGCACAACCAGCTGCAGAGGAGTACAGGGGCGGTGGATTCTCTGGTTTAGGGAGATTTGCACACTTTATGTGTGCATTTTTAAGTAGAAAAACCTGACAACTCTGTGGCAGCACAGAGGTAAAGCTATTTTTTACAGGTGAAGGCGTGAGTTATGGTTACAGTTTTAAAGGTAATATTTTGCAGGAGCGAATTTCATAAAGGCCATAGTTATTGCTCCCCATAAACAAAGAAGGAAAATGAATAATAACTTGAGCACACTCTTCTTCAGACTTTTTGACATTTCATCCAGTTTCACTGCAAATCCTGAATCTTAAGAAAGTGAAAAGTACATAAAATTGTGTAATTTCGTCTTGAAAGGAAAATAATCTTATAAAAAAAGTTTCTTGATAGAAAAACATGTCTTAACATTTTCTCTTAAAATAAAAATTCTTGGTAAGACCATTTTTCTTACATCAGTGGCAGATTTTTTAAAACTTATTTACATTTGCTTTTCCCAATTTTAAGAATTTTTTAAACTTATTTCTAGAGGGCTGCTTTTTCAGTGTGGTTGTCTGGTCAGGACTGGTACATTGCCTCCCCCCACATTAGTAAGAACTTGTTTAACAATGTGTGTGTTTTTCAAAAAAAGCAAAAAGGGCGATAATGAGTCTGATAGAAAACACAATCAACAGGAAACGTGAAAAGTAAACCTGTCAGGAAATTTCTATAAAAGCTGTCAGAAGGTTCTTGTCACCCTGTAAATGTTAATAACACTCTTTCTTGTTTGTCACTGGATTCCCTCCTTCTCTGTGATGACAGGCGGAGTGTCCACAAGTACATGAGAACTGCTGTTCATCACGGAGAGCAACGTGAGTTGCTTCCAGATCATTTTGCTGATGGACCACACATCTCGTCACTGTGCATTTTTTGAAGTTCAAGGATTGAATCAACATTTGAACAAGTTTTTCTCACAATGAATGATTGATTTCTAGCAACACGAAAATAAAAAAAGGTTTTATTTATTTAAGGGGAGGCTTACATTGGCAACTTTTTATAATTACAAAAATAGGTAGTACATATAACAAATGAGAAATGACTTTACCTAATCAGTCTGTTTGGACATCTGATAACATCTGATGTTAGTGATGGTCAGGTTATAAAACACTTTCTGAAATTATTCGGACATATTAACCAAATTAGTGACTAAATCCAGCTACTTTAATTTACACATGTGAAGTACACTGACAAATACGTGGGTTGACTAAAGTACAATGCAACAGGAAACAAAAAGTTGATTGTAAATTGCAAAAGAAGAGAAAGAAAATCAAATTCACATCAGAAGATGTACAACAAATTATATAAAAAAAACAACAACAAAGTGATCAAAACATAGAAAAAAGTCGAATTCTAAAAATTGCACACTGTTTAAGACTGTACGACTGGAACAGCCCTGTCACCTGTCTGTAGGAATTCAAAGAAGCAGCTTTTCCGTAAATCAGACAAGCAGAAAAATAAATAAAAATATACTATTACAAAACTTTGAAAGCGTTAAACAAAATGATGAAGCAGCCACATAATGTACTGGAAGCAGTAAAGTGACAGGAGTAATATACTGTTATGGATAATTGTAGCAAGTCTTGACATAGGTCTCTTTATTTTTTTGGAAATCATCTTTTACTGAATGATTGATCTTTCTATCCAGGATGACATCAGAGTCTACCATTCTTCACAGACTACCACAATTATACCTGTTTAACTGTCACTAATCTTCAAGAGGGTGTCAGGTCTTGGCATCATTCAAAGACTGTCTAGCATTATAAAAGTGCAACCATCATCCTTAAATGACGCCATATTTTGCTAAAATGGGCAAAGAGATGGAAGAAAAATAAAAGCACAAGAATAAAGCCTTGGGGGATGCCACACAAGGATGATGCAAAGTATGAGAGGAAGCCCCTCAAAGTAGAATTTTAAACTCTCAGAAAAATCTTTTCTGAACCTATTCAAGGTTGCACCTTTTGTCCCCCATGAGTTTTTTTCCTGATTAATTATCTTTTGGTACAGTCAAAACCAATGCAAAAATGATCTAAAAAGACAAAAAGCAAACTTTTCTTTTGTTGTTTCTGTTAATTAAGGCTTTGAAATCGCTGCTAGGATTCACTGTTTAAACAAAAGCAGCAAATTCAAATTTAATCTCTTGAAGCAGCCAGTGTGTGTTTTTTAATGTGAACTGCATCTTTGATGATTATTAAATTCAACACATAAAAAGTGTTTGCAAAAAGAAGCATTATGGAAATTTGTTTATCCAACAACGAATCTGATAATCCTTTGTGGAGAGGAATCTGAAACAATTAAAGACTCAATCAGAAAAAATTCAAAGGACCTCCCAACCGTGGGAGAAAAGTAACATATTATGGGAAGTTTCTATACAAAATAAAACAGTAAATTCACCCTGCTCACCAAGTAGAGCTCTGGGTTGGAAATGATATGCAGACACGGTTTTGTTGTTTGTCACAGCACAAAACTGAGTGAGGAAAAAGTAATTGCAAGGTCATGGTAATACAAGAATATTTCTATTTTGTATTCTTTTTCCACCAGAAACAGAACTGGGGAAAAAAAAATCCTCAAACATGTGGACACAACCTCAGCCGCTACTATTTCACTCCTTAATAAGCGGTTGTCCTGGTGTCTGGAATAATGCAGGCGTTTCATGACAAAACAGGAGCGGGTCACAATGTTTACTTTAACTGCCTGCAGAAAAATCTTTTAAGAGCTTGTTTGTGAGATTCACTGACAGTTCGATTTATGCTATTTCATTCCATGGAGTACGAAAAATGAATGAAAAAATATTCAAATATTTAAAATTATCAATGAAAAATAACAGGAATGATTCTCTAAACAAGCCTGTTTTACATTTTTCTTGTGCAAATTGATTTAACAGCAGTTTTTTAAAGGTTGTTTCACCTTCACAATTTAACTATTCTCACAGGAATCATAAATGGCAGAAGAAATGGAACGCTTTCAAGGCATTTGTCCATAAACATTTTATGGGTAAAATTCCTTTTTTTTTAAAGAATAAGTCTCACATCTTTTCAATTTACCATAAAAAAACATATCTTGACTATACAAACCTTTTAAAACCGCCAGAATGTATACATTGCATATTGATGGAAGGGGTAAAAGTGTCTCAGAGGAAAAAGAAATAAAGGCTTGGACATTTGTGTGTCATCTTATCTCATACACATAAGCACAGACGGGCTTGGCGCATGGATGGCATTGAGTCTGTGTTCAATGGGGTTTCTCCACTGCCTCAGGCATGGCTGGGGACCTTGAGGAGTGCTACAGGCGTGTTTAAAGGTGAAAAAGGAGATGGAAGTCAGTCAGCTGCAAAGAGGAGGTCAGCCACTAATTAATCCAATGTGGAGAAAATGGAAATTCCGCTCACTGTCAATAATCTCGTTCATTTGCTCCCATCTGATCGGAGAGGCTCAAAAAAGAATTATACGGTGGAATGCTCTAGTTCACATGTGTCAAACTCAAGGCCCGGGGGCCAAATGTGGCCCTCCATGTCATTTTATGTGGCCCGCGAGAGCATAAAATATTTTAATTTCTTAAAATAAAAATTTGTGTGTATTTATATCTAGGGGGAATCAAACTTGAAATATTGGATTGGGCAACATTAGGACTTAAACACTGTCCATCTAACCTAACCTGACAGAGTCAAATTTAAAAGAATTTATGCTAGAGTAACAAGCAAACTTTTTTTTCCCATTACATTTATTAACATGTATAAGTTATATCTGGCCCTTCGAGGACAGCCACTATGCTTATGTGGCCCTCGGTGAAAATGAGTTTGACACCCCTGCTCTAGTTCATTTATGAAGTTGACACCTATTAAATGTTCAGGTATTATAAAATACATAAAAATAACATTCTAGGGTAAAGGTCCTCATTTGTTCATTCTTAGCTCTGTGTCAAGAATTAA
The DNA here is from genome assembly GCA_023969325.1 of Oryzias curvinotus. Lineage (NCBI taxonomy): Eukaryota > Metazoa > Chordata > Actinopteri > Beloniformes > Adrianichthyidae > Oryzias > Oryzias curvinotus. Next base: position 18,394,881 of record CM043725.1, read on the forward strand.
TTAAATTCTCTCTTTCATCGTCATATAGTAGACAACATGAAACGCGTTATTTAAACTAGAAATTAAATATTGTATCATAAATTTAGAATATTCTACTTAGTCTGTTTAAAATGTGAAAAAAGATGAGAAAGCTACTTCTTCAGACAACAGTGCAGGCCAGTTTTCTTTTTGAAAAAAAAAAAGACTTCCTGATAAAATAAAGGTTGCATGAAATAAAATAAAAAATGCAAACTTTATGAGAGGAACATGTGACATTTAATTTTTTATGAGAAAAGGGAGGAGAGAGAAGCCCGGACACCGAATACGTTTCCTCCAATTAGGAAATAAAGTTTGACATTTCAGTATCAGATGTTATGACCTAGAAAATTAGTGTTCTACCTCATCAAACTTTTTACGAAGAGAGAAGCAACATTTGGTAAATTTGTTATTTAAACAGAAAGACCTGCCTACTCCTTAACTCATAACAGTAATGGCCCGCCTCCCCTTTTATCCAATTAAAGATGGCTGCCACAGAATCAAAAGAGTTGATTTGCCTCTGCAATTCAAAATCTATTAAACTGTTACAGCTACCCTTAGCAAAAAGTAGAAGCTCGTTTTATTAGGTATACTTGAGTATAAGTATATCAATATACTATAGACCAGGGTTGGGAAAACTAAGGCCAAGCGGCCAGTAAAACTTTTTAATTTGGCCCGCCAAACTACAATAAATGATATTGATAATCCAGTTATTCTGTTTTTTTTCAGGTGCCTCCCCATACGGTGCTCTGCAGAAACATTGACAGTTGTTTAGTTGCAGGATATTATTCTGCATTCATGTGGTGTTGGAAAATGTGGTGTTTGTTGTTTTTCTGATGTTCGAGCGTGTTTTCTGAGTCGGACAGACATTTTTCCGATCATTTCAATACCACGTGAATGCAGCATTTCTCTAATTTGCGTTTTTCCTTCAGGGACATCAACCCATTGGTGCAATTGGCATTAAAATGAAAACAAAACTCCCTGTTTGGAAATAGAATCTTCATAATCTTTTACTTTAAGATACATATATGTTAATTTTTCAATCAAAATTAAAGCTTACTTTTTTGTCCAAATTCCATGTTATTTCTTTCTTTTATAACGTGGATTACCAAATCACTCCATCCATGTGCTCCTGGTCTGGCCCTTCTGTTAAATTTTGGTTTCCTTTGTGGCCCACAGGTCAAAAGGTTTCTCCACCTCTGTCATAGATCATGTGTAAGAAGTGTACTAATAAATATATATATACAAAGAAACCTCAAGTATATTACCTCACTTTCAGTATATTCCAAATATACTTGTAGTACACATAAATAGGTTACTTTTTGCTAAGAGTTTTCTAGAAAAATAATAAGAAAACACAAATTGCTTCTGTGTATGTATTTTTTTCACACACAGTGGGTCTTATGCCAGAGGGATTACATAATTCTAAAAAATAATGACAGCAATATCTAAAAATATTCCCAATGTCTCTTTTCTTTACTGTACTTGTTCTGACACTAAATCTTTTAAAATGTTTATTAATTTAATCCTCATTTGTAAAAAAAAAGACCTTTGCTTCTTTATTGATAAATCTTTTATTAGCCATTAAAAACAGTAGTGAATCAAGTTATGACATTTAACCCAAAAATAAGATTCATGTATACCATTAACAAATATAAATAGTATACAGTGTGTATGTTAATAATATGTTATTAACATAATATGCCACTTTGCATGAATCTTTGAAGGGACAAATGTTTGAAAACTTGGTTTATGCTAAAAAAAAGAAAAGAGGCAGAAGCAGGGCTGAAATCTTTTTAGAAATACTTTGTTTCTCTTATTAATTGTGAAAAAGTCCTTTTTTTGACTGTTTATGAAAACTGGATTGAGTGAGTGTGATATCATAGAAAATGGTTGAAGTCAAATAGGTCGCTATTTTTTTCCCATGTAAGAGTCAGACGACTTCAGTAATAAGCAACTGATCCAATTTCTGTCAACCAAAGGTTTCTAACGTTCTGCATAGACACCACATACTTTTATTGTGGTATCTGATTGGACAGTTTATGACTTGAATAACTTACAATAGAAATAAAAAAGTAGATATAAACAAATAGCAATCTTGTTAAAACATGTAGCAGAGGGAGAATGGTTATTCTGACAAAAAAATGTTTTTCCACTGGTGCTTTTTCAAGTTTAGATCAGGGAATGGATGCAGTTCAAGTCTTGTGGCGTATTCCTACAAATGCAAGAGCATGCAAGACTTATGGAAAAGTCGGAGCATACGCAGAGAATCAATTTAATATTTTCTTTAATAAATATTGATTTTTGTTAAAAAAAAAAAAACCACACATTAACAAATCCAACAGTGTTCACTTGTTTATTCTTTTCTCTTAAATGTTTTTCATTTTCATTATTTTGAAATCATTTGAAATCAGCATAAAAACGTCATATATCTCAAAATATATCATTTTCTAAGATTTTAAGCTGTTCCATGCATTCTTAAGCCACTCTCTTAGTCATGGATTTGAGTTTGCTTTGTGTTATCTGATATCACTGAAACATGTAAATGAGAACAGCTTTCCTGGGAATTCCTCTGTATTAAAATTCAGTAGTTCAGAACGGCAGAGAAGACAACAGATGTTAGAAGCTGACAGAATGCTGAAAGCAAGAGCTCCATTTTTATGCCTTACCAAATCACCTCAACCAGTGTTGCCATAGTGGTACATTTGTTCTTAAAAAGTTTTAAAGCAGTCAAGGAAAGATGATCAGGGAAGGTCAGAGTACATTTAAACGTATGTGAACATTAGCAGGTAATCCCATATCATTTTCAATAAACATTTCTAAAAATAGAGAACAGTTGAGCATGTTTAAATTTTCTGCACTTGTCCAACAACAAAAAATATTGATTTCATAGAAATCAGTTAAATATAAATGTCACTATTCTTTAATTCTTTAAGCATTTGCATGTAAGAAAAATGTTGTTGAACTAAAGATAATAGTGGGCAAACTCTTGTTTTTATTTAAAATGTTGGTGTGACAGTAACAACACGGGCGCTAATGTGGTGATGGAAGAAACACTGTATTGGTTCCTATTTCGGTGGGAAATTGAAACCCAAAAATAAAAATGGACGTAAATGGTAATGTTGGAAGTATGATACACTTTATCCAATGGAATTGTCAGATGATGATACTAAAAATGTTCTAACATAGGTAACACAACCATATAAACAGAAAAATAACTGTAGGCCCTCTTACTCAAACAGCAAACAAATGATTCTAAAAATACAGAATAACTAAATAATTAAGCCCATTATTGCTGCACTTTTTACTGATAAATATTACAAAATGGATTAGAAGTATACCAAAATAAAATTTTAAAAAAAGAAGCAAAAGCAAAACAAGAAACAAGAAACAAGAAGTTGAAAACTTTTTGTGAGATTTCAAGCAAGAAAAAACCTTTGAAGGAAAATTTCCAAACAAACTGAAATCGATGGATTTAACTGTCAATGTGCAGTCAACATTTTTCATTGATGTGTTTACATTATAACAAGACAACACAACTGCATGTTTTTTGGTTAGTTTTTCACACACCCACGATGTGGAATCAAAGCATTGACTTGCATTCAAGCACACTGAGTTTAGAAAACACGGACAAATGCAGCCCAGACCTTTGGCTTTTACCGATCTTCTAGTTTGTATCCTCATCTGCAGGATAGAAATAAGGCACGTGAACTTAATATCACATCAGAAACACTATGTTTTGGCCAAATGTAAGTTGTCAGCACGGATTCTTTAATTTGATTTAAGGTTCAAGGAGACAAAATATCTCTTGTCTAAAAGGAAATCTACTTGATGTTGCCACCAGGAGAATAACACAAATGATTTTTATCTTAAAGTACAGTGGAACATAGTATTTGGGGGGAGGCAAGAGGGGGCAAAAGACTTTGGAAGGGTGGAAAATGAGAATAGCTGAGTGGAAGACCATGGAAGTAACAAAAAAACAAAAAAGTAGAATCTTTTGAAAGCCCAGATGGGGCTTTGAGAAAGGGGCGTGGCAAGTAATGTTTTTTTTTTTTTGGGGGGGGGGGGTCTGCTTAAAAGTATTGATTTAGTTATTTTTGCAGTGCTTAAAAAATCTTATAATAATGATTTCTTAATCTATTTCAATAATGATAGCCTAGCTTTTTGCTGTGGGGGCCCAGCTGCCACTATAGCTCCACCCCTGCATAAGTAGAAAAACAAAAACAAGGAAAACATTTTTGCGTCCATTCACACCAGACAATCCACAAATACCAAAGAGCCTACAGATGCTGTGGGCCGTGCATATCTCAGTAAAAGAGTTTCTTAAACAAAGCAGTTTGGCCGAAAACCACAGCAAAAATTGGAGTGCAAAAAAAACCAAAACAAAAATAAAAGCGAGAAAGAAAAGGTATAATTTGCTGGGTGTTTTTTTTTTTTTTTGGTACCAAACATGCTGAGATACGGAGCCCCTAAAGGGCCATTGAAGAAAAAAAAATTTGAAGCGAAAAGAAAAAAGAAAAACTCAAGATGAAATATGTGGAGGTTTTTTTTTTACTTTAATATTGAATGTGACTTATAACTCAGGTATATCACATTATAACTCGTTGCTTCCGCCTGAGGAGGCACCATTTTTGGTATTTTCAACGTTCTAATGCTAATATAACAGACTATTTTCATTCCTCTGTATTGTTCTATGTTGTAACAGGACGTTTCATCTGGAGGAGGGGGCGTATGTAACACTGTTTACTTCCGCATTGGTGTTGGGATGACAGGTTCATGACGTAAGGTGACAGATGAACTTCAGGGTGTGTGAATGAAAAGGAAAATGAAGGCTACAGCGGTCCTCTACACCCAAACGTGTCTCTGAGCTCCTTATTTTACATATGAAATTTACTGACACCGAACCCTGGAAAGCCGGCTCCACTGACAATAATCTGATTTTGAGTCGTCAAAAGGTTCCGAATCTCTTTGTTTTTTAAACTATCCGGAAATAAAGCTTCACAAAAGGCTCCACATATTTCATCTTCAAGCTAGACTCAGAGAAACGGAACACCTTGGTGTTTTTTCCCTGTTAATCTATGACTTTTTTTCTCATAAATATACAAGATCTTAGGTCGTAAATGTACGAGAAAAAAAGTCTTAAATTTCCGAGTTTTTTTTGTGGTAAATTTACAACTTACAATCTCGTAATTTACCAGTTATGACTTTCTTTCTAGTAAATTTAAGACTTAAAAGTCGTAATGAAATTTTTTTTTTCGTAAACTGGCCCTAAATCTCAGTCGTAGGGAAGCACTTTCTTCTTTACATTTGTTGGTGGTGTATGATAAACTAGTAAAAAGACTCTATACTGCCACCTACAGGCCCAGATCTTTATGAGCGGTGAGCAGGTGGAAGTGAAACTATCATGCGCTAGCATGGCTCAGCCTAAACTGTGTGATGATGGTTTGAATAGTAAACCTTTGCATGACTTTCACTTTTCAGAGCCTGATGGAACTTCATCCATTCAATAAGCTCACCGTGTTACCCCCGCTGAAGGACACTTGTAATCCCGGAGCGGTGCATTGTTAAAGCATTTCCTGTGATTTAAGAGGGGCTTAAAATTCACATTTGAGGCTAATTTCCTCATACTGGTAACATTAAAGTAATAGTTTTCTTCTTGTGACCACTTCATTAAAATCAATTTTGATGTTTGAGGAACGTTATTCAGCAAGATCATTTGGAATCTTCTCCTGGCTTAGAAGCAGGCTGGTGTGTTTACTCTTCATGGTTTGGGGTTGACAGAAAGAGGCTCTTGTTGGAGGCTCAAGCGTGCGCTGGCTCTGATAACATGTTTAAAGGATTTGATCGAGCCAATTCACTTTGAGAAAAAAAAATCTTGTGTTGGATCAATGCTGGCATGCTGATGAGCTTTGCTCAGGTGTTGCCAGAGGCACCATGATAATGGTCAGAGCATGCAGAATCGTTGTAGGAGCACCGACGGTTCAGGAGGAATTAATTACAAACACGCCAAACCACAGAAACTCATCCAGTGCTCCGGCTCATCACTTTCAAAGCAGAGACATCATCCTCAAAGGTTTGAGGTCACAGACACTTTGTTACACTTTCTTTGTCCAGGAAATTAAAGCGCTTTCGAGGCCAACCCTGTAATTTTATCTGCACAGAGCCGAAATCCCCCTTAAAGCACAAAGACATTCTGCTGCCGACAAAACACACAATTCCTTGTAGGATTTGATCATTTCTGATGTTTAAATATTTAGATCACTAAATAAAACTTAATTCAGAATTATTGAAGACCATTTAGAATGACATGCCAACCTAGCAGCTGATCGCCTAGAAGATTCATTTTGTTCTCATGTCTGGTTTGTGCCGAGATCTGCACAGTCAAAGCCCCCACCCCTTCCACTTTTCCTCTTCCATCCACTCTGCCCCAGTTCTCGGATAGTCCCATCTGCTTTGACAATCTGTTTTGATGGAAATCAGTTGTTTTTTTTCCCCTCCTCTCTCATCTCAACTGACTGCTCTTGCGGTTTTCACTTGAAGTTTCCGTGTTTTCAGGGTTTAGAGGGTTTAGATGAATCTTGGGTACGATCACAGCCTCTTCATTGCCACCATCGCTCAGCCGGCCTCATACAACAAGACCCCTTAATTTTGATTTAATTATTATTCAAATAAGTACTTTGAGATGCATACAATGGAGCTTAGTTAAAATAAAAAGGAAAGTTAGACTTTCTGGGGTCATTTTCTATTCCTGAGTTCTTATCTTTATACAAATCTACTCTAAAGAATCACAAGAAAAGAGGAAAAAATAAAAATAAAAGCATTAACATAGGTCACAAGTTCCAAAGTTTAAGTCTCTTGCTTTTGGCCCCCTTTAAAAATGCCTGTTCAAAGTTAATTGTAAATAAAGAGACCAAAAAAGTCGTAAGTTGATTTTCTTCAAAAAGCATTTTGGGTGTCTAATTAATATTACTATTTATTCATGCAAATACCGTTTTTGGGCATTATTAATGTCAACATAAAAGCAGATTCAAAAAAATGATTATAAAAGTAAGACTACCAGTGTCAGTAAGGCCTTACTCACTGATTTTTCCTTTTTTTTGACTCCCCAAATCCTGCAGACTGTGCAAGGGCCTTGTAAATGTTGCTGTTGTGATAAGTGTGTGCTCTTTATATGCAGCCTGACTGTTTGAAATGAGGAAATTAGACAATCAGAGTGTAGTTTGTGTGTCACCTGCACACCCTGTGCGAAAGTGTTTGCTCAGGGTCAGTAAGGGCCCAGTATTCGCATATTAATAACAACTAGAGTGTGGCGTAAGGCTGTGGTCTCCAAACCTTTTTGAACTGACCTGATTAGTGTCAGACAACATTTTCAAGGACTACTCAGTATGAGGGTGAAGTGGGCGTCTGATTGTTTTTAGCTTCCAGCTCCCCTTAACTTTTTTGGGTAAATTCATCCTCTGTGTAATATCTGCATCCGCTTTAAATTTTATTTCTAAAGTAGAAAGCATTAAATGTGATATAGATTTTCCCTTAAAGTCCCACTCCAATCATTTATTTTCAAAGCCATTGGTCTTTTGATTATACTGTTTTTGCCAAATTCATAAAACCTGTGTCGTTTTCTAGACATAGTTTCTGCAGAGCACCAGGAGTTTACCAGAAATTCACTCCTGAGTTGTAGCTGGAGCGCAATGAACCTTCCTTCGTTAAATCATTTGTTTACACTCTCTCCCGCTCGGTTGCTCCCAAAACATACTTGAATCTACAGGAGTATGTGTCCAAATTGAGCGGAGCAGGGAGCGAGGAGTTTGTGGCCCACTGATTATAGCTTCTACGTAATAACTACTAGTTTTTTCCAACAGCATTTTTCATCTTGATTTACAACAATTTGAATAACTACTCAGAAATGCTGTTTTAATCTTAATTTTTTCTATAAAGTTACTCCATCTTGATAAAAATGCTACAAGAACATATTAAAACATGATTTTCATTGGAGTGACCAGCACCCGCACCAGTCAACTCCCCCTTAGGGCTTTGTGACTTTAAGGTGGATGCAGTTGGGTGGGACAGACCTCATGAAAATCCCAGGAAACGTTAGGATTAACATTTTTAAATAAAGTATTGTATACAAGTGTACAAAAGATGGTCATTTATATTTTATTTACTGACAGAACAAATCAAATATAATTAGATGTACTTATTATAAGGTTTCTGCAGGAGCTGAGGATATTGTTGTTCAACCCTTGTGTTGTACAGAGGATCTGCTTGGCTGCCTCTTTAGTGGAGAAGACTGGCCAACATTCATCTTTCTATCTACTCCAGGAGTAGTAGAGCAGTCCATTTCACCACTGAGTTTCTTGAGTCATCGACTCCACCACTGATTCCCCGACATGCGAGTCATCAGCTCTGTCAATTCAACTTTGCCCTAATTTGCTGCCGAAGAGATCCAGTAAAAAATAATAAAAAAGGATACATTCCAGCTGGTAGAAAACTTTTATCTCTATATCTTTGGATGTGAGTGCTGAAAGAGTAAACACAGTTAAAGAGAGTCAGCAAGAAAACAAGATCGGAGAGCTGACTCCCCCTCATAGCCCCTCCCAAGCTTATCTCTATGGAATTACTGAGTCTAGCATCACAAACTCTGTCTCTGTCAACAACTGCCAATGCAACTTCAGACGATAAATTGCCATCAACGGGGAAAAACTTTAACCAAGCTAGACAAGGATGCAGAAGGAGAGGTTTTTTTTTCCTGTTTTTGTTTTCCTGTGCTTAGGCATTGTGAATATTCTTTTGTACCTTGCCTTCTAACTCCTTCTTTTTATTTTGAAGATGAGGAGTGTTTTAAAATGCAAAGGTGACGGGCTTTTCCTCTTCCCCAAGTGCATTCCTGTTCCACAACACATCATCCCCCATCCCTTCTTCTCTTCTAAAACCTTTTCTTTTCCGTGTTTGCTGTCTCTCACACTTAAAGCAGATGATGGCACCGCCTCAGAATTATTTTCTTCCCTCAGTCAAAAACAGTCATACTCGGTTCTGATTTTAGGTGGAGTGGTTCATTTCTGAATGAACGTGCAAGTGCAAGTCTTTCAGTTGTCGCGTCTGAAAAAGAAAAGTTATTCGGAAAAAAAAAAACTATTCAATATACAGTAAGGCTTTCACAACTCACCAAAAATATAACCCTTCAAACCATACAAAAACTAGAATATTTCAGTTTTTCCCCCAATACAAATCTAAAGTAGAAAAATGAAAGGATAGTATATTTACATTTTTTTTCTTATTGAAAAGATGGTCATTTTTACAACGGAGTTTTAGGGCCACCCAAAAAAAAAAAAAAAAAAAAAAGTAAAATTACAAGATTTGAAGTCGTAAAATTTATGAGAAAAAACTCAGAAATTTACGAGATTAAAGTGGAAGTGAGCATGCAGAGCAGCAGCAACAAGTGAACGCCGCGCAGCAGCAGAGCAGACCGACTACACTTAGTTGAACAGGTGAGCTGAATGTTTATTGATAACGTTCCAAATGTTTGGAAGCTCATTTGTTTTTTACGATTTATTAATGTTTTATTTATTGATGGGTGGTTTGCAGGATCTCTGCAGCCCCATTATGAAGCCATTGTGTCCCTGCAGCTGTCCACTTGAATCCTTTCTTCCTCCACCAAAGACCAGATCTCTACGTTTGTGTGACGCTTCCGTCTGAGGAGGAGAAGCACTTTTTTTCGCAAATGTGCGACTTCAGTGTTGTAATTAAAAAAAATGTTTTTTGTAAATTGGCCCTAAAACTCCATCGTACCTTTTTATACATGACATTTCAACCCATCAGGATTTCTGAGCCAATTTTTGTTTGCTTACCGTAAACTAAAGTAAAAAAAATTCAAATGTGCTGCATTGCTGAACAGGATTTTGTAACTACTGGATTGTTTTCCAGGCACAACATTGGACGATTTTAATGTGCATTAATTCAGCAACTTTCCTTCATATTCTTGAACGCTACATTTCACTTTAGAGTTCCTGGTGTTCATGCATCTTCTAGAGAAGATAAAGTTTCCACATGAATGCAGAAGTGAACTTCTTAACACCTTTTAACACCTCTACCTCAACATGTCCTTTTCCTTTGCTAATGCTTCCAAAAGCAGGTTTGACATCTCTCTTAGCTTAGATTTGGAGCAATAGAGCAATAAGAAGAGCAGTTGTTATGACGTTTATGATGGCCAGCAGGCAATGTGAAAACGTCCCACAAATTCGGAGCCAAATTAACAACCTTACATAATTTCCTAACATTGTCCATGAATCAGAAATAATTCATAAATCCTCCAGATTGTCCTTGTCCACTCAAGGTGTGATTCTAGAAGCATTTCTGGTGTCTGCTACCATCAGCACTTTCCAAGGCATAAGATAAAGAGAAACAACATTATAGAGACTTAGGAGTAGGCTGTTTATGCCAGTCTACTTCATCCATTTACATCTTCTACTATAATTATATGACTAGGGTATTCTGTTAGTATTTCTGCAACTGAACAACGTAAAAAAAAATTGCCAAGGAAGAATTACAGTGACTATACTGTCCCCCGTGGCATCTGTTTTCTCAGGAGATTGTACTTCCTTTTCAGCATCATGTGTGATGCTATTCTTTCTTCACAGTACATGCTGCTCTGTTCATTTTACATCCATCCTCTCATGAATCAGTTGAGTGGATAGTAAGAACATCCACACAAACCAAAAGGAGAGCTTAAATCAGTTTAAAGTTAAAACGGCACCAGAAAGAAGGCCTGAGATATTTGTGGAACATCCAGACAGGGAGGGTGAAGGCTGCTGATGGCAGAGAGGAGAGTAAACCAAGTCTGTTTTTGGCAAATCCCAACTTGAAACGCCATAGTATCAATTACTGAGTGATTGAAAGGCGATATGACTGCGTGTGGAGCCATTCAGCAGGGTAGAAAAGGATGTAGTGGATAAATAGTGAGTTTCACAGATTGAGAATGTTTGTTTTTACAGTGTGACTGTGGGACATCAGCGGCTGTATAATTGCCCACCATTTATGTAATGTAAATTTCATGGCAGCACGCTGATTCCTAAAAAGGAGCTACACTGTTTGGTTGCGTCTGCCCCAAATACCAAGCTACTGTTTTTGACCCGTATTCTTCCACTCTTCAGCAGTTGAAGACAATGTTTTAAGTTCAGTTTTATTTCGGCTTGAAATGTTGAAAGGGACAGCTTTCATCAAACTTACTCCATCCCTTCTCTGTCTTTTTTCCATCTCTGTGCTAAGTGTTAAGTGATAGGCCATGGCTTGGGCTGATTCGTTCAAAAGACAGGCACATCATTAGGGGAGCTGAAGAGCGCATCTCCTTCCCCCAGGGGAGGGATGACAGTCCATCACTGCCTTGGGGCTTACCTTACTTTTCGGCCAAAGAAATCAAAGAAAGCACAGTGAAATTTGAATGGAATAGGATGACATTCTCACAAAGGTTCCATGCTGGCCCAGTTTTAATTCTGCTGTTAGGAAGTGAGAGGTTTAAAAGCGCGGGTAATTTTGAAGTGTTTAGTCATTGGGTACATGTCAGACTGTTTTACAAGTTTGACATATGGAAGAGTGAATCAATTTATATTTTGCAGGAAAAAAACAACATTTTGTTGTTCGATGTAATGAAGATTGTAAAAACTAAGGATTTAAGACTTGACACAGTGCATGCACCTTTGTCTTTAGTTGTATTCTTGGTTTGCTAAAGAGCGACCCAGGCTTCCAAAGTGTCTCTCACACAAAAACAAAGACTTTCTTCTAAAATTAAACTGCAGGACAACAGAGAGCACGCCTCTAAATCTAAAAAACAGAATCACCGTGGTTATGGCTCCCATCATTCCAATAACTCAAAAAGAAGCTACCAAGGAGGCCGATAATTATGCAAATATGCAATGTGGTATTGAAGCTGTGTAAGTACTTTGATTAGCCACACTTCTGAATGAGTGAAACAAATCTCTACACTGCAACAAAGAAGCTGTCTTAGAATTGTGTGTTGTACAATTTGATGCTGGTATTTGTTGGAAACATGTTCTGTTTTATTTTCTACAGTGCTGCTGTATCATGACTAACAAACAGACTTTGCATTTAAAGAAAATAAATTTTCTAGATCAGAAGTTTTCAAGATTTATTCTGCACTGCAGTAAACAATGTTAGCTCCACAGCAAAGGTCAATTCATGAAGACCCATTCTCATTACAAACTGTGTTTTTTCTGAGTTTTTTTTTTTTTTCAAATTGTTAATCAGGAGCAGATGAACCAAATGAAGTTTGGAAAAGATCATATTTTGTTGCATTAAAAAATAACTGGGCAGGTCATAAGCTCCCTTTCCTGCTCCATTCTGATGCATCCACTTGCAGACAAATAGATCCATGTACGTCTTTGCTTTCCTCGTCTGAGCTGGTATCTGGCTCAAAACTGTATTGCACACAGGAACACAGGAACTCTTAGAACATGGCAATCTACAAACACTGTTAAACAGTACATGGAGGATTTTGGTCTTTGTGATATTTGGCGTGTATTCCACCCCACGAAAAGAGATTATACCTTTTTTTCCACAGTTCATCAATCTTACTCCAGGCTAGATTATTTCTTGGTCAACAGCTCCTTATTGAGCATAGCTACAGAAGCACAGATCCATCCCATTACTATCAGTGATCACGCACCGGTTTCTCTAACTCTTAAAAACAAAACATCAGCACCTTCACTAAGGAGCTGGAGGTTCAATACATCGTTGCTCAAAGACCCTAACTTTAGAGACTTCTTTGCTAAAGAATGGTCCTCATATCTTCAAAATAATGACCACCCAGGTATCTCCTCATGCCTCTTATGGGAGGCCGGGAAAGCAGTCATGAGAGGCAAAATTATCGCCTTCTCGTCCCACAAAAAAAGAAAAGAAAAATCTAAACTAGTGGATTTAGAGCAAAAAATCAAATGGTTAGAGGAAACCTACAGCAACTCTCCAGATGAAAAAACTTTACAACAAATAAGGAAAGTAAGATTCGAATTAAATGAAATAACTAATCAAAGAACACAGTTTTTATTACAGAGACTACGCTTGGAGAGGTTTGATCACAGTAATAAATCTGGGAAATTTTTGGCAAATCAACTAAAAATAAACAAAGAGAAGACAACTATTTCATCAGTAATAGACCCAACAGGGAACGCAACACATGATCCATCCGCAATAAATGCAGTTTTTAAAAACTTTTACCAATGCCTCTACTCATCCCAAATTGACCCTTCTGACAGTGAGATCAACAGTTTTCTCAATAGCATAGATTTGCCTAGACCAACAGAGGAACAAATCACAGCCCTGGAGTCCCCTCTTACTGAAGAAGAGCTACATAAAGCATTAACCAACATGCCTAGTAAAAAAGCTCCAGGACCAGACGGCTTCCCAGCAGAATTTTATAAAGAATTTTGGCAAATTTTAGCTCCCATTTTTCTCAGAATGACAATAGAAATTAAGGATAACAATTATTTACCTCCAAATATGAATTCTGCGAATATTATCTTACTTCTGAAACCTGGGAAAGATCCCACATCACCATCCAGCTATCGCCCCATATCACTGATTAATGCAGATCTTAAAATAATCTGCAAAGCTTTGGCAGGAAGGCTGGAGAAGGTAGTTCCCTCTCTAATACATCCTGACCAAACAGGTTTTATAAAGGGTAGACATTCATCTACCAACATGCGCAGATTAATCAACCTCATAGATTATACAACCATCAACAATCAAGAAGCAACTATTTTGTCACTGGATGCAGAAAAGGCATTTGATCGGGTCAACTGGAAATTCTTAATAGCCACCCTGAACAAATTTGGCTTTGGAAAATCGTTTATTAATTGGATTAAAATATTATATGCCTCTCCTAATGCTCGTATCAGAACAAATGATCAAACATCTTCAAGCTTTAATTTGCAAAGAGGAACCAGACAAGGCTGTCCACTATCTCCGTCTTTATTTGCACTATTTATTGAACCTCTAGCTGCTGCAATTAGGCAAAGTCGAGATGTTGAAGGCATTCAAACCATAAATTTAGAACACAAAATAAGTCTTTATGCAGATGATGTTTTACTATTTACTCCAAATTCACAATCTTCCATCTGCCAAATCATCTCCCTAATTAATAGATTTTCGTCAGTTTCAGAATACTCCATAAACTGGTCTAAAAGCACAATTCTACCAATTAATTGCAATTATCTAAATCCGTTAACTATTAAAATACAAACAGGCAACCTAAAGTACTTAGGTATAAATATTTCCTCTAGGCTTTCTGATCTATTCAAGCTAAACCACACCCAACTACTTAAAACAACTGAGGCTGATCTCACTAGATGGAAAAATCTTCCCATTTCTCTAATAGGGAGAGTTGCAACCATAAAAATGACGATTCTCCCCAAGATTAACTATCTGTTTTCAATGATTCCTTCCAAACCTCCAACTACTTGGTTTAAATCATTAGACTCATCCATTTCCCAATTCCTCTGGGAAGGTAAACCACCAAGGATTAGTTTAAAAACTATTAAAAAACCTAAAGATAGAGGAGGACTAGGCCTACCAGACTTTCAGGACTACTACTCCGCCAACAGATTGTTTTATGTACAAAAATGGCTGAATCCTGGTGTGTTGGATGAATCTTGGCTAGACATAGAGCAAAATCTCTGTGATGGCCTAGATGTTTCTAATTTACCTTTCTTCAGTTCTAAAATTAAACAACACAAATGCTTCAGAAGTTTAAATATTAGCTCATCTCTAACAGCCTGGTGGGATTTTCTTAAAAAAAACAACCTCACATTATTTCCATGCAAACTCACCCCCATTTGGAACAACCCTGATATTTTAATTAACAAAAACATGATTCATTTTGCTTCATGGAAGAACAAAGGAATCCAGCAGTTCCAGCATATAATTCAGGATAGAACTTTTATGTCCCTGTCGACATTATCCTCAATTTATGGAATTAGTATAAACAAATTTCTAGAATATCAGCAACTTAAATCAGCTATAAGCACTAAATACTGCCTGACCGAAATAGACCTAGACCTTCCCCGTACAGTAACACATTTCATTGACCTTAAAAATCCCAAGCTCACCTCCAAAATTTACAAGATGTTATCTAACATAGATGAAACAATTTACCTACCCATGACAAAATGGGAGTCTGAGCTATCATTGAATCCTAGTGATCAATTTTGGCTACAGATCTGTTTGAATGCCTTTAATATGACCAAAAGTCCTAATCTGCAACTTATTCAGTACAAGATTCTCCACAGAATTCACTACACCGGACAGAGATTATTTAAAATGGGTCTTAATCAGTCTGCTATATGCACACAGTGCACAGATAACAACATAGATGACTATTTGCATGCCCTGTGGTTGTGTCCACCTGTCCAATCATTCTGGCGTAAGGTCTGTGAGGATTTATCAATCTGGTTTAATCATATGATTCCTGCATGCCCCAAACTCTGCTTACTAGGTGACCTGAATAACATCAACATAGAATCCAAAAAGGCTTATATGGTTCTCACCGCTGTATGTATCGCAAAGAAAACTGTCCTCCTAAACTGGAAATCAAAAAATAATCTCAGCATCAGCCACTACAGAAACCTCATGTCAGAGCATATTAGCTTAGAGTTAATGTCCTCCACAAAAAACCTGTCGGCTTCAGACTCTCCCTGGCTCCAGCTGGTTAGTCACATCACCTAGTAGGGGTGGGATGGTGATGGGTTGAGCCGGTCCTGGCTGGTTGGATGGGCCGGTGCGGGTGTGGGGGGTGGGCTCTGCTGGGCCTATCGTTCCCCCGGCTCGGGGCTCTGGTTGCCCGGGGTGGGGGGTGGTGGGGGCGCGCGCTCTGCCGGCAATTTGGCAGGGGTTCCTGGGCTGGTGCCTTCTGGGCGCAGGGTAGGCAGTGCGGCTGACCGGGAACGGCGGCCGGGTGCCGTGCTGGGTAGCTGGTCGCCGTGGCGGGGGCTGGGGGGGGGGCTTTGGGTTCTGGGGCCTGGGGTCGTCTGCCCGCGGCCGGTGTTTCGCCCATGGCCAGTGGTTGGCGCGTGGCCCGGCCCCCCTGGGGGTCGACGCCGCCTTCACAGCAGGGGTTAAAGGGTTCACTTTGGTGGGTTTACATAATTTTTTTTTTTTTTTTTTTTTTTAATTTATTTATTATTATTAATATTACTATTATTATAATTATTATTATTATTATTATTTCTATTATTATTATGACTGTTGTTATTATTATTATTATTATACATAAATGTATATATATATATGTAATTTATAATTTTATATGGTTAATATATGCATATATATATATAAAAATTTATTTATTTATTTATTTATTTGTTTTTTATTTTTTTTTTTATTATTATTTTGATTCATTTATTTATTTATTTATTATTTATTTATTTTTTTATTTTTTTGGGGGATGGATGGGGGGCCCTGGGGGGGGTGGTGTGCAGTCCTTGGGGAAGTCAGGGCATGGATGGTGGGGCTGGACTCCCTGCCCTTCCGTTCTGGCACCGGGACCCGTCCTTGCCGGTCGTCTCTCGGCGCAGCGGGGCTCTCGCCTCATCGGCGGCGGGCTTGCCGCCTCTTGGCCGCCTGGCCGCCCTGGGAGGGGGGGCGCCTACTGCGGCCGGCTGGGGGGCCGGTCGCTCGGGGGAGCCTCTCCCCCGGTTGTGCCCATCCGCCTGCTCCTCCCCGCCCTCACCAAAACAAATGTTGCACACAGGCACATAGGGCTCCGGGAACTGGATGGGTGGGTTATGCTGGCGGGGCTCTCTGGGGGGGTAACTCTCTGGGGCGCTCTGTTGGCGCCCGCCCTCCACCCCGCTTTTTACTTGCATATTACACACCCTGATTCATCTAGGGCCTTGTGGGGAGGGTCTGGTGGAGGGGGGCACGGTGAAATATCCGTGCTCATCTTTCACTGACCCCCCCACAATTTTAACTCCCACTTTAGACACACACACTGCATGTTAGCAGCACATACACAGCAAATACACTCCACCCACAGAGGATTCCCGGAGTGGGGTTTCTGCGGTTTAGCAGCGGTAGGGACCCCACACTGGAGACCTCCTTTTTTTACCTGCAGCACACACACAGCACTGCCACACCTCCATACATGGGTGGGGTCGGGGAGGGGCGGCCGGTCTTCACCCGCCTGGTCCTCTCAGGGCGGCCGGGCTTAAGGGTATCATGTCGGCTGCGGTGTTGGTCGGGCGTACGGCGCTGGGGGTCGGTCGGCGGGGGGGGGGTTACTGCGTGGCGGCGGGGGGTGGGGAGGTAACCAGATGATTGCGAGTATGTGTGCGTGAGTGCATGGGTGGACGGACCTGGGGGCTGGCTCACTGGAACCCTCTGGGGCTTTCCCTTCCCATCACAGAGGGGTAGGGCACTTTAAGGGTAAAGGAGGGGGGGGATTGTAGTGGGTAGGGTTATGGGGGGTGGCTGTGGGTGCGTGGCGATCTCTGGGTTGTTCGGGTCGCGTGCCGCGGCTGGCTCGCGGACACGGGGCACTGGTCGGGTGGTGGGCGGCTCTCGGGTTCTGGGGCCCTGGCTTCGTCCTTGGCCCTTGTCTCGGCGTCCGGCGCCCGGCGGCCCCCATGGCTGCCGCCTGGTACGGCTAAGCGCTCCTGTCCTGTGGCCTGGGGGCCGGACGCCGGGTTCGCTTATGCCTCTGGGCGTAGTGGGGGCCCCTGTAGGGGGGCCTTCTCTGCGCCTGGCTGGTCGGGTGGGCGGTCCCCGCCTCCCCCCCTCCCGGGCTGCTTGGGTCCGGTGTGGGGGGGGCGTTGACCTTGGGGGCCTCTCCTCCCCTTTCCTGGTCTGGCTGCTCTGGCTGGGTAGGATCTGGTTCCCCACAACACAAGGTTCACTTCGGCAGCATGCATGTATCTCCACCCCCACGTGCACGTGCACACTGCCACACTGCTCCCTGTCTGCTTCATCCCCCCTTCGGACCTACAGTGTATTGATGGACAGATATTTTCCACTCATCTTCGTGTCAGAATTTTACCCATGATGGAATATTTGTCTTTCCAGCAGATCTAGTATAATTGTTACAGCTTAAAAGAATAACTGATCCAAATCAGTGCTTGTATCCCCCCTTTTTTTCACCCTTCTTCCCTTTACTCTCTTCCACCCCCCCCCCCCGACACACATTTTCCCTCTTCCTCCCCACACACACTAAATATAACAAATAAAGAAATAAATAACTCAACAAAAAGGGGTTAATTCAGATCTACACTCTGGTTTCTAAAGTTCTACAACCTCTTTTTGTGATAGTAAAACCTGTCCAACACAAAAGGCCTGCAGCTCTAATCTGTTTGCTAAGTTGTTGGACAGAACAAGTGAAAGAAAAAAAAAAAAAAAAAAAAAAAACTGTATTGCTGGAAAGCACCAATGTAACACGCGATTTTTATTGTACCCGTTAATCATGTATACGTAATCTTGCAAGAAGACAGCTATGACGCAATAAGAGTTTGTGACATTTAGATTGTCGGGAAAACAGGGAGAAGTAATGTGTCTCACAAAAGATTTGTCCAGTCTGAATACATCCTTAGACTGCAGATCCGAAATGGACCTTTATCCAAATTGTCATTTGGGTTGTTAACAATGTCATAATAAATTAAATGTATCTGTTTTTTTGTGTGTGCAGTGTAAATATGGTGAGATTCTGCGTTAAAATATTACCTGAAGCCGATTAAGAGACACACTTATCCTCCACTAACTGAATGTTGTAAGTCATGTTCAATTCAGAGGTGCCTGTAATTTTCTTTTCTGCTTGGTTTCCAGGGTGATGCAGAAAGTCTCAGACCAGTGTTATTATTTTCACCTTTGACACAACTCCCTGTGTTTCACTGATAAGCTGCAATGATCTGGTTCATGACCATCCTTATCCTTTACCATTCATTCCCTTTCCGTCTGTCAACCGTTTCATCCAGTTTGTCTGAAAAAGGAAAATGGCTAACTGGAAATTACAACGATGGAAAAAAGTTCGATTAAATTCAATTTTATTTGTATGGCCCAATATTTACAACAATAGTCATCTCAATGGGCTTATGAATCATGAAGAACACAAAGTCGTGTAATAGAATTCAAGAGCTGATTGCTAAACTAAACAGACTAAACTAAACTGAGCATCCCTGCCCTTACACCCTCCTTCGCGGTAAGGAAAAAAATCCTTAAAAAAACACGGAATTCAGAAAAAAAGTGTGGGGGGGGGTAGAGGGGAGTCTTGTCAGTAGTCTGTGGGTACAATCGTGGATAGATTGTAGTGCAGGCGGGGTCTGGAGGTCCATTGAAAATATTTATGTGGTTGCAGTGGGATCAGATCATCCTTTGAAGTGTGTGTGGTGCAAGGGTTGGGTCGGGTCAAGTCAAAGATGGGTTAAGATGCAGGCAGGATCTGGAGCAGCCTCCTATCAACTAATTGTTATTGTTGTTAAGTTTAATTCAAACATGTTAATAGTAAGTTCAATATTCCCTGATTACTAGCTAGTCTGGCAACAAGCCTGTCCATAGAGGAATGTGATCAAGTGATGGAAACATCCTGAAGAACTAAAATGTAAGTGGAAGTTAAAGGTGGTGAATGGCTAAAATAGAACTCCCAGCAATAAATAAGAAATCAGTGTTTATCCTAATGTGGTAATTCTTTTTTTTTTTCTTAATAATTCAGGCTTAGTTAGAACATCATCCTTATAACTATAAATGAGCACAAAAAAAAAAAAATACACAAAAAGTTTTTTATAGAATACACAAAAAAATTTGAACGAAGAACAACCGGTTTTATTTATTTTTTAAACAGTGCAGGATGCTTCCATATGTATTGTATTCAATAGGTGGTCAGGTCATACTCTGTTCATTGAGCAGAAATCGTCTCTCAGTTCAGATGTTCCGCAAAATAAAACAAAAGTTTCCTTTTGGTATGGTGGCAGAAAAAAAAAGATAAACAATAAATTTAATTAAATAAATAAATGTTATTGTCTTAGGCCACGAGTGACAAATAAAAAATATAATTCATTTTTTATTGTTTACCAAAAAAAAAGGCAGAAATGACTTTCAAGGAAAGATTACAACTCACCAGCTAAAAGCTAAAACTTGGCAATATCTGGATCTGCGCCACTTACTTTATTGCGGGTGAACTATAGTTTTATTCAAATCACATAGCAAAAATAATGACGGTTATATAAATCATATATGATCGTGCAAAATTCATTCTAAATATTAAGAATGCAGGGGTGCTTTGTGATATGGGAGGGAGCCAGAAATGCAATTTTAAGGGATAGATGAAGACAGCGGCCAAAGTAAAATATCTTGTAAGCTGAACTAAAGTATAGAGATTTTGAAGTCGCTAAGGGATGTTATTAATGTCTTATATTCAGCAATATAGGTACTTATCAGTGCCATAATCCTGTGTTGACTTCTCCAACAATATTGGAATTTTCTGATCCTGTACGCTGTCTTGCCATTATCTCAGCAGAGCTCTGCAGGTGGAAGTAAAAATATATTTCTAAACAGGGTATTCACCTAAACGCCTCACTTTTTGAAGGTTTAAAAAAAAATTGGGACATAGTTTACTCCCCTGTGCCTCTATTTTAGTTCCTGACTTCCCTACCATAATTCCACAGAGAGCATTCTGACTACTGCTAGTCACAGCCACGACATTACATTGCTATCATGAATTCACCTGTAAAATCACACACAAGTGAAACAGATCTATCCTTAAAAATACAACTTCTTAAAAAAAAGGTTTTACCCATTAAAACCATTTTTTGGGGGTATTTTCAAGTATTTTTTCTGAAATCATATAGCAAATCAAAATGCTTTTATTACTGAAGACAAGGCAAACAGTCGGCTGTGAACTCTAACTTTGACACAATTGTAGGTCAAGTCGGCTTACTGATTACAGATGCAAAAAAAAATCACAACTTTTACTTTACTAAAAAATATTTATATACATATGACAATCCCTCATAAATATTTGATGCATCCATGGTCTATTTATTGACTCTTCAGCTGTGTGCGTATTCTGGCTGCCACAAACCCCGGTGAGAATAGATTCCTCTGAAATATTCGGTGGCAACCCCCCTGTAACTGTCGGAAGCGTTACAGTGGCAGTAAGACAGCGAATGCCCCCGTTTAATGTGTAGCAATGCTTTCTGTGGCTTTTTGCCTCCTCCCCCTGTTGTCTCGCCTTTCTTATTAACATGCACTTAAATTCCCTTTGTTCTCTCAAGTGCTCATTAAAGAATTCACTGCCTTCTGATGTCTATAGTTTTACATAATTAGAACCCAAGAGGGTTCCACGTGTGCACTAAAGTTCTCCATTTGTTTTACTCTGCATTAGAAGAGCAATTTGTTTAATTTCTCTGGAGTTTAACCTTGCTGACTGTGATGGAAATGCACCTGCAAATGTTGTAGTCACTCAGATCAGCCGTGAGAAAACACAGCTATTGTTTCAGATAAATGCAAAAGCATGAAAATCTTTTTAAAACATGTCAGTGGAAGAATGCTCTTATTTTTTCTGAATAAACATCGAGATTTAAAAAATAAAAAAAGAGTAAGATTTTCAGTGTTTTTATATGTTTTTCTTAAAAAAAAATTGTGAAATTTGTAGGTTTATAAAGTAGTAAATGTAAAAATGTTGCCTCTAAAATGCTAATTTACTGAGTTTTTCCAAACGAGCTGAACAACTAAACAAACTTATCTGAAAAAAGTAGAAGGTTTGCATTTTTATGTTTATTTCTAATCCCATTGGGAGATAGCCTAAAACAAAACAAAACAAAAAGATCTGCCAATACCATAAGAAAAATGGTTTAAGAATTCTTAATATAGGAAATGAGTTCCAAAGACTTGCTTTCTCAAACAAAGATTATTTGCCAATAAAAAACTTTCGTGATTTTTTTTTTAAACAAAGGTTTATTTATTTTCTTAAAATCCAATTTTTGCAGTACACTTTAAATTGAAAAAAGAAATTGCAGCCTATCAACATATTAATATTAATAGGTGTGTAATTTTAAGCCTAGATATACATTTTGTGTATTTGTCCAGTAGTTATATGTTTTCCTGCTTTACGTCAATGGTCTTTCATCCTTTATTACAAGTAGGCATGAATGTTTTTTTTGTGGTTCATCTGATCTTTCATGCTGAGTTCCTGTGCTGACACCAGTGATTAACAGGATTTTCACTCAGCATATTTCTACATGCTGACAATAGCTTCAACATGAGTGTAAATTATTCAGGACACAACCTATGGCAACAAACACGTGCTTGTGAATAGAAGTTACAGCTCACAATGAATATTTGCTCTAATCAAGACCATTTTTTCCCTCTGTTTAGTTTCTTGTAAGATTTTGTACTAGATGGGGTTGTCGTCCTAAACACGTTTAAAAGCTCAGGACCAGGATCTGTTCGGTTATGACACCACCCGAAGTGTCTCTGTCAGAGTTCATTCAGGAAAATCTTGGTCTTCCAACTAGATCCCAGTACTACTGACACCTCTACTTTTGCTATTACTTCAGATGGTGGGTAAAATCCACTTCCATGATCATGTACACTAAAACCAGATCAAAAGCCCCCACCCTTCAAAGTCCTCAGTTTAGACGTGCTACGAGGACAAACTCTGAGCTCTGCAGAGTCGACTGCCTGGATTTGTATTTTGGAAGCCAATCTTGCAGGGCTTCTTGCTAAAGTCTCTCTTTCTATTCTCTCATCCTGCAAGATGAAGGAAAGGAAAACAGTTGGCAGTGTTTGTCATACAACCAGGGATGCCAACATGAGGGACAAGGCCAGAGAATTTATTCAAAGCCATGCCCCCCCCCAGCATCTTTTTGTGCTTTTTTTTTTCCTCTCATTGTCAGAATTTTTCGCTACATCCAAAGAGCTTTTTGTGCTTGCCCGATACCTCACAGCTATAAAGGACTAGTGGTGTGTGTGCGTGTCTTCCCTCTTGTACACACAAAGGTTGTGGTTTGTGTATGCTACAAGGTCTGGATAATACAAAAAAAGGAAGTTTGTTAGTAAGTGAATGGTCCACTGAGGAAAACAATAAAGCTCCAATGACAGGAACAGATGGCCCTCTTTATTGTCCCCTGAAATGCAAACACTGAATATCTTTGCTTGGTGGGTGGCATCATTATATATTTATTTTCTCCCTCCTGTCCCTCTCCCTGCTAATAGCACTATTGGCTGGCACCCACCCACATTTAAGACTTAAAGCTGGATCCAGCGTTACAGCCAGATGCTTGTTGTTGAATGCTTAGAATTCAATGGGCAATGACACGGCACAAAGATGACAGGGGGAGGTGCAAATGTTCAAACCACAAGCATTTATGTGCTAAACAAACAAGAGTAAAATATCAATGTTTGGACAAAACTCAGTTTTCAAGTAAGTTTAAGGTAACGCCCCCTTTATGAGGATACTGGATGATAATGCAAAACTAAAACATAAACATGAAGAAATTTCAACCAATAACGTTTTGCACTTTTATTCGCAACTGCAACATTTTTGATTACAGATGCGTACCAAACAAATAGCTTCAAGCTGCCAGTGTTCAAGCAGTCACTTTCAATGAAAAGTCTAAGTGAATGCACATAAATGTGTGTTTCGAGTATCCGTGTTCACACGTAGCTACACACATTTTTAAGACAATTTTTGAGGGCTGAGTGCAAAATGCACAGCCATTGATCACATGTTAAAGAGTAGACCAGGTTAAACTTTGACCAATTAGGACTGGTATTTGATAGTGACGTATGGTTGGGGTCCCTTCTAATTAATATAGGTGCTAACAGTTTGAAAAGTGATCATGGAGGAGAACTTAATTGTGATTTGTGCCTGGCCTGAGTGATATGACACCAAGGCTTTCATACATTGGAATAGAGCTGTGAAAGAAAAAAGCCTGGAGCAAACCTGGAATCCCCTCTCTGCTTGTCCAGTGTGAGCACTAAATGCTAAACGCACATTCAAGAATGGCTCGTCACATGCCCAGTGTGAACATGTTGCAATGACTCTGCTCTTTGCAGGTCCGGCTGTGGGCATAATGCATTGTGGGGAGTAAGGTTTTTTTCTCTTTAGAGGAGGAGTGTCAAACTCCAGGCCTCGAGGGCCAGGAAATCCCAGAAATCCTGCCTGTGTGTTTAACCAATAAGAAGCTTCAATGGCAGGTTGGTTGGAAAACATGTTGGAGACCTGGATTCTGATATCCATGGTTTACTATTCACTGTGTACAGTGTTGTTTGTGGATGCTAAACTTGTAGTAAATAGTGTGAACTGAGGAGATGCTCCTATTTCTTTGTGCCTTTGTTTTTTCAGGTTACTTTGGGTCATGTGGCATATGAGTCGGGCCAGCATTAAAAACCCTTTACCTAGTAGCTTGTCATTTCGGCAGGCACCCTAAATCTGAGTCGACCAGTCACGACAGCAGCAACGATGCTAGGCTATCTCTTAAAGATTTTCAAGTTCAACCATTTATTGCGGACTGTTACAAACATTCGTAAAGATCCAAACAGGCTGAAGAAACTGGGTGCTATAATAAATCACACCATGGTTAACCACCATCAAGATTAATTCAAATTTACATTTAAAAAACTGTTTTTTCTCTTTATACTCTTTTTCATTTTATGATTGATCCAGGGTGTGTTCAACCAAATGTAGTGAATGATTAGCTGGATGACTTACTTATACCCAATAAATTGACTTATTTGCTATTACTAGACAACTTTTGTACCAGGCTTTCTCTTGTTTTTAAGCAAATAACAAGTGACTGTAGGAGGTCTGTTAGCCTTTACTAGGAACTGGAATGATGGTAGTACCTATACCCTTTGTTAAAAAATAGTATGTGCTACAGAAATCCAGCCAGTTCTGCAACTCTTAGATTCAAAAGCCTCAAACACAGGACTGTCTGTCTTCCTTTAATGGAGCCTTATATTTTCTTCTTATAGAGAAATTAACTCTATTACACTTCTGACGATGAATTTTCTGGTATTGAAAAGTTAGTTACAGTCCTGCAGATATTCTGAGTGGCTTGCTGCTATGTGGCCTTGTATACAACAAACCCTGTTCTGACACCTTTTAATCCAAAACCCACCCATTTCTGAGAGAAATGTTTTTGAACAATGTTGCTCTCTGTTTTCCCTCAAGGACTGTGAAAAAGCAACTTAACTTACAATTTGATGAAATTCTATCAGACTTTGCCATCCTACTCATTTAAAAACACATTTTCTGATCCCAAAGGGATTAGCCTTCTATTGCTCTTGTACAGTTCAACAAAAAATAAGTGATAATTGAGCTGATCATGCCCTGGGGCCATGCTTTTGAAGGTGCATGGACATTAGACCTTTGTTTTGCTTGTAATAATTTTAGAACCGTCAGACTTAAAGTTCAGTTTTTCGTGTTTAAATGAAACTTTTCCCTGTCAAGTGTGTAGTTAAAAACTTTTCGATATGCTCTCCAGGCTCACAATATAATGCCATCTGTGGGTTTTCTGAATGATGCTAATGAGATAACCACAGTTGAGTCAACGTTTGGCCCTGAGACTAAAGGATTGTGGGATTGTTTCAGATACTGAAATGGTGTTCTTGCTTGGTGCTCATCATCAAGGCTAGAATTGGGGGGGTTAAATCACTGAAAGGTTACAGAGTGTAACCATGAAGGCAGCTCAGCACTCGCCTAGGGGATGGATCAAACATGAAAACAAATACTGCTATGTTACCTCTATTAAAAAAGAATAATGATTTTTTATTCCCTCAAAAATGATTTTTCCCTCAAATAATCTCCAATGTTCCGACTAAACAACATCCTTCGAAAATGTGCAGCAAGTCTTTTGGTTTCTTTAGTGTTGATGCATTCCTTTTGCTATCATGAGCAAGTAAAAACTATATTTTGACAGTGACTAATTTCATTATATGAACATTATATTTTTTTACAATAAGACAAATATTTTGGTGCCAAAACATCCTCAAAGAATTTTAGAAGAGAGATTGTTTTTTCACATGAGCCCATAAAAACACCAACAACTGATTTTTTTTTTAATGTGAAAAACAATGCGAAACAAAAAAAAGTGTTTTTGTCCAGATTTAAACTGCTCAGCAGCAATGTGGTGATGTACCATCTGGTTCTAAAATGTGCACTTAGTTTTTTTTCTCTTGTCCTTGAGTTAAATCTACAGCTCTTATGGTGCAGGTACCTAAGATGCTGCCATAACTGTCTCAGAAATTTCCTGTATTTTTATTCAAAAGCCAAAACTTGCCTCCTACTTTTTGTCAATTTACTAAATTATTATACTTTTGACATTTAATAATTCTATTTTGCAGCTCTCCATTTTTTATTTTTTTTTATATTTGCAAAGCAGATGATTGGCCTTCTTATCCATAAAAACTGTGTGCTAAAATGACACAATTTGACAGAGGCCTGCATTAAAAATCAGATCTTTGTTACCTTCGTGTTGCTTTTTTTTGTTTGGCCAATGCATGTTCTGTAACACATCTATGTCACATACCACAAAAACTAGTTTTGGGAAATGTCTTTTACTTAATTATTATTATCTTATTTGGTGTTTTTGCATGCAAATTTAGGATGATTTGTCTATTTCTAAAAACTAATGAAGGATCAGAGCTATGCAGCCCTACAGAAACACTCACAAGGCCAGTGGTGGCAATATTTACAGCTTCTGCATAATAATAATTGCTAAATGACACTGTAATAAAAACAATTACAGACAGCTTTAATTTGGATTAGCGGGATTACTAGTTAAGCTCTTCATTACAGTCTTTAGCAAAATCACCTTCCATTTCACTGAAGTTGTACAAAATAAAAATACATAAACTATAAGATGATTTTTTTTTAGCAGTTTATGCTGTAGTTTTTACAATTTGAAAGATCACAACTTTTTCTGCCTCTCATGTCTCTCTTTCCTCCCCCTTTCATCTCCCATTCTTCCTTCCCCCTCCTGGCCTGCTCTTGCCTTCACTTCCCGACCGTAACACAGTGGTGGGTGTGCCACTTTTTTGCTGGGTTCACTGCTCCTCTCACTGATAATTCCCTTGTATTAACTGGCTGGAGTTATTACCCATTATATGAGTTGTCTATGTTGAGAGCGCTTTATGAGATCCTGGTCCCCGTGGATAAGATGATGGAGCTGGTGAGTGCTGTCATCCCCCAGTCGTATAATGGCATCAGTTGGGAAATACACAATGCCATGGATTATTGATAGAGCCATATCTGTACTTCTGCTGACAAATTTTCTGGCCTGGGTTGGAGGTGCACATAATCCTGAAGAATAACTCTGCTAATATGGGCTCCTCCATACGGTTACACCTCTGCTCTCTTTGGGGTGCTTTGGCTCCGCTCTACCCCACAGTGACAAACGCCCCGGCATCCAGAAAGATTTGAAAGAGAGGGTGAAGATTTATTCCAACAATAGCCTCTCACACACTCTCAAATGCAGTTAGCATCACACAGTAAACAGACCACATTCTGGGTCCTGCTGCTACTTTCAGGACTAAATATAAACTCTAGTTTTTGACTAAAGACACCTTAAAGTGAAACTTGAATAAAATAAAAAGTTAAAAACAAAGTAAGACCTAGAACATTGTCACCGGCTGGCCTTTGAGCAGTGGGAGTGTAGGAAGTCCTCAGAGGTCGGGTTAAATTTGTAGAGATCTTTATTTGTCCAACACCTTCACAAACAAAAGAAGCCCTCGCCACTAAAATTACAGGTGGTTTAAATACTAATTAAACATACCATCTCCTCCTTCCTGGAGGGAGGTTTACTTTTCCTAGAATCTACAATTCATATAAAAATGCTAAATTCTTTATTCTAAATTCCTTAAATAAATTCTAAAATCCAATTCATCTTTATTACTCTAATTTAAAACATCAAGTAGAAACACTAAAACAGCACATATCTCCCAAATACAATGACTTCCCCCTTTTGGGCCTCTGAATAGATTCTCCCGGAACCTTAAATATAGCTCTGTTCCTAGGGGAAGGGTTTTGCTGGAGCACACTGGGGAGGACAAACACAGGTGAGTACATCTTGCAGTCACACCTTAATCTAATTATAATGAAAACTAACATTTCTTTCTTCCAGGTAGCTGCCAGTTCATCTACACACCACACAGGAAAGATAAAATCATGCAAACCCAATAAACCCTTATTCAAACCTATAAAATGTGCCATTTATTTTTTGTTTTAAATGTTATTTTTTTTTTTAAATGTTGTGTGCCCACGTACCGTACCAATAACTTTAATAAAGTAACGAAGGTGATCTTCGTTACAAACATATAAACATATATACAACATTTAAAAGAAAAAAGAGAAGTAAGTCTTTTTGTATTGCATCACCTGATGGTTGAATTCAGACATTCAGTAAAATGGAAGGTTTTGTGTTTTTTTAGTATGCTTTTCTTCGTTATTGTTAAAGACACACTGAATTTAAAAAAAAGACCCACTCCAATGAAAATTGTGTTTTTTCAGAGATTTTAACATGGTCTTGTTGCAATTTTTTGATGGTAAAGGACATAAATGAAGAAAACTAAAGATTAAAACTGCATTTCTGAGTATTTCTTTATTTAAATTATTGTGAATCAGGAACAGATGAAAAAAGAGCTTTTTTTTATAGAAAATACACTGGACTGGCCACAAGCTCCCTGCTCCGCTCCATTCTGATGGGCCCACTTATAGACAAATAAATCCATGTATGTCTTTGTTTTCCTTATCTAAGCATGCATCTGGCTCAAAACTGTACAGCTGGATTGCTCCAATATTGCTCGCCATTTGTGTTGCAACCATGATGTTAAATTGTGGGTATGATCGGCTGTAAGATAACAGGAGGGTGTGCAAACAGGAAGCTCACAGTTACAGTATGGATGACATGAATGGGAAGAGGGGTTTGCTTCATGCCGAAAGTGCCGCCCACAACTCAGAGGCAAATTTCTGATGAACTCATGCTGCTCTGCATAAACTATGACCAAGAAAACAATGCAGGTTTTGGGAATTTTGGCCAAAAATGACATTCATAATTAAAAGACTGCTGGGAATGTTTTGACAATAGATAAAGAAAAGGACTGGAGATGGTCTATGATATGCAGTGGGCAAAAGCGACACCCTGCTTGTGACCAAAATTTGGACACACCAGGATGGCATAAGTCCATAGCCACTATTGTACCACTACTGTACATAAGTTACCAATAAAGAAGCTCAACAATCCTGGTCTGCATTTAAATAGAGTAATTCTCCTGGCTCTCGTTACTTGCCCCCTCCCTCTATATTCCTCAATCTGTCTGAGACGCTGTGGTGGGACTCGGCAGCGTTTAGTCGCCGTGAAGACCACAGGCTGCATTCTCAGTTCGGGCCTTGATGTTTTGTCTCGCATGCAAGCATAACACGCAGACATGTGGGCTGAGAGAAAAGCAAGACACGATAACTGATCAAATGCGAGCAACTGACGAAGTTACCGGGGGACTCTGTGTGCCTAACAAAAGAGGCCTCCTTCTGTTCTGAAGATGCATCAGAGGCTGCGGTGTTCGAACAAGCCTGGCTTCCAAGGCCCCCGTACCAAACGTACTTATTTGTTTGAAGAAACTCTATGTTAATGACCAGACAAGCATCTTCTGGTGAATTGCTCTTCATTACTCACCTCGAGACTCAAGCCTGGGCAGCCATGTTGCTTTTCGGTGAAATATGAAATTACTATCACATTGAGGGAAATCAAAGTCTTGTTCTGCTGCAGTCCTCTGGGCAGCATTGTGCTGTATTGCTTTGGAAACGGGCCTAATTGGTATGTGTGGGCCAAACTCACCCCACCGCCTGAAACTAGCTGGCTTCATGTTCACAACAATTGGATTTAGAATAGCTGCCCTAGATTGTTTGTGTTTTGCAGTTTGGGTGTGTGTGCATTTGGTGTGTGTGTGTAACGTCGAGAGTGCAAAGCTAATCCCAGCCTCTCCTCTGCCTATCATATTAGAATGCATGACTCTTGTAATTGCTTTAAGTCTATTATATAGTTATGGCATCAAGTACGTATTTTTAAAAGTGGTGGGTGGCTGTCGGTCCAGGAGAAAATGGAAAGATTTGAGCCGAACAATTAGTGGCAGCCTCCATATGACGGAACAGGTTTCTGCCTTTCAGCTCAGTGTATGGCCTGGCAGCGCGCCAGAAGATGGAAGGGGGGAAAAAAGGAGCATTAAGTCACCTATAATTTTCTTTCTGACAGTGAGAATGTGAAACAGACACATGACAGCTTAGTGATTCATCTCGTCTGTGCACCATGTCTGCCCATGAAATGATGATTGGCTCTGGCACAGGGAATGCCTTCACCATGCAAGCGGGGCATGTGTGAGTCACAACCTTTGTCTCCTTTACTATACTCATCTATTAACCCGTTTTCTGGCTTTAAATTAAATACGCGCCCATTCCCCTTTTTTGAACGCACTCCTTCCTGCTGGATGAAGCTTCCCCCACCTCTGATCTGAGGGTTTACATGCGGAAAAATGCGAATATTTTGGGATTCATATTAACGTTCATTCTGTTGTTCAGCTACACCCTAAGCACCGCCGGTAATGTGCACTGCGCTCACCTCCAGCGTGAAGGTTTGCCGAATTAGCTTGCGGCAGTAAGTTTTTTCCTCCCCAGCGCACCTTGGTGCAATATAGGGAAGGAGAGAATGTGATTACAAACAGTAAGTTATTACCTCGGGCACAATTAAAACTTTGCAGACGAGCATTCCTGTGATTGCAAACTGAATCAGGTCTGGTGTTGGTGGGGTGTGTTGCTTGTTAATTGGTTAATTACAGAGCAGGAAGACTTGCTGTACATGTATTAACTGGGAAATCTCTTCTACATTTTCTGTCAATCCCTCATGTAAACAGACACTGGGGCTGCCCCTCAACTAAAAATAAGCTCATCAGCAATTTGGAGCTGTGTGGGCTGTCTCTCATCATGATGGAGAAGCTCTCACAAACGGGCTGCTCACACAGCACGATAAATCGAGCAGTCGAACGTGATTGTTGTTGACAAAGAAGCAGCGACTCCACCAGAATTTAAGGAACGTGTCTCTAATTAAGTAAAAAAAAATTAATAAATCGTTGTAAAAAAGTCATTTTGAACAAAGGCGAGTGGTCCGAAATCCATCTTGGAATCCAGTTGAAGTTGTTTTGCTCACATGTAGCTGTTCTCTGCAAGATAAGGAATAAATCTGGTTAACCATGGCTTGTGCAGTTCACGGCACCAGTGACTTAACACCATGACTTGCAGGTGTATTGCTTCATGCAACATGTTTCCAACAAAATCGAAGAACAAACAGCCCAGGGCATGGACACGCCACAAGGATGGGGTGCGCACACACACACATGCTCACATTCACACATGTAGACCCTGTACCTCTAAGGAAATGTTAGGATTTCTTAGTCAATGCCCTCGCTGCTTTAAATCCTACAGGTCTTACTCAGAGCCAGTGTTCACTGTTGCTTAAGTAAATCAGAAGTGTTTTCTGACTGCAACTGCATTTGGCTTTGATTAAAGCAATGCTGCAGGCTAAAAGCTGTCCACATCCCTTTATGAGCATGCTTTTCTGACCTTTCTGTTCAAGCGAGTCTTCTTAGGACTGAGGACTTGACACAACATGACATGTTGCCAGGTCAGTAAACATGATGTTGCTGGAGATGAAGCAGCCACATGCAAAGAACAAATTTTATTTTCGTTTCATTTTTTTTTTTTTTGGTGAAAAATGTGTTTACAAAAATTGGGTGGTTAATTTCTAAAATGTTTGAATTAAAAAGGCTTGTGTTGCTAAACTAATGATTTGCTCTTTCAGCGACAGATTTACCAGCTTACGAATTTGTGGAATTCCTTTAGTCTTGGGTTTGTTGTTTAATACCCTTTATTTGCTGATCAGTAATCTGTGCAGGCATCTGAAAAGTATCAATACCTTCATGTGAAAACTGTTTTGACAGAGTCCAACTAAATACATTTTTATTATTTATGGTTGATATTTGACATTTTGATCTTTTCAAAAACAACAATTTAAAATAAGTTTTGGATGGGAATGGTAAATCAGGATCAAACAATTAATTGTAGCTTTAATTGAAAAAAAAAAAAAGAATAGCATATTGTTTGGTTGTTTTGGATCTTATTCGCAGAATAGTTCAAGCTGGTTCTTCATGGCAAAGCTGCAGCTGAGAACTTGAAATTAAGTTGTCGCCTAGAGGAGCAAAGTAGAAGTGAGCTTCAGGGCAGCTTTAGGGACGCCTTTGGTGAGGTTACTCCAATTGACTAGAATGGGAGCTGTTTGCAGTGGGCAGCGCTCCCTTCCACAACCATGGACTTCAACACCTTGTTTAGTTGAAATTCTATGAAGTCCTTGTTTTTCAAGTGAACAGATTTATTGCATCAAATGCTTTGATTTTGCAACAACTATTTTCTTTCAGGTATGATTTAAACCTGCTCTATAACATATCAACTGTTTGATTTTGCTGCAATCTACTACTGACTGACAGAGAAAAAGTGAAACAACTTGACAGAAAGAAAACTAAGTTTAAAAGTAAAACCTAAAACTTTAGAGTGTTGTTTGGCTGAGTGAATTAAAATAGCATCCCTTAAAAGTCAGTGTTTTGTTAGAAATGTTACCTTGGACTAAAGAAACATGAATGACTAGTATTGTTAAAAGCTTTGCTCTGGTGGAGGCCCAATAAAATACTTCTTTTAAGAGGAAAAAACACATGCTTAACCAGTGTGTGACCAGTTTTCATTAATTATACACTCTTTTTATTATTTTATTTCTCATTAAATTAGCGTGATCTGTTCATGATGCCTGAGATCCAATAAAGAAGATTTGTAGACAACTAAGAACTAAAATAGCATGAAAAAAACAAAAAAAAAAACGTTTGGATCTCAATTTAGAAGGCACATTTTAAAGATATGTTTTGCAATTTATTTTTGCAGATACATAACTTGTCCTAAGACTGTTGAGGTTTGGCCTGTTTTTGCAGTCATCACCTTGAGTTGCACTTTATGGAACTGTGGCATGAAGGAAAGGGACACAATCAAGTCTCAGTCTGCTGGAGACAGGCATGAAGTAAGGAGAACAGATTTTCAAGTGTGTGGCTGAAAAACTCAATGTTGCAATGTTCTAGCACCATTTAACCACATGTCATGAAAAATAGGGCTTCGAAGGAGCGAAATGCAGGTGAAAGGCATGTGGCATAAATGCACTGCCTTTGTAAAAATTTAATTAAACATAACAAAAAGAAAAAAGAAAACTAAAGCTTAAAAATGACAACACTAACAGTGACCTTTAAGCAACAGAAAACAAGAGATGGCAAAACAAGAGGACACTAGCAATGAGTAACTTAAATAGAGTGAGAAACAAATTAACTGAAACAAAAACAGCTTTGAGGGATGGAATCTCAAAACTAAACTGATTCAAGGGGGAAGAAATAAAACCTAAACATATAACAAAACCATGATTTTATCTGAAAAATCAAAACAAAACTTAACAAAAAAGGCTCAAATCCCAAGGCTGGAAATGAGTGGTATCAAAAACAAATTTCATGTCAAAACATTTCCTGTATAAAAGCTGTCACTATAAGAACTTGAATTAGTTTGTTCTTTGACCTGAATAAGTCCTATTATTTTAGCATTGAGATATTTCCTGTGCTAGCAAAGTCTCAGCAGTGTCTCCTGCAAGACATGTGAGTAATATGCAAGTGGAAAAAAATCCTTTCAGTACTTCACTTTACTGAAGACAAATATCATTAGATCAGTGTGGTTCAGCTGGACTGAATCACATTGCTAATATCGACTATAGTTGTGTTTTGTCCATCTGTACTTGTAAATTCTAAAAGCTAAGTAGATTCACATTAACATTTTTAAAAAAATGTCTTTTTTTAACCAAAGTCACCATAGCTTTTTCCAGTTTTATTGTGGGATGGATTAAGGGCACTTAGTTTTGCTCTCTAGATACTCAGACATCCAAGAAAATAAAATAAAAAACACTATCAGTGGGGCACTGCATTGGAAATAGAGTGGATTTTAAGCCTTAATAACTGATGTTAATTTATGACTTTCATTGATGTTCTGCAACTTTAAAACATCTTGATTTCAGACTTCTCTATGATTGTTTTAATGAATCATAACTTATTGTCTCCTCTTCAACACACTAATAATTCTTTCTATCTCATTTAAGCTGCAATTCAACACATTTGTGATTGCTTGAGCATATTTACAGTAGCATATGTTAGTAAAGCAGCAGCTACATTAATCCACTTGTAAATTGTAGAAAAAGATGACAATAATAAACAACAATGTGTGATGTTGAGGGTTTTGCTTTCCTCTTTTTCACAAACTCATTATTTTCCATATCAACAATAAATCATTGCTTCTGAGTATTGTCAGTTTTTGCACCACTAACCCCTGGAGCATCATAATTCCTAATATCTTTCTCTTCATTTTTTTAGGATGGATCTTGATAAATATTTCTTTTTCTGCCGTGTTGTCATGTTTATTATGCAGTCTCAGAGTGGAGTCACTCTTTCATCCATTACACATTTAAGAATTGATATGGATAAGACTTAATATCTCCTTTAGTTTGTTGTATTGTTCTTGTTTAGTGTAAAATCTGTTACCTTAGTACTTGATTTTCTTTTTGAAAAGACTCAAAGGTTCCATGTTATTCATGAAATTATTCTTTAGTTAGTCCTCACTCGTTCCCCCAAAACTCCCAACTTACATTTGCTACTTTCCTGCTCTTGGTCTTAAAAATTAGCTCAAAACCAGATGTATGAGAACACATTTGCCATCAGGTGTGCAGCTTGGCGCTCTCACCCTGTGGCACCATCCTAGTTTACTGGTTGCCCAGGTATGCCGCAGTGCACAGTATATGCTCCGTCCTCTTATCCAATGCCAGTTCACCCTGGATGAAATTAAACTGCTGTTCAATATTGCAAGCCTTGAGCTAATACAAGCTTCTCCCAGTGAAGAGGGAAACTCACATTTGAAAAGCAATGGAAATGGAAAAAGAGGGGTTTTTTTTAGGTGACAGGAGCAAATAAAACTGCTAGACTAAAATATATGAATAAATGTCATTTCGTCTTTTTTTTTTTTTTTTTTTAAAAAGGTAGTATCATGCCTCCCCTAAAGTTATGTGTTCTTAGTCGTATAAACCTTTACACCAGAATGACATAAAACAGTCATCACATCTTTTCTGGCTTCTTCTCTTGCTTCAAGTTGACTTGGGTAACACCCTGGACAATGACTTTTCTGATTTATCCACAAGACTTGGTCTCTGTGAAACTTCATCCCCCTTTAGCTAACAGTTTTACAAATGAATAATTGGTCCATTGGAAGTTTTGTTTTTAAATAAAATGTGAAAGTTGTGAAAAACCATGGCTTAAGCCTGGACCTCCCTCAAAGGGTGTTGAGTATATAACGCACCCTTACACTGTCTAATTGGTTTGTGATGATGCAGAAGATCCAAAATGGCTAAAATAAGAAAAATTGACAAACACAAAACAACCCGTCATTAAAATGATGTAGTAGATCTTCAGATATATAATAAATCCATCTACACTTTGTGGTAAGCCTTGTGAGTTAATTGTGCATGATAAAAGCTGAATTAGGTGATGGAAAGTCAGGAGTTCGCATGGAGGCAAAGTTATGAGAATGTGTATCGGACAGACAATTGTCAGCAAACATGTTTGTAAAGTGATTACAACTGTCGTTAAAACATAGTAACAAAAGAAAAAAAATGCTTTCGATTTTCAAATTTGAGCAGTTCTGCTGTGTTTTAGCAATTGGCTAAGCTTTTGCATTAGTACGTAGTTAAAGTTTTTTACATATAAATACCTGTGTTGAGTATATTGGAGGGATTCCCATCAATGAAAGTATGTTCTAGATCTGTTTTTGCCGCAATTGTAATAGGTGCATAACTTATGCTACATTCGCATGTGAGGCGTGTTCTTATTTACCTTATGGGGTTCCCAGGCAACGGGGCTTCTACTTATTTTCAGTTTTCTACTGTTTACCTGTGCGTGTCCAGGCCTTGTTGCGAAATGTCAAGGCGGTGCAACTCTCTTAAATCTTGCTTTTTCCTTCACAGCTCTGTTCTGATTGATGAAATACTCAGTGTCGTACAGATCCTTTTGAGCAACAAAATGCAATTATTAATTTCTCCTCCAAAATCAATTTTCAAACGGTTTGCACTTCCGTGAATGAAAAGAGATTCCATCCATACGTCACTAATCCTACTCTGACTGGTGAAAGTTCAACCTGGTTTAACTTTTAACATGCATTCAATGGCAACATGTTTTGCACATAAAGCCTGTAAATGGTCGTAGAAACTTATATACCTTAACACAAACGTGAGAGAATTTTCATTGGAAGTAGCCGCTTGAGCCCAAGTTTTCAAGGGTGGTGTGAATGAAACTTCACGCAGACTTCGAATCAGAGAGTTTTAGACCTTGAAATTTTGGCGTTTAACTCTATAAAAAGACAGTAGATTACTATGTAAAAACAAAGCACACTTACCCCACGTTGCCCTTTCAATATTGAGGGACATACAGTAGTATCTCTCACTTTACTTGCTTTACTTCCATTGTGAGACTTACATGGTCTCTCAGACTGCCTGGGATTTCCTTTGAGTCCAAATGCCAAGTTTCTGTAGAGAGGGAAGTCTGGGCATCTCTGCTTAGACTGTTGCCCCCACTCTGGATAAGCAGAAGAAGATGGATGAAAAAATGGATGGATGGATGCATGAATGCTGAATACCACTGCACAACAGACACTTACTCAGGACACTCACTGTAGAATGTAATTGACTCATCGCATGTATGTTTTGTTTTCTGATTCTTTTAACCCTTCAAACACCCAAACCACCATGTCAACTCTGCCAGGACAACAGAATCCTAAGCTTAACTGTACCCACTGAGAGCTAACATCACACAAATGCTTTTTATTTTGCGGCATGTTGTCAGAGTTGCATCATTTCCTGCATGAACCGGTGGCTTGCAGCTAATATGGAGTTGCCTAATTGGATATTTTTTCGTATGTTTTTCTGCCATAACAATGCCAACTGGGATAAAATCTTGCTGTTGCTCCATTATTGTAAAAGAAAAAAAAAAAGTCTGATAACATGGTGTAAATTGATGGGGCTTATAAATATTTTGAGACAAAGGGATTGGTGCAAAAGGTGCTGTTGAATGAGGAGATGTCATAAAAGGGGGGAAATTGGTTTATCTAAGCACAAGGCAATGAGATGGTTGGGTGAAATGGGAAAGAGAAGATGTTTCGAAAAAGAAACAGAGAAGGAAGCTACACAGCAAAAAAGAGATAAGTAAAAAACCCCAGAGAAATACTGGAACAGATAGTTTGGTGTAAAGTTTTGCATCAATGGAAATAAGCAACTGTCACCAAACACAGCAAAGCATCGTTATGGTAATTCCTGAATTTTGTTGCTACTTTGGGAATCTGACTTTGGCACAAAAGTTGGGAATAAGAAATGAAGCAATATAAAAACACAAGGATTTTCTGACAGACAGCATAATAAAAGAATTCCCCTAGTAATTTGAAGGGGCCATGATGCTTGAATATTTGTCTTCCTGTTAGGATTTAATGTGTAAGACATGAGACCCTAATGCCAACCAAATTGGATGCAAACTTCATGTTAAGTACTCTCTTTTGACCTGGTGCACTTCTGTTATGCAGTTTAGCTTTACTTTGTCTCATAGTAGTATACACATTCAGGGATAAATAAAAAAAATACAAAATTGTTGTTTTGTTTTTCAAAAAAGAAAACAGCTGACTGCAAATGTTCAACCATGCGAGTGAAGTGCTTGCAGCGTTTGGAGTGGCTGCTCAGTAAGCTGAACATCTGCCTTTAAACCAGCTGGTTTGAGGTTCAACTCCCAGGCTTGGCGGTCATTGAAGCCTTGGGCAAGACATCAAACCTCACATTGCCCTCAAATTTAAGAAATGAGGTGGCCTTGGATAAAGGCATCTGTTTAATCTAGTGTAATGAAAGAGAATTAAAAGGCAATTGTCTTGGTGAGGCAATTATTGCTGCATATGAATCTCTGAAAGGTTTTATTTCCGGAAGATCCCATAATTTTATTCACAGTCGCCTGTTTTCTGCAGTGAGGCCACAGTCGAACATTTAGAGCACAGTTTAAATGGAGTCATGTCACAGGCCTGGGGGCCATTCATAGTCCTGGAGAGGAGACTCTGGTGGGGTGTCTACGAAATGTCTGTGAGACTCACAAAAAAAGGAAGGAAATGATTTACTGACAAATTTTCAATGTCTAAACATTGTCTGGACATTTTATTACAGGGTTTATTAGGAAAAACGAGAACAATGATGCTGTGTTGGGTGTATTTATAAGCTGTTTCTCCAGAAGTAACGCGTTGTTTTAATCAATGTCAATGTCTATACTTAAGACGAATTTGGACGGGATTTGACTGGAAACAGTCCACCTACGTCAAACCCTCATTTGCAATCTCATACTATTGTCCCTCCCACCTCTGAAACCCTAAACTGGCACCATGCAATTAGGCAAGTGATGTGCCTCTGTTAACCCCCCCCCCCAAAAAAAAGAGTAAACATTGCCGCAGGGGGCAAAAACAATGAATTGCTTGTAACAAAGAAAAGTGTAAACACTAACCCATCTAGGGTCATCACCACTGATTAGTCTGCACTGCTCTCTAATAACATTCTTGGTATTCTACCTCAGTACTGGATATAATCCATGATTTGTGAAGCTGGAAGCAAGTGTATTTGATACTAGGACCACTATGAGGGTTGCACTAATTTAAGTCCCTGTACTGACATGTGCATGAACATGAATGTTAGTGAATGAAAGCTGCACTGAGCTACCACAGTATACTTCAAAAGCATGTCTGTGCTGCAGCCTGTTTATTTTCTGTTTATGAACTGAGTGTGGCCTCACAGCATTCATATTTGCATACTTGAAATATGAAATTGCTCTCAGCATAATTGTACCCACGGATGAAGTGGCATCTACAAGAAAGTGAAGAGAAACCCAAATGGCATCAGAATGGCCTCAGAAGATTTTCCTTACATTTATTGGGATATTTTTGCTCCAAAAGCAGATCAAATTTGCACATTTTTTACATTAGAACAGTGTTGTTTGCGACATTAGTACCAGGCCAAAGATGGAAGAGTGACCATAGCTATTTTAATGCAAAAGCACACAAAAAAGAGCTATAAGACATCTTTTTTTCACAAACACATACATGCACACACACAAATCAGTGCTGACTGTGGAGATAAATAAATGAACATCCCAAGTCCCACTCCACCCATAAAATATAACACACAACACGTCCCTAGGTTGTTGAGATTTGGAAACAGCTGTTGCTGTGGTGGATTCGTCCCTCTCAACCAGTTCACATTTCCCCTCTGCCTTCCCCAGGGAAGCTCTGGTAATTTTTTCTGCTGTTGGGGGAGGTGTTTCAGGGTAGGGTAGGGTAAGGTTTCAGATACAAGTTATGTCAGATTTTCTGTCAGAGCTCCAAAGCCCAAGGAGATACTTTGAATAATGGAGCACCTGTGCCTGATCAGAGAAAAACCGTGCACACTCCCATTCATATGTGTGCATTTGTACAGTAAGTGTGGTTTCTTTGTTCATTAAAGAGACAAAAACACAGGAAAAAAAAAAGCACAGAGAAATTTGTCAAATGGGATGTTTGTTTTTGCGTCTCAGCTACTTATGTTAGGCCAAAACACTTCATTTCTATGCTATTAAACTTTCATCTTCTACAATTTGCAGATGCATGCACTCTGTCATCTCCGGAGATATCAGCTTGAACAGCAGATTTATAAATTATCCATTTGTAACAGTGTGGATTTCTCTCTGCCTGTTTCTTGCCCCACCTAACAGCACCCTCACTTTGCATATAATCCACACTCCTTCTAATCACCTGCTCAGCTATATTTTTCCAAAGAAATTTCTTTTTCATGAGAAAGCTATTATTTTTACCGGTGAGACTTAAATTTTTTTATAGGTGCAAGCCTACACTGACTACTTCTTGTAAAAATATTTCCAGCTAATTCATAGTTACCAATTGCCCTTTGCAGTAAAACATTTGGTCAAAATGGTTGCTCTAAACAGTAGTATTCCACTGTGGGTGGGTGTCAGGCATTCCTACTTGATTTGTAAGTTTTTTTCTACTTCGTTTGTTGTTGAGAGGATTTGTTTACTATGCAGAGCGGTGTCTGGTTACTATAGAGTTTCAGTGTAAGCCAAACTGAGTGCGAATGCCTCATCCATCTCAGGAAAAAAAAAAGAATTATATCAGCCTGCTGCTTTCCTGTCCCATCACATTAATGTGAAGGGCAAGTGACATTTAAAAACTGCCCCTTGACAAATAATGGACGGTAATGTCTGCATTTTGACATTACCTCACAAACTTGCAAGGAGAAAATGGAAAGTCGAATCATTTCTTTTAAATCCAAAGTCATCTAAGACTTGCACTAATACAGCATAAAGGGTCATGGTCATCAGAGTTAGTTATGTTGGATAGCCATGATGTTTTTATTGAATTTAGTATACTCCTTTTGTTGTATTTTGATTAATTAAGACATGCTACTTTTTAGGACTGCAGCTTTTTAATGTTAGTTAAAAGTTTTTCTTTGTTATTGACCAAGTTTACAAGCAGCCTAGCATTTCAGTGTTTGCGAAAAGAAAGTCATTTTTAAGCCATAAGTCACATGCACCCGGACTGGGTGTTGACCTGTATAGGCGCTGCTGCTTTTGTGGAGGGTCATTGACAGGAGTAGCTGTCTCTTAAGGGGAGTGCAGGTGTGTCTTACAGTTCTCATGTGGCTCGTGTGGCCACCTTAAGAGATGTCATGAAAATGTAACATGTGATTGTCAGCTTTTGTGAAGTGTTTGTAAGTTATGTACACTTACAGCAATACAAGTGATGCTGTTATATGGTCCCCATTGACTGTATTTGAGAACTGGATTGATGGACTCTTCTCCCCTTGTGTTCCAAACAGGAAGAACCTGCTGGTCCCAAAAACCTGAAATCCCATAGACTTCTATTGAGAAATACACAGCTAATAGTCAGTTGTTATATTTGTCAGAATAATCATTTTTGCTCTGATCTTTTCTTTTAAAAATGTTCCCGCTAATCCTATCTTTTTTCATGATATTTATTCTGTAGCACAAGTTTTTCAAGTTCTAAACTTACCAGTCAGATGCCTCAGTAAAAGTAGGTGGTCTTGCATTGAACTTTCGAAACCTTTGATAGACTGCACTTTCAGCGGAAGGGGTGTGGTCTACTAAGATGCTCACTCTTGATGAGAAAGGTTGCCATAGATATGTGGACTCAGACCAACTCGGACCAATGACTGCTTACGGACAATTTTTGGTTCCAACGACTGTATCGCAAAAAAATTAAAAAAAAAGGCGACTGAATTGATATCCTTTCGTTGAAACCAGGAGGTGATGTTACACTCACTCGATCCAGTTCTCATATACAGTCAACAATGGCACCCTAAATCCACACTCTGGTCATTAAGGTGTACACACTGGCCGCGCGCACGAGGTGTGCACGCAAGAGATAAGTAACCGTATACCCATAGGAACCACACACAAACTACAATATCTTCTCATTTCAAACAGCTGAGTGCATGCACCTATCACTTAAATGGACCTCTTGGATCATGCGCAGGGTTTAAAAAAGATACAAAAATTCATATAACATGCCTGTATCTCATTTATTTCACCCTTAATTAATTTTGTGTGTTGTTTAAGTGTTTGCTATGACCTGTCGCCCACAGCATGCCCACAGAAAGGTCAATGTGCAAGAACATTTTCGCTCCACGAGCTCAGTGAGCGATCCACAACCTTAAAGTCCCATGCGGGCCACCTTTGTACACCATACAGGTTTGCCCATTTTTTGCCCACAGACGCCCCTTATCCACCCGTATGGGCTGTTTTGAATAAGGCTTAACATAAATGCCAATTTTTAGGATAGCTAAAAACACAGAGTTGGTAGAAAACATAGCTCAGACAATTTGTCATTATTTTGATGTTTTCTAA
This sequence comes from Oryzias curvinotus, assembly GCA_023969325.1. NCBI lineage: Eukaryota > Metazoa > Chordata > Actinopteri > Beloniformes > Adrianichthyidae > Oryzias > Oryzias curvinotus. Next base: position 18,436,977 of record CM043725.1, read on the forward strand.
TGTTCTAGTGACGTCTGAAAAGATAAAATATGCCAATTTGTAGTCTTTAGAGGTACTTAGTGGCGAATGTTGTCAGTGCTGTACAGCAAGCTAAGATTTACTGTGTTTAGTCTGTATGCTAAGTTAGCCAGATGCTGGTTGAAGCTTCTTAATTTGATACGTCAACAAATTAAAACTGTGCTCAAAAACCATGTCAAACTGTTTCAGCTGAATTAGGTTGAAAAATATGGTTGTTATGAGTATCGTGTGTCCTATACTGATTGTAAAAGCAATAAATAACCTTGTAAGTATACAAATATACATTGTGTGTATGTGTATGTTTAGACAAACTTAAATGTGCACACAGGATTACCCATTAATTCAAGGTTTATGGCTAGGGTTGGTGCAAAAATTGCATTTTCTTCCCCTAAATAAGTCATTTTGAATTCAGCACCCTGAATATGTTTATAGCCATTGTCTATGGAATACACTGCAGCTTTTTTAATAGCCTGCCCCATGTGCTTTCATCAATCACAGAGGAGAGCAGCCCTCTTGCACTCTCCACAGTCACAAGATAACCAAGTTACAGGCTGCCAAAACTAACTCTAAGTTTTGAAATGTGATCAAAGTAATCACATTTCTCCCAGTCAGTAGTCCTACAGACGTGAATCGATGATGTTAATTACTGCATTTTATTATATACTTTATACATTTTTTGGTTAGCCTTTTATTACTGAGAGATAGCCATTTACCAGGAGAGGCGGGACGTTTTGGTTAATTGATGCCAAGATTGCACTCTTGACTAAAGAGTCATTGCAAAAACTCACTACAAAAATGAAAAAAACAAATGAAAGAAAAGCAATACTGCAACATAAGAACCACAGTCCTTTCCTTTATTGTGGTTTCACATTACATGAAATATCACTATTTGTGTTGTGGGAAGGGACAGGTCTGATGTTTCACCACTAATGTTTTCACATATATTCTCCTTACGTCTCCTAACTCAAGTGACCTAAAGTATTTTGCACAGATATGCCAGGAGACTACAGCTGCATAATGTCATAGTATCAAAAAAAGAAGCCTCATGGGCCATATAAAAAACAATTGAGCCAATGAGGTGCCAGAGCTTCTAACTAAGACAGAACACTTCCCCTTTCAGACAAGTGACATTACCAAGAGCAGCGATGCATGACTAAAGCCACATAATTGTTTGGGCTTCCTTTATTATTCACTCTTTACCGCTAAGTGCCCATATGGAAAAGAAATTACACTCACTCAAAGACATGTTATGAGATATGAAATATAGAAAAGCATTCAAATTACAGCCCAGTTTCATTTAGGCTTTGTGATAGAAACACTCTGGTAGCAGCAGCAATGAGTGAAGGAAAGATTCCCTGGAGGCTGTTATTGTGTTGCCGTCATTTGTCCTTGTTAAAACATCTATAACACGTGTCGCCTGCATTTTATACAGTACTTTTTAAGGGATCTGTCAATATGTGAGTGCATCATTTGATGTATCTATGCATCCATTGATATTTCAACCAATCTGTGTGTCTTAAAGTCAGGATGGGATTAAATGCATTGTCACCAGAGGGTAATTGGATGTCTTGTTTTCACTGAATACAAATTAAAAGACAAACATCTATGACCCCCTTTATATTATCCTGTCTTTTTAACAAAACTCATTACAATAATGACAAGGTGTTCTCTATGTTTTGTCCTTTTGAAATATCTTTTTGGGATCTTTAAACTATTTTTAGTGACATCTAGTGACAAAAATACAAATAGCAACAAACTAAATTCATTCCATTTTATTTCATTAATTAATGATTGCTTATTCATTAATAAGTCCCACTTTATTCTAGTGTCAGTGTTTTGTCGTTTATGTATCCTTATACAGTCAAATTAGTGTTGCTTAGCACAGTAGGCTCATAGAGCTAGCATGTCATTAAGTAATAAAGGTTGCATTTTAGGTTATTTTTACAGCTGTGCCTAAAATCTGGTGGTAAAATTCTTAAATTAATTTCTATAATATTTTTACGTGTTCTTCTTGCATGTTTGTTTTGTTTACTTTTATTCTTTACAGCATAAAAGCACCTTTGAATCACCTCTGCAGATTCCGTGTTAATGACTTCCATGGTTATAGTTACAAGGTTCGTAATATACTTATTTTTCACCATCATTTACAAATAAATTCTTTAAAAATCAAACAATGGTATTTTCTGGATTTTTTTGTCTTATTTTGTGTCTCATAGTTGAGGCATGATGGATACCTATCTTGAGAGCAGTAGATCACAAGAAACAGGGTTGGAAAGCAGCTTAATACTAATATTCAACACTTTAGAGCAGTCAAAGGCTTATCCAATCAATGCGATTGACAGATCAGCTGATTCATGTTGATTTTGTACACCGTTGGAATTTTTGGTTGGTCAAAGAGCGAGTGTTATTTTGGAAGTTTAAGGGTTAAGCTCTTTACCTTTCAGAAATAAATGATGTGGAAAATGGTTATAAGATTTTTTTGCTTTTTTAAACAGAAAGCCCTCCACAATAACTCTTGAAAAAACATCGCAATGTTATTTTGCCTCATTTTTCAGACGCTGCATAAAAAAAGAGGTGGGTGTATGAACATAATACGAAGCCTGGAATTAACAGAAGTCAAGAGCCTGCTGGCGAAGCAGAGAGTGGACAGGTTAAGAGGTTTCAAGCAACTGAAGGAGAGATGCGTGCCATGATGGCCCTGAATGAAAGCGCTGGTCTGCATGCTGTGGAAGTGTTAGGCTGGCACTTGCCACAACTGGTGGTATTAATAAGAGCGAGCTAAGATGAGCTCTGGGATGTGGGTGAGTCAACACGTGCTGGTGCCGCTGATGGGCAAGTGCAAATGAAATTAATGGGTAGGGGAAATCAAGTGAGTGAGCCTGGAATCAAATTACTAATCCAGCTCTCAAAGAAATTAGTTGGGTGTCAAAGTTGTAATTGATAGCAATACAGGTGCTTGGTATTGGATCAGACAATATGATCTGAGATGCATCGTCTCTGATGTGATTTGCTGCTGTGCTGTGTGATGGAATATTACAGATGTGTGGATGAGTGTACTCCTTAATACATGGCCTCATGGGGTATATTTGGAGAGGTGTAGGTTAAATTATGCATGGCTTTGTGGTGAGGAATTTGTCTGAAAACAAACACCATGATTGAAACATTAGGCGATACAAGTCCTCTGCTCAGGATTTAAAAGGAAAAGAATTGTAAAAAGAAAAATTGTTTCTGATAATACATTTTAGGGGAGTAATGATTAATCCGCTTAATTGATGAATCAATAAATTGATTTATATACCTACGATCCAATATCTGTCTGAGGCAAGATGGTAATCGAATAAACCTAAATACATTTAAATTGTTTCAAAATAAAATAAAACGATTATATTGATATTGGACAGTTCCATTTGGATTGAGGCGCAGTAGGTTTGTTTTGCTATAGCGTAAGTGACATCACAGCAGACAACATACATGTAGTTGCAGCAAAAAATGATCAAGTCTTCATTGCAGTCCAAAGTGTGGAAACACTTTGAATTTGGCAAAGACATGTGACCCAGGTATTTAAATCTGAGTTATACCAGTTCAACCTTTGGCTAAAGATGTCCTGGATCGATTCTAGGTCAGTGAATCGGATCGTTCACAATGCAACAATATCGACTATGAATCATATAGTCAGCCACAAATTATGATATGAATCGAATCATTGTAAAAGTGAATCGTTACACCCTTACTCCATTTGATCAGATAGCTGAAAAAGCTCCTATTTTAACATTTGTTTGTTTGGGTTTAAAAGTGTACCCTATAATTACTACCAAGGGCCAAGTTTCACCCAGTTGATGTGTGTGGTTTTACATGTTCGACTTTTTTTTCCCAGCATCGGAAAGGGCTTTTATATAATGAACTGAGTTACTTTTAATAAAATATAACGATCAGCTAAAAACTGGTGTGAAATCAAACACTCCACAGTGGCTCAGCAAAATGCATATCTCAAGGCACATTTATACCCTGGCTGCAAAAGATGAGAGATTTTTCTACCCCCACACACTTTTATTCCCCCTTTTTGTTTTAATTTGCAAACCTTCAAGACCCCCCCCCCACCCTCCCTAAAGCACAAAGCCTTTAAAGCTCCTCTAAATTCCTTGGCTTTGTCCTCACAACGGCTGTGCATATTTGAGCAGATTCTTTATGATGTGGAAAATTTTAACAGTTGCTACCGGCTTTCGTGATTCATAAAACATTGCATGCATTAGGAATTCCAGTTGGGGAATAATTTACAAAGACGACATGGGACTAGAACTATTATGAATCTATTTACAAAAAGAAGAAAAAACATTGCAATCCCATGTAATGCTGTAATCTTTGCTCTAATATTATTTCATTTTTTTTGTTGTTGTTTACAATTCAGAAAAAAAAGAAAAAAGAATAGAAGAAGAATTGAAATCCTGTGAGGCAACAGAAAAATATATAAAAGTTCCGACCCTTCTGTGTTTTCTTTGTGATCCGCTCTTGCTGATCATGGATTATTTCGAAAGTTCATCCTAATTAAACAGTTCGCTCAGCTCTGTACACAATCCCTACAATTCATTTGGGTAAAACTCCCAAATACATGATGCAGTCTTTGCACAAAGAGTTACACACTTTGACGCACCAAATACCTCACAAACCCCATCCTTCACGAACAGCACCACATAACATTTCTACTCGCTATTTTCTCAGAACTGTGGAGTTAATTTCTGTCATTTTTCCACGTCCAACCGCTGTGTATGACTTCTGTAGAAAAAGAGCTTACAGTTGAATGCAGTACAGTTATTTTATTACTCCACATATCAGCAAGCAAGTGTGTCTGTGTGTGTGTAGACCTGTGTGTTGCTTACCTGTATGAGAGTGTTTAGTTTTGTCACACCTTCTTGCATATGTGTCTCTGTTTCAGCCCAGAATCATCCTCTTTGAAGTCTGTTTACCAGGCAGAAGTCTTGCAGAGAGCTCTGGGATGGCAATCTGTGACACTGTTGACACCTGGCATGAAAATACTGACAATAACTCTGTCATAAAATCTCCAGCAGGTTGCCCTTTCTTTCCTTCATGAGCGTTGGCTGCAAACACAGTGCTCCCTCTGTTACTTTGGTTGTTGTTGTTTTTGTGATTTTTTTTGGGGGGGGGAGGTAAGCATCTTTTGGTCAGACTTGGACTCTCTTTCATGGCTTTTTAAAATATTTTTTTCAAATTACGTGTTTAAGATAAGACAAGATAACCCATTATTTGTCCCTCAGGCAGGTCTGGATTAAGCCAGCCTCACAAGTGCAGGCAGAGTTTTTGGGGGTGCAAGTCTGAGTGTACTGAGAGTTTGGGGTGTTGTATCCCTCCAAAACTCTAAAATGTTATTAGCATATTATATGTAGTTCATCTAGTCATATGTTTATCTTCTCCTTTGATCTATTGGGCCGCCGTGGTGCAGCGGTAGGATCGTAAGATTGCAGGTTTGATTCCCGCCTTGCACGCCCATGAGTGGATGCGTCCTTGGGCAAGACACTGAACCCCACCTTGCCTCTGGTGGCAGGCAGGCGCTTGTGTTTGGCAGCGGAGCTACCACCAGTGTATGAATGTGTGTGTGAATGTGTGTGTGACTGGGTGAATGTGTGTGTGACTGGGTGAATGGGTCTGTGACTGTAAAGCGCTTTGGGCCTTGTAGGTAGAAAAGCGCTATATAAGTATACACCATTTACCATTTAATACGTCTTATAAGATTTATGCTGAATGCTTTCTTGAAAAGTACCCTCTGTATTTACCGGGCTTGGGACAGGCACACAGCTGACTTGTGCTCTTTTGTGTTTTTTCTTTTATCTGTATGTCTATTTGTCCATTTCTAAGATCATGCATCATCTCTCCTTTTTTATGTTATTTTAAATGTTTATGCTTTGTGTTTATTTTTTTAATTTATGTAATTTTGCTATTCTTATTTCTCTAGTTAATTTGCCCCCCCCCATCATCACATGGGGGGGGGGGGGGTCAGTCACAGCATTTAGGGAGGCATTTGCCCCCCCTTGCCATTTCAAATTATACAACCTGAATAGATAGTTGTAATAAAGTAGCAATTCAAGGGGAAAAAAGATCTTATTTTAATTCAATTTTCTTTTTTGCTTTACAACAATCTAAGAACTGCCAAAAGCTCTCTGGCATCTCAAATGTGTGATAGTTTGGAATAGCTTACCAGTTGAATTTCTATTCTAATGTTTAACAGTTTTTTTCTGGTGTAAGGTAAAAGGCAGATACGTATGATATAACTATTTATTTTGACACTTATATTTCCCAGAAGGATGCAATTTACTCAACACTGAGAAAGATCAGAAACTTGAAAAGATCCCAGAACCTGAGTTGAAATGCTGATAATTTGTTATTTGCTGGAGATCGGTCTGGTACCCAAGACATTTTTACAAGGAGAATTTTGGAAAATAATAAAGAACAAAAACACCAACGAATGTAAGTAACAAAAAAAACATTTTTTGAAGAGTGAAATATAATAGAAACCATTTTTAGACTGTCAACCAAAACTCTAGAGCAAATATGAAATACAGGACCAACAAGTCACAAGTGAAATGAACAAGAAGAAAAACCAAAAAAAGAGGAAGTTAAATCAAATGGAGGGCAGAATATTAAAATGTTGCATGGTAAACATCAAGAGTTCTTTTGCAATCACTAAATTTGTCCACAATTAATCAACTTTTGTCAAATTTAGTTAAACTAAACATTTTTTAGTATATTTATGATCAGAATCAATAGGAACCCACCAGGAATTGAAAAAAATACAGAAACAAAGTGCCATCTGGCAGAGAAATTTAAAAAAAAAACCTAAATTGAAAGTGAGAAGTCTAAAGTAAAATCGTATCACAGACCATTGGATTACATGATAGTGGGATCAAAAATGGCAATAACTTGGACATCTGTTGTTGTTGGGGTTGTCAACAAATGTTTTGGTTTTGTGCAGTTTAATCATGTCCGGTAAAAATTAGTCCTAGAGGAAATTTGAGAAATTATTATTTTGGCAAAGTCAAAGTGAGTAAAAACTTTTTTAAAGAAGCAACAAAAAAAAACCTTGGATTTCTGAAAAGTTTAGAAATGAATTTGTTTTTACGAAAACATATGTACATTTTTTAAACTATTTCTGTTTTTATTTGTTATTATAATTTTTTTATGGTGATAATCTGTCAAATTTCAGATATTTATTTCAATGACCAATAAAGAGAGATTTTAAAGGTAGAATCTGCAAAAAAAGATCTAACTATAAATGAAAAAACATACATTATTAGTAATGAGTTCTATATAATTGAAGTAATTTGCCCAATATGAAAAGTCTGTGCTTCATAATGACAGTGGCATCCTAAATGTTAGCATCCATTTTTGTTTCTCAAAAGAGCGTGAACTTGTGGTTCTTTGCGACCAGGATCTTCAGTCACCACTTGTTTCATTTCACATTCACGACCAATAATCTTGCCCCCCTCTGCTGTCCTTGCTCTCGCACAGGGATCTTATGAGAAACAATTTACTTTTTGAGCATAATTTATCACTGCAGCATGGCTGTTTCATTAGCATATCATTCTGCTAACTCCTCCTTTTGGTTTGACAGATTGCTTTCATATGTCACTGGTAAAAACCTTCAGCGGGCGTTTGGGATTTTACTGTCACACAGGCTCCATCTGCTCAGTTTTGGTGGGGTTTTTATGTTTTGCCATCATTCACCTCCCACAAGCAATAAACACCATCTCTGTACCCACCCTCTTTTTTTTTACATTCATTTTTTTTTAAACTCTCCATTTCTTAACAAAAAGAAAATTACCCCAAAAATGCTTGTCTGAATATTTCAATGAATGAATCTGTAGTTTCTGAGAATTGCTCTGGGTCTTTTTGCTTTTCAAAAGCATATAAACTCACTCCTAAACTGATTAAACTAAAAAAAATTATGAAATAATCTGGACAGATTCACTCTTAAATCCTGGTATAGTGAAAAAAACTAGAAAAAAAGGAGGCAGCACAGCATTTCTGGCTGCTTCATTTTTAGCATATCATTGATGGATACAGGATATAATCTATGTTAATTCCTCTCTTTTTATACCGCCAGATTCCCAGCACCTATCACACACTCGTGTGCAGCTTGTGATTTATGGACCCTCCCCACAATACACATTAGGGATGAGATACAATTGTTTTCCCAAATCAAAATAAATGGGTCACACAAGGTTCTCATATTGTCAAATATTTTGCAGTAGAAAGCCATCTCTGCAGTGCCGACTGGATAATTGAATCGAGTGAAAGCAGAGTCGATTTAAAACAATAGATTTGAAGGATGAGGAAACTGTCAAGTCATGCATCATAGTCAGCATTTCAGCCTCAACATTTAGGACAAGATTGCTGGAGTTCTTTCTTGTCGCTTGTTTGCCATAGCATAATTCTTTTACAGAAAACAAGATCTGGTTGGCAACCCCTTATTAATGAATTCAGTGAAAAAATACTAACTTTATTTAATTAACAAAAAGTACAGTTAAACCGCTGGACAGAATTTTCTGTCTAGATTCTAAGCTGCTTAGCTGTAATCACAGAAACAAACTCCATAAACAAAGCTTCTCAGATCTGAGCTAAACATTTTCACTTTTCTTTTTTATGCCATCAATCTCCCAGTTTGTCTAATTTTACTTTTGTCACGTCCAATTTGTTTGATCAGAATCCACACAGACTGTGACTATATCATTTTCCACCCCTGAACCAATAAAATTGCTTCTCTCAACAATTTGATCCTAGCTGAATTTTCTTGGAGAGCCGTGAAAAAGAAAAAAAAAAAGCAGGGCACATGTAACTTCTTCGTCAATCCAACTGTTATCAATCACAAGATTTTCTATAGTAAGTGCATAGGTGCTTTAAAAAAAAAAAGCCTAGAATGTACAATATGAAAGTCAAGGTGAACCAAGGTACTTCCAATCACAAATCGACAGATTTCTTCACATTGTACAGATGGCGTATTGTTAATTAGAATCATTTCTAAGGAAAACTGCTTTTTTACCTCACAAGTATTTTCTTTCTGTAGTTAGACTGCTACTTAAGAGGATTTTCTGGAATCTGCAGCTGTGACACCAAGCACTGATGTTGTTTTGACATATAAACGCTCTGTTAAAAAGTGAGAAATCCCCCACAAAACATCAAGACATATGGAGGGCAATAAAACTTAAACGGGGATATAAATTCTTTTTGATTTGCCAGACTCCCGAGGGTTTACGTTTTCATAGTCGAGCGGAAAATTTTATGTTACTCTGAGGAAATTGATGAAACAAAAATCATAAAGTGCTAAAACCATGACAGTTATTTTTAAAACATTCTCAAAATAATTTAGTTTTTCCTCTTGTTTTTCCAAGTCAAATCCACATGAAAAAAAATGTTTATTTCTAAAGCAATTTTATTTCAGAGCATTAATAGAGGACACCATGATTTCTCATGATTTTGTTTTGTAAAAATATGACTTAATGTATGTAAAATCCTTAAAGGCTACTGTGTTTGTTCAGTATTTTCCCAGTTAAAATATTGATATTTTTGGAGTTTCAGGACAACTTTTTTTGGGGGTAAAATTGACTCCACCTCGGCACCCAACACCTAAAACGTTGCTTTTATTTGTCCTTTGGCACCCATCAGCAGCCATTGCACCACTCTGTATCCATTCTGACGAATCTGGATCTTTGGTAGTTTTAAAAAACAAAACTCCTTCACTACATTCCTCATGTGCACTGAATACGTTATGATCCATTACTGAGTTGTTTGTATTCATTGCCAGCTTTGCCAGATGGCAACAAATGCAAATTTTCCAATTTAGATAGATTAATTTGTAAGTAATTGCTGATATCCTTGGGGTTAATGTTTCGTAAAGATAGATGGACAGAGGCCGGTGAACTTTCAAATATCCAACAGAGACTTGGAAAATAATATTTCATCCCCTGGATACTCCAACAACCACCACACTTCACATGGAACAGCATTAAAAGTGTTGTTTAGTGAAGTAGTCCCCAACCGTTTTCAGGCCACAGACCAGTTTAATGTCAGACAATATTTTCATAGACCCGTCCGAACGCAGTCGAAGTTTGCATTTAATATTTTTAAGCTTCCGGTTTCTGAAATACCTATACAAGAAACTTGATATAAAAAACTCTAAAACATAACATTTTTATATTATTTCTTTTTACATATAACAAAGATTCAATGAAAAAAGTTGTTGATTTGTAGAAATTATTTCTGATTTTTAAAAAAGTTTTAAAAAAGCAACATTACTGTTTTTTTCATAGTACACAATTATAACACTGAAATCTCAACTTAATTTAGCATTTCTTAACACATTTTCTGTGCTCATGCTTCTTAACCCTAATTCTCCCTTCCTGCAAGAAAATTCATAAATACCTCTTTTATTACAGTTTCCACTAATCAGAAACAAATTTATTTGATTGAGTCTTCAGTCTCTGTAAAAATCTTCTTTGTGATGAAGATTTTTCTTTTAAGGGCAAAGTGGATGCTAATAACGGACGATACCCTGAGATGAATAAATAAAGCACAAATAATTGACAAAATGGTCGTAAAACTGGTATTGTCTAAATATAATAATAAACGTGAATCCACCGTGTCTGCCAATGTATTATCTGCGTGCGTGAAACGTTCAAACGTCAGTGGCTGCATATTAGGCAAGAAAGCAGCATGTGGTAGATGGGAACTGTCTCAATAAATCCGTATTTGGAGGAAAGCTCCTGGTTTTGTCTGTAAATAGCAGCTTTATTTTTCTGTGAAGTCGAAAGCTCTTCTTTGTTTTCCTCACTGGCTCTTTTCTCGCCAAAGAAACTTTCCAAATACCTTTTATTGTTTAGTTTTGGTTATCAACTTAGCGGCACGAGCACCTGCTTAAAGTCCCATGACGTGTCAAGACAGATGGATGTGGTGAACAGAATTTGGTAGTTTTCCAAAATAAAACTTCCTTTAGTATCAGAAAGAAACCAAGTGCCCCATGGGCCGGTACTGGTTGGCGGTCCGGGGGTTGGGGACCATTGGTTTAGTGGATGGCTGCACTGATTTGGTTCAAAGTTCATTCATTCATTCATTCATTCATTTTCTATACCGTTTATTCCCTTACGGGGTCACGGGGCTGCCGGAGCCTATCCCGGCCACTTGGGAGAAGGCAGGGGATTCAGCCAGACTTCAGCCAGTCTTTCGCAGGGTAGAATGTAGGGTTGTGCCGATGGACGATATCATCGTCCATCGTGATGGGTGACTGACATCCCGATGGAGAGACCACCATCGTGATGCCACGCCCCCGCCACGTTGCGAGTGGACCCCATAAGCCGCGGTTACATGTACAAAATATCTTGATGGGATCAATGGTCGGATTAGAATCCAACCGTGTACATGGGCCCAGAAAAAATGTTTTCAGAATATAAAAACGTTCACTAAGGTCACACTTTCCGTCGGAATAAATCATTCGCACATGCGCAGTAGGGTTTGAAAACCGGAAGGATATAAATTCCGCCGAGCGGCTTTTTTTTTTCAAACTTTATTGAATGTAAAAATTCAATACAAAACTACGTTAAACAGCGCAGAGCGGCTATATTCATTGACATGTCAACTCGGTAATAAGAGACGATCTTCTAAACGTGCTTTTAATAATGTTACGGTTATATGAAACACCTGTTCGCTCATCATTTGAATTTTAATCCGTGTGGTCAGTGCTTTTTCTGAACAAAGCCAGGATTAGCAGTATGCTAACACGGGCTAACAACATTAGCTTTGGGTGGCGCTGCATGCTGGCTGCACGTTAAACATGTAAGAATTACATCCACCTTTATTAAATCGGGACACGACTGGAAACACAAATCCACGTGATTGTTTGAATGTTTTCGAAGGACTGAGCGACATTTCTGCTTTGAAGCTCAAACCGCTGTGTCTGCTGACGATCCGAGCTGTGCTCAGACACTCACTTTTAGACCCGGTTCTGAGTTCGGTAGCTCGTACCCCTAGAGCTGCGGGACGGATCGCAGTCTTAAATCTCCCACACATACCGCTCACGTAACCCCCCCCCTTCCCATCAAACACACAGCTGTAAGTCTGCACTCCGCCAGTCCACTTCGCTAGTTAAGTGCGGGAGCGGACCACTTCTTTTCTATTTTGTTTGTTACTTTTTTGTTGAAGTCACTTCCCTCAATTTATACTGGATCATCGCGGATTAGTCATTAGTTGGGAAATAAAAGGAAAAAAAAAGCAAAATAGCGAATAACAGTTATATAAGAACGAAAAATGTAAAAATACACCCCCCCCCCCCCCCCCCCGACGATGTCATCGTCCATCCCGATGGTTGACAGCAAACATCGTCAACGGCCAATTTAGGGGACATCGCCCAACCCTAGTAGAATGTCCACAATCACACACCCATGCACTCTTACACTCACACCTATGGACAATTTAGAGTTGCCAATTAACCTATGAAGCATGTTTTGGATGGTGGGAGGAAGCCGGAGATCCCGGAGAGAACCCACGCATGCACGGGGAGAACATGCAAACTCCACACAGAAAAGTGAAAAAAAAATGAAAAAAGACGGTCTCCTTTAGTTTTTTGGTTCTGTATTTAGTTTTAATAAATAATGCAAATAAGTTGAAAGTTAAATACTAAAAAATAAGCACAAAGAAGGTAATTTTTGCATGAACCCAATTTTTTCTTGTTATATTTTAAGGAAACAACAGCTGGGATATATGACTGTTTCTTCTTTTTTGTGTGGGAGACTTGATAAAAGACACCGGGAGTGTGTCAGTCGACCACCTGTATTGTTATGACACTTTAAACATCTGGAGCTCTTTTAATGCTTTGACTTATATAGGGGGGGTTGCAAGATTGCCATTGATAGAAAAGGCAGCTGCGGACTGAAGGTTTGGTGACGGGGTTGCCAGTTTGATTTTCAAAACCACTTGGGAATTATTGAGATCAGGGAGGAGAACTAAAACCTTCTTCCCTCTGTTTAACTGACACTGAAGTGCTCAAAGGTACTTGGGACAAGTGAGCCTGGGATGTCAGGACTCACAGCAGCAGACAACTGTGGAAATAACAAAATCATTATTTCTGTTAAAATGATGGGCAGACATTATGATATTTTAGTCCACCTAATTCTCAAAATATCTCATGCAAAGCCTAAAAACAGAAGCATCAAACCAAATCTTACCAATCAATATTTATCTTTCAAACAGCCTCTTATAAATCTAGAATTTCCTTTACATGACAAAATAGGTGGCTCAGGTAGAACATACTTGATGAAGAACCAGAAGCTGGCTTGGTGTGAACTTAAGTCTAATGCAATGTTCACACCAGGCATGCTGAATGAGGGTGGGTTCTTAAATGCGCTTTAGCATGTGGTGTTCACACTGGGCTGTCACTACCAAATACCAGCAAATGTACCTACAGTAATAAGAGGCTTGGTCCAAAATGGCGAAGCGGTGCAAATCTCACAAATCTTGTTCCAGCATTTTTCTTTTATAGCTCTGTTCCTATATATGAAAGACTGTGTCATAATTCCAGCCCGGCTCAAACCGCAATTAGTAATTTCTCCTTCATGATCATGAAGCAACTGCATCTTAAGGGGAGCACAGGTGTGTCTCCAGTTCCCTTGAGGCTTGTACAGCCATCTCAAGGAACGTCAAAAAAACGGAATGTATCATTGTCGTGCATTTGGTAAGTGTATGGTGAAGTTTTTTAAGGATAATGCAAGCTGCATGCACTTAAGTCGTACGAGTGATGCCATAGTGTGTTACCCTATGCAACACTTTAGCCATTAGTGAGGTGCCTGTTCTGGCTGATCACGCACAAGTGCTTTAAACACGGGGTGTACATGTGATATGGAAGTCCCCATTGGATAAAAATGAAAAATAAATCATACAAGAAAACCAATTATGACAAGACTCAAAACACCTAAAAATCAAGCAACAACTGAAACGGAGCAGTTCTGGTGATTAGTGTCTTCAATCTGGTGGGGTTAAGATTGGGAAGAGAACAAAAACAAGAGTCTTACTACTTTTTAAGAAAATCAGTACAAAACCCGGAACACAAATTTAACTTTAACTGTCATAAAAACCAAAGAAGACAATGTGAAATTTAGATCTTGACTATTCTCCAGCTAATGAGATTGTGTACATTTTGTGGTTGTCTTCCTGAATATGTAGTGGTTGGTGTCCATGCTAGCGTGCAGATGCATCTGGTTTATTTGCTTTCTTTAAATAAGGGGCTTTAAACAAGCCAACTTCTAGATGTAATACTGACATAATTTGCTGTGCTAGAAAGGTTTGCATGGAGTGCAAGAGCAGGAAGCAGAAACAACCAAACCCTTTAATTGGACAAAATGAGCTGCAATTTGGAAAAGGAAAATTATTTGCCTAACAAAGATTATTAAAGACTAGAATAACTAACATTTAGTATTTGTTCTCTTGACTGTACTTATTTTTTATGAGGGCTCAATTTAATAACACTATTTAAATTTAATTTCCACATTTGTGCCTACAGTTCCAAGAAGCATCCTCATACAGAAGGTAATTAACATGTTGTTGTAGACAGGGGCAGCAGAAAAAGCCTATTTACCCCCTGCAAAAACATACAATTACAGTTGACATATCTATAAAAACAAAGTTACAATATGCAGAAATAGTTCACTTAGCATGTCCCCTTCTATTTAAGTGGCAATAGGAGGATGAAGCAGGGAACACAATACATCATACTAGGGGCTTTATTTGTTTTCACAGTCACACTTCACTAACTGTTAACACTTTACTATACATAAGGTTGTTTTACTGTTATTTAGCAGCTGTTGTGTGAACGCTTTGTTTTCTGTCAAGAAGAGGTGTAAAAGCCACTTTTTATAGTTTTTTTTCTTTTTTTCCTTTCTTTTTGCTAAACATACATTATCCTTCAGTGATGAAGACAGAAACATTTATGTTCCATTATTTATATATATATATATATATATATATATATATATATATATATATATATATATATATATATATACACTTTATGTTAGCGAGAAATGTGTAATACTGCAGTGCTTGTAGCTTAGCTAAAATGTTTGCATGTATTAACTGTTTTTTTCACTTATCATACAGTGGGTGATTTTTTGTGGGGGGAGTTTTAGATTCATCGGACTGACTTAAATTTGCATAATATATTAAATTAGCCCATCACCTGCTTTTTACCATGTGAGTGAGTGCTGCCGGTGCAATTAAGTTCACAACGTTTTCTTGATTTGCTCAAACTTCCCCTATGATGTCCACAGTGAAACTTTGCTGTATGTTATCAGGCTGAAAATAGTTTAAATATTATTTTAAAATACTAAACCGTGTTGCAAGAAACAATTAATCTTTACTAGTGTCTTTTAATAGCAGGTTTAAGGAAAGTGGATGAATGAATTGTGTTCAAAGAGCTGCTCTGCGCCCTTGACAACACTTTCTTTTTTAAAGCAGCAGTGCTCTTAATTACAGTAACCCCTACACCAGCACACAGATATCTATTAAAGTTAAAGGTGTGTGCAGTGCCAAAATACTCCAGTGTTTGTTGAACTTGTATAATGCAAGAAATAGTGAGTTAAAAAAAAATATTTTTAAATGTGACCAAAGATTCAAACAAATGAGTTCATGGTTTTGGAATTTCCTTCAGTCTTTCTATGTGAAAGGTGTCTTTCTTAAGCTGGCACCAAAGCCAGATAGCCTGAAGCTTTGGAGGTTTTCATGGACTTTAGGTGTGACCAGCTGACAGGTAAGCTATAATATAGAAGCTGCTTTTGAGCTCTCTGATCATGTGATGGATCGGGTGTTTATGAACCAACCACAGGCAGAAAATTATGAAAAAATGTGGTCATTTAACAAACACAAAAAAATCAATCATAAATGACAGAATTATGAAGTATTGATATCAATAAAGGAGGCATCTGAACATCATTTAACTGGGGTAACCCAAGACAAAAGTAATGTTAAAACAAAAATCACACAAACCAAACTGACTGCCCTACCTTTGATAAAACCAAGAGGAAACTACACATACATTAAACAACACTGTCATAAATAAACAAGCTACTCAATCATTCATTTAACAAATATTATGTATAATCTAAAGATATTAGCTAATGATAATCAAAAGGTTAGCAGATTAAACAAATAACTACACGTCCTGTGCCATGTAAAGCTATCCTTCCAATGAAAAAAAGCTCCACCCTCAACTCAATATAATAATTGCATGTATTGTTTTCTCATAAACGCATTGATTAAATCAAATACTGTGTAAACATGTGCAAGCAAAACAAGAAACACACGTATACAGCTACATACATGTGAAAAACACATGTTTATATAAATCCTTTTTTAGGAAGAGAATATAAAATAAAGACAAAATAAGTGTTTCCCATATATGCCTGTAATTTTTCCTTTTTTACTAAGTATTTCTTTCTTGTATTTATTGCAATTTTTTTAATACAATAAATAACTAATCAAAGATACATGATAACAGATATGGACTGTCACTGTCAGTCCATAGAACAAATGCTAATTTCTCACACAAACACAAGTAGATGTATTAAGAACCATAAACATTTAAAACAGTTTTTTGTCTTTATTATAACTGTAAAGAGAATAAATGCTTTAATTGGAAAGTAGGGAAATCTGAGGCCCTACTTTAAGGCCCTAAAAAAACTATTTTGGAAAACCCTAAACCTCCAATGCCCCTACTATTGGAGGGGTAGGGAGGAGTCGTGGGGGTAGGGGAAGATTTCGGATGCAGCCTAAGATTGAACAGTGATTGATGTGCTTTTCAACGTGCCCCCAGAGGTTATTTAATGAACTACACCTTCCTCCTGTTATTTTTAGAAGAGCTTCAGTCTGGAAGCCATTTGATTGATATTTGGCTGGGACTGAGCTCTCGTAAGATGTAGTTCTTGATAACAGCGAGTGGCATTGCCATAGGGGGTTGTGTTTTGCACGAGCATGTACACACCTGAAAGTTTAAAGGAGGCAAAGTAACAAGCATTCCATCCTGAAGCTTTAGACATGTGCTTTTTATATAACTGTTGCCAGTGTGTGACCTAAGATTAGTCCCGTTTGTCTAATGTCTACTCCACCATGGTTCCTCTTTTCTCCACTTTTGTCCAAATGATCCTCCAGTCAGCTCACAATGAGTCTCAATGTATCTGAAAGAGCATGAATATAGACTTAAAGTTGGGGTTTTTTTTCCCGTCTTCACAGGAAACTTAGGGATAACAAAAATATTTAATATAATTCAATCAAAAACTCAACTGAACTTCATTAGTAAAGAAATTTAAGATAATAATGTAATGCACAGTAAAATATACAAAACATATATTATTTAAAAAAACACAGGCAAAATGTAAAAGCAAGATACCTAAAAATAAAAATAAAAATTAGTATATTCTGTTGCTGGATCAGAAGCTTGGTTGTTGAATAGAGTTGTTTTTTCTGAGTGAGCAGTATACTGTGCTTTACAAACATTTTGCCATCAAGGTGTTTTAAAGTGTCGGTGCACAAGCAGAAGACGCTCGATCCCCTCTGGCCTTCCCTCTGGTGCTCTGGGAGAAGCTGATCAGTTGACCTGAGGCACCAGGCTGAAGTTTAGGGAGATGGTGAAGAGGTAATAAAGTGAGATCCTGTGAAAATTACAACAGCAAAAAATAACGTCTTGAAATGAACTCAGACAGCCAGTCAAGGGCAGCCACAAGATATGATGCAGAAACAGGTTAAGAGATGCTGGTTAATCTCAGATTTTCTGAGCGGCAGTTAAAGTAGGTGTGTATATTGGCAAGAGTCTGGCGATATGGTTTATAATACGATATGGGATGTATCGTGATACATCTCTAGTGTAGCTCATTCTCATTTGGAGCCCACTACAAAGCGCCACAATCCACATTTTTATATGGTATTGGCAGCAACGTGGCACAGAGTTTCGGTTGGTACCCAACCCAAACAAAAACTAACTACATGTCTCATAACAACAAAACCTGCAGGGCTGACTGAACATTTAGCATTTAACATAAGCAGATTCTCGCTAAATCTTGTTTTTTTTCTTTGGTCACTTGTAGAGCTGCTCTAAGAGGCTCAGTCCACTGTGCTGCCAACTAGCGGAAAACAAGAGTCAGACACTGAAGCAAGCTCGTAAATGATTAAATAAATATCATCCTGGCAGCATTTCAAATTGATTCAATTATCGCCAAATGAAATATTGTGAATCAAATTGATTTTTCCCTACACCCCTAAATTGAAGTAGTTGTGGGTAATATTGCCACTATATGAGAAAATATCATTGCTGCATTTTCAAACCTATGCAAGCTGGAAACAAACCAAACCATTTTTAGGCATTCATGAAAGCCTCTGCAGAGACACCGAAGAAGTCAAGCACATGCATAAAAAGACATTATTTAATGAATTAATTTCACACTGTGCATCAGCAGGATTCCTTCGTCCCTCTTGGTCTTTTCGGCATGTTCCAGCTTACATGGCATACCACACATCCACCCACACAAATTAACAAGCTTCATTTACAGAGCTGGCCCTGAAACAGGATGCTCCCTCAAATTGCCATGCAAATAGCCGCCCCAGCTGTCGCTTATCAGGGAGGATCCTGTTTGAGTACATAACTGGTGGTGTCCCACAGCTGCAACCTACATCTCCCTTCATTTCTCATTATAGCGGGTGGGAAAACATTGGTGGGAGCAAAATAATGGGCCTGCTTAAATATGAGGGGGAGTAATCTAGGACAGAAATTAAACTTTCATCTCCTTCAAACAGCATTTCCACGACTCGACTGATTCATTTCTGCGCAACAGTGCCATTTGTAAACTCAGACATGAATTATTAAAAACGGGGCTTTGCAGAACGCCGAGACTCATTGGACAGTTTTCACATTTTGGACTGCAGCTTCTTAGGTTCCAGTTGGGACATACAGGAACATTGGGGTGTTGCACACTTTAATTAGACAAACAATATGAAAATCCTGTTAATTTCAATTTGGAGGCTGAACGGCAGTAAGTGTAGATCACCACTGTTTACAAAGCAGCCATTTTCTGTTGCTTCTCCTGATTAAAAAAGGAACAGCAGAACAAAAACTTCAAGATCCAAACTTCATTTCGTCATTACAGGGAGGCAGCAGAAGGATGCACTTAAGCTTTCTGCTGTCTCTGCAGTTCCAGCTGTATATTACCTTGTGTATAGGAATTGCCTACAAAGAGGCAACTGAAACCATATGCTCCTTGTTTATTGCAGAGTTTCCTTTTTTTTTCACATCTACTCAGATGCTACTATGTCATTTACATATTTGAGTGCAAGACAAATATTCAGTAATACGGTATGTAAAACCACACACCTGGAATGAATGGGGGTTTAATTGGTAATTAGGATTTTTAACACAATTCAGACACAGATTCTTTCTGTAGTTCAAGAGTTACCTTTATAAAGTAGATTTACAATTTTTTTTAAAGTAGCTAAGTTCCAGGACCTTTCAACCTCTTATGCAGTTTGTTAGGAGGCTTATGAGCTGAGAAGCAGAGACAGGTTTACTCAGTCAGAACAAGTTTTGTTCAAAGTCAAACCAAAAACTTTTTGTTTTTTTGATTGAGATGTTTTTTTTTTTAACCCTTTGATGAAATCCACAAATAAATATGCACTTTTGCTTTTGTATGAGATATAGATGGTAATAAACATGATATTGTGGGTCATTCAGTAAGTTTTTGCTCAAAATAATGTCAGTTTGCAAAATTGTTAAAATGACTTCACCTTGTTTACCTGTCGTCTTGAATTTCATCCGCACATTTTTATCATGGTGTAACTCTATTATAAGGAATGAATTATCAACAAATTTTGCGTTCTTTCAGTACTGTAAGTTTTGAAAATCTGCTAAACTTTTACCCAAGTGTTTTTGAGATTCTTCGGAAGCAGTCATTTTGAAATAACTGGGAAAAGCCCTTCTACTTCCTCCAGTGGAATGGTGATGAACTACAAGGCAGAAAACATGGACCAAGCTATATCCAATGGGATTTTGAGAAGAGTTTGGATAATGGTAATAAGGTAGGGGTCCCAAAAACAGGTCCCTTTGAACTAGGTTAAATGTTCTTGGCAGATTTTCTTTACGTAAGTAAAAAAGTTGGCAGTCGGTGTAGGAAAAGTGGTCTTACCAAAAGAATTCCCATTTAAACAAATACATTCTAATCATTAAAAACTTTAAACTTTAAACCAAGATTTTTTTGCACCAGAAAATCATTTTAATAAAATTATTTGTTCTTGCAAGACAAGATGATTTTTCTAGAAACAAGGTATTTTTTTTCTTTCTTAACATTCAGTTTTTGCAGTGCAGAAATGGTTGTATCAAATATGATAAAAAGGTTATATAGGGATAAATATTAACAAAATAAATTATTACAATATATTTAAGTGTAAATAAGTTTTTATTCCTCATGCATTTTATCTTTTTTTAGTTTTAAAACAAAAAAAAGCAGCTATTGATTCACACGTGATTAAAAATTGATCGTCAGTTGCTCAAGCAAGACTCTCACATGGTGTATCACTGCTGGATTGTGGCTCGGAGCATTAAGTGTAATAAAACTAGGTGACTTTTGTCCCACCGAAAGGCTGCTCAGGCCAAAAGGTCCAGTTCACGCAGGAAGAAGGACAAAAAATAAGCAATTTATCAGTGAGGGGAGAAGCTCACCTCAATGACCTTCCCTGGCAGTAACTCAGACCGAAATGGATCCCGCAGCCATATAGATCTGATATTGTCTCAGTGAGATGTCTGAACATTTTAAAGTAATAGTTTACACAAATATGAGCAAATACAGACTTGTTAGGAAATCTAGTAAATGTAATATGTACTTTGTTTTGCAAATGCGTTGTATTAGCATCCGTACCATGTGTTAAAATATGACTTTTTTGTCCTGCACTTATAAAGTCCTCTGAAGAAGAAGTTCCAAGTGTGTCAGTAGTCAAAGAGCTGAGTTTGTATGTGTCATAATGTGCTTGCTTCCATCTGTTTGCCAAGTCTGCTCACTGCCCTGGGCAAAGGGTCAGACTATGCGACAGGGGGAGGTGTCAGGTTATGCTGCAGCTCAGCGAGGTCAAAATGGAACTGGTCATTGTGAATCTGTTGGTGGTTAATGCCTTATCCTGGAGGGTCTGAATTTTGTTTATTAATTGATTCAATTATCCAACCTGGGTTTGGTTTAAAACAATTATAGCTTGTGAAGTTTAGGAACATGTAAAAAAATGTTCCTCACTAACAGTCAGTCACACAGTCACTACAAACATTTAGCACATTTTCCACATATGAAATTTCAGTCTTCTGTAGTTCGTGTGATATGCATAATTCACAAATGTTTCTTCTATTCGTCATTCGTCGACGTGTGCAGGTGGGATTCAAGGGTTTCAGACGATAGGTCTTTATGTGAATTTGGTTTTGAGCTAAAAAATTGTTAGTCGCTTGAGAATTACATAGTTTATATGCAGTTATAATGTAAATTTTATACAATTGCGTTAGATTTTTCTAAGATGCCTTTCCAAATCTGTTGCTTTCCATGACCATTCCACATGTGTCAAACAGACTTTTCACACATGAACCACCGATGTATAACCTTTACATCGCATATACGGCGCACATAACACATTAAAATTTAGTAATTGCCGCACCAATTTTGGACCAGATTTGGCTTTTACTTTGACTTATATGTTCTTTGCATGGTTTAATCATGTGTGAAACTTCTGTAATTTTAACCTGGTTAATTTGTGATACATCTGTGAAAATGTCATGCTAAAGACCACAACTTTTCTCAACGTCTATTCACGTACGACCAATTTTCATCTCTGCAATATGCGTAAAATGTATGTTGTAGCTGTGTGGCACGGCCTTTAAAAAAAGTGTGTATATAGTATAATGATTAATTTTAAGTGTAACAAACTTCGGGAACTCAAATGCTCCAATGTGCTTGCAGCTGTCAAAACTTAACAAAGTTCACATTTGTGATGATGTTAATGTTTTAATGTTTATGGAGCATTAGTTTCTGACTTTTGTCATATAAAAAAAAAGGAACATAGAGCAAGAAAACACATTTAGGTAAAAAAAAAAAAACGTTTGAATCTTTCAAAATAACACCTACTATTTTCAGCACCTGCATTTGAACTGCAAGGAAGAAAACATGATTTTAAAGCCAGAGTGTTTGATAGTTATTAAATAGTAGTCTGAATATTTATGCATGTGTACATGCATGGGCGCCTCCATTGGACCAAAGGCTGAGATGAGTTGCACAGAGTCATGTGCCCAGCAGCTCCATGCAGCAGCCACAGACAGACACAGCAGCACTCTAATTATCTGACCTGTCACCATCCACACCCACAGATGTACAGTGCTGAGGGAAAAGACTGAGCACAAACTGGGACTGCTAGTTGCAGGGGGAAAGGCAATAGTGGAAACACACACACTGATGAAAACCTTAAAAAATTCTGTCACAACCTTCAGGCAAACCAGTGCCACCTCATCCTCTGTGCCTGTGAGGTCGGCCTGCAGTTTTAAATAAAGTGACGTCACTGAGAATTTTTCCTGTGAACTTTTTCTTTTTTTCTCAAAGTAATACTTATTTTACTTACAGTCCCACTCTGATAATCTTTTAAGGTGTTTTAAAGCATTCTCAGTGGTCTTTTAAATATGAATATACCATGTTTAGCCAAAGTTAAAAAAAAAAACTATTTTATGTCCTTGAATAGTTGCAGAATGGCACTTTTGACTTGAAATTTAAATTGTTGGCGGGACTGTTGCTGTAGAGTAAGCCTTTCAATTCAATTAAATTCAATTTAGTTTATGTAGCCAAATATTACAACATAGTTGTCTCAACAGGTTTCATGTCAAGAACTGTATAAGAACATGAAATCAGTAATAAAATTCAATAGGTAACTGCTAAACTAAACTTAACAGACTAAGTAAGCTAAACTGGGCATCCCTGTCCTTAGATCCTCCTTCTTGGTAAGGAAGAACTTACCACATATGTCAAACAGACTTGTGGAAGTGAAATGTTTTGCACTGTTTGTGTGTTTTCTTTTCCTTTTTTTTCTTTAAAAACAAAAAACAAAAAAAGGTTTTCCAGGAAAAAAAGGAAGAAACCTCAGGGATGCCCACATGTAGGAGGATGGATCCTCTCCCAGGGCGGACTGGTGACAGATGGACAGCCTGCCCTCACTTCCCGTCCTCCTTCTGTTTACATGCTCTTCCGCTAGCATACAGCCCCTCACAACCCTAACCTAACTTTAGCGATACAACAAAGATCAATGAGAAATATCAGGGCTGAGCTGGTTTTTGGGTCAGATGCCAGTTCGGACAAGGAAAAACAAAGACATGTATGGATCTAGTTGTTTATAAGTGGATGCAGCAGAATGGAGCAGAGCAGGGAGCTTGTGGTCCGCCAGTTGTAGCATCTACGTCACTGCTACAAACTTTTTCAATCTGTATATTAAGAAACGTCATATTTATCTTAATTTTCTTTATATAAATCGCACATCATCAAAAAAAATGCCACATTAAAAAAACCCTGGAATGTTCATCGGGATGGGTCTTTGAGCTTTAATGTAGTCTTTAGATATTTTTAGAACATTCAATGATGTATAAAATGAACACCTGAAATCCTCATGGTCCCTCCATGCAGTGTTTCTACCCCCCACCACCCTCTTCTCGTTCATTTTTGAGTTGGAATTGATTGTTGTAAGGGCCATGGTAGGAGTGGGAGCATGAGGGTTGATAGCGCTGGGTTAGAGATTTGAGACATGCTGCACTGCCTAGCGGAGGTCTCCTGGTAGGTCTCAGACATGGTGCTTTGTGCTTCCCATCCTCAGTCAAGACTCATTCTTGGTCTGTCGCTCACACACACACACACACACACACACCCACACACAGACACAGACACACTTAGGAAGGGGAGAAAAATTCCTCATCTTGTATCTAGTTCAAGGTCCGCTGCAGTTGATGACAGTTGATGACAATCCAGCAGGGAACAAGGGAATATCACCTGTGACTTGAAATGGAAAGCAGAGTAAAATAGTAAGACAGGGAAAACACACAGCCACAGGACAGAATGCAATTCCTCACATATTTCGTTTCCTCTTCAGAAAATACAATGAAATATCATCATCATTGAGAGTAAATGTGGTATTTCCCAGCTTTCTTCTTTAGTAGATTCCTTTTCTTTCTCTGCAATAGCATAAAAATAACATTTTTTGCAACACTAAAACTTCATGCATAAGCAAGTAAACAACCAGTCATTTAGTTATTTAGCAGCGACACAGGTTAAACTACTGACAAGCAAAAGTATTGATTTTATCCGCTACCTCTCACAGCCCACTTCCTGTGCTTACTGCTCTGATATGTGCATGTGGAATCCATGCCTGCAGAGGGTTGTTTGCCCTTGCATTATACTTGAGTGATACGATTTATATCATTTCAGGGAATAGAGGGAAATCAATGGGGTTTGGTATTTATTCTCAAGGTTTGGGTAAAATGTTTGACTAATGAGAGAAACTTGTAAATGTTATGAAGTTTCACTCTATTTCAACCTCACACCCATCCCCGCCGCAGCCATAATCGAAGCCCTGAAAGTCAATACACTGTCTGCAGAAACTACAGTAGCTCTGTCTCTTTCATTCTTTCTACCCATCTTTTGGGTGGTTTAGAAAAAATCCAGAGAAGTGATGAATAATGATTCCCTACACCTTCAAGAGTCATTTCTTGAATTTTTTTATTAAATAGTTAAAACACTGGAAAACTGAAGAATTTCTAAATAAGTGGGAAAAGAAGAGTCAGATGAACATATAAAATAGATGTTCTAATTATTTACATGACAGTCTTAAAAATGCATTAACATTTTTCACAAACTGAAATTATTAATTAAATAGAACGCAAAAAAAATCTCATATAAATCTTGGCAACTATATTCCTTTCTTAAATTGTTTTTCTCTATAAACATTAAGCACTTCTCTTGTAAATTTATTAAAATCTATGTTCCTCTTTATCTATAAGATTATGGATAAAATCCCTTTTCAGGTGCAACTTGTTTTCAGATTTTTGCCATGTTACATCAATCGGTTTTGATATAGACCTAAGGAAAAGTGTTTTATTTCGATGGTTGCTTGTGTTCTTGTTTTGGATCATATCACACGTTACTTCAAACTTTGTACATTTTACTAACAACAAAAATTAAGCACTACGAAAATATTGTTCAGTGACTCAAAATAAAGTTATATTTTCCTTCAGTATAGACTGCACTACTAAAATATCTAAATAACAAATGAAATATTAATGTCTTTAAAAATGGCCAATAAAAAGCAGGTTTTGACTTTGAAGTTGAACATTTTGACACTAAAGAGCAATAATACTCTGACTGGATTTTACACAAACTTTTTTGCAAACAGTCTCAACTGTTGCTGCTTGGTCAAATTGTACATCACCTCATATTTTCTAACAAAACAAGCTTATTAATAGACTGTTATAACTGTGGAGTATCTCAGGATTGCTTTGTCTAGGTTTGTTGGCATGTCCTAAAATCAATAGGCAAAAAGCTAAATTTGATGTTGGCTTTATTGCTCCTATGGAGTGATTTCTGTTGTTGTTTTCTCCTGGAAAAGGTGACAGCAGTCATTAATTTCCTCCAATTGTTTGCTGTGTTTGAGGATTGTTGTTACAGGCCTGATGAACACCATGTTTGTATCTCATTACAATTCCAAGAGCCTGTTGTGAAGATAAATCTTGATTAGTAACCTTGTGTGCAGGTAATCCAAAGACATTAGACGAGGCAGGTTCATGTGCAAAGGTTTCATGTGGTGTCTGAGCGTGCAAAGCTAAACAGTGTAGTAGAAAGCTGGTTTTAGACTTTCACAGTGCGGTTTGTAAACCTTTAAAGTCTGTTGATGGGATTTAGGATATACTGTGTAATGATTACGTTTGCAGGATTAAATTCTAAAGTTATTTCATTTGATTTGATTCGATTTTAAATTCACTTTAGTTGACTTACGTAGCACAACAGAGGTTGTCAGAAGGTGCTACAAAGAAAAACATCACATCAAATACCAGATCAATTCTCAGAATGGGTGATTATGGATCAGTTAGGATCTGATTAGAAAAAAAGAGCAAGACAAACACATAAACACGTGAAATTCTGTTTAAAGATAGAAAAAGGAAGTTAGTAAATACTGTATCTTTGGACTATAATTCGCAGCACCCAGAAAATGTACAATAAAGAAAAAAAGCTGTTACACTGGTCGCACTTTTGGGAGAAGTTAATTTAACAAAATATAGGAACATGAACGGAGATTTCATCTTGAAAGGCAAATCATAATAGCAGAATAGATAGACTGAACATATGAAAACTTCACTGACACATTGATACTTATTTAGCTTTATGATGTATAGAGGAATCTGGTATATTAGCGCAACATATAATCAAATATTCAGATAACCATAGTATAAAGAACATGACACCAACTCAACTAAACTCTTTATATCACTTCAAATCACCAAATCACTAATCAGTTTAATTCAATTTTATTTACATAGCCCAATATTACAACAGAGTTGTCTCAGCAGGTTTACAAACTAATAACTGTATAAGAAGAGGAAATCAGTTATAAAATACAATAGGTAACTGCTAAACTAAACTAAACAGACAACGTTAAATTGGGCATCCCTATCCCTAGATCCTCCTTCTCTGTAAGGAAAAACTGCCACAAAAAAAACAACAACAAAAAAGACTCCGGAACAAAAAAAGAGGAAACCTCAGGGAGGTCCACATGAAGGAGGAATCTTCTCCTAAGACATACAAGCAATGTACCAGGACTGTTAAAGAAGAATTAGCTTTTTCTAACTCTACAACTACATGTTTGAATAGTGTAGCAGGTGGAATTGGGGGACAGCTGGGGGCGCGAGGTTAGCCAGAGGCCAGGTCCACAGCCCAGTACAGGAGCACAGACCAGCTAACTGGAATCTGGAGCAGTCTTAACGCGGGAGCTGTTGCTGTTTATTTTTTAAAAATCACATATAAGTGACTTGTACTCCAAACAATATAGAAAAGACAAATAAGAATAGGTAGCAAATAATCATATATTCACTGGAACATCTTTTAAAAGACAAAGAAGGAGAGTTATTACTGGAGCAGAGGGACAAGAGAGGCACAAAAGAAATGGGATTTTTTTAAAACTTTTTTTTACTTGTCCTGTCCTGCTGATGAGACAACAGACCGTTTGTGTTGGACAGATTTTACTGTTACAATGGGGGGTTATGAACAAGAGGTGTATATTTCTATTTGAGACTAAACTTTATGTATATAATTATATTTGTATACATTTCTTGCTTGGCCAGATGGACATTTTTCTGAAGTAACTTTTTTATTTTACATGTTTTTTTGTTTGTTTTTTTACTTTTATTTATTACAGTTTTGGGAATAGTTTTCAAGTTTTTCCCTTTACTTTAGATTTTTTTTTTATTTCTACCCAAACCCTATTCAATGCTTTTACACCTCTAGTCACAAGTCTTTATGTTATATTGTTTAGGAATATTATTTTCCAGCTTTTCCTTAAACCTACTGCCTGACAGGAAAAACCCATTATGTTTAGGATTTTTTTGAAAACTGGTGAAATATTATTTATAAAGAATTTCTGTCAACATATAGAAATGTCAAAGAAACTCTTCTACTAAAAAATAAGAGTGACTGAAACACTAACATTGTTTTCACGCCCGTGAGCATTTTCTGTTGAAATAATTAACACTGTTAAATATTATTCTACATTTCTTAAAGCTTTTAACAAAACAAACTGTTGTATAAAAAGACGAAAACACCAACTGATGTTGTCTAAAATAGTTTTCTTGGATTAATATTAAACGTCACCTTTAACTTTGATCTAAGTTCTTCTGAGCCTTCTAAACATCAAGGAAACTGCACCCCTTTTATTCCACCTGTCAACTGCCACAATCTGTTTTCCAGGTACCTTCTCTGTCTGGTTTGGAAATGTGCCTACAAGACTCAGTTACCCACTATTGAGCCATTGTCAAGTGTGTTTGGGAAATGAAGAAACACTGTGAAGTTACCTGTCTCTGATTTTCGTGGTGCTGCATTATTCACTGAATGCAAAGAAAAGTAAGATCAGAAGTATCTCTGTATGTGTGGAGATGCTGCAGAGAACATGATGCAAACACCACCTGAACTATCGGTCCTCAATGCGAGGATTTAAACTGATGAATATACTTGCTGTCCAGATACAGGTTTAATATGATTCAAGAAAAGAAAATGCAGAAATGTGAGGATGATTAAGATGCTGAGTTAAACAGACAAAATCAATAAGTTGTGATTGACACAAGAACAAAAGCTAAAGATTACACTGTCTGCATGGATTATTAATGGCATTAGATGCAAGTTATTTTGACTGAGCTTTTGTGTCAGTGGTGGGGAAGAATGGCAACTGTTATCAATACAAATGGATATTACATTAGATAAGACATTGGTTGTCAATTTATACAAACTCCAAATAAATTTGACAACATTTTTTCCAATTTGGCATGAGGGGTTTGGTTATGTCCCACCCATTTAGAGTTTAGATCTCTTCTGATTAGTTGTACAAACACAATCAATTCTCCTACTGGTTTGTCATACAATAAGTGACAGGTTTAGGCAGGGCCTAATGTTTGATAAACAGAAAAACATTCATACTCACGATTTTACCCTAAAACAAATGAGCAAATACAAATTTAAAAAAAAAAGCATTCTAGGTGGAAAATGTTTCTAAGTTACAAAGAAATAAGTCAAATATAAATTTAAAGCACGTGAGTGTGTGAAGAAAAAAAAATTTGACTTTTAATTTTAAATTCTTCTTATTTTCCCCCAGAGAGAGCAGCTAAAAAAGAAAAAAAAATCCAGTGATCTATGATAATTGGAACCATCCCAGATGTAGTGAAATGGATGAGAGCTAGATCTTTATGCCACTAACAGTATTTCACCATCAGAGTCCCTAACAGCATTTACTATCAATTTGTGACGCATCGACATGATAAACTGCTGCAATTAAGTTCATTTTTGTTTGCATTTGCATCAACAAGCCCATCATTTAGCACGCCTGCCATTGTTTAAAGAAACCAAAATGAACTTGTTGCTTCTAAGTAAGATTTGCATGTTGGAGTATCAGGTTAATGACGGTGTTGTAGTTAGTCTGGACAGAAAAAAAGCTAATAGGAACAGTGGAGTACATGTAAAAGATATAAAGGACAACCAGCGTCTGTTATGTAATTGTTCTAAATAATCCTAATCCTATTCTGGTTTATTAATTCAGGCTGTCAAAGGCTAAGTATGTTTTTTGTAATATGGTTTCTTTTAGTATTTCCATTTTTTACATTTTTGATTTCTTGTTCAGATATTATGGAGCCTTTTTTGTCTAACGATTAACTGTTTTTCTTGCTGTTTTGTGCACTTGTTAGAAAATGTATTTATTTATGTTTTTACGACCATTAGACCATTAATTTACAAAATGTAGTTTTTAAATATTGACAATAATTGAATTCTAGTGATAAATAAATATATTGATGAAGTGATATATTTTAATTTATTTAACACTTTTAACTTATTTTCCTTTGACAGCAAATGTTCCTTTCATAATAAAATACACCTTGCCATATAAGACACAGATCTGCTCCAGCAGATTTGCTCATTCACACCAACAGAGTTGGCTCTAAACAGCAACTAAACATGGTTGTGCAGCAAAAGATGTGCTTTATGTGCATCAATGTGTGCATTACTTTCCTAAGCTATCTGACATGTTAAAAATCTAAACAGAAATGACAACTAAACCAAATGAATCAAAACAGCAAACCCATTTTTTATGTAAATCGTTAACATTTTTCTTTAAAACCAAAGAGCCACAAAGGATGAAAAAAAGAGCTGCTTGTGGATTTGGAGCCTTAGGTTGTAGACAATAAGCCATACAGTATTTTACAGTTTTTTGCAACTTGGATAAGAATTTTTATTTTTATGTTTATTGATTTATATCCTACCAATGACAACTAAATGAGCTGTCTTGATTTTAGCACAGTTGAAATGTGTGCAGTTATTTTTGATGGCATAAGGGTGGACCCTGTAAAACGTTACTTTGTTCTACCCAATCACCCGTCAGACAGTTATTGAGCTGGGCGTATTAAACTGCCACTACTGGCTTTATTTTTGCCCTTTAAAGTTCACCAGGTGATCCCCAGAGATTATTGAACCCATGTATTTATGCCTATGGTCAAAATGCAAGCAAATGCCCTCTGTTAGCACCTTTACCACAGTCAGTGTGTATGTGCTCCATAAATCCAATTAGGCTGTGTAAGCACAAGCCTTTTCTTGCAGGCATTGGATTTTAATGTTGATTAAAAGCTTAAAAACTCGCCACTGATGTTATGATCAACAGCTCAAGGTGCAGTCTCTCATTTAAGAGTCAAATTGTTTTTCATATGTAATCCGCTCATAAAAGATAAACCCAACAACTACATTTACTTCCAACTGCCTAATTTGTGCTTTGTTTTATCACATTTATTATATCTGCGTTTAGAGCAAACATTAAAGACATTGTTCATCATTTATCATCGTGGTTCCAGGTGGCCAATAAAATTGATGATAAAATGATATTTATCATAAAGCAAACGTGTTTTTAGATCTAGTAACAGTTTAATTTATATATTGCTATTACTATGGTTAATTTCTCAGATGTCATTAACTTTTTTGAGAAGAAGCTAACTTTTTTGCAACCTCCTTACAACACACATTACCCCATTAAAATGCGCCTATGCATGAAGTGATAGAATTTCTCTTTTTTTCTGTCAAAAAAAGGGGGGCAAAAGAAAAGCTATGCTGGTATGTTTGAAGCACGCTATTCTTGTGTGAGCTGTTTCACACACAGGATGCAGAGTGTTTTCATCTCCTTGATGTTCCCAGACTCAGGCAACACACGGAAAAGGCAGGCAGGCAGGGAAGGAGATGTTGCTTTGGGCCTTACAAATGACCTAGATACTTGATTATGAATTTCATTTAGTTTTGTCACAGCATATAAACGTATCTTTCTTTATTCAACTATTCATATGGCATCTATGCAGCTGGAACAGATCCAGAAAGGGCCCACAGGTACGTTTGTTTTTTGTTTTTTGGGTATTTTTTATTATACTCAATCACTCCCTCACATGTTCACTACCTGACACATTCAAAAAAAAAATGAGAAAGACGAACGATTCTAAGTGGCATGTCTCTAATACTGTAGAACTTATCTGCGCGGTTTAAAATGTTTTCCAATAAGTCCGTTTTTTGGCTGTAACCGGGATAAGTTAGACGCTTGCTATTCTGCTCCAGGACTGAACATTTCCCCCAATGTAATGTAGAGGTTACAGGTGTTAACTGCAGCCAATGGGAGTATTGATTAATCGGAGAGACAGTTTGGCGAGCTTTCTTAGAGCACAAAGTGGCTGATCAGAATTCTGGAGCCGCCAGTTCCAACAGTTTCCTGCTGAGCACGGAAGGAGAGGTGAAGAAACGGCGGAGACAGAGGAAAAGAATAGCAAGAGATGAGGGAGATGGAGGCGGGGTACAGAGGGGGGGGAAGAGATATGACATGCTGCATGAAGAAAAAAATCTGATGGAGGATGCTGGAGGGGGGGCGAAAGTGTGGAGGCAGGAAAAAGTGAACGGAGAGGAGAAAGCGGTGCAAATTGAAGGGCAAGTAGCAGGACTTATCATATCTAAGCTCCAAGACTTGAATCTCTATCAATCAATAAATGCTACATTTTGGAGAAGGAAAAAAAAAACCCTGTTGTGACTGTCCATAATGGACTTGTGCAGTAGAATGTGGCACTTTTGCAGAAATCAGAAAGACTGAGTCTGTAACAGCAAAGAGATCTGATACAGATCAGTCCTTATTACACAAGGAAAACTAGTGACCTCTCTTATGCTTTTCAGTTATATTTCAGAATTTTGATAATTGCATTCTATACTTTGAAATACTATTTTTACTATTACTTTCTTTCATACTAAAGACTATCCAGATATTTAGACCGGACATCTTTAAAAACACTGAAATAGAAATTACAAAAATATTGCTTTATGGGCTTTTTTGCAGTTAGCACCCCAGTCTCACAGCAAGAAAGCCCTGGTTCAAATCCCGGCTTTGTTCTTTCTTTGCATGTTCTTCTCATGCATGTGTTAGTTTGCTCCAGGCACCCCCTATTAAAATGTGCATCATAGGTCGATTGATGACTGTAAATTGTGTGAATGCGTTTGTTTGTTTCTGTGTTGCCCTGGCAGACTGTTCAGTGTTGCCGTCGCACAGCAGTCCTTAAGATGGTATAGGCTCCAGCAACCCTGTGACCCTTAAATGGATCATAAGGGTTTAAAGATAGATATTATCATATCTCAGTCTTGCTGTATTTGTAGTTTTAACCAGTCAAAACCTTGACTTGTGGAAAAATATGTTCAGTTATTGAATTTCCGACCTCTACCTTGATTTACATGCTTCAAAGCTGGAGGTAAACGACCAATGACCTAATGATGAAGTCTTTTTTCATGTAAAGTCTTTATTTTAATTTTTTTAATTACATTTTTAATATTAATATGGCAGGACTTTGAATAGTTTGAATATTAGAAGAAGATAATATAGGACTACCACAAACGATTTTAGATTTAATAATGTTAAAGAACAACAAAATAACAGAAGAATTCTAGCTATTAAATTTTATTTATATTTTGAAAAACTTTTAAAAACTGGAATAATAAATCTTCCATAACTTTTAAAGAAAGACAAAAAATGTTAAAATACTTTGAGATTCGTGTTCACATAATTAAACCACGAATTTAGGGGTCCAATTTAAATAAATTTAGTGTTGTACTTTTTATTTTTTATTTCATTATTTTAATTTGTCTTAGTTTTCATGTACTGTCAGTTTTAAATTGCCTTGTTCTGAAAGGATTTTACCCGCCTCGTTTTATCTCAACAATCGGAACATACCTTTGTTAAGTTTCTGCCTGTTTAAATTAATGTTTTATTACTTTGTCACACCTAGGTTCTGTTCTTTGTTATTCAGACTAATTTTCTCCCCATCACATTTTTAAAAATAGTTGATGTTTAGTTAGGATTTTATATTATCAGATCTGGACTTGTCAGAGAATAAAATAAGAATTAATTTCTATCTCTGTTTTTATTCAATAAGAATACTTTAAAAATACATCAGACTTCTATTATACTTTTATCCATTTTCTGATATTTAGAACTAGCAAAAGCTAACAATTCCCAATTAAAAAAGAGCAAAAGATGGAAATAAACTTTTTTTCTTCTCTTGAAAAATACAATAATTTATCACAAAATCAAGATCCACATTCATAAAAATGCATCTGTTCAAGGTTTACATTACACAAATGTGCTGTGATCCCCCACACAAAAACTTAGAAGCAAAACATTATAATCGTTTTTTTTAATCCAGTCTAAAGCTCACTGTGCTTCCCAAGCACAACATGATGCATATGCAGGCAGCTCGCAGGCTGCGATACCACTGACAGATCTGCAAGGAAGATGCTGGGAGAGGCATCCCTGCAGAGAGGGAGAAAAATCCTTTTTACAAAGCATCATTAGAGAAATCTGCTCTAATTGTGCTTAGATTTGGTGCTGGTTTCTGCTTAGGAATAAAAAGGGAGTAAAAATAAACA
This sequence comes from Oryzias curvinotus, assembly GCA_023969325.1. NCBI lineage: Eukaryota > Metazoa > Chordata > Actinopteri > Beloniformes > Adrianichthyidae > Oryzias > Oryzias curvinotus. Next base: position 18,470,768 of record CM043725.1, read on the forward strand.
CAGTTATCGTAAAACTAGCATAGTTTCCAGTTGCTGTAAAGTGGGTATCATTGGTTTTGTCAGTTTTGTTTTCATATCAAATGTTAATCTGTTTTTTTTAATGGACAGTGCAAAATATACCAGTTTAGTTAAGCTGTAAGTCATCAATTCACAACAAAGGTTTGCAAAAAGATGTATATAATAAAGAAATACATTTTGTCTAAAATAAGGCAAAAAACCTCAACCATCCAAAACAGTTCAGATGTGTCAAGGCCGCCCTGCTGTGACGGCATTTCAGCAACAGCCTTTGTATGAACAAACATGCACTGAAAGAAAGTGACAAGTCCCTTTAACAGAACAAAACATTCTGCAAAACCAGTCAATCTGGGTTGACCATGTAGAATAGATGCATACAAAGGCAGGGGGCATACTCATTGAACATAAAAGCATTGGATCTGTACACCTAGACTTGTTCTTTTTGTTTTATTCATTGTGGGATTTTTTAAGATCTTGGGTACTTTTATCTAGACATCCAGATTTTGTTTCTACTTTCTTCATGTCATGTTTACCCCAGGTTTAGTCTTCCAGTTCTCTCATCTGCTTTAAGTTGTGCTTATTATCCATTTATATAAGTCTGTGCATTAACATATTTGTGGTCAGTCTTTTTATTTCTTGGAGTATCAGGTTATTAATTCATGTTTAGTTTCATTCAAAATCCCACTCCAATGAATACCATGTTTTTGGTATTTTTAATTTGCAAATTGTTTTGAATCAGGGGCAGACGAAAAAATGCCGTTGCAAAAAGCTTGTAGATGTGACGGAGGACCTACAACGGCAGGCCACAAGCTCTTCACTCCGCTCCATTCTGATGCATCTGCTTGGAGCCGACTAGATCCATGTATGTCTTCGTCTTCCTGAGCTGTTATCTGGATCAAAACTGTACTACTAAATAGCTCCAACATTGCTCGCCATTTCTGTTGCACTGACAATGTCAACTTGGCATTATAAGTGGCTGTAAGCTAGCAGGAGAGAGTGTAAACAGAAGGATGGTTGGGGGGGGGGGGGGGGTTACTCCACAGCAACAGTTCCGCCAACAACTCAGAAATGAATTCCCAATGAACTTCTGCTGCTCTGTAGAGACAATGTCCTAGAAAACAACACAATCACAACCTTGTGTGTCGCTTAGGTGTTTGCTACGACCCGTCATCCACTGCATGCCTGTAGGAAAAATTTGCATGAACATTTTTTCTCAACAGCCTCACCGAGCATTCTACATTTGTAAAATTTCATGTGAGCCAAATGTTTACCATTTTTTCTACCATCGACTATCTAAGCAAGAAGACATTTTCTGAGTTTATTGTAATCAAAGGTGCCTTCATGTCCTCCCTGAACCATGTTTTGAGTGTCGCATTCTGTTTGACCTTTTACAACTCTTTCACTCCTGGTAATCTGCTGCGCTGCGTCTTTGGTTCATCCTCAAGTGAACCGAGACTCACATTCTCAAGGGGGCAGAGTTTGCACGTTTGGTGTACACCAGGGATACGCTGAGCCTTCACACTTGCCTAAAAGAGTGGACCATCCAAACCAACAAACCCTGGAACAAGTCAATGTGTGGATGCACCCTTATACCTTTTTATCTTCAGCGTGAGATGGAACAAGGGGGGGGGGGGGGGCACATTCAAGTTGCTGTAGATGCTTCACACAAATGCAGTTCTATTATACAAGAATAGAGTTTAAATATAAAAATCACATCACTGAGAGAAAAGGGAAGAGGCAAATCAGTCACCCAGGAGCAGTGGGTGGGGATTTTGTGCTAGATCAAATTTAGGCACGCAGTTTGGGGTCTTTATTGTTCCTCAGAGACCAACCCTAAAGTGAATATCTCTACCAGAGGTGCTGCTCTTGAACAATGTTTGAACAGTGCATACTGGAGTGAGCACAAGCAGATATCTGCTCTCTGCCAGTGCCCCAGGTGTACCTCTGTCCCTCACTGCGATGTTGTCAGATGGGCTTTTCCATCCTTTTCTGTTGTAACTTTTTTTCCTTTTTAGTTGTCTTTAAACACAAAGACAAACAGACGGAAGGAGTCATGCTAAGATTTCAATTTGCTGCTGAAATACTTTTCATCCATCACTTCCTATGTGAGGATTTACATAAACAATAAGTTCAAATTCCAGAGCATCAGGAGAGCTGAGAAAAAACAAATCCATGTGAGACTTGGCTTTACTCAAAGCTCACCGATGTGCCGTGACCTAAAGGGTACTTGTTTTCTCGTGACTTGTGCCATGTTTCAAGGTGTAGTGAGCATGTTCGTTTTACCGGAGCATCCATCGAAGCAAAAGTAATCAGCGCTGCTGGAGTCTTCAGAGAATATTTTGTAACAGGTTTGTACTCAGACATTTTTGGAAGGCATGATACCTGCAAAGGAGGCATAGGTGACGGCAAAAGGTCCCCTTCAGGATGGCAGGAAGCTGACCTCGTTGTCTTACAAGCTAAGGCTCACATTCCCATTTCACGCTTTGTCTTGCAGAAAGATTCAAGAGACAGTGGATATTATTCCCTCTACTCCAGAGCCTGCTGAGGTCCGATCAAAGATCCGAGCCTTTGATGTTTTAACCTCTGGCTGTTTTCAGGAGAAAACACACCCCTCCTCTGAACCAGATGGTGCCTGTTGCATGCTGGGAGCAGCCATGCAGTGTTATGGGTCCCCACCTGTGGTTTTAATTACAGTGCACGACAAGGGGATGTGCTGGAGCGGAAGGAGAGAAGAAAGCAGGGGTGACCCTCGCTGTTTGGTGTGTGGAGAAGGGAATACATCGAATGCTCGTTGGGATGAAATTATAATCATTATCTGTCGCTTTGCTAAAAAATCTGTGATATTATTAGGAAAGACGCACCTTTACCGATGCATGACTCCAGCTGTCATGTTCTTAAAGCAGCTCGCCATGCCTGTTTTCTTCAGTCCCCCTCCCCTTTTGCAAATCATCAAAATTCCACGCACTCGTCCATATGTTATCAAGTGTCTATCTTCCATTTTCACTGGTGTCTAATTTGTGCAGATCACTGTTGCTTCTCCGCATGGTTCTCCAGCTCCTCTACATGGATGAGCTTAGATCAAATTAGACTCACTCAGTCCGACCCTGCTGCCCCCGCCCCCAACTGCCCCCCACACACACACCCCACACTAGGTTCCCCAGGGTCTCCACACCCCTCTCCGTGTTTTCGCCAACACCTCTCCCTCCATCCGTCTTCTGACATTTCAGTTCCTTCTGTCATCTAAGGTCCTGCTGAGAGTTGAGGTTCTTCAGTGGCATGTGGGGGGGAGAGCCCAAAAATCCCCACAGCAGGGCCTGGTGTGGATTTCCACAAAGCTCCTGAAGCTCTTCTGATCACGCAGACATAACCTTCTGTTTTCCGTGAGACCAAACAGGAATTTTCTGACAAATTTACATCACAATATTTCCATAAAACCGTTACACGGAGCAATAGGTTTGGAAAGATAAAGAATGTCTCCCACAAACATTTTTTTCTGTCTTGCAGGCTTCACCTTATTTGGACCCCACCTTTCTCTTTCCCCCCAAAAAAAAAAAAATTCAATAAAGTTAGTTTTTATTTTTCTTTAATGTATTCAGCCAGGATTCTGGGATCAGATTTTTTTCGCTCCCTCTTTTCTCTGTTAGCTTGCAGAGCTGCGTGTTAGATCTGCGGGATGCCTGTAGGCTGCTCCCGAGAGAGACACGGTGCGCTCATCCAACACAAACAGGGTCACAAAACAACGACTCAGCCACTTGTGCAGAGTTTACTTCAAATTAGCCCAAGTCTGGTGCAAGCGCATCGCAGCCAATCAAGCCTGTGTCATGTCAGACAATGAGCTGACAATGTGAGGCTGAGACAGAGGTATTGCCAAAGGTAGAAACTGAAACAGACTGCTTCAAAGTGAAAATGGAGGAGAAATGTTTTTTGTTCTTTTTTTTTTTTAAGAAAAAGAAAAAAAATTCTGCACGGGGAGGAGATCAGGGAAACTGCTAAATACTCCCCCGAATAACAAGCTGATCCTTCTGTTGCTCTAAAAAATATTTATTATAGACAAAGACAAAGCTTCTGTTTGCAAATATAGTCTAACACATACTTGGGTGAGACAGTCGTGATTACAAACAGCCCAGCAGATCAGGACTCGCCGGACATGCGGAGAGTCACGAAAAGCTGTGTTAAGCAGAATTAACAAGCTCAATTAAAATTCCAGCCATATTTTGTGGGGAGGAAACAGAGGGCAGGGCAGCTGCTCCCATATGGAAACCTTGCTGTTATGACCATGGGGGCAATGTCAGACACTCTACCCCCCACCTTTTCTACCCCCTCCCCCTTCATCCCCCATTAGGTAGCGCCCCCTCTCCCCTTCTCCCACATCTTCCTCGTTTGCATTTCATCCTCGGCCCATTGTTCCGCTTCCATTACTTAAAATCTGCTGGTGAGTAACACAGATCACCCTGCCTTCTGCATGAGTCAGTGTTGCCCCCCACTGATGTGCGGCTCTGCCCACTTACACCTGTTTCAACTAAGATTCAGCTACATTTAGTAATACTTATTAAGGTGGAATGAAAAATGGTTCATTAGAGGTCAAACATGTTATATTTTAAGCTCCTTATCAGCACAGAGATCCTACAAAAGAATAACAAATAAGCAAGAAAACACAATGTTTATTATATTTTTAGTACAGCAGCATCTACGCAAGAGGCTGGATTGCTACATGCAGTCTGTCAAAACAAAAAAAGGTAAACGATTTTATTATTAAAATACATTTTATTGTTGGATGTTTTATTTGTATTGGTGGAAAGTAGTTGACAAAAATGATTGTGAATCTCCAGATATGATTTATTGGTCACCTTATGACCTCAAACAAACAAGATCATCATTCAGTGTTGGCTGAACTCTGTTGGCACTGTTGGTTTAACCCTTTCAGAAAATTATGCAATTACTTTACACACACCAAAAGAACAAGGTATGTTGTGCATTGATTTTGTTGGTTTATTAACATTAATATAAGGAAAGCGGAAGAATTAAAAAGTGCTGGAGTCAGAGTGGAAATTTTGCATTGGAGTTTAGAGTCCCACTCCGATCATCTTTTGATCTATTTCAAAGCATTCACAGTGGTCTTTTGATTATTATTAAGCTGTTTTTAGCCAAAATCAAAAAACCTGTGTCATTTTTTAGGACAAAGTTTCTGCAAAGTGGCAGTAATTCATTAGAAATTCATGTCTGACTTTTGGGCAGGACTGTTTGGAGTTTTGTTTCAATTGTGGTTTATGAAATACCACGCTCAAACAGATGTACAATGTGTAAAGAGTACTGTAGACTGATTGGCACCCTGGATCACTTTTTCAAGCTCACTGTGACATCAAATGCAACTTTTTTTTAATGTGAAACATGGCAGCAACATTTCAAACAAAATGAACTATGTTGTTTAGGAAGAATTGCCTACAATGCATAAGCCCTTAGAGTTATAGAAATGACCAGCACAAATTTGCAAAATTGCACAAACAAGCTGGTCATTTGAGATCTGACATCTATTACCGATTAGGTTGGCACTGTTCACCGTTGACATGACCGCTTAGCGGGATGCTTCGGCCATTGCAGCCCCACACTCTACAGCTGATCAGCCTGTATCTGATGATCGCCAATAACGCCCTGGCAAGAGGGATAAAAGATAGAATGCAGGAAAAAATAAATAAAGAAAGTGACGACAAAAAGCCAACTGTGAGAAGTAAAATACAAACCCATACAAATAAAAACACAAACATTGCAGCACTGGATGTGCAAAATATGCAACAGTCTTTGTTTTAGATTTTTTGTTTTTGAAAGTAAAGATGCTCTCTCTTTGTTGGGTTTTATTGTATAACTGTCTTTCCTTGAAACTATGACTACAGACAATTGTGCGTATAATTGTCCCAGTGAGTGCCTGACGTGCAAAATATAGACCCAAAACAATGTTCGGCGTCCCGATTCATGCTTGATAAATCCTGTTACGCATGTTGTTCTGTTTATGTTCACATTGTCAGAAAAGTAATTATTACATATCCATATATAGAGATAAATTGGCTACATTTATTGCACAAACATTTTTGTCCATTTCTTTTTCGTTTTACTTTATCTCTGTGATGTTTGGGTTTTATTGTATAACTGTCTTTCCTTGAAACTATGACTACAGACAATTGTGCGTATAATTGTCCCAGTGAGTGCCTGACGTGCAAAATATAGACCCAAAACAATGTTCGGCGTCCTGATTCATGCTTGATAAATCCTGGTACGCATGTTGTTCTGTTTATGTTCACATTGTCAGAAAAGTAATTATTACATATCCATATATAGAGATAAATTGGCTACATTTATTGCACAAACATTTTTGTCCATTTCTTTTTTGTTTTACTTTATCTCTGTGATGTTTCCATATATTTTACAAACCTTTTATAAAGCAGAACTAGTGTATCAAATTGTTGACGTTTGTATTGTTTGTTGAGCCATAACTAAAACCCATTTACAGACTAAATCTATTCATTTAATATATTTATCCAACATAATATAATATAGTATAATACATTCCATAAATTTGTCATTCTTACGCTGTGTTCACACTGAACAAACTTTGTGCGGTATGGGCATCCAGTTTCAATGTTAGAGCAATTTAAAGATGTGATCAGAGGTCCAATAGATTCCCGAGCAGCAGTATCGTTTGATTGATTTATTTCATTTTGAAACAATTTTATAATGGTATAGGTTGATTTGATGAACAACTTGCCTCAAACAGATTGATTGGGTTGGATCATACATAAACTGATTAATTGATAAAGTTGATTAATCCTACAGTCAAAGTCAAAGTAACTTTATTGTCAATCTCTACAATGTTTTCACATACATAGAAATTGAAATTCCGTTTCTCTTCAGCTTCAGTCTAAACGGGGAAACAACTTCAAATTGCACAATAAAACAGTAGACAAACTATAAATTGTGGAGGCTATAAATAGTAGAATAGTAGAATGAAAGCACTGCATTTAAACAAGCATTGACAAGGTATGGTTATTTCACCATTTATCTATTTCTACAAATGGTTTTTAAAAACAGTTTTTTTTTTTTTTCAGTTAGACAGACAGGTGCAACCTAAATGTAGAAACCAGCACTGTAGATTTATCACCTAACCTACGATTTCACTGTTACAGCCCTGCCAACAATGAAAAAAAGAAAACAAATATATGACTTTACATACTATTTTTACCTTCAGATAAGGAAACAATAAACTTTCCATCATTTTATACTTGTGTTTTGTAAATTAACTGGTCTACTATAGTGAGAGGTTCGTGGCATCAGTAATGCAGCAGTGTCCCCATGACAAACATAAACTGAGGGTGAAAAAGGGACGGGCTCCTAAAACTTTTGAAGGTCAAATGGAGTTCAGTGTTGACGCACAAGAGCTGTGCCCACATCAGAGACCCTTTCTACGCAGTCTTTGACGTGTGCTTTGGTAACAGTAGAAGGCTATAATGGAGAGCTCTGCAAAGACACACTGCAGATCCCAACTGCTTTTGTTCTGATTCCTATCAAACAATGTGCATATGGTATCATGTCTCCTTGGACTCACATGGTTAAGCTGAAGCTGCTGGAGCAATGATTGAAATAAAATCCTTATACAATGAGATTCAGTTAGTCAGGTGGACTGATTTAAGGATTAAGGGTTTTATAATCTGTAGTTTTCTTTTAGGACTAAAGAATTTATTTTCACCAAGTCTAGCACAGTTTTCATTTATTTTATTTTATTTTATTGTATTTTATTTTATTTTATTTTATTTTTTTTCTCTTAGTTGTGATGATTTTTGAAGGTCATCAGGAAATAATGTGGCATCAGGGCGGAGCTACTGGGAGGCAGTTTTGCCCCCCCTCTTGCCCCCCAATTTTTGAGTCAATACTAGTATTATTGACAAAGATTAGGAAATAATCAATACAAGATTGTTTAAGTATTGGAAAAATGACAAAAACCATATTTTTTATGACATCCCTTACAAAGGCCTATCTGTATTTTTGATCCTTTAATTTGTAATGGGCTTCCACTCTGCTGTTTGCCACTTTTGACCCCCTTCCAAAGTATTCTGTCCCCTCAAACCCCCATACGTCTGATATTAAGTCTGAATTACCATTGTATAACTTTTCATGAAGAAAAAATAATTTTTAGTCTTATTTCAAAGAAAACCACACAAGGGAAATTATTTTCCACCAAAAACCTTTTGCTGTAGTGGGTTCATTGAATAAAACATTTTTGCATAAAAAAATAATAATTACAGAAATCTTGTCAATTTCTGCACCATTTCTTGTGATTCAGTTTTTATATTTATATTTTGTTAATCTTTCCTGATTTTGTCTCCGTAAAGGTTCCTGCTCAATTAAGCATTTACTTAGTATTTTGTTGCATTACAAAAAAATCTTAAAGTATTTCTTCATTTTTCAGCAAATCTGCATTTATAACTGAGTTTATTTATAGATAACAAGAGATGTCAGGGCTGAACTGACCATTAAAAAGTTTGCAGTTATTGCCAGCCATTTCTCAACATTGCCAGGAGCTGGTGGTGTGGGACCCAATATGCAGGAGACCAGGCATGTTGGGAGAAACCTAAAAATGTAATAAGTAAAGGAGAGAAGCAAAAACATTTTGAAATGTTGCTGAGTAAAGTTATGCATGTTCCTGTATCATCATGTTACCGTATTTGATTTTATTTCACCAGAAACAAAAGAAAGAAAAATGAGCCATGACTGTGAGTGAGTCAGATATTCTCATTCTAACCAGCTTTTTTCATTAAGTTAATTTTCTTTTTAACTTCACACCCACATAGAAAATCTGCCACGTTCACTGCACAAAGTAGAATACCTGAAAAGATTAGCACATTTGTTAGATGAATTGTAAATATGTGAAAATGAGTGGATTTAAGGTTTATGGTCTGATGCAGAGGACTTATGCGTGTAAAGTCAGGAGAAAAGTGTAATTTTGGTCATAGTAAAGCTGTTTCATTGACATGCAGTCACACCTGGGTGGTCTGCAGCCCACAGAGGGGAGGATCCCCCACAGTTGCAGTTGTTGGTATGCTGAAATCCTGCAGTGCTGCAGTGAGAGGAAAGAACAAGGAAGCTGTGGAGCGCATATAACGTGAACATTCTCCTTTCCTGCTCTGTGAAATATAGTAAGAGGGTAGAGACAAAGGCGTTTTGCTGGCCCAACATGAAATGTGTCACAATCTGAGGAGCAGCAACATGCATTCCGTCAGTCTCCAGCACCGACGATGTTTCATCAGATATCACTCAGAATTTGACTCCCTGCATGCAACTGTATACTATGTTTTACAATACTATATGTATCTGTGCTGCAGTTTCACATGCAAAGAGTAGGATCCTACAAGAGTGTGAGACAGATATAAAATAAAGTTTAGTGCTACTTTTCCTCTCTGCAAAAGTTTGTAGTGTAAGAGCAGGAAGTGGGAATCCTTTTGCTCTGTCTTTTATGCTAATTCTGAGAAAAATGTAACAGAAGAGCAGAAAATATTTTATTTTAAATCTGGGTAGTTTTTAAAAGGGACAAAAAAAGTTTGTGCCCAAAATGCTAGGAATTTCTTATGCTCAAAGTGATATAAAATACTTAATATATGGTAATTAAATCCATTATTGTACTTTTTTTGACTGAGTGTCAAAAAGTCAGTTTTAGCACAAAATGTAAGAAATGTATATGGTACACTTTGCCAGTACAGGGTTGGACCCCCTTTTGTCCTCAGAACTGCCTTAATTCTTGGTGGCATAGATCAAACAAGGTACTGGAAACATTTTTCAAAGAGTTTGGTCCACACTGATACGAGCGCATGAGTTGCTGCAGATTTGTCGTCTGCACATCCATGATGCCAATCTCCTGTTCCACCACATCCCAAAGGTGATCTATTGGGTTGAGATCTGGTGACTGTGGAGACCATTTGAGTCATGTTCAAGAAATCAGTCTGTGATGATTCCAGCACAATGAAATGATGCCTTATCCTGCAAGATGTATCCATCAGAAGATGGTACACTGTGGTCATGAAGGGATGGACATGGTCAGCAACAATACTCAGGTAGGCTCTAGCATCTGAACCATGTTCAATTAGTACCAAGGGACCCAAGGTGTGCCAATAAAATATCCTCCACACCATCACCAACATTTACTGGTGATGCAAAGCAGAATGATCCATGCTTTCATGTTGTTGACGCTAAATTCCGACCCTACCAACTGGATGACGAAGCAGAATTGGAGACTCATCAGACCAGGCAACGTTTTTCCAATCTTCTATTCTCCAATTTTGATGAGCCTGTGTGAATTGTAGGAGAATTGACAGGAAAGGCACGTGGTGTGGTCTTCTGCTTCAAACCCATCTACTTCAAGGTTGGATGTGTTGTTTGTTCAGAGATGCTCTTCTGAAGACCCGGTTGTAACCAGTGGTTATTTGAGTCACTGTTGTCTTTCAGCTGGAACCAGTCTCGCCATTCTCCTTTGACCTCTGGCATGAACAAAGCATTTTTGTCCGCAAAACTGCAGCTCACTGAATATTTTATTTTTTTCTGGCCATTCTCTGTAAACCCTTGAGATAGTTTCAGGTGAAAATCCCAGTAGACCATGTCTACATGCCTAAATTTGAGTTAACCCTGGAAAACCCAAGAACAATTTTCCTCTGGGCTTTTAAAGTTATTTGTACAGTTGTACATTTTTTTAATTGTTTGTTCATTTTGGGTAGCAGAAATGAACAGAATGTGACCCTGTGGTTTTTCTAAAGCAGTCGGACAGGTGTGCCTGAGAAAATGGCCAGTGAGTGTATATAAAACATTGTACTGCTATCAGTGCTTAGGCTTTCCTAGAAAAGCATTCCAAAAAGTGACAGCAGTCCAGTGCATAACACCTCTTGTAGGATTGATGGATCACAGTCATGATGACTCAGAGAATCTGTATCCTCACAATGAAAATTTTCTGACTGTTACTTTTATAAAAGTATAAATCGTAACTGGCATTATTTTCTTCCTTGGGAGGCCAAGTCTAAATGTGTGCATAACTTTTGTTTACTTATGATGAACATGCAATAGCTGGATATGGCAGAGGACAGTTTGTGACAGACATGACTCCCGCTAAAGAAGATAGAAGCTGCAGCACTTGATTCCTCTGATTCAATGGCATTTTGCACTTTGATTAACAAGCTGCATACATGGAAGGCCTTCGCTCCATCTTTGTGACTGTTTTCTGGTTTGAATGACTTCCAAATTGATCATCTCTTATCTGAGAGCTGAATCAGGGAGCTGCCTCAAGCAGAGTGTCAGAAGCTCACGCGCAGTGACTCCAGGCCCAAAATCTGGACCAAGAAGTGAAGGTTTGCAAAAAGAAGCTGAGCGATGGTGGAGTGCAAGCTCTTATGACAGTAGATCAAAGATAAGTGGGAGGTCAAAGTGTACAGCTGGTGGGGAACAGCAGAGCACACAACACAGCAGAGGGATGGGATCGCATTCTAGGCATGGGCAGACACACAAACAGTTGCACTAACATATGCAAACTAATAAGGGAGTGATTGTCCTTTGACCCTATGAGTCTTGGACATCCTATTAAAAAATAGAATTATTATTTCTATAGAAAATTAGAAAAATTGTACAAAATCACTGACTGAGGAATTAATTGCACCTTTTCTGATGTGCAATGTTTTTTAATTTGACACTCAGTATGGAGGCAAGGGGCTTTCATCACTCTGCTCAGTCCAGCTCTCGGAGCAAGCTAACAAATTAGACGTCCAAGATGAGTTGGGGGATTTTTCATATTACTACTAATAGTGACAAATGGGACAGTGTGATAGCTGTAGAACCCCCCATTAATGTGTGTCTGATTCTTTTTTGTCAAATGTTATTACAATCTGTCCATTTGTCTCAATAGCAAAGATCACGGCTGCTTTTTCTCGACTGTTTTTAACTTGTCTGACCTTAGAAGGCATTAGGCCTCGAACCGCGATGAACATCCAAATAAACAAAATAGTCCCATTGTCCTCTTCTTGGTCTCTAATTGCACTCAGTTCTGAGCCACTGCCTCCTTCCCCATGTCAGGGATGTTAGCGGAATACTTGGAGTGAAGTGTTGACGCAGTCAACGTGGGGGGAGCTAAATATAAAATGGCTGCTGTTATGCTAATGGATGCCACTGAATAATTGAAGCATGGATGATAGTAAAAATGGAAAAACAGCAGACCTGTCGAGCCTCACCACTTCGTGTGTCACGACAGGGCACTAATTTGCTGTCAAGCCTTATACAAAAGCTCCTCTCCACCACAGCCTCCCCCCTTACAGTTCAGCTGTGAAAATTAGTAAATATTTTGTCTGCTGTTCGGCTGTTGTACATAGTGCTGAGAAGTCAAGAGCAGATTTGGCAAGCTCCGGAAGACTAGGGAATTTGTGGAAAAGCTAGCCTCCTTTTGCTCGACACTCTCATGTGCTCTCAGGAGAGGCTGAGGAGGAAGAGGAGGCTCTCCTCCCAGCACGCTGTGGGCCTTCAAGGCCGACGCGGAAGGGTGAAGGCCACGTCAAAAGGAAATGGGGACAAAAAAAAGGGAAGAAAAAAAGAGGAAAAACAGAAACAAGATTGGGTTGTGCAAAGGCCTCTTTCTTCTCTCAATATCTTTTTTCCACTGTTCCTGTCACTGTGCAACACTCCTGCCATTACTCCATCCCTCCTCCTCTCCTTTTCTTTCCGTGGATACCTGCCAAGCATTCACACTCTGTCATCCCTTTCCAGAAATAGTCATAGGTGGTGGATGTATATACTGATAAGTGCACAAAAGCAAGTGCTAATATATGGGGACACATTTTAACATACATTTAAGTCACCTTTCTTTTCTTCATGGGATGCACGCACGACTGCTTAACTTCAGGTGAAAAGACAGTTTTAGAGTTCATTGTCTGGCACCGTCCGTTTAATTATCCACTGAGACTTTTGACTGTCTGAACACGTTTGTGTTGGGTTCAGATCTGCTCTCATTAGCCACATACAGCCCCTTTTTGCTTTTATTGGGATGTATTGCTGTCCAGGGAATGGTCTCACACTATTTAACTCTGTCCCCAGGTATTACCATATTTCCTGCTGCTTATTCCGGATGCACCCGTAAATAAAGTCCTCACTTCCTGGCATAATACATCTTAATTCCCAGCTTACCACGAGGCATGCGGTGGCCTTTTCGTCGACTCTGCGCTTGGCTGTCGTGCTCTTCCTCAGCCGGATGCAAAACTGCAAACGTTTCAACCTTTTAGTGACTTTTCTACTTCAGATTTCCTTTCTTTTTTAAACAGAGTGGTATAAACATGAAATATGTGCAGGAGAAAAAAAAACACAGTTAATAAGCACTCAGAGAAAGGATTTGTGATTTGTAGAGAATATTAGAGAAAAGATAAGAAATCATGCCCTTACATTTTTTATTATTGATCGTCATTAAACAGACAATTTCAAATAAAGCTTTGATAAAATGGCAACACTGCTATCTTAAAAAAAGAAAAAAGTATAAAGTACAGACACTGCTGTACATCCCAACATTTGAAAACAAACCAAAGCTCTTCTCAAATAATTATTTTCTAAAATGTCTGTGTTCCTGCAACCCACACAAATATCAACACAATGAGTCACCTTCATGAAACAAATTAGGTTAAGTGTTTCCCAAATGCTGAAAAGCTGTGCTATTTGGGCAAGACCGGAAAAGGGCATGTGCAAGGGGAGGCATTGCGCCTCTAAATGTAGTGACTGCCCCCCAAATATAATACCCCGCAAAAATCCAAATTAACAAAACAAAAAAATCAACACAGCAAAATTTAAAAGATTAATGTAAAGATGGACGCAGACAGATGGACAAATAGGCAGAAAGATATTTAAAATAAATTCTGAAAAACATAAATGCAGCCTCAATAAAGCACAACCCAGTGTCCTGCTCGTGCCAGTCCCAAGCCCGGTAAATGCAGTAGTTAGTGTCAGTAGGAGCATTCAACATAAAACTTTATTGACTTACCATATAGATCAAAGGAGTAGATATATATGGATAGAATAATTGGTTTTCTAAGCATTTTAGGGGCTCAGAGGGATATGGTACCCCAAACTCTCAGCACACCCAGTTTTGCCCCCCCCCCCCCCCCCCCCCCGCACTACAACTGTGGGCCATACAGAGATGAAAAGGAAATCTGCAGAGCCAGTTTACCATTTGTTTATAATTTAGCAACCATCTCCAAAATTAAAACACTAATTATCATGCTGTGAGATTGGTATAAATACAATAAAACATGACGCCATTAGCATAATATTGCATTTTAGAGGCCCACATCATAGAAATGCATTACAAGACATGCATCTCAACAGAATTTGCCTTGTTTTCATCTTTTTTGACCCATTGTTGGATAAATGTTGCTGTGAACCCAACAGCTTTCATCGCAATCTCGCTGAGTGTCTTTTAAATATTTAAGAGCCACATGTAAGGTTTCAATATGTATGCCAAGAATTTCTAAACAACAGCAAAAGTTCACTGCAGAAAAAAAGAGAAGTCTGAACAGCGAGCTTAAAACCTAGTTGGAGAGAAATTCAATGTGATAGTGAGACTTTTCTACAAGAAGTTAGTGATGCCAGAGAATAGCTGGCATCAGATGAGGAACAGAGATTGCCCTTGAAACTAGCTTTGTCAAATGCAACAGCAAACTCACATATTTTGCCAAGGGACATTTTTTTTCCCGTATCTTCAATAATAGTTTTTCTCAACTGTCTTCTGTTTATGAAGTTTGACTCCTTTTGCTCTTCCTAGAAAAGTGCATCACTTCTATTTTTTTTACTCCTCTTTTTTTTTCTTTTTAACTTCTTTTAAAATCATGACGGTTTCAGCCTCCTCTCTTTTTTTTCCCCCGTCTGGGGTTTTGTTCCTGCGAACACAGATTTTTCTGGCACTACCCTAATGAGACCCTCTCTCCGTTTCCATGGAGACAGTCGCAAAACTGTCAGGTTTCCACCCTTTCAAAAAAAAATCTTCTGGGGGGTGTTCTGCAACTGTCAGAGACACATTTTCAAACGGCACATTGTTTCCTTCAAAGGTGAACCCTTCATTTCTGGTGAATTCAGCCAGTTTTATGAAACCTCTTATCAAAACACACAGCCTGACTGCACCTCCAAGAATCTGCAGACTGTTGAATAAATAAAGCAAAAACATAAACAGCTGGGTCGCTGTTAACTTCTCGGTTTGTTTTCGTCAGTGCTTTATGTGGCTTACTCTGCAGATTGACTCCATGAAATGATCCAGAAGCTGGACACCGGAACATGTCAGTAAGCTTACCAATAAAATCACTTTACCAAAAAGAGAGCTGGAGTTTTGGGGGAGTTTTATTTATATTGCATTATTCTTTTATCCAGCTTTTCATTGAATCTCCAGCAGCAGGAAAGGAGATTTTTATAAAGAAATTGCTGTGCTGACCTTGACTGACATCAGTGCTTTGATTTGAGCTGAGCTTTAAGAGGCTGTGCTCGAC
The DNA here is from genome assembly GCA_023969325.1 of Oryzias curvinotus. NCBI lineage: Eukaryota > Metazoa > Chordata > Actinopteri > Beloniformes > Adrianichthyidae > Oryzias > Oryzias curvinotus. Next base: position 18,486,313 of record CM043725.1, read on the forward strand.
AACAAGGTAAAAGTGACCAAAGAGGACATCAAAGACTCACGCTCCGGCCCCTTTGTAGCGAGATGACATGTGTGTTCCCTCGGAATGTAAATGCTTTGCTCTCATACATGTAAGTCCAGCAGATGAGTTCTGTTGAACCACACCTGTGTACCTGCCATGTGTGCGCCAGGGTGCTTGTCCTAGCAGAGAACCATTTGCTGAAGCAGAAAAAGATCTCACCGCTTTGCGTACAAGAATTGACTCGTGTAGTTTCACACATAAGAGGATCCTTCTCGCAAATAGATCCTCCATTCCTCACTCCACACAAATGCGCACGTAATATTATTTTCTTCCTCCCTCCTTGTCTTCACAGTTTCTCATCCTCCCTAAATGTCCTCATTTTTGTTCACACATATTTTGGCGCACTCAACCATGTGAAAGACCGTCCTTTTCTCTTCAGAATCAGACGTCAATCAGACGGCACATGGCATGCCTCCCTGTGAGTGACAGGTGATGCAGATGCACATTTTAGGAGGTGAGTCGGAGCGACAGAGCCCTGCTGGCTAAACAGTGTGGACAGAAGACAGTCAAGACCGCCTGCTGCATTTATTAAACAAGACAGGGACAATGAGCAGGGATCAGTTATACATAAGCACATGACATTCTCAGCTTTTCTGCAGAAATGCAGACCTGCTCTGTTCTGCTGATTGTCCAAGGATATTTAATGCCATCAGGTGACCTTCAGTCAAAGGTTTTCTGAGGTTTTTTTCAGCTGAATTGTGTGGCCAGAGTGTGAGATTCCAAGTCAGTCTTTGTGAGAGGCTGCTGAAGGGGGAGAGCGAAGGAGAAGGAGAGTAAGATTAGCCAGTGGCTGTCTGCAGGCAGCGGGCCACTGGGCAGGTGAGAGGTGAGGAGGCAGTGAAGCGAGCAGACGGAGGGGTAACGGCTGACTCACAGTGCCCACAATGTCCGCCCCTACAGCAAACACACACATACTGTTGTCATGATTATATTTCTAAATATGACCCAGAAAGGAAGTCTGTCGCCCCTATAGATGGAACCGTACTGTACACTCTATAATAAACTGTGTTTTCTCAAAGGAAAAAACCTTCACAAATTTAATTAAAATGGATTTACATAGCAAAAAATGCAGTTCCCCTTCAGAAAAATGTGTTGGTTTTTTTCTTCCAGTATGGTCTCTTGCTCTTCAGCTGAATGAATAAAAGTACTGACATTTCTGCCGAAGTGAAATGTCAAGGTCAAATTTGTCTTTCTCAACTTACGGATTCCTTTGTCATCTTTTTTACTGAAAGAATATATGTCTATATGTGAGAAGGAGAGATAGTGTGGGGCTTAATGTATGAAATCTTTTTTGAATGCTTGTAATGAAAAATGTATCCTATAATCAGAAAAAAAATATTTTGTAAGTATTTTTGATGAAGTTGCATGTTGCAGTTTAGTTTCAGGAGGATGAAGCAACATTTAATTATTGGATCCTTTTTCTGAAAATGCCTTCCAAACTTCCATAAACATGCTAAGTCATGCCCCACTGGCTCCCCCTCTGGGACACCAAAGCCATATTTACCTGAACCGCAGCCCTCTGAGTGCCCCGATCATTCCCTGTGTCACAAGTAATCCAGCAGGGCCACCGTCTTTTTAATTAAAAAAAACAAGGTTTGCCCAGGACTATATCCCTCCAGCATTCCATATACATTTCAATGAGATGCATCTTATTTCTGTTGCAAAAGGAGAGTGATGGAATTTCAAATGGCAGCATAATTATGGAGTGCTTTTCCCTCTGACAGAAAATCAGTAGCCAGTTCTCCAGGTTGAGTAAGCTTGGCTGACTGGAGCTGATTAGAGGCCATCAGGGGAGAGAATACACCTTTAACAACATTGATACCTATGCTCAGAAAAAGAGTCTATTAGCATACTTCTAAGATATGAGCTATGTAGATCTTTGTATCTGTTTCACAGAAACAGATTAGGAGTCAACTATGCATCACTGCTTCAAAAAATGGTATCTTTCCTGCTCTTTTGATATTTTAAATTCATTGTGGCTCCAATAAATAATGCATGATTACAGATTAGAAGGATAACATACAATACTGTGACTGATTCTACAATCTTGCGTAATATTCTGTTTTGATTTGACACAAATTAAATGTGATGTAAAATGAAAAAAAAAATGCTAAAGATAAAAAATAGTCATATATTCTTTGTGTTGTTAGGGAGATGAGGCAAAACATAACCCACAGCACATTTTTCTATCGTGTTAGCCTTCAAAGCATTTGTATTTTGAGTTAAACAAATTCAAACAAAAAGGTAATAGCATAAAGATATTATAAACATGTTTTAATTGTACAGACTCTCACCTCCTTATGAAATCTACCTCCTCCTTTCCGCACAGAATGAGACTGAAGAACAGATAAATCCATCAGTTGAGAAAAAAGCTATTAAAACTAGAGGATTTAAGGATAAGGGACTATTTGCAAAGTGTTTGACAAATCCTGCATGCTTTAAAGTACGTATGACTGATGGGTAACTATTTTTAGGGTCTGTACATTCAGACAAGGGTTTAATAATGACTACTGCAAAACATACATACAGTAAAGTCTTCATTCAAAAAATAAAAATAATTTTCTGGCCCTGCTGATGTCAGTCAAGGTCAGCACAGCAATTTCTGTATAAAAATCTCTTTTCCTGCAGCTAGAGTTTCAATGAAGAGCTGGAAAACGAACAATGCCTCATGTGATATAAACAAAGAAGCCCAAAACTCCAGTTCTCTTTTTGGAAAAGTGAATTTATTGGTGAAGCTTCCTGACATGTTCCGGTTTCCAGCTTTGGGATCATTAAATTCAATCTTTTTTAGAAAGTCAGTTTTGGGTAGGCAGTTATTGGCTTGGCTAACAAACTATTTTGCAGAGGAATTTAAAGCCACATCACTTAAAAAGAAAAAAAAACTTGCATTAAGAGCTATTTACTGTGTTTTAAGTGAGGCAAAGAGATGGGGATTTGGACTCGTCTTTGGACTAAGTCTCAAGTCAGGTCTCACAGTTGAGACTTCAAGGAGTTAAAATTTGAGTTCTAAGATGAGCAGAAGTAGTGTTTTCCTCAATTCCCCACCTTCGTTTCCTAATTTTGACCCAAACCAGGAAGTACCAAAAGTTGCAGTTCAACCAGAAACCACCGGGGGCACGTTGCTAAACAAAGCAATTTCCCAAATGCTCTGATGGTAAACAGAACTGCAGAGCTTCAAACTTTGCTTTGTCCTGCCCCTACCTGGCCTTTTCTGAGTTTAGATTTTCTTTGAGGATGTTGGTGAAATGACAAAATATTTCATACTTGAATAGAGTGTCAAAAACTACATCTTTAAGACAATAGAGTTGTTGATTTTTTTCTGAACAGGGAACGAATCCACATTTGAACTTGTTTAAGGTGTTTTAAATAAACTTTTCTGCAAGTAAAAGAGCTGCTGCCTGTTGAATAGATTCCACCTGCTTATCCATACAGTTGGGTGTTTTTTATTGTAACAACATTTGCATGCAGGTGCAAGAAGTCCTTGAATCGTCACAACAGGTGAACACATGACTCTGCCTTTTATCGCCTCGCCTGTTGTTGTCATACAGACTGCACAAGGACAAACCACATCTTATATCTCCATCACTGACACAATGCAGGCAATCACTCCATTCCTACTTCAATGTGATGGGCTGCCTGTGACTAGACAGTGCCCCACACATCAAACCCAAGTAGGATGATTACCAGCTACTCAGCCAGCCATGTGTGGGCTCTAAAGCTATGATTTGGAAAAAAAAAAAAAAAAAAAAAAGGTGGACATAAAAGACACAACAGTTGTTGATGCAATAATCAAACGGTGTCTGCTGATGCAACGAGACAACACATGCAAACAAACAGAACAAACACACCCATGCACACATATTTGCAGCAGGTGCAGCGTTCTAAAGGCAGTAACACATGCTAACAAAGATTGTTACACCCTCCTGTGTAATCAACAATGTTTTGTGCCACATTATGAGTAAAAATAAAACAATTGAGGCAGAATATAAGGTTTTCCCTATTTTTTTTGTATTTTTATTTTTTGGGGGGGGTACTTTTTTCTTTGCAGGTGATTGTCTACCACTTGTAATGCTGCTGCTAGGAGCCATCAGCAGAAATGTCAGTCGACTCAGCAAGTGATGAGATTTGACATATGGCATCAAAGCATCATTAGACTTGCACCTGCTGCAGATGGAGGCTGCTCTTTTACAAGAGGTTCAGCACCGATGGGAGGTCTATTTAGAGATTGAGAAGGAGGAAGAAGATGACCAGTAACAAGCTCCCATTGTGTCCAAATAATCTGTTGTAACATTAAAAGGAATTTTCTGAAGGCCATCTCCCCTGGTAAACTGCTGCCGTTTATTTAAGATGTATTTGGTATGCATTAAAAATCCAGAAAAATTTTACATCAAACGGAATATCAAATAGATTATATAGCCAAAAAAAATGCTCTTTTTTGTCAATCTGCATTTGGTTGTAAGACAATCAGTCAGATTTACATTTTACCTAAATGTATCATATAAAACTATTTATAACAAAAAATAATTAATTCCTATTTTTAAAGTTCTACAAAGTTTTTGTCTGTTGTATGAATGTCAAACAAGCTGTAAAAAAGAAGATTAAAGATCACTGACAAAATGGAAACGTTTAGCAAGACTGTGATTAAATACGAAAAAAAATGTACAAACTCACAAAAATATTTAGCTTTAATTATGATCCCTGTCAGTCTATCACAAAGCTAAATTGTTGGTTCTATGAGCCACAGAGCTGCAATTAATGTTTTCTGTGTTGTGCATGTGCATCCATCTAAAGGCTGTTTGTGTGCATGTGTATTGCTGTGTTTAAAGAGAACATTTTAACACCTTTACTTGTTTTTATTTAGATGGAATTTTTTTTTTATGTGTAATGGTTTGTCTTTGGTCCGTTTGTGAAGCTTCAAATCCTGCTTTATGCAAACTGATGATGATTAGCACCTTATGCACTAAGAAAAATATGATGAACGTCATGAACCACTTTTAATGATCTTCTGAAACTGAATTTCTTCAGAACTTAATCACAACAAATCCATCCAAGCACTTTTCCAACCTTGTCCTATTTAGGATTCAGAGGAGCCTCTTCCAGCTGCCACCAGTAACGATGCAGAGAAAACCCCTGGACAGGTCCCCCTTCCATTACTGGGCTTCACAGAGGCAAAGAGGAAATCAACCACCACCCACACTCACACTGTCAACCAAATAAAACTGTGAAATGGGAAGATTCTGGGAATTTTAAGGACTTTTTATTTTTGCTAGAAGCTTCATTATGTTCAACTCATATTCTTGTAAACAATAGCTAGTAAAAAACAACTTCATTTTCTCAAGACCATAACTCTATTTCTATCAGCATGGTGTCGATTATCAAGTACACACGAGTGGTCCCCAACATTCTTTAGTCCACAGACCAATTAAATATCAAATATATTAGATATCAATAATCACTATGTTCTGTGCTGAGACAAGCGGGCTACTGGAGCCTATCCCAACTACCTCAGGGCAAAGACAGCGTACACTTAGACAGGTTGCCAATGCATTGCACGGCCACACACAGACAAACTACTGCACACTCTCACTCCCTCCTAAGGGACCATTTTGAATCACCAATAAACCTACAGAGGTTGGTTTTGAACTGTTAGAGGAAGCGAGTAGTGAGTCTACAGACAACACCATCATGCAGCCCTCCTCTCAGTCTTTTAGCTGGACATTGTTCCCCTTTTTCAAAAGGATAACATGTCCATTTTTTAATCATACACAATAATTTGACATGTTTATATTGTATATTGGTATATTTTATTTAAATGACAGTATGTGTATGATCTTAAAAAATCAGTGCAACTAACTAATATAAAAGCTTCATGTCTAGAAAGCAGTGCAGATGTTTCTTGTTTTAAAATACAGGGAAAAATGCCAAAAGATTATCTCAAATGGGGTTTAAGTTTGTCTGATCCAAAAATTGGTTCCTCACTTTAATGTGAGCATAGATGTTTATTTAACAGTTTCCACTTTTCCAGTGTGGAAAAACAACCCAGGGAGCAGAAAGAGAAGAGTGAAAAATTCACTTTCTTTTGCAGGTCTAGTATTACATATTGCTATTTCAGTTATGGTGTATTGATTGGGCCAAGGGACTCCATGAAGATTCAGTCTGCTTCCCCGTCAGTTGACAAATGGCACCTGAGCTTTTGGAAATGAATAGAAAAATTAAAAGTTTTAAAGATAGGTCCCTTTAATTAACAAGTTTCTCATTAACCTGACCAACCTAGAGGTACAACAAAATCAAGCTTTCCATTTGTAATGAATCGTCTTTACACATTTTTTTTTTAAACACCATATGCATGGTTTCAGCTTGAGCATCTTTGCTTCACAGCGTTGGACAGAGCGATTTACTCCAATAATGATCATTTTATCACTGGTCCAATTAGTAGGTTATGAGGACCTCCATCATGAGAACCACACATCAATGATTCAGGCACATACATATATCTACATGGACGCGCATGCATGGACATGTTTGCACACATGTGATAGCTGATCTTGAAAGGTAAAACATGGACATTTGCATGAAATGATGAATGGCTATTTTCATATTTTTCAGCATTGCAATATGTTTTACTACAATGCCACTCTGTACATTTCTCTGCTGCTGCTCGCCTATGATTCATCTCTTTTTCTTTATTAAAAACCATTAATTATTCTTGACAATCTAATGAGTGTGAATGATTTGTGGGACTATTACAGTCAAAGATTTATTGTTAAAGAAAAGGAGAAATAAATAGTTGGCCCAATATTTTGTCACAAACAAATATTTGTACATGCACTTTGGTCGTTTTCTGCAAATCTGCAAAGATGTTGTCAAATTTTATGTGTGAATTATGAGAAATTTAAGTTCACAAATGATCAGAAAACCCATAAATAGATGCTGTTGTGACACCTCATTTAGTTCACCACTCTAACTACATGCAGAAAAGCAATTTAAAGGTGCCTGAAGAAACAAAAAAAAATGGCAAAACTCAAGTGAGTGACAGCACTGCGCCTGAAGGACAAATATTTGTAAGGACATAAAGAGCTGGAGTTGAGTTTTTGTGCTAGGCAATGTGGAAATCAAAAGATAAGCAGGATGTTTGATTATTAAAATGTTTTTGTTAAGTACATCCTTGTTTTAGCACTTAAAGGACACTAAGCATAACTGCACAAACAATTTAAAAAAGAAAAGTCTATTTAATTTCTTCTGATAAAATGTAATATTTTTCAGGACATTAATTTTTTTTATTGTTTTTAAAATCTATTTAAAAAAAAACAAGATGAGATGTGCAAAACCTTCACCACAGCCTACAATGTATTTTTAATAATATTGTGTATTTTTTTTCTTTCAGTTGGAAATTTAATTATGATGCTGATTCTGGAAAGACAAACGAAGAGGAACCAAATTCGTGTTTTAAAACAATACTTTTTACTCTTTTATTATAAAACCAAATTACTGCATATAACTGAAGCTTTTTGATTTTCATTTTCTCTTGGGCGTATGCCTCTGCTGATGTTTGGTTGGCAAATAGGTTCTGGTTTATTACCCAAACTGCAACGCAACATCTGGAAGGATGAAGAAACCAAAGAACAACAGGGAGAAAGAAGGCTGAATAAACACACATATGCTGCAGAGGACACAGTGGGAAAGTGGACAAGGTGGAGGTGGGAGTAAATGAAACAGTCATACTACAGGTGAGGTGTGTTATGGCAAACATGCCATGCATTTACCCAGTTAACACATGAACTAACATGGGAGACATTTAAGCTCATTCTATTGTGATTTTAGCTAAACCCATCAGCACAGTGAGACAACAGTTTTCTGTTTTACTGCTCTCCTTTTTTAATGTGCATTTACCTCTTTTACAATTTACATGGGAAACATGTTACCTTTATTAATAAATACAAAGAAGGCAAGATGTAATTACTTATTAAAAATGTTAATTATTAAAATTGCACAAAATATTGATGCATTTTAATGTAATAAAAGGGCATTTCTGTGTAGGCTTAAGTTTTTCACGTTAAAACATTATATGTTAAAAGGAAATTCCTAAAATGTAACCACTAAAACAAGTAAAATCAACGTCATGCCATTTCTATGTCTCAAGACTCCTTTTTTTATTTTAAAATGTGTTTATTTGCATCTTCTACTACCGTATTTTAGTCTCTTCTTTAAACTTTCATTTCTTCATATCTATAGATTAGTACATTTTTATAATATGGAACCTGATGACCTTGTTTCCAAGTGTTTTACTGTATTTTCTTTTTTGATGAAATGATTCAAAGCCCTTTAAATTTTCAAAAATAGTGTTTGTTCTTTGAGCACAAAATCTGGTTTGACTCTAATTCAAGGTCAGACATCAAGTTTTTTTTCTTTTTTTTAATGGCAAATAATATAATTACAAGCAACTACTGAGTTACTATCATCTTTTTTTTTCTTAGTGTGCTAATGAACAGTATTTTTCCTCCTTGCGCTGATTATAAAGGTGTCATCAAGAAGCAGTTTAGGAACAATTTAGTACAATAATTTTATAGACATATTATTTTACATTTTTCATAAATGTAATTAGATATTAATAATGTCAAGCCCCAAATAAGTGTGATTTTATTTTTACATCGCTGCATTTCAGTTGGGATTAAACAGTTTGGGTCAATCTGAAACATCATGGAGTGAGAGGTGGACAAGTTGCCAATCCCGTGAGAGGAGTTATTTATAGCGTTTTAATCACTCCATAATGGGATTCTTGAACTCTCCTACCCATATCATTCTGATTACACATTAAAGTTGAGTGCATTCACCTGCAAAACCCTTAATATGCTCAAACACAAAGTCAGCACCTTATCAATGCACTCCAGAGGATTTGATGGCTTTCTGATTCCGCCTCCCTTATTATGGTCGTCCACATTGGAAGGATTGTAGGAATTTGAATTTTTTTTCAGGCACCATTCAGAAAATTCATATAGCCCCTCAGCATTGAAATGAGATTTTTTTTTTCCATCCTTACTTTCTATTATGCAAGGAACACTTCTCAGTCATAGGCTTTTACTCTATTTTACCTGGTATTTGAAGGCCAAATACTCAAGGCTAAGAGCCACTTTTTCCTGTTTTGGGTCTGGCTTTGAGAGATAAAAGTACTCAAGCTGCAAAAATAAATAAAAAAATACTGAGAAGTTTGAATAGCTGTAACATAAAAGTAACTTATGTGGCATTATTTCATACAGATTACCACTTAAACAAAGTACTTTGCACACAATAACATTGGGAACTTGCAACACACTCATATTATATAAAAAATAATTACCTCAATAAAAAACAACCAAATGATTAATTAAAAGAGCAAAAAAAGACTGCTGGCACTTAAAATGAGCTATGCTGTTCGGAACACCAACACAAACAAAGAAAAAACTATTAAACATGGAATGAATAATGTTTAATAAAATAATGATCATTTATTAAGATGATAAATACCAAAGTTTATCTTAAACCAGATTTGTGAAAATCTGTGCCTTTCAGGTTTTTTTTTCAGATCTAATTGTGGTTTGTTTTCCCCCAGTAAGAGGAACCAATGACTCAACTGTTCTGACTTCAGTTTATAGTCTTCTCTTTGTCACATTCAGATCCACTTCTGCTGTTGAGGTTTTGAGTTATTTCTTTAACATCCACTTTTGATTTGTCAAACCTGATTTGAGACTTTCACAAACATCCTTTCCTGACATTAAATACCAAGAATTCTTCAAAATAATAAAAAATAATAAACTAATCCAAATTAAATAAAAATAAACTTAATAGGCTACAGTTCAGAAATGTAAATTAAATCTTGTTAAAAACTAAAACCAATAGGGAACCTGATTTTGTGTAATCATTGCTGCCCTTAGTAAAAAGTAGTACACTTGAAGTTTATTTTAGTAAGAATATTTGAGTATAATTATAGATGGTAAATGGCATATGCTTTTAGCACTTTTCTACCTCCATCGAAGGTCCAAAGCGCTTCACGGTGTCCTGTTCACCTATTTACACACCAACAGCAGCTCCGCTCCCGAACTCTGGCGCCACCAGAGGCAAAGTGGGGTTGAGTGTCTTGCACAAGGAAACTTCAACACATGGGCGGGCAAGTGGGGGATTGAACTTGCAATCGTCCTTGGTTATTTCGAAAAACACAAGACAGTATTAAAACACAGACACCAAGAGCCCAGTAAGATTTCTTGCAAGGAGAGCCGAAACAGACAACCGTCCAACACCTCTGTCTCCAACAGCTCTGTGGATCTCTGTCCGACCTCCTATTTTATTTACACTTGGTTGCCCTGGTTACAGAAATCTAACAGGTGCAAGGTCAGCAGTTAACAGTACAATTGTTTAAACTCCTTGCTGCAGTCATGGAAGTCTTGGTTCACAGTTTGCAGTTTGTATTCCAAACTTCCTCCGCTTTCCCAGGAAATTCTTCCTCCAGGTGGCATGTGGAGGATGTGGGGAAGAAACAACATTTCCCAAAACTGCAGCCTTCAGTGTATGTGGGCCAAAAGAGTTCAAATGCAGTCTTAGAAACAGCACTATCTTTACCTGTAGAATGAGTACTTTTATATGCTTAATTGAATCACTTAAATGTTTTAAAAGATGGTAAAAAAAAAGTAAACTTTAAGTATATTACCTCACTTTTAGTATAGACTTACTTAACTTGTAGTACACTTAATATATACAAGGGTTTAAAAAAACTATTTTTTAAATGCCAGACAAGAAAATATACTTTTTTTCCTTGAAATTCTCTTTCCCTGTGGCAATGACAAAAAGAAAGAATATTTAAAATACCTGGGCTTAACATTCAGCACTTTTTAACTTTTAAAGTGAATGTCTTACGTTTTTTTTTTTTTGTTTGGTTGCGAGAGAAAATGCATTTTTATGGCAGCCAAGGCCACCATTTGCTTCTGACCTTCAATCCGAGTAAGAATGTGGTTTCAGTCTTGCAAGAAACTTTTCCAGTATTTATGCGTGGATAAAGAATTTTAAAATGAAATGAACAGACATGTATGTATAAAATAAAGTCAATATGATCACAAGAGGAAACCTCAACTCCTACAAAAAAAAAACAAAAAAACACGTACTTAACATTGAACAAATACACTGTGGACTGTGATGAAGATGAACGAAATGGAAAAAGTGGGAGCCAGATCTGTCCTTGAGGCACAATAACTCACAGGAGAGCTGCCGCAGCAAGTCGCAAGATTAGGTCAAAATCTGATTTTTTTTTTCCTCACAACCATCATTTTTCCTCCGCCGTGATTAGCATGAAGTTGGAGCGCGAACACCAACGGCAGCCTTGCACTTAGCCCTCTTTTTTTTCCCCGCTGCCACTCTGAAGGCAGTGTGAAAGAACAAGAGAAGCAAGCATCAAAGAAAAGAATGAAAGGTAGGTAGAGAGAGGGAGCGAGTCTGAGTCAAAGACCGAAACTATGACTTGGTAATGATAGCACCACTTTGTGTGATTGGACGGAGAAAAGAAAAACTGATAACAGCATTTTTTAAAAGTGAACCAATGAAAGATATGAGACCTTGCATTTGTTCTTTCCCCTCCTGCTGTGGTGTCAGTCAAAGTCGGCCCTTTGTGTTCTGCGTGGACAGCTGCTCTTGTGCAAGACGTGACATTAAAATGAACGGTTCAATACCGGGGATGCAAATTTTTGAATGCCACGCCTGCAACTCAAAGTGAACATATGAGTAATAATGGATTCATTTTAGATTCAAACTTTGGCTTTTGATAAGTGCCCTGATGTCTGTCGTTCTAAAGGAGGTAGACCAACAAATAACTTCTTAATAGTGTGTGGAAATAATGGTGAAAGACTTACAGCTGGATTTTTTAAGTGAATAACTTTTTACTGCTTCTAATTTGACCTATTTATATGTGCCATTAATTACAATGATGCCCTAAAGGAAACTTTCTATTTTTTTTAAATATATTGCCAATTTTCCAGGAGTACCAACTGTATGTTAAACCATTAGACCAAATCGTGGGGAAAGTGAATCGTTGTATAACAACTAGATACAAGTATGTTTACATTAAAAGTGTCAAAGATGTGCTAAATTTAAGAAGGATATATAATTTATTGCATTATTACCTTACACCTGGCTTTTTGTAAGGCATTTGGAAGGTTTTTCTTTATTGTCACTCGCTAATGTAAAAAGGGATTTTTCATAATTTTAGTTTATTTGTTGCTGTTTTGTAATGCAGAAACCATAAATCAGACTGAAAACAAAACTAGGACCCAAAAAAGAGATTTGAATCAAATAGTGGTAAAAGTAAATCGTTGCATCCCAAAAATCTAATAAGATGCATGTAAAATGGTTTCAAAGTTATTTTGCTAAATTATGTCAATCAAGGCACAGAAATTGTGTAATCAAAAAAAGAAGTTGTAACGCAGTGGAATAGAAGAAAGTGTGTTAAAAGCCAAGTTAATAAGGTGGGTTTTTAAATAAAACTTGAAAATTGGTAATGAGGCAGACTGTCTAATGCTATGTTCACACTGGTCTCTGCAACACACGTTCAAGCGACCACTTCAATGACGTCTAGGTAAACTTCTATGTTCAAAACTCTTGCGTTCATGCACCGCTATGCAACTTTTCAAGTCAGGCTCCATGTATGAAACAGGTGTCCATTTTCTTCAACTGCACACAAAACCCTTCTTGTAAGATCAGTATTTTAGGCTGATTCTTTTCCTTTCCTGACATTATTTGAGGATCTGTGCAAAATTGCAGTTGCAGAATTATAAGCAACTGGCTAAATTCATGTATGCCAACCCACCGTGATTATAATGTCTAAATTGAGATTGTTGGAAGAAAATAAATTGCTTTTCTCCATACAAACTGATTTGTATGTACTCCTCTTCAACCCTAATGTTTGAACCCCAAACAACTCTGCAGCAGAGTACAGTCAGAGTGGTAGGAGGCTGGCAACCCAGAGCGCCAAAGTCTTATGAGAGCAGATGGACCGCAGCGCCCTAGTAACTCATCAGACTAAATGTGACTCATGACGTCTGCTTTTAACTTGTGGCATCTGCTTCAAAGTCTGTACGGTTCCAAGTTTGGAGGGCAGAGAACACAGACGTTGGGGGGTAGTGGCTAAATGAGGAAGTTCAACATTTGTCTTTTTTAAGCACAACTTCGAAAAGAAGTTGAATCTCTTGCACTTTGTCTGGCAAAATGAGGATGATTGTCTAGGTGGGGTTTATTGTGATGGGATTGTGTGCATTCATTTGCAAGTATAACAGAAATAGTACAATTCAAAAAGTAAGAGCCACCAGGTACTAGTTGGACCAGGTTTTTTTTGGTTGAAAAAAAAGCTTCACATGTGTGCCTTATTTTCAGGGCCTATACCATGCTTTTCTTAAGCCTTTTATGGTAACCATCTCCAGGAATACAATAATAAATTACCTTCGTCACAAAAAATAACTTTTTATGTTTAAATATTAGTTAGTTTCCCTAGCTTTTTTTCTAACCCAAAAGTAAGACGACTCGATTTCCATGACACCAGGTGTCTCTCCTTGTGGGTGCCGCCCATTTCATGACGTCATCCTAGAGCCGGCCGCGGCGGCGTGTCTGCGTCTCGCCCACGAAAACAAACAACATCCGAACTTGTATGTGTGCATATTGTACATGTAAAAAGAGAGTGTTTAGAGGATCACCTCTGGCTCCACTGAGAAAGTCAGTGTGTGTGTTAGTCTGGGGGGGTGTTGCTGATAGGGCAGACTTTTCCTGGAAGGGGTTGTTCTTCGTCTACGTCAGCTTGTGACAACCCGCTCGTTTTTGTGAGTTGGTAGGGGCTGGAGTTTCAAGCGCAGGTTTTTAGAGGAATACTCAGACATGCTTGAAGGGATCAAAATATCGCTTTGGGGTTTCTTTTCGTAAGGAATGAACATAATATTACACTTAAAAGCTCAAAAAACTGATTTAGCATGGGAAAGGCCCTGTAAAAGAGTAGCAACAAAATTCTGCTAAATTATAACGTTTCTTGGAAAACTTCTTTTGATGTTTGAACCTTTAACACTGGAGATGTCACTGGCAATACCTAAATAACACACACTCTTTGACATAACACAACTCTTTGACTGTTTATGCGATCAATGTTAATTAGCTGATTCTGATGCAGAGAAAATGGCTTCTTATATCGACTTTGCACCGATACGCAACACGTTAGTAATGAAAACTGTTGCATTACAATACAAAGCTAGTTTTCTCCATGACAGAATCAGCTTATTTACGTTGATTGCGTAAACACTTCACTAATGTAAAGTATTGCAAATCAGCACAAGGCTCCTTTTCTTTCCTTCAGAATCTGCTGGAATTGCGTAAACAGGGTTACGGTAGTTTTAAAAAAAATTCTATGGTGTTAAATGGCGTAATATACTTTTGGTGCCTTCTTGGCCAGGTAAGGATGGAAGAAGCAGCAGATGAACAGCATACCAATAAACAGATGTAAATTCTTTGAAAACCTCATCTTAGCTAAAACTCCCTCTCTGTCATTACTTTCAGCATTTTTCTGTTGTTTTGTTTGTTGTTCATGTTTTGGCTACACCAATTAGATTAACACTCTATTTAAAACATTCACTGAATCAGAATACTATGCATGGTAATTTGGCAAAGTCTACATGCTGTAATTTGTTATATAATCAGAATGTGCCTACATCTGGGCATAAATCAAGATTTTTTTGGGGGGGGCAAACCCAGTGCAGTACATTCTTGGGGGCTTTTAAAGCCAACATTTTTTAAGTTAAGTATTGCTCAGCGTCGTGATGGTGAGCACTGTTGCCTCACAGCGAGATGGCCCTAGTTCGAATCCCAGGAGGACCTTTCTGTGTGGAGTTTGTATGTTCTCATGCATCCATCGATGAGCTTCGGGCACACTGGCTTTCTTGTACAGACCAAAAACACACTTTATAGGTTGATTGGTGACTGAACTATCATGTGTGGCTTTATGTGGTGAGTTGTCTCAACCTACCTTTACCTTAAATTAGCTGAGATAGGTTCCAATAACCCCAATGAGCCAGAACAGGATAGATAAATGGATAGAAATATATTGCTGATCTGGATTTTACCAGAATTTTCTTTTTGATCTGCATGAAAGTTCAGAAGTTTCAGAAGAGCTTCAACCATGGAAGAAGCAGAGCTGATTCTCCAAAAAAAAAACTAACTCCAGTGATTATTTCATTTCTGAGATTGACAATTTGGCCAATAGGACACATCTAACAGTAACAAAATTCAAAATGCTCCTTCATTTGTGATAGTTACACAGAACCAACCCAGAGAGATTGAACCTTTTATTATCACTTCAGAGTTTAAAACACAAAGTCAAAGTTTCTTGAAGCCTACGTGCTAAAGACCACAACCTGAAACCAACACAAAAACTACTACAGTATCTATAAATGTGTTATTTAGTTTTTAAGACATCCACAGGGTGTGGTTTTATTACACAATATCACCTCATTTCCATCACTGCAACTGTTCTGCTTTGAAATTGTTTAATGGGGAAGTTAGTCCTGCTTATGTCTCTCTTTGGTTTGTATCCAAGCGTAAAGAAAATAAAAAGATCTGGTATAAATGTTCCCCAGAGTGTAATGTAACAGTTGGACCTTGATGGTCTTCATCAAGGGGAATGTTGCATAGCCTCTGTAGCAGAACTTCTTTAATTATGGCTGAAGGAACTTTGGGGGATTGGGAAAATTTTAAGATTATTAATAATTCAAGGACTACAAGCTTTAGCATGCCGGCTTTCCTCAGATAGTCTGACTAGCCTTCAAATGCATACTCACTCAGAAATTAGACAGATTGCTCGGCTGAGGAGTCTCTTTGACTGACCCACAAGTGCCAACAAATAACTGGTCAGAGTAGATGCAACATGCTCTATGAGGTACAGTCCAAACTAAAAGTGTGTGTTGTAATAGGATCATTATCTTTTGTTATTTAGTCTGAGTTGCTCTCTGGTACTCTGCCAGGAGAAATTACAACAGGAAAAAAAAGCCTGGTGAATATCTTGCACATTTAATCTAATTGGTGTCACTTTTCACCCTCCATTATGGTACTTTAATAGCCCTATCTGTCTCCATGTGGCTTAGCAGTGTTTAGGGTCAGTGGTCAGGGCCTAATCTTTCTGCTCACATCACATTAAGGCACCGCACATTGTCAACAGTGAGATAAACAAACACTCTTCAAACAGACAAGAGGAACAACACTGTTATCCCTCTAATTTGCAACATTAAAAAGTAGGAGTTAGGCTTTTTAGACCCAACTTTTTTTTCAGACTTGTGCATTCAAGCCTCCAATGCTAATAAAAAGTCTATGTAAATTTGTGCGTTTAGGACTTCCACGTTCAAACCTTTTGCACTCACTTGTCGCTGTAAGTGTTTTTGGGCTCTATGTACAAAATGTGCGGCCATTTAATACACGTTGCAAGCTAATCCGGTTAATTAAGCACTTGGATTTGATTGTGATGTGTGGACAGCGTCCTTTCTTTTTTTGCACTGTAGTTCCAACCGTTTGAAAATCAATCATGAAGGAAATGATATGACACAAAGATTTTCATATATCAGAACAGAGCTGTGAAAGAAAAATCCTGGAGCAAAATTTGCAAGATTTGCACCAGTTTTATATTTCGCACCAATAGTTGTGAGTACATCCGCTAGTATCGAGTTACAACAGTGAACTGGCAGCACCGTATGCTAAAAGCGTGTTCAACACATTCTTGAACGAGCATCACATGCAGTGTGTACGTAGCATTAGTGATATCTCTTACGTTACCAAAGACTTGAAAAGCCTTCATACTGGGTCACCATATCTTGGCTGTTCTGTTGAAGTCTAGGATTTTTCCCAAGAGCCTATTAGCCCCTTTTCACCAGCAGAAGCTACTGAACATTATTTTGCTTGTGATCCTTAAGGAAAGCTTACCGGCCTCAGGCAGTGTTTGAACTAGGGCTGCATCCGCGCACCCGTGCTCTGAAATCTATTATGCACTCTAATCCTTCTACACTCCAGCCCCAACACATGTCTTTGAGTCATGAGTAGTATAGACATCCATCCCATGCCAGCATTTAGACACTTCTGTTTTTCTCTCTTTCTCTGAATGGAGGATTTCCACTCAATGTCTGTTCTCTTTGTCAGTTCTGTGTGTAATACAGGATCATCAGTCAAGTGTGACATGGCCAGAAGGCTTCACTGTAAAAGGATTTAGATACTCTGAGGTGCCAAGGGAAGTGTCCCTGTAAGCCTAGTGGGAGGAGGGAGACAGTATTGATTGGCAGAAGCAGAGAGGGGATTTGAAGTTATGTCACACAGGAAGTCATCTGCAGGTCATTTTCATCACTGCTAGTTAAAGCTTAATTGCATGAAGCACAGAAAAAGAAAAGCATTTTTTTATTATTTCTTTATAAATCATTGGGAGGGGAAAAAGAGACATTAGTGTACGGCAATAGAATAAACAAAGGCAGAGATATACATTTTTAATGGAATGCATAATTGATCATTTTTGCTCGCAGGGAGTCCTTTGCAGTATACGCTGAGCAGTGGAGAAATAAAAATAAAACACAAAGTGGGAAAGTCATTAAAACAGTTTGAGAGAACTAGTATGCAAAGTGCTACTGACTCTCACTTGAGTAACTCGCACTCGCAGCCAGCTTTGGCACAGGTGCCAGTGGCTAATTGGCCTGTGATTAATCACATCCACCGTGAACTGCGTGGCCAATTAGGAGAGTCAGGGTCACTCTGCTTGGCGAGAGTGATCAGTTCACTTTCTCGGTCTGTCACCATATGTGACATCACCTTCAGGTGGAGTCATGAGCTATGTTGTAAGGAATAAGTATAGACAGGCAGAAGAGGCTCCTTATGTGCAGATATATGATGTGCTAAAAGAATATAGACTGAAAGCTCTGAACAGCATTAAATCTGGTCTACTGCATAGTTTATTTTTTCATTCATCTACAACTTATATAGATCAGGGTAATCTGTTTACTTTAACCTAGATTTTTTCCGGATCGATATTTTTAAAATTATTATGTTAAAAGTTTTTCTAGCTATTTGTATGAATCAACCTTTATTTCAACTGCAAA
This sequence comes from Oryzias curvinotus, assembly GCA_023969325.1. Classification (NCBI taxonomy): domain Eukaryota; kingdom Metazoa; phylum Chordata; class Actinopteri; order Beloniformes; family Adrianichthyidae; genus Oryzias; species Oryzias curvinotus. The sequence continues at coordinate 18,504,489 of CM043725.1, forward strand.
GTTCTGTCTTATTCAGAGTATAAAACACATAGTTTTTGCACAGTTTGGCCAGGGGTGCATCTTGGGAGCTGGTTTAGCTCGTGCTGGTGTGCGGCACCTTCTGTCTGTGAAACCAGGGTTCAAACCCAGGCTGCTCCGTGTTCCCTTCTCTACTACTGTGCCGGTTCCAAGCCCGGCTTTGAGAGGGTTGCGTCAGGAAGGACATCCGGCGTAAAACATTGCCAAACTTACCATGCGACTCATTCGCTGTGGCGAATTCTAGTGTGACCTATATATGAAAGTTTTTCTTCTTTACTATGCATTTTTTCTTATTCTCCGGAGCAATTTATAGTGCTGAAAATACAGTAGCTGGAGAGCATCACACTACCCCCTCCGTGTTTGGCTGTCATTGTTTCCACACAGATTGTATTTTAATGCTATTTATTATCTTGTTTTTTGAGCTATGTCAACAAACAAAGCTAGGTTAACACAGTTGTGGTATCCATTAAAGTTTTATCTATCCATCTATCCATCTATCTATCCATCTATCTATCTATCTATCTATCTATCTATCTATCTATCTATCTATCTATCTATCTATCTATCTATCTATCTATCTATCTATCTATCTATCTATCTATCTATCTATCTATCTATCTATCTATCTATCTATCTATCTATCTATCTATCTATCTATCTATCTATCTATCATAACCCTTGTGCTATCTTGGATGACCCCGCCCTTACTTTGACGTGTTCTCCCTACCATAACAAAGGTGGATAAAGGTGGACAAATTTCATGTAATCCATTGAACCAGTGAAGATCACAAATCATTGAAAAAAAAAAGGTTCAGAGCTCTGTCTAGTGGGTCTAGATGACACACAAGGGTTATAGGAGGCCAACCAGTCATCTGTTTGAATGATGTAGTTTTTATGAAATGTTTTGTTGGTTTTAAAATGGATGCAGTTATTCTCATGCTTTCTAAAAAAAAGTTTATCTTTTTGTCACGTTACATATTTGTTTGTTTTCTTTGATTTTTTTGCAGCTTCTCTCATTGTTGAGACATGAACAATGGCCCAAACTTGACTTTTTTTACACGTTGCTTTGCTGCTTCTGTAACTACAAGATAAATTGCTGTCGGGTCATTTTTTATTTTGTGGGTCGGTCACTCTTGTGTTTTCACTTTATGTTTTCTTTCTTTGTGCATAACAGTCTCTCAGTGGTTCAATGGTGTCTCAAAGCCTTGGAAAATCTCTGTTCCTCATCTTTCTCTTAATCCCTCAGATGTCAGCGGATCGTTTTAACATCTTAGTTTGACAGAGTCAAAGCAGCTTCTTGGTGAAACTAAAAAGAAATAAAAGAGATAAATCAAAGTTAGGTCTCGATTTTTTTTTCATATGGAATAGTTATAAGTTTCTTCAAGCCAGCAATGTTTGGAAAACGTTTACTTTTTCTTACCTAATTATAGAAATTATTTATGGTACCAAATGAACACACTATTCAGTTTGAAGGCAAACATGTTTTGGGCTCACACATCTGTTTTTTCACTTTTTTTCATTGAAGATCGGATGCCAGACGGCTGCAGATTAAGCGGCCGTGGTACCTTTGCCTCTGTGGCCAGTTAAAGCAAGGTGGCGATAATTCATCAAGGCCTCAGCGGGGCCATCTGTGGTACAGACTGACAAATGTCTCCCTCCTTCGTCATAAGGACACACGTCTCACAAAGCTGGCGATTAATGCCCCCCTTTACCACACATTTATTTGTCAGCCTAGTATTTATCTCCTTAGTGTCTTGCACTGTATTACCATGTTTGACAAGACTGGGAGCCATTTTCAGGTCGTCCTCCAAGAGGGCAGCCCATGAGGGACCATCCGGTTGGATTCCTTCAGAATTTTGATTACCTCCTCTTCCTCCTGCAGTAGCTATCTTGTTGACAGAGATTCTCAAATAAAGAAAACGAGTATTCTTTTATAATAATTCATCTTTAATTTGAATACTGTTCATCAGATCAAACAGCAAAGTAAAGTGCTGAAGATGCCCGTCACTCTGACCAGAGCTTGTGTTAGTCAAGTTTCAGTCATGAAAAACACACTTCTCGATCTGATTGCTCTGTTTTCAATCCAACCATCTCGTTTCAGTGGGTGTATATGCTCAAAATACCATTTGGTAAATATGACAAGGATCACATTAGACAAGGTCAGGGCCAAGGCGGTCGTTTCACATAGACATGGTGTTTTTAGGTGTCTCTCCTCCAACTGCTTAACAAGTGAGAACTTATTAATAGAAAACATAATTTTTGCAGGAAGGTGTAATGGGTTAAAGGCATTGTTTAGGTTTTTTTTCTTTTTTTTTTTGTCTGCTCTTAGCGTGTTTCTTTGTGGGTGTGTGTTTATGTGTCTGCAAAGGGGAACAAATGCTCCTGTAAGTCACTCTGGCTGTTTCCATATCATTACCGTTTTGCCTCCATCTGCAAAACAGACCATCCTGCTGTTTCTGCTTTGTGTGAGATAAAAAAGCAACTCAATAACAGACAGGTATGTGTGTGTCTGTGTGTGTGTAGGGAGGGTGTTTTCAGGGGTTATTGTCAACATGTGCAACATAGGAAAGAAGACAGACTAAAGAAAGACGAACTGCAATTTACCCTGCCAAACTGGAGCATCAGTGTTTCCGCATGCAGCAATAAGATATTACATTGCATTAAAATTATTTTTGTGTGACATTTTAGAGGGATATTATCCAGCAATCTGCTTAAGTGAGTTGTTGTTCCTTTGAAACAAGAAGCTTATGATTAGTCCAAGTTATCTTGAATGTTGCAGTTTTATCTCAGCGGGTTATGAACCTTACTGCAGCGTTGCTTCAGTAAATGCATTTAAAAGAAAAGCTAAACCACAAACATGGATTGGAAGAAATCCCTCTGTACACTCTTGCTGTATCTAATTTAGCAAAAATTGTGGGGAAAAATGTAATGAAAAGATGTGCACACTTTTACAGACAATACCTATCCAAAAAAATGCTTGAACCAAGCAAAAAAAGCATCTAAGGATATTTCTGAAAATAACAAATGCTTAAAAAACAGAAATAACTTCAGAGTTCATTTTTAAAAACTTAAAGAAAAAGAAAAGAAAGTATATGTTTGAAGGTGAAATGTGGTCCAAAACAAATTGTGACAATCACTTGACATATTGTGGAGATATCAGTCTAAGCAGAGATGCCTACAAAAAATCCCTTCAGTTCTGCAAAGGCATCATCCATGAGAACTCCAAAGCGCTCCCAGGCTGGAGGACTTTCCACCCAGTGAATCCCTTCCAGGTAACAATGTCAACCCCTGGATAGGGACTGAAGTCGCCCAGTAGAACAACAGAGTCCTCAATCAGATCACATCCTAGCTCAACTTCTAGATACTCCAAGAAAGCTAGGTACTCTACTGCTGTTTGGCCCATGAGCTGAAACCCCAGCTCATGGGCCTGTACACTGTCCTGGAAGTGCAAGGACACGACTGTGTCATGGTGCCTCTGGCAGCTCTCCTCCCCCTCCCCTCTCTGTTCTGCTCCTAAGGACTCCCAGCTGTTTCCACTCTACTTATCAACCTGCAGCCTTCTTAAGGAGATCCTGATCCAGCATTCATCGCCAGTTCGTTGCTCCTCCATGGTGCTTAGTCTGGTCACTCATGGACTCGCGCTTGAAGTTTCTGCCTCAAGTAAATATTTTCCTACACCTTTTTTTTCAGGAAAAACCCACCATGAGTGTTAACCTGGGATTCGCCTCCAGAGCTATCGGTCCACCTCAAGCCCGCCACGATTCCTGTTCATGCCAACCCTCCAGCTCAGCCATTGCACAAAACCTCCAGCCACGCCACGACTTCAAGCCAGGATTCCCATTTCTCATTCTACTACTCACCTGCTGTCCTCGGCCGTCATCCTCGCCATCGGATCTACGTCCTGCAAAAAAAAATCATCTAACTTGCCTTACACTCTCCTGATTTCCTTCTGGGTTTCAGGACCTGGGTCTGCCTCGGTTCTTTGAAATCATGACAGACTGTCTCATTCAACGTGGTGAACCTCAATATTTGGGCAGTGAGGTTTATAAGGACACCAACATTACCCCTTCACCCCCCCCACCCACCCCACACACACACAGGCAACTCCAGTGTGAGAGAGTCCTATCTTCTTGAGCAATTGGCTCCTGCAAAAAGCTACAGTTTTTTTCCACTCAGTGTGGTGACATTTCATGTTTTGTTGATTAGCGTCCATTTGTGTGATCGGACCATCGGGGTTCCCACTCTTGACTGGCACATGGCAACAGCCTCTTGTTGTCCTTCCTGAGGGTGGTGGGTACATGGGAAGGCAATCCTAGATAGGGTCTTTGAGTTGAACCTGGCCACACCCTATGGGAAGAGGCCTGGCCATCAAGTGAGCCCCCAGCCAGAGCCCAGCTCCAGGGTAGAGCCAAAACATTGAACAATGTAAAAGACATTATTTTCATTTTATGATAAAAGGTACTTGAACTGATCTCATTCAGGCTCATCACCAAGGACCTGTTTGGCACAGGAGATTCTACAAGAGGGATTTGCCCCAGACAGAATAGACCTAAAGCTCTCAAGTTGCCCCACCACAATATAGTAAATATAGATGAAGAGTTAGATAAGTTAATTCTTCTCTATGAGTTCTAGTCAATCGCCTGTCCGTCCTGGGGGAGGATCCCTCCTTCATGTGGGCACCCCTGAGGTTTCTTCATTTTTTTCCGGAATCCGGTTTTTTAGAAGTTTTTCCTTACCGCGAAGGGGGGTCTAAGGGCAGGGATGCCAGTATAGCTTAGTCAGTTTGTTAGTTCATTTTAGTATTTTCCTATTGACTCTTTGTATTAGTGATCCTTTTGAGTTCATGTTTTACTTCAAAGCCCATCGAGACGACTGTTGTTGTGATTTTGGGCTATACAAATAAAATTGAATTGAATTGAATTGAAAAAAGTGGCAGTTCACGAAGAGGGGAATTCTGGACGGAAAGTAGCTGATGCTGTCATGATCTACCCTACTCCGTAGGAAATCAACTGTTCTTTTCTGTCACAGACTGTGTATTCAAGGTTATACGCATAGTAGAGTGTGTAAGTGAAACTAGGAGTAGCACTTTAAAGATCTGCCCTCTGGAGATGACCGTGCACACAGAAATACAGAGTCACTTGTTGGTAATGAGGGTCTCTAATCAAAATCAATTATAAATGTTCCATCAGGATGTTTCAGGGCTGTGAAGAAGGGAGTCAGGTATCAGACACTAATGAGAATGGAACACAAAGAAGTATGGCCCTCAAGGCTCTGTCTCCAAGCATCACATGATTCAGTAGATTAAATCTATTTCCATTCACTCACTTTACAAGAGGGCCATATTTCATTGCAGTGAAACACCTTTCTTTGTGTGCCTCCAACAACCATACAAGAAAACGAAAACTTTCATTCTGTTTTAGGTGACAACTGCCATGTATATGATTGATATGGAAAGTTGCATTATAGGTATGTGTGTCCAGAAGGGAAAAAGCAGGGAAAAAAAAGTTGGGTTAGCTCTCGCACCACAGCTTTATTCGTGTTTGGATGACAATTGAATATTTTTTAGTCCTATTGGCATTGGTAATTATAAATGTAAACTCACCTTCACAACAGAATACAGGCAATATGGCAGTAATCAGCTCCATGTTTTAAATGGACAAATCCTGCTCACCACATTCATTATGACTTGAGGAATGAAATGGAAAAAGGAATCCAAAGTCTACTTTTAACTACAAAGAGACAACACTATTGTTGATAATTAAAATGACATAAGTGCCAAGGGGCAATCTGGTGGAGTAGTGGTTAGCACTGAAGTCCCTGGTTTGAATACCAGCTGGGACCTTTCTGTGTAGAGTTTGCATGTTATCCCTATGCACGTGTGGGTTTTCTCTGGGCACTGTGGTTTCCTTCCACATTCTAAAGACATGCTTCATAGGTAATTTGGTATCTCTAAATTGTTCCTTGGTGTGCATATGAGTGTTTGGCCCTGCAAAAAACTGGTGACCTGTCACCAGTCGGGTGGACTCCAAGTAGCCCTATGACCATGAAAGGGATACGGAGGTTTCTGAAGATGAAATGATGGATAGTTGGTAAGATTCTGTGTCTTTTTCATTGTTTCTTGCTGTTTACTTCAAATAGTACTATTATGTTGTACAGCATATCTGCACACATAAAATGTTAATACCTGTACCACAGTGAATCCATCCACCATTTGTTTTATGAGCCAGGATAAAGTAATTTCACGTTACTCTCAAAGTTGAGAATTAAATTCTACCTTCTACATAGACCATTAACTGCAAAAGTCGTACCTTTATTATTTTCTGGCCTGTAATCCTAAGTACTTGCAAAGTAAAGCAGAGTGTGATTGTTGATTATTACCTGGTATTTTTATACGTTTTTGAATGAATGATGATGAATGATGCTAATATCTGCTAAAACATGATGGGATTTCTTATTTCCTTCTTCATGTGACATGTGTTACGAAAGTAAACATACGTGCAGATGTACTTGCAGATGCACACACACATGGACACACACAAGGGCTATCACCATCCCTCATCAAGCACAGCGGGGATCTGAAGGCCGCAACTACGCCGGCCATCTGGTCTGCATATCAGTAGAGGTTGCTGTCTTGACATCATCATTAGTGAACAAACTGCTGCTTAGCAAAGGTTATCAGAAATTTGCACAATTATCTGTTACTTTAAGTGTAAAAGAACACAAAGACACACAAAAGCCGGAGCAAATTTGGTAATTGGCATATGTCATGTCAACACAATTAGAAAGAGCCAAAGTTTCTTTTTACCAATAAGGACGCAGAAGCAATGTTTTGGTTTGAATACCAGAGGAGAGCCCTATTTGTGATTTTAGAGGTATTCCTGAACCAGTTTCTCAGAAACCGTTTGAAAAAAATCTTTGTTGTGTTTGAGATAATGTAAATTGATCAACAAACATTTTAAAATGATCAATTGGACAAATCTTATTCCTTATTTAACCAGTATTTAGTATTTGTTGCTTATGACCAACGCCTATTCCACACTATTTTCACTACAAAGTATGGGAAGCATCACCCTGTTATAGCATTCTGAACAACAGAATGGCACTTTATTTATTCAACATTTTGCCATGATGCCATTTGCATGTAAATACGTGGAACCAAGCACAAAAACGGATGGACATTCATGTTGGCCACACATAATATGTGTAGGCAAGATGCACACAAGGCTGAATGTTGTCATTGGGCGCACATTTTAACCTAACCCGATCCCTAACCTTTCCTCTGGATCAGTGCAGCCAAGAAAAATGTTCAGAACTGACCGCATGTATGAAGAAAATACACGTAAATAGTCACTTTCGAACTTTTTTTAAAGAAGTTTTGCTTGCTTGTTTTATTGATTTTTTTTTCTGAAGCTAACAAAACAACACAGTTTTACATTTACATGATTATCAGCCGAACTGCAACTTTTGAGGATGCTAACTAACCCGTCCACAGCAGCACGCACCAGCTGTTCACTGGTCTCCATCCTTGTCTGTCTTTGTGGAATCATCATCAAAAAAGAAAACCTTCAGGCTTAAAGAAGGGAGATGTGATGAGAAGCAAAATAGAGAGGTGAGAGGTGTTTGATATTCACACTTGGAGGCAGAGCTAAATGTGATTCCTCATTAGACGGCATCCAAGGCTCTTTTCAGGTACAGTCATGCACTGTTGAGCTGCAGCCACTTAGCACCTGATTAAAACATGGAAACACTCCCTGTGGTGTTATGGGATCTGTGATAAAACTACTCCCCCATAATGGCATTAACTGTGCTAAAGTGTAAAGTCTAATGTTTCTTTTCTGTACTGTGTACGTGATTATGTTTTTTGTTTTGTTTAAAAACGCAACTTAAGATGATTCATATTACGTGCAACAGTTAAACCAGTTTGTCAGTGGGCAATTTAGAGTTTGCTTGTGACTGATAGCAGTGATACGTGTAATGCTATGTTCACACTGGGCTCGGAAACATGCATTTGACCAGCCGCTTTCAATGAAAAGTCTACGTAAATACATATAAATGGGAGTTTCTGGCTTTTGTGTTTCCAAACCCTCGTGTCACACATCGTTACAGAAGTTTTCAGGCTCTATATATAAAACACACACCAAATGAGCGTAAGCCAAAATTAAAACCAGTTGAACTTTGACCAATCAGGGACTTGGAATTAGTAATGTCATACTGATGCCATGCATTTTGATTCACGGATGTGCCAACCAGTTGAAAATCGATCATAAGGGAGAAATTAATAGTTGCGATTTGCACTCGGATAGAATTACATGATGCCAAACCTGAATCTGGATTTCTTTCCTACCCCTACGGCTCCTCCATATTGCTCCAATTGTTGGGGCGTTTGGAGCAAAGTTTTTTTCTTTTTTTTTAAGGAGGAACTGCAGCGACTTAGGGCTGGCCATCTGTCCGCCGGTAGGGTGACCTGGTTGGTGCTGTGGTGTGCAGAGGAAACGCATTTCTTTATGTGGGTGTGTTCTGAAGCGCAGAAGTTTATTCTTGAAAGTACATACTAAATTTTTGTTTCTGCATGACTTTTTAAAGTTAAAATACCAATGTTATGTATTTTCCGACCACTGGCAGCTATGTGCTAACGTAGGAGACCGACGACTATTGATGACATTATCAAGTGGTAGTAACCTCCAAATTTGAAGAGTTTTTTTGAAAATTTGAATTTTTTTTCCAAATCTCTCCGCTTGGATGGATACATGTAGGGGTATAGGGAGAAGCCGAAGGGGTAGAGAAACAATTTAGATTCAGCACAAGTCTTTCATTTATTGGAATAGAGCTGTGACAGAAAAGCCTAGGAGAAGATTCACGAGATCTACACTGCTTTGACATTTTACACCAAGCCTCTTGCAACTGTGAGTCCATGTGCTAGTATCGGGTAGCTACAGGGCAATGTGTACACCATATGCCAAAAGCATGTATAATAAACCACATCCAGCGCGTTTTTTTAATGCGCCCGGAAAACTGATTTTAAATCTTTAGTTTGTACTCAGCTCAAGACAGAAAATTGCCTTTTTGTCATTAAAAGAAGTGTAAGACACCAGCACCTTACAAGCTGTACAGACACAATAAAAGTCCTTCCAGTACACAATAGTCTGGCAGATCACATCTGGTCAGGCTGAATCACAACACCACTGGGGGGAAAAAAAAAAGGCAAATTTTCAAATGGCAGTATGCCAACCTCCATTTGATCTGCAGCCTGTCATAACACTGACATGGGGTTCTTTTCAACATTACGTTTATTTGGTTTACTAATAATTGAAAGCACCTGATTTAGACATATGAAGTCCTAAGTAATGACATTGTGAACATATTTTCATAGAAGAAAAAAAAACAAGACAAAAAAATTAAATATAGATAAAAACTGTAAAACTTACCCAAATAAAATCAATATTTGTAATTTTTTAAATCCATATTTTAAAGACTCACTTTGATGAAAATTGTATTTTTGGAGAACAATGACGAGGTTGCTCTGCACAGACAGTCTCGCCCACAAAAAAACCAAAGGTGAATTTCTAAGGAACCACTGCTGTTCTACAGAAACTATATCCTAGAAAATGACACTTTGGCTAAAATCAGCATACTCGTTTTCATAATAATAATTAATAAAAAAAAAATTAAAATAATTAAAAGACCACCGGGAACGAAAAATGATAAGAGTAGGTCTTTAAAATATGCACTAATACCCAATGAACAGCATTATAACAAAAAGCTTTTAATATTGAAGTGACCTCATCTCCTTTCATAAAGTACACATTTTAATATAAAACTTGAAAATCCTTGTGGCTGTTTATTTGATCGTCACATGACTGAGCTCCACTGGAACTATCAAGGAAGATAGCAAGGGAAAAACAGAATTCATTTGGCTCAGTTTGGTTTATTTAGGCTTTATTGCTTTGTTTTTTAGGGGAGTTTTACAACAACAACATGCCTGTATGATAGCACTTTAGAGAGATTTTGGATCTTTATTTTCAATTTCTGTCCAATAAGATCTGCAGCAGGTTGGGGACATTTCCAAAAATGCTTAAGGGCATGCCTGAGATGAACTTAACTTCAGTTAGTCCATCGTTTTTGTTGTTTTTGTTTTATTTTGTTCCCCACAGTCACTTTGTACCATAGGTTCCATTCCAAACCATGCCAAGAAACACTGCCAAGTATTTCTATAATTACAGACCACTAGCAAGATCCAAAACTCTACCTGTCAATCACTTTGACTCTCAAAATATTTATCAGAGCAACAAATAGCCCTAGAACGCTTTAAGCCTTCTCTCTGCTGCTTGTTGCTAAATAATAAATGTTTATACTTATTTTATTCCCAGTAGATAGGCATGCTCTCAGAAATTTGTTTTTATTGAAGGGCCTCTTCAGTGATCACTGCCCAAGATCTTCAACCGTGGAATAACAATGGTAAGTAACATAAGGTGACTGTTGCAGTGCATGGCTTCTTCACCTTCTCTTTATTTTAACACCAATATAAAATGTATTCCTCAAACAAGGTTTTGTCTCGGCCTTTATGTGTGAAGGGCTAAATATGTAGTATTCGACTTTTCTCAAATAAATTGTCCTTTTTTGTTGTTTTATTATAACACTGTCATTAAACTACAGAAGCATCAATTTGTAGTTTCTTGTTGTTTTCCAGGTCTTTGAAGTGTGTATTTTGCAGATTCTATATTTCTTTTTTAGGCTTCACAAATGACAGCATGCACAAAGATCAATTTTTATTCTAAAATAAAGTTTTGCTTTATTGCTACTATAAAAAAATTATACTAAGTACAGAAACAAAGAGTTTTGGCTAGAATGTGATTATTGGTTGTTTATTTTTAGCTGCGGGTGTGTACAGGACCTTGTCACCTGTGATGCTGGTTGTCCCTGAGACACACATACAACTTAATATCAACACAACCTCTCCTGGATGAATGACAATTGTTATCAACAACTTTATATTTACTAACGACAGACAGTGGTTACTCTAAAAAACACAGGAGGAGCAAAATCAAAAAGATCCATTGGATAACTTATGTTCACTGCTTCATATTTCTAGGAGTTATTTACATGTCTGTCAGGGTTTACAGAAAACCTAAAAGCTGTTAATAGTTCCATGAACATTAACCTTTTAATAATAATCACCTTTTAATGTTAGATCACAATTTATTCATCATATTTATATAAAAGCTTTATGTCCAAAGTAATGAATAACCCACAAGGCACAGACATCTAGTAGATATTTAAATCATTCACAGAAGCCTACTCCCCGTTTAGATTGTTACCAGACAACTTTCTCACAGCTAACAGCGGAACGGTTCCATCATGCTTTGCTTTTTTTAAACATGTAGTCATTTTTCTGGAAGAGGGTTAGGGTTAATTAAATAAGATTAAAATAAACTTTGAAAGTGCATTAATGGTGTTTTTTGTGCTTTAGAGACCATCTTTTAAACTTTTGATTATGCATTAGAGGACACCATTAAAAAAGACGCATGCAATAAGTATTAAACGACAGCCCGAGGTGTCTACAAAAATGGGATCCCCTTGATGAAAGTGACCGTTAAAAATATACGTGTTCAGGTCTACAAGTAAACTTAGCACATGTTGCTACAGGTTGTTGCTTTAACTGTCTGCATTGTTGTTTCACAACTGGCAGCAGTCAGGAGTCAGTCAGGTGGGATGGCACCATTACAAAATTGGGTGTATTGGGTGGCCACAGGGCGCTGGCAGCCGGATCGCCGGCCGGCATCAGCTTTTATTAGACCAGTGGTTCCCAAACTTTTTCTGCAGGGCCCCCCTTTCTGAAAATTACAATATTTTCGAGCCCCCCCACACTGACACAAACATACAATCCTTTGTTTCTAAACTCCACTGCGCCTTATAACATGTGGTTAATGAGAAATCTTTCTCTGAACGGTAGAATTATGTTATCTAAAGCTGAAGGAATCTCTAGATCTGTCTATGTGTCTCTGTCTTTAGAAATTCCAAAACACATCTGTAACCTATTAAACAAAACATTATTTGATTTGGAAAAAATTTCATTACTTAAGCAAAATTTGTTTTGTGTAACACCAGAAAACATGGGGGCATGGATGTATTAACCTTTAAAACTTTAAACAACTCTTTTAAAATAAAGTGGTTAAGTAATTTATTGAAAGGGGAAGACAATATCTGGAATGCATTTCCCAAATATATATTTGACACACTGGGAGGCATTAAATTCTTGCTAAAATGTAATTGTAAAATTGAAAAATTACCCACAAAACTTTCAAACTTTTACAAACAAGCCCTGCTGGCCTGGAAACTCCTTTATAAACATAATTTTTCTCCAACAACTTGTTTTATTTGGAATAACAGTAATGTACAATACAAAAATAAATCACTTTTTTTCCTAGGTGGTATGATAATGATATTGTTTTAATCAGACAACTTTTCAATTCTCATGGACATCTTCTGACGTATGAAGAATTTCTTTTAAAATTCGGTATTCCTGCTCCACCCAGAGAATATGCAATAGTGTTAGATGCCATTCCAACCAGTCTACTACAACTGTTTAAGGGATTTATAACACAAGTCAATTAAGAACCCAGACAATTTTTTGGACAATGCGGATATTTGTGTTCATTCAGTTTCCAATAAACAAATAAGAAATCTTTTACATACCACAACCTTACCTGCTGGGAGGTTTTACTGGGAATCCAAATTTGTGGACATTAAATGGACTTATGCTTGGACTATTAGTAATAAATACCGTCTAAATAACAAAATAAAAGAGGTGTCCTTCAAAATATTGCATTGTATATATCCTACCAAAATTTGAGTAGATTTGTTGGACATGGACCTGTTTTGTTCATTCTGTGGAACTCATGAGGAAACTATTTATCATCTGTTTGTGGACTGCAGACATACAAATAAGGTTTGGATTGAAGTGGGAAACTATGTTGGAAGTATAACTAAACAAACTGTTACATTTTTAGATAAAGACATTATTCTGGGTTACCTTAATGTCAAAGTAGACAAAGATTGTATCTTCATTACACAATTGTTTTTATTATTGGCAAAATTCCATATTCATAAAGCCAAATGGTCAAACTCCAAAACTAAATTCCAGCAGTTTTTGAGTGAAATCAATCAGTAATGTACCATTATCAAACATCTGCAAAACCAAAAAGCTATTCGGACTAATTTAATTTTTGAAAGTTTTAAAATTTAGTAAACCCCAAAGATTTTTGAACTAAAAATTCTTTTTCTCTTATGTTGTATATGTATGTGTATATATTTATATACTTTTTCTTTTATTTCTTATATTTTTCTGCAATATGTACACATTTCAATTCCCCCTGAGACATTCACATTGTTATTGTATTATGTTGTTTGTCAATAAAGTATGAAAAAAAAAACTCCACCGCGCCCCCCCTGCAATACCTCCGCGCCCCCCCTAGGGGGCGCGCCCCCCAGTTTGGGAACCTCTGTATTAGACGATGTGTAAATATAGAGGCCATCCACGTCAAGTGCCGCCGGCAGCCTGGTAGCCCAGAGGTATATAAAATGGCCATTCTGCTTGTCACTGGATGGCCACTGGATGACTGGATGCATGGGCGGTCACTAACCAGTGTCAACTTTTAGAGAAAAATCATCAAGTTGGCATAAAATTCTAACTTTTTCTTAAAACCTATGCTGTCATTGCAGAACGTGTAAAAAACACAGCCAACCGCTAAATTTGCTGGAAAACTGGCATTTAGGTCGCCACATGCTGGTATTTTGGGATTTGTCACTGTAACATTAGGGTCACGGTTAGGGTTACAGATAGATATGGTGTTTGGGTAAGTTATATAGTTTCCACATCTGGACGATGATGTCAGGCGCCATCTTGTCAGCAGCCAGGTCCCTTTTAGATTTTTTAGTAACAATCAATAAGACAAATCAAGTCATCAACCAAAAAATATCCCACACAAAAACTAACATGAAACATTTATCCTAACAAAGTGAATTGAGCAATTCATGCATCATATGATTTGTCATTTAGTAAAACTGACATGATGTTTTCCTGCATTTTCTTTATCTTCATTGAAGGACTGGTGCAGTGACAGGGAGTTTGGTTTAAACATGATTTCCTATTGTCTATTCTGAATACAAAGAAACTTGGAATCTAATGCAGATGGAAGTGGCTTATGTCTCCCTGGTAGCACACTGAGATGAAACCAGGACGGCAGCCAAAAAAAAATAAAAAAAACAAAACACAAAATACACTCAGATTCAAACGCATCTGCGCACTAAGACACACACCAACCCAGTCAATATTTCACCCCTTGCATCTGCCAATTACAAAGTAGATTTGTGGAGAAAACATACACAAGTCTAAACTTAGCAGTGTTCCATACACACTCTGTGAGTCAGTAGCGCAAAACACAACGGCAGTAGACCCCCCCAGGTGAAATCCCAGAATATCGGCTGGATGATTCAACTCTTTAGAATTGTAAGGCTCTGTTTTTCTTTCCCCTTTTTTTTCAGTTTTTTTTCCTCATTTTTCTAAACACTCAGTGAAAAACCTTCAAGTGGATTTCCTCTACTTTTCAGTTAAAATTATCCTCTGTGTGACAGCATACATTCACTGTGCATGGTTGATAGCAGCTGAAAAAACCCACCAGTGTCATAGTGCCGTCTAACAAAGAGTTGCAGGGTGGCATGGCCTCCAGGCTTCCCTCTGTCCTCATGCCTGAGTTTGGCTCCAATCTTCTGATCTGCGGAGAAAGGCGACCACATGCTATGAAAAAAAAAAACCTCAAGCCATGCTTATATTTAAATATCTTTCATTCTAGTCCACAGAGAAATTTGATTTGTGCTTAACTGCAAGTCTTTCTGCTACAACCACCTTAGTATGTTCAGTACCTGTTTCTCTCACTTCCAAAGTCTCCTTTGCTAACTTTAGGGTGAATTAAAAGGAAAAAATCTGGGCAGGATGTAGAAATGTTTGTGCTTTCATGCCCTCTCAACCTCCTCAAAGCTGTTTTCTACCTTTGTTCTTTACCCATCTGCAGTTTTTCCACATAGCTTTGCTGAGTTCTTGCTGATATTGGAGCCTTCAATATCCTTCTCTGTTCTGAAAACACATTTGCAAGGTAGAATCTAATCATGTCCAATTTTGCTGGTATGTTTTATTGTTATCTTTTGTTTCACTGTATACAAAAATCCATTCATT
This sequence comes from Oryzias curvinotus, assembly GCA_023969325.1. Lineage (NCBI taxonomy): Eukaryota > Metazoa > Chordata > Actinopteri > Beloniformes > Adrianichthyidae > Oryzias > Oryzias curvinotus. The sequence goes on from CM043725.1 coordinate 18,519,736, forward strand.
TCATTGTGCATTCCCTTCCAAGATCATGTCTAGCTTTATTGAGATGATTTTATTAGTCTCAGCTGGGAAACAGAGGCAGAATATCAGTGAAAACGGCTTACAGAAGCAACAAAAAAAATGCCTTCAATGTGTTTAAAAGTTGCGATGTTGGAGGATCTGTTGAGAAAGGAGGAGAACTTTCTCTCGGAGTTGTGGGCGGGACGCCGTTGATGCAGAGCAACACCACCCCACTTCCCCTCCATGTTACCGAGAGCTCTATGTTTACACTCTCAACCTAACATAACCAGTGAAAGAAAATAAAGATGTGGATGGATCTAATCATCTAGGATGACTAGATGCATCATAATGGAGCAGAGAAGGGAGCTTTTCTACATCACTGATAAAATCTTTTTTTGAAATCTAATCCTGCCTTAAGATTTGATCAAACAAAAATACTCAGAAATGCAATTTTGAGCTTAATTTTCCTTATACGTGCAATTATCAGAAAAATGCCACAAGTACATGTTAAAAACACCAAAAACACAATTCCCATCAGAGTAGGTCTTTACGGGGAGCAACACAGTACTACATAGAGTAAAAGCATCCAGAAAAACTGCTTTCCTTAATTGAGTTTGATTCTGTAAAAAGGTGTGTTTGTGTGACCTTTGCAAGGTCCAACCAGCTCTATCATTTTATTCATTTACGGGACCTGATCAGATGCAGGCTGACACCTGTCTCCCCCAGGAGTGATTAAACAACAAATGGATGTGCTGGAACTTTAAAAACTCACTGTGTGTGTCTCTGTAAGTGAAAAAAAAAAATGCCCAAAACCTCAAGAGGCAAAAATCAGTCGGAGCTAATGAGACTTCTTGGCATGTCAAGAGCAAATAAAAGCCCAAGGCCCTAATTGTCTGAGCTTTAGTTAGACTGAATTTTTTCAAACATGGCATTAAACAGAATTTTCCTTTTCTTTAAGCGCTGCTGTACAGTTTAAAACAGAAGTCCTAAACACTCCTTGAACTTTTATGTAGAACAACAGTCATTGTTATTTAAAAAATAACACATGATGGGGGGGGCTATCACACACAGTATCCTTTTCAAGTCAGAATGATGCAAAGGCCCCTTTAAACACATTTTTCTACCAACTTCATTAATTCAAGCAGCGCAGTTAATTAGGCAATAGTTTTATATTAGGGGCTTTCATATTGCTGCAGTGCGATGCTCACATTTCTGCTATCGGTGATGAATTTCAATCAGCCACAGTTTTACCACAGTCGGCGTACTTTTCGGGCTGCAGTGTCTACAGATCCCACACACAAAGCCTATTCGTGTCTGTTCTGTCTTTCCCAATGGGAATTCTTTGAGATAAGAGCGGCGGCTGTGTGGTAGGTAGCACCATATGAAGTCACTGAATTCCTATCACCTGTACTTTAGTTCACCTGATAATGGGGAAAAAAGGACGGAGAACATTGTAGCTTTAAATCTTCACATCTCCACCTAAACCCTGCAGAAAGTTGAAGTCAGCTGTGCTCCCTTGGAGCGGTACAATGTATGTATCTTCAGCTCCTAAAGAAAAATTGTCAAATGTAATCCAAAAAAAAAAGAAGATTTTTATGGTTTGAAGATGTCAAATTACTTGAATTAATTGTATGCTTTTACAAAACCTTTTTTTTTTTAAATACCTTTTCTGGATAAACATATCGTTTTTTTTTTCCCTTGATAAAGAATTTTCCTTTTAAAATTAGTTTTTTTTTCTACATGTTAAATTTATGTGTCCTGCTTTAGGAACTTTTTTTTTTTTTTTTACAGGCTGCTTCGTGTTAATTGTTTACACCTGGCTTCTGTTTACAGCTGTAGTTGTGTCCTGTTTGTTAATTAACTCCTTAGTGAACACAGCCGCTTTATTTACTGCTGTCAGTTTCTTCTTTTCTTTTGTATGTTTTTTTTTCCTTTGTGTCTGTTTGCTTTATATCTATTATAATTTTATTTTGTGGTTTTTATAATGAATTTGTTAGTTTTTTTCCCCCACTTTTTGCTGGTCTCAGGTGAACATTGTCTTTCACCACCAACCAAACTGACATTTTATACAATTTTGTTGCTTATTTTTGCATTCAAATTATTTTCCCATTGGTAGAATATTGGCTCATAACCAGGGCTTAATGATGGTGCCGCTATTGCAAATATAGTAGCTTCTTTCTTTACTGAAGCTTCATTTTCTTACCAAGTCAGCATTGTTTGTTTTTTTTAATGAAAAAGCCCACAGTGGGAAAGAGAATGGCAGACAGACTCATTAACAACAGTTAAGTTTATCTTATTAGCAAAGGTTCACAACACATCTTGTGCATAACCCTTATACAGAAAAGTGTGCAAGATCAATAAAAATATATTTAAAAAAAATAATTTAACCTAAAATCTAATTTATTTTCTTTTAGAGAATAAAGATAGTTGGTCAAATAAAGAAGATCACTGGAAAGAGGGTAGGAAATCTTTCTCTCATAAGTTCATGGGTGCCTACCCAGCATCTAATTGACCTAACATGCCTGATCCCAAGTAATCAGCAGCAAGTTGAGCGTGGATTACTGAAAAAAACTCTTGAGACCAAGAAGGAGCGGCCTTAAATAGACTGAAAGCAATGCAGCTGTGACATAAGCATTCAAAGAAGCACCAAAAGACCATAGTGGACACAGCCCCTCACTTGTCTGTAACAACCGCCTAGTGGTACACTAGGCAGTTGTTACAGACAATGAAGGCGCTTCCTTTAAGCTTTTCCATCGCTAACATGCTCACAGACACTGAAACCTGAGAGGGATGAATGGGAGGAATATTCTCTGCCTCTGCACTCTTATCCGCATTGGACTGATTTGTTTAACAGTCGTGCCTTTGACCTTGTAGCCATATGCTCGAGTTAGGAGAGGAGCTGTCTGTGGATCATTTTGGTGATAAACTGGCAAACAGTGCTGGACAGATTTGGTGGGTCCAAATATGTAGTGAGGCAGATCAGTCCAAACTTCAAGAGAATTCCAAGACTGTGCAAAGCAGTAATCAAAGCAAAAGGTGGCTACTTTGAAGAACCTACAATATGACATTGTTACGCCCCCTTCCGAGTCTAGAGGTGACTGGAGGCATAACATAAAAAAAGTAAAGTTTTGGCAACTGAATTTAAATTAACACACACCAAAAAAAAGGTCTCCATAAAAATATAACAAAATTTACAAATAAATAAACAACTACCAACAATAACTACAACTAAAAGTGAAGCAAAAGAGCTTCAGGGTGAACCCAGGCCAAAATAACAAACAAAACCCCACCTAACTGAATCATGTAATCTTACCTGCAAATGAAAGAAAAAGGGAAATCAATGACAAAACACTTACCTCCCTAGACTAACAAAAACAGGAGAAAACATGTACTTAAGAAAATGGCAGTTCACCCCTACAGCTTCACTTAACATAACTATAAACCAAAAGACTAATCAGAGTGGGCACAAAACTACAAATAACTAATACGAAATACTTAACCACAACACTAAAGTGCAACACACAACTAAACAGGTGGTGAAATCAAAAGCAAAAATGGAGAAATCAAAAATCAAAAGCAAAAAATGGAGACGCGGGCCAAGCTGCATTGGAGACTTGTTGCAGCCAAGCTCCCTTCTCACAGTGTGGAGGTCCATGGGGTGGTTTTAAGGCTGCCTCCTCCAGCTCGTGTTCAATTGGAGGCCACACCTTCATGAACCACACCTGCAAATAATCACAAACTAGCAGAAACAAAGATGCACAAAAATACAGAAGTCCCACTCTGATACAGAAAGAATACATAAAACACAGAACAAACAAACGAAACAAAATTAAATACGGCCACAGCCGTAACAACATATTTTCAGTTGTGTCACACTTTTTTGTTATGTGTATAATTCCACATGTGTTAATTCATAGTTTTGATGCCTTCAGTGTGAATCCACAATTTTCATAGTCATGAAAAAGAAGAAAACTCTTTGAGTGAGAAGGTGTGTCCAAACTTTTGGTCTGTACTGTATATATAAATATATTATATCTCATAATTAAGTAAGCTAGTGGGAGAGGGGGAAAACTATGGGATAATGGGATATCAGGACAGGCTTACTCCAATTCTACTCTATTGTCAGAGTGGTTGACTGGAGCCGTGGGTTAAACAGTCCTGAGTCCACAAGTCGGAGGTGAATTTCTGATAAACTCCTGCCGCGCTGCACAAACCACATCTTGGAAAATGACATGTTTTTTTTACTTTGTCTAAAAACAGCATAATCATAATTACAAGGCCACTGAAAAACTTTTAGAATGGATCAAAATGTGATTGGAGTGGGACTTTAAGAGGGTGGGGTTAAGAAATACAGTGCAGAGATTAAACATGCATTTAGAATTACAGTCTATAATTTTAAATGAAGTTTAATCTTGAGCTCAAACTCTGATTCATGTGCTAAAAGAAATATAAAAAAGTGGAATAAATATCTCAAACTATTTCAATTCTGTCATTTAGACTTTTTGTTTTGCCAATTAACTGTCAGGAACTGAACATTTAATAAATAAACGGAAACATGACAAACACCATGAGGGGAGAGACAGAAGAAGACGAAAGAAAAGGTGACAAAGCAGAGCAGGATTAACCGAAAACCAGACACTCAAGGCAATTAACTGAAATGATGACAGCCGTGGATCATGATGAACCTTAAACAGGTGTGATTGACTGACAATGGGCAACTCAGAACACGACCAAAAACAAACTAAACAACAGAAGCCTCACATCCACACTGATCAAGTATTAAAGTTTTGTCAGAAGTTTAATCATTTTTGAAGCTCCGCTATTTACCACATCATTCACTTTTTCCAAAAGATGATTAAAAAAAACACTTAACAACAAAAAAAAAAGGTTCATTGAATCTTGAATATACATCAGAGCCACGCTGTCCTTGTTTCTACCTTTTGCGTACAGCCTTGTAGAGCTTCCACACAGTAAGGGGCATATAGGATGCCATACCTCAGCCCTCCTCCATGCGCTCAGGCACCAGCTTGAAATGCATTAACTTTCACATCAACACCTAATAAGGTAGAGCAGCGGTGGATTCTGCACCCTGCCAGTTTATTTTTTTCTTCATGTGCCCAATTACCGACAGATCCACAAAACCGTATTCACCCTTTACCATCTTTAATTAGTTCTTTATCACTGTTGCTTTTGCTGGATGTCATTTTCACACTTCTGTCTGTAAGAAGTCTGCATTAATAAGAAGTGAGCATTTACAGTTTGTCTGACACACTAGATTCTGTCTCTGTATGTTTTTTACACCAGTTCATTGTGTGCTAAACATTGTGGGATATTGGGGGGGGGGTCCTGGGGAGTCAAACTGAATAAAGAGTTGGGTAACCTTCAGAGAACAAGTAAAGCAAATAAACTGAAAGGAAATCAAGAAATTTGAAGTTGAGAGTAATTTTTGTTTTTTTTATTTCACCAAGGTCACAGAAATAAAATGAAATCCTTGACAATGGCAAAATCTGTATTTCTCGGGTTTGATAAAGTAAGCATAAGATTTTGTCTGAATTGTTTATTGCACTTACCAATCCCATGGTGGGTGTTTATTAGTAAAAACCCTGACAGCCAATATGGATTCATGCAAGAGGGTGCGTGAAGGTGTGATAGGTCTGACATGTTTTTAATTCCGCGTTAACCTCTTCCTAGTGGAGCCAAACATGTTTGCTGCTAGACATTCACTATTGATCTTGCAGGGGGCTGCAGGTCTCGTAGGAAAATGAGGTTTCTCTCCTTTTTGTCTGTCAGCTAATTATTGAAAATAAGATTAGCCTCTGATTAAGGAAGCAGATCGTTGTCGTGGCAGACACATTGATATGCACAAAACACCTGAGGTTAGTGGAGAAGGGTGGGTGGATATGGTTGAGGCAAGGTCTTTCTTCCTTAAGCCTATTAATGAAACAGATGTAAGATCCTACAAGGTCTGCTCTAACAAGATGAATAAAACTCAGCTGTGTGTCTGGATTGCTTCAAAGCTTTTCTTCAATTTCAGGCAATTAAATATTTTTCTTTTTCCAATTGTTTGACCATGTACCTTTTTTTTTTTAACCTAGAACTATTTGTAAGTAATGTGTCCTTGCCCTCATAAATAACACAATTTTAGAAATAATCCTTTAAAAATATACAAATAATTGGGGAATTGTGAAAAGTACTTCTTAAGCAAACTGCCTCAATAACTTATATTTGTGAGTACTGAAACAGTTTTTTAGTATGTTTACTTCTACTAATAACTAGCTACAGGTTTCCCACTTCAACAAACTTATATTCTTGACCATCTTAGTTTTTTGCTTAACACTGATGCATCTAGGCTCTCCCTTCAAGGATGCTTGTCTTGGAGAAATATCTTTTCAAATGAAAATGATTTACAATACACTACTGACTGCTTCATTTTAATCCCATATAAATTGCCACAACAATGCTTGTAGAAAACTGGAACACCCTAATATGAGACAGAAGATCCATTCACATATTCCAAGCTTGCATAATAGAGGCTTTATTGTTGCTCCAATTTAGCACTTTAACTTGTTTTTGACATCTAACCCTACAAAAACATGCACAAAACTATCACAGTTTTAATGGAGTTAGTATTTGCTGCACATATGATGTATGGATGTTTGATAGACTTGTGCAGATTCTCCTCTTGTGTAGATCTTATTGAAATACCAGGACAAGATGGGATCGGATCATACCAATGGCTCAGCCAATTTATTCTTAATTGACTGGAGGAAATCTTGAACACTGTGTGGGAAAAATGCATGCTTCAGACTATCCCTGTGCATGTCCACTGTGGTAAAATGCGAATTAAAAAAAGACAATGTAATGTTCTCCAACAAAAAATAAATAATATGAAAGAGGCATTTTGTGGCATGTGCATAGTGGATTTTGTTACCTGACAGTTTTATACTCAAATTGACTTGTTTTGTCTTTTTTACCTTTTTTTCTGCATGAAAATTGACTTGATTAATTTATAAATATCAAAGAAATGAAATAAAACTGTGTGCAGGACTGGTTGCCATTCTGGTTTGCAGGGACATGGGACATGCCTTCGTAAGCAGGAAGAGGACCCTAGAGAAAGGGGCACAGAAGGAGAAACCAGAAGGGAGATGCAGCTTGCTAACCAAAGGACCATGGTAAGAACATCTAAAAAAATCCATAAGTGGCATGCTTGACCACCAAAATGCCAAGGTTCATACTCTGCCTGCAGGTGTAAGCAATATGGAGAAGATGCTCAGATTCGCTTCTCTGACAGGTTTCCATGTCTATGTATAATTTGAAACAGGAGACTGTCATGCAGGCCTTTTCCAGTTTCCATCTCTAACCAGACATACAGTGTTTGACCTGTTCTGCTTTAGAAAAAATGTATTTAGCACCTTTGTTAAATAGAATTTTATACCTTTAATGAAGCCTCAATCAGGAACAACAGCTGTTAATGAACTTGAAAGTGTGGTGTTATGTGAATGTTGTCAGTAAGGGGCTGATTCATTGCAGATAATACATTTATGGAAGGATTTGATCTTCTTTGACCTTTTGGAGTTTTGCTTTGCCTTTGACCCAGCATCACAAACAGCCTCAGTTCCCTGGAGGAATAAAGCAATTGCTGGCTCTGTTGAAACACCACCATGTGACGGAGTGCCTGCATAATAATTTACATGCATTTCCAGAGGTGCTTTTCTATGAATCATGCGGTAATATTGAAACATGACGGAGAGGCTGCCAGATTCCCCACCCATCTCATCTGAGATGGTTTTGAAAATGAGCGCACTTGATTTTCTAGTTCTACTTCAAGACACAAGGAGGGAATCGAATCGCAGAATCAAAAAGCAAATTTTTGCTGCTTGTTGCAGAATGACTGGATGCCTTTTCTGTGAAGGTGTGAAGCAGTGAGCCAAAGGTGCAGGTACGATGCAAGAATACATGTTGAGAAGCTGTAGAGTAATTTATCTGCAATGCTTTCTGTTCAGGAATGGAGTCATACGAGAAATTTCTGAGCTGGGTCCTATGTCATATTTGGGTGGGAAGGATGGCTAATACTGGCTAAATGATGCAATTTACAAGAAAAAGAGAAACAAATTATTGACATCCCATTCATCAAGTCTTGGTAAAGACTTGGTATACAAAATGGATCTTGGAGGAATATAGTCGCAAAAATGACCACCCAAGCTGAAAAAAAGAAAGAAAGAAATCAATTAAAAAAAAGAGCCTAATCTTTCTCTAAAAAAGTGAAACATCCTGGCACAGTAACAACCCTTTCAGATGTCTTTGGGTAAATATAAATAATGTATTTTTCATTTACATCCTCCTTCATCCAACAGTATGTTTGCGGTATTATGGGATGGTGGGATTCACAAAGACTGAGGTTGGAAATGATGAATCCGGGGAGACTGCAGGAAAACACAGCGCATCTGTTGTTTTCACTGAGCTTTTCTTCTTCTGGCACTAATTCAGCGTGTGAGAAGGTGGGGATGATTTCAAATATAAGCAAATGCTCTCATGGTGCCCCATTGAGCCGACTAACGTGAGCGAGAGAGAGGAGGTGAGTGTGAGAGACCAGCCTTCGTGTTTATCACTGTGGTCTAATCAGGTCAGTTACTCATATCTGACGTCACGTAATCTCACATTTGTGCATCCCCATCGCAGACTGATGACACTTTATGAGTCATTCCTCACTGATAATACTTACCCGGGCGGATTGTTAAATGCATTATGTCATCCAGTAACGTTAAATCACTCCACTACAAACTCAGTTTGTGTACTGATGTCAGGGGAGACAAAAACAGGTTCAAATTGCGGGATGGGTGTGGATGAATGCAATAGGATAGATAAGGAAACTGAGTTTGAGCCAGATGTGATATTCCTGGGTGTGCATTTGGAGCTACGACTAGGTTTTTCTTGGGTGCTGAGCTAAGCTGTTTGACCAAAGTAATGTAGGAACTGTCATCTGTGCTGTGCAGTGCTGTGCAGTGAATGAAGTCAGGTGGTCAACACACAGAAGAGGAAACTAAATCCCACAAAAGTTTTTACCCTCCTAAAAAAATGCTACGAAGGAATAATTTTGCAATTTGAAAATTAAAAATGGCTTTATTCCTTTTCTTGCAGTCGGTGCATTAATATTCTAAGCTGATTTGTGAAACAGTTTTCTGCTTTTTTTTATTTCCAATTTGAAGCCTTTTTCAAATGCAAAAAAATTGAAGGGGTCTAAAAGCAAGTTGCCACAGTGTTGTCCCATTTGCTTGTGTGGCTCACCCCCTCCCTGTTTTCATGCTGATAACAGATGAGATTGAAGCTGTTGGGCGTTTCTGCATAAAAGTGCTTCATTCAGAGTTCAGGGGCTTCCTGATCGGAGCCGATTATACCTCTGTGGCTCGAAAAATGATGACTAGGAAGGAAGAAGGATGCTGACTGCTTATAACCTCAGGAAAAGGACAGTGAAATGAAGGCTAGGAAGTGCAAGAGTATGAGTATTCGTGTGCAGTGTTGATAAAATCTGGTTTATTATAATGAACAATCTAAATTAAGAGTATTTGAATAGAATGACGTTGAATTCTGAACTTTATTTGCTTTTTATCCACTTATTCATCCCTGTATTTCCATGCATCAGCCATCCATATCTCTTTTGCTGAGCATTACGTAAATGTTGTATTTCTGGAGATCTGCTGTTTTTCTTGTTATTATTTTGGAGGATTGCGGAAAATGCATACGCTTTCCTGGTGTTCGTGGATCAATAACGTCGCTCCATTGGCGAGTTCCTTGGTATGGGGGACACAGCTTTGCAGTTATTTGGAATTGAATTACGGGGGGTGGGGAGGGTGGCAGAGATGATGAAGAGTATCAATCATTCTGTCTCTTGAGTGAAGTTATTTGTGGGTTGACTCGAATCTGCAATAATGAAAGTTCAGTCGTTCACCACTGAGGGTTTGTGGGTAAATTTACTCGCCCCGTGACACCAGGCTTGAAACAAAGGAAGGGAACCCTCAACAAAAGACGCAGTGTGCGTGTGTGTGTATATATATAGACACACACATGCACATATATACACACACACACATATATATATATATATATATATATATATATATATATATATATATATATATACTCTTTTGGGGCCCTAAGGAGATTCCTTTGGCCCGACTCAAATACAGAAGGCTGTATCCCATTCTTCAGATTTATCCCTCCCTTTTAAAGGAAGTGATGCTGCTGTTAGCACTGCAACCATTACAACACAATATTTCTTTGTGATCTGTTTTTCATCTTAACGGGGAAGCAAAAATAAAATGCACATTTACCGTCTTTTTTACCCTCTTTACTTTTCATATACAAATTTTTCTGTACCGTCCTCCCCAGTAATCTGCTGGAGAGTGATCACCTTAGCCCTTTAGAAGAGATCTTATTACATTACAGCAGAACTGCCCTCTCTACTGTCTCGGTATTAGAAGGCGTGGTCGCAATGGAGAATACTTTAAGTGAGATTGATTGAACCCAGCTGGTCTGGTTTCCCGGTGTGTCAGAGTCATTTATGCAGAGATTGGCTCATAACCTGTCAATCAGATGGATGGATGGGCCAGGCGGTGGAGCAGGGGGCGGGACCAGAATGCGGGAGAAGTCGACCGACACGACCGAGGGTGTTGGCATGCAGAATCAGACTGTGGCAGGTGCACACTTATCTACTTTAACCAATCTGTCACCCAACAAATAAGACTGAATATGCAGTGGTTTGTTTGCAGCGAGCCTTCATGTGGCTGCCTTTAACGCTGATACTCCACATAAACATTAGATTTAAGGTGAAGACTGAAAAAAATTGAGCTAAGAAGTTCCAGCAAAAAAAAAAAATAGGTTAAAGTTAGCAAAAATATTTGTGTTATTCAAACTAAATTAAAGTATTGAAAGATTGTTTTTTTAATAATAATATTTATTTCATTTGTCTTTGCTGTCCATGTTCACTTTTTGGTTTTTATTGTCAAATGTTGTAAAGCTATTCCAAAACCTGTAATTAAATAACACAGGAGGGAAAAAAATATCCTTGGCTGTTACCAATACAAATACAATAGTACAAGTACAAGTATTAATCTCTCCACTTCAGGAATTATGAATGTGAATACAGCATTTGCCAAGGTCCTGGGTTTTGAAACTCCAAGAAAATGTCCAGTTAGGTTATCAAATATTAGCATGCAATCTGCTGCTGAGTAGCCTTTTGTTTTGCATCTATAGTTAGATTTGTAATTTGCAGCAACTCTGCTGGAGGATAAATTGTACTAACCTCAAGTTATTTTTTTATGTTTAAGAAATTAACTCTGATCTGTGCCAAACACTTCATTGTGAAAGTGTCTGTTGTTGGACTACTTTAATAGTTTTAAATGATAGTATCCAACAACAATATGCAGAAAATACAGAAAAGGAGAAGTTGGGTTTTTTGTTAGCAAACATAAAATCCATTTGTGGAAATTAAATAAGTCAGTTAATTGCCCTAAAAATGTGTTTATATGAATAATAAGCAGTTTAGCAACAATTTTTAAATCAACCTTTGTTCAACAAAGTAACTCAAAGCATGACAAAAGTAAGATAGCAGCAGATGACTTGGGGGGGGGGGGGGGGGGGGGGGGGAAGGAACTTAAAAACCAGACAGTTAAAAGCATCGAGGATGATTGCCTTAACTGAAAGACATCTGTGGATACTTAGCAACCTAATCCTGGTAAAACTGTGGTACAAAACTCAAACTCAAAAAAAGAACAATGACATAAACCAAGAAAACACTAACTGGAAACACACAAACCTGGAGAGCACAGTCACATTGTTAATCACAAACTTATCAGGCCACCTGTTTCCAAACTTGTAAATCCTAAAATTAGCTTTTTGTTATCTGTGTTTAATGTTTTGAACTTTTTGCTTTTTCGTTTTTTTTGTTTTTTTTTAATGTCGGTCCTTGTAATGTCATGTAATGTTGCCTGTAATGTCAATTATAGAAATTAAAATCATCTTAATTTGAATTGAACAGATAATCAGAATGACCCAATGAACAGAGCATTGTGTTCATTTGGTGGGAAAATGGAACTATGGATGTTACCCTAAACTAAAAGCATGCTGATTCCTAAAATTATGTCCTATTCCATTCCATTTCCTATTATAATTTCCATGAAGGGTCCTAATGTAAGATCTAAGATTACAAACGAAGGATTTTGGTGGTCAAAAAGCAAAGGTGGACGAGAAGGGTATAACGTGAAATTATTGGCCCTGATAAAAAGATCCTGACACAGGAATTCAGCTTATCAAAAGAGACAAATGTAGGTTGGCATGCATCCCCCTGAAAAGGTTATAGAAGTTGATGTGCACCGCACACTTTTGTTCCACACATATTATGGGCTGTAATCACACAGGCTCCTAACTTCATTATCCCACAGACAAAAGAAATATCTGAAACCACTGGCAGTTCTTTATCCAAATAACCCTCTTTACATAAAAGGCCACCATAATGAACATAGGTGTTTTAAAATGAAAGATTTGCATAGTGATGGAGAACACTACACACCCACTTCCCAAGCGTCCATAATTACTAACAACCAGCTTTATTTGAATATCAAGAGAATGTTGGAAGCAGAACATTTCAACACTGGTAATTTATTAATCACAAAATCAAAAGTGAGGTTTGTGGTCTAAAAAAAAAAGTACAGATATGATGCACTCAGATGTGTGAAGAGCTTCAAACAAGAGCAAATCTGTCATTTCCATAAAACATACGAATCTCTTGATAATGTAAATCTGCTATTCCCCCAAAAGTTGTAATGACAGTCTATTTATTTATAATTTATGCAAGCAAATTTGCTGCTGGATTGCTGTGGATGTGGGGTAAAAAAAAAGAGCTGATAAATGAGGTGACCGACTGTCTGAGCTGCAGTGTTATCTTGGAGTTGCTATGTACACCCGACTGCTGTGTAGGTGGTGAAGGCAGGTGACAATACAGGGGGGAGGAAAGCGAAGGAAGACGGGGGTTCAGAGCTGAGGAAGCAAACGACAGCATGACAGACACAAAGGCATAGAGAGGGTGGAGAAGACAAGAAAAAAATGGGGGTGCAAGCCTATGGATGCCTGGTTTGTCAGGCATGTGATGTGTGATAACAGCTCATTTCAACTTTTTTCTTTTTCTTACCTGCAACTCTCCCCACGTCACGAGAGTATGTTGTCTCGGCGCCACACCCAATCAGAGGTTATCTCAGCTGGGCTCGAAGCTAACAAGGTGAACTTTGCTCTTTGTGGAGTTGAAGGAAAACCTTTTCTAACAATCCTCAGAATGTGAAATTATTACACTGGTAAACAAAAGAATAAAAACAAAACTATAAGTATCAATAAAAAAAATGTGATTTGCAAACTATGTCCATATCAGAATATAAGCATCCCTTTTTATTGCAGTTTTGTGGGATTTTAATAAAGCGGAGGCCACAACAGCTATCTACAGCCTGTGTAATAAAGTTAGTGTTTTTATATAAAACTTGGCAGATTCACGGGGCTGTCTGTGTTACCGTGCAGCTGTCAACTAGATTATAATTCACGAGCAAGAAAAGTCTTTTACACTTTTCTTTTAACTTTTAGCACATTAGGAAGGATGGAATTTGCAGGATAGCTCTGAATTAGCCTCTGGGTTCCAATTTGAATTAAATGTGGATTTAAATGAGGCTGCCAGTCATTTTTATTTCAACTCTCTGATATAGAAAATTGTGTTGTTTTAAATACATTGTTTTTTGTTATCGCTTCATTTAATTTAAAATGTGGAGTTTTCTGGTAATAGTGAAGGATGTTTTATTGTCATTGTTTCATTTGTGGAGGTCAGAAAAGGAAAATGCGAAATGACATAATGACGATTTTTGTTATATATTTGCATAAGCAGAATTGTGTTTTAAAAATGTGGACATTATTTGACCATTTAAACAACATTCAATGACTTTCCAATGAGAAACAGGAGCAGTTAGAGTAGCCAAGAAAAGAAATTGGACAAAAAAAATACTGGCAAGTGTTGAAAAATATGAAAACACAATAAGATAAACAGATAAATAGGGTACAAACATTCAATTATACCTTTACAAATAAAATGTTTTAAGAGCAATAAGTATGTTGTTACATTTGTGCATTAGTTAACCTGTTTGGTGACAAAGTGATGGAAGTCTGGGTTTTTCCATTTTCATTTATACCTTTAATTAAGTACAGTTGAAAGGATATTAAGCACTGAATATGTCAGCTAGACTAATAAATGAATAAGCTTTTATCAATGTGAACATAAAACCCTCAGTGGAAAAAGCTAAAACTGCAGGCGTGAATAATAGTCCAGACGCATTGACAGCAATTACTCACAAGAGTCACAAAAACAAATGCAGTCTAATAAAAATGTCCCACAATAAACGCTTCCCTCATGCTAGTTATAATCTTTAGTGTTTGTCAAAACCGTTTGAACTGGGTAATGCGTCAAACTGATGGTCATCTCTAAAGGGCCAATACACAATTGTCAAAAATAGTTTTAAAAAACTCTGACCAAAAATACACAACAGAAACTGGAACCTTAGTCAAATATTCAGTTTAGGCACAATGTCTTTTAATAAGCAAAAGAATCTGCCATTTTAGTAAAAAAAAAATAGTTTTATCAAGAATTCTTATTTTAGGAAAAATAAATTCTAGTCACAAAGACTTGTTTTCTCAAACTAATGTTATTTTGCAGTTGACTTTTCTTGCAAGACAGGAAATAGGACCACTTCTCTTGAAATAAGAATCTTTTTACATTCTTAAAATTCAGTTTTTGCAGTGCAGAAACTAAAGAGGTTTTGTTTTTGATAAGAGGGGAAAATATGACATTAGATCTAATTTCTCTGTTTGTCGAAATCCTAAATTCGGGGAAAAGTTGACATTTAAAGAAAGCTTTCCTATAAAAAGCAGACATTTGGACCTGTTTGAATGTGTGTCCTGATGGGCAACAACTATTGGGATCTGGACAAATGAGCCAAAAAGGAGGTCAGTGAGATCAAGAGGATGCTGCATCCTTACAAACCCTAAAGAAGTAACTAAAATCAAGACACTTTTATTTTGTAATTCCTTGATAGTCAACCACATTCATGCACATAGGTTAGTGAGCAAACTGGACAAGGGCCCCGGATTATTTGAGTGTAACACTTGCACCCAGAGGCATTTGATATTCTTGCATTATGACATTTTCTCCTATATTGGACCCTGCAAGAAACAACAAGACATGCAGGTACGGGGCAGCACTTCTGGCAACTTCATTACAACAGCCCTGCAGACAGTTCAAACACACCTTAAATGTATATTTAGAGAACGTGACATAAGTAAATGCACCCATACTTGAGGCCAAGGGGGCTAAATTTCTAAATTTTCTTTACATAACCTAATTTAAACTCATCTGTTCAAAGAAATTTTGAGTTTTACAAATGATTTTTAAAAAAAAATTCAGCTGTGATAGTTTAATCATTCTGACGTGATTCTGATGTGATGGATGGCACAATTTTCTTGCTGTCATCCGCTATCCCTTAAAAAAGGATGACAAGTGAATGTCAAGGAATAATTGTTGTAATTTACTGAGAAGCCTTGCAGTCATTTATGTGTAGATTTATAGTTTAAACTATACATTCCTCACATAACTTACAACCCATTCAGCTGATAAAACATCATCTTTAACAAAGATGAAGCTCCAGAGTGTTGTTTCTTACAAAAAATCTTTAACTCAACTTTTTAGCATACTTTTCATTGCTTATTTGAAGGAAGATTGAGTCCATGTGTTGGTTGGTGAAGTCCTGTACAGTAAAAAAATATATAGCTTTTTTATGATTTTGTCAGCTTGATCCAAACTGAAATCATAGAAATAATACTTATAATTTCGTTCAAGCCTTTCTTTGATATTATTCAGTCTCATGTTTCCATACAATTAAGACCATTGACTATGTAAGAGACCTGGACCGAGTGAGAGTGACGTCATCCATTAATACGGCTTAACTCTGGCTCCAACGAAATGAAGCAAATTCATTTGCCATTTTTTGGCGATACGGACGCCGCCATTTGGAGCCAGAGGAAATAAGTGAGTGGTGATTGGTCCAAGTTTGCCTGAGTCAACGTTTCTATGGCAACAGGAGTGAGATTGTTTAAAATTCCTCACCCCTTCCACTAAAAGTGGGCTCAGGAGAATCTGTTAATAAAACATTTTTAACATCCAAGCTGGGGGCCAGCAGGCACCACATGCTTTTATTGAGGTATCTGATTGGTCATTTTATAACTTGAATAATTTGCAATAAAGAAATTATATCATGAAAAGAAATAGGATTAGAAATAAGTTAAAAAAAACGTAGAAGAGCAAGACTGGTTATTCTGACAATTATAATGACTGAGTAATAGCTGTTTATTTCTCTTATGGGATTTTGGCTTCTTGGAGCCAGCAGGTACTTCCTGTTTGGAACACCAGGGGGAGGGGTCACGCAGTCCAGTACTTTATTACAGTCAATGATTTAGACCAAAGCTTGACTCAAATGTCCTCAGAAAGGAAACAGAAAAATTATGTTATTATGTTTCACTGTGCAGGCTTTAATGAAAACCTTTTAACTGTAATGACTGGCTAAGCTTCTCGCTGCTGTTACCCCAAGAACATGCCGAAAAAAGGAAAAGTGAAGCAAAAGGAAGTTGAGCCAAAAAATAGAGACAGAGACCAAAATCCTTTCGATGGGGCAAAAATATTCTCCAAAGGAAAGGAAGTCAACCAATATAGAGCACCTGAACATAAAAAATTGTAGTTAATTATTAATTTAATGTCAAAACTAAGTTTAACAATTATCATGTGAAGATTAAAGTGTGGTAATAAATAACACTTAGAAGTAGTTGTCTTAATGCTTAAGTAACTTTCAAAAGAGGCATTTACCTTCCATTATTTTACTTATCATATTTTCCATACTATAAGGCCACTTAAGGGCCTTAGGTTTTATCCCGAGCGCCTTATGTTTGGATTAATTCTGATGTCAAAGAGAGTTTTTCAGAGGTACATGGCGCTCTGTCAAAACATTTGGTTGGGTGTCATATAAATACACTTATGAAGCTGACATGTGGTGGTGTTGAACAGTTTTTTTTTTTTTATGTGTTACTGACAAGGTTGGGAGTTAACGTAGTCACAGAAATGTTTGTTTTAGCTGTATCAAACTGTCTTTTAGATGTTGAAAGCAAGGTTGGGAGTCACTGGTATTGTGAATACACTAACACGTGTTAAGAACGTTCTAGAATTAATTCGAATGTCATCATCATTTTAAAAATAGCCCATTTGTTGACAGTAAGCCTGATATTGTGGTGTGCCCCTTTAGCGCAGAAAATATGGTATTTTGTAATGTTTTCCTTAATGGTCTAATCCCATCCCAGTTATGTTGGATCTGGAAGAATAGTGATCATTTAAAAAAGTTACAACTTTATTTATTATCTACGGAGCCCGTGTCATGACATTAAAAAAATAAAATAAATCTCGTTCCCACAGATTAATAACTCGTTCCCACAGATTAATAACTCGTTCGCATGAAATACTATTCCGTTCCCACAAGATACTATTCCGTTCCCACAAGATACTATTTCGTTCCCACGAAATACTATTTCGTTCCCACGAAATGATTAACTCGTGCGAACGCAATAATTAATCCGTTCGAACGCAATAATTAATCACGTCATAAGTCAATCACACGGATATGCTCTCAGTCCGTCCGGCCGCAAAAGCCGCTTTCAGCGGTAACATCCGTCTCTTTGTGACCCACATTCGTTCAAGAAAGGAAAAAGAAAAACAAGAAGGATCAATTTATTACTGTCTCAATGAATATAAGAAAAATTTCACAAGATTTGATAGCTACGCTGCTTTGCCATACGATAGCTTCTGCTAGGCTACTACTACTAGCTTAGCTCCTTGCTTGTCATGCCGGCATTCGGGCAACTGGCTGGTCGGTAGACAGCCAGCCAGCTGATATTGTAGTTTAGGGTCGAATAGGAATAATAATATTCAGTACTTGTCTTTTATTAACATACTCTTTAGCAGTCAGTCGCTTCACATTCGAAGGCTATTAGGCTACATGCTAACTAACTAGCCGATCGTTTATCCTGTTATTTACGTCATAGATTTACAGCAGATACCTTCACATTTCTGTCTGTGTGTGTGTCTCATTACATTGCATTGAGGACATGGAGGATGTTTAGAGATCAGATTTATTTATTTTAAAAAGCACAAAAGCATCCATCGGACTTAGCTTTTAGCTACTAGCATTATTACAAACAAGGCTGCATGCATCCGACATTCCCAGCATGCATTTCGGCCAATCACCGTGTCCCTGTAACTGAAGTGTAACAACAAGACCAATGATTTGCTGATCAAAAGCACGTGGGTAAACGTGATGCATCATGGGGTATATTGTTCGCAGCCATGTTTGTGATGCTAAAAGCTAAGTCCGGTTGGGGAAGCATTCAGGCTCATCTTATGATATTTTTCTTATTTTTATCGAGAAAATAATAGATCGATCATTCTTGCTTTTATTTTTACGCCCAGTGAATGCTCACAGAGACACGGAAGTAGCTGCAGAAAGCGGCTTTTGAAGCGAGATGACGGAGAGCGTACCAGAGGATGATCATCATGTGAATACCGATGGATGCTTTTGTGCTTTTTAAAATAAATAAATCTGATCTCGTCTTGGGGTATCGGTCAGCCATATTTGTTGTGCTTGGAGCTAAGAGGTAAGTGCGTTTGGCGAAGCAGTCAGCTTAATATGATATTTTTTCAGATTTTCATTGAGAAAATAATAGATCGACCATTCTTGCTTTTATTTTTACCCCTATTGAATGCTCACAGGGACACGGTCGTAGCGGAAGGAAGCGGCTTTTGCAGCTAATGACGGAGGGCGTACCAGAGGATCATGATGTGAATACGATGGAATGGATGCTTTTGTGCTTTTTAAAATAAATAAATCTGATCTCTAAACATCCTCGGTGTCTTCAATGCACTGAGACACACACAGACAGAAATGTGAAGGTATCTGCTGTAACTCTATGACATAGATAACAGGATAAACGATCGGCTAGTTAGTTAGCATGTAGCCTAATAGCCTTCGAATGTGAAGCGACTGACTGCCAAAGAGTATGTTAATAAAATACAAGTACTGAATATTATTATTCCTATTTAACCCTAAACTACAATATCAGCTGGCTGGCTGTCTACCGACCAGCCAGTTGCCCGAATGCCGGCATGACAAGCAAGGAGCTCCGCGGGGAGCTAAGCTAGTAGTAGTAGCCTAGCAGAAGCTATCGTATGGCAAAGCAGCGTAGCTATCAAATCTTGTGAAATTTTTCTTATATTCATTGAGACAGTAATAAATTGATCCTTCTTGTTTTTCTTTTTCCTTTCTTGAACGAATGTGGGTCACAAAGAGACGGATGTTACCGCTGAAAGCGGCTTTTGCGGCCAGACGGACTGAGAGCATATCCGTGTGATTGACCTATGACGTGATTAATTATTGCGTTCGAACAGATTAATTATTGCGTTCGCACGAGTTAATCATTTCGTGGGAACGAAATAGTATTTCGAGGGAACGAAATAGTATCTTGTGGGAACGGAATAGTATCTTGTGGGAACGGAATAGTATTTCGTGCGAACGAGTTATTAATCCGTGGGAACGAGTTATTAATCTGTGGGAACGAGTTATTAATCTGTGGGAACGAGATATATTTTATTTTTTTAATGTCATGACACGGGCTCCGTAATTATCACAAAAAATTAACCATAAAAGGATTTTTGTGATACTTTACAAATTGTGACATGTTGATGTTTTTTTTCACATCAAAGTACATTTACCTGATGTCCAAAAAGGTCTAAAAAGGGCAGAACAGCTGGTTTATGTGATGGTGTAGATATTTTCCTGTGATTTAATTTGCACTTAATCTAAATCTGCAGTATTGCTCACCTGGAATACTTCATACTTCAAAGCATCTTTAGCAACATCATTAAATACTGTTCATAAGAGATTTTTTCTTTCACCCAAGTACTTTAACATTTATGGGTACAGCTTGACGCCTTGTTTAAAAAATAAAAACCTTAACAGGTGCAAAAATTCAAGAACTTCATTGGTAAATTTGGGTAAAATATTTACAGAACCAGCTTTGTTAGCCTGTACTAGATTAGATATCAGAAGTTACAAATGAGGAAAGATAAGGATAAAAGTATTCAGGCTGGGGGAAAATATTTGGGGTAGTAATATGTTAAAAAGTCAAAGTAAGAAGAAAACCCCAGACAAATCTATAAATATAGAGCTAGAAGCTAGAAGCAACAGCTTTTGAGGTTATATCATTGTCTACGGAGAGTAACTGAACAAGCAAATCACTAGAGCTACCAGTAATCAAAAACCAGTAATTGAGTGCAGTGTAAACGTGTCAGTACTCATGAAGAGGTTCTTTGTGTTTGAGACGACACCGACATCCCTCGCCTTCCATCTCTCACCTGTGAGTGCAGCGGTGCAGATGTGTGGGTCTGAAGTGTTACTGGGGGTACAGATACACTCAAGAAGAGAGTGCTGTGTACAATTCCGGAGCACGCTTGACTCGAGTAGGGGAGGTTGGGGAGGCATATGGGTGTGGGTTAGTGGCTGAGCTTGCAGATGGGCTCAGCAGGGAGTTTGTGTGTGCGGTAGGAGAGATCAGAACTGAGGCACAGCTCCAGTAAGCCTCAAAGGTAGCTGGAAAAATCAGGATGCTATTCACAAATAAAACTTTGGTGAATAACCGGTGCTATCTTAAGCCCATTTCATGCTGACGTTGCACAATACAGACGCAACCGTGGTTGTTCTATCTTCTCTCCCCCAGTTGAAAACCTGGCCCTGGGTACCAATTTATAAAATGTTACACCATTAGGAAACAAAAGGCATGTAACTGATGAAACTCTGTGTAGTGAAAGCCAGTAAAATGGAGTAAAAATTTCTCCTATGACATCAATGATAACTGGCAAAGAGGCTGTGGGTGCTTATGTGAGGTACATTTCTGCTAAATTTGAGGAAATTAACACATTTATTGAGAGTCATCTGTGCCATAATGGTATCAACATTTTTTTACTATTTGAAACCAAAAATTATCTCAATAAATGAAAGTAACGTTTGACAGCTATGGCATTATCTGTCAAACAGATGTTCACCACTCTGACCTTTTTAAGCAACAACCTTCTGCCTCTGTACCACCTCTGGTGAAGGCACAGAAACGGAGAGAAAGATTTCAGTATCGTGATTGAGGGTGTTCTGATGGCATGGATCTCCATGGTTGTTTACATCTTTGCTTTTGCATTACTGTTTCCATCACTAATGTCTCCAAACATTGGATCAGAGTGTCTATTGTGTTCCTGCTATGACAGCAGCAGGTGTAGCATGGTATAGGGCACCGAATGTGAAAGTTTGGCAAATAAAAATTTGCTGACAGCTTTGCCAAAGTTAGCCAACAGGGGTCTTGTTCATGTGTGAGGGTAGACCAGCGCCTGATTGGGGCGGTGTCTGCTGTTATGTGGTCGCTGTGATGGTCGATTGTGGTGAAGACAGAGCTGAGCCAGAGAATAAAGCTCTCAATTTACTAGTTGATCATTGT